>CM032333.1:25124083-25724083 GCA_019022515.1 Quercus aquifolioides | reverse complement strand
AACCAATATGATTCTAGTAACCTATGCAGCTACACATTTATGACCGAAGATTTTGATAGGCCAAGAGTGTATTGGCCCATTGTGATGAATTAACCAATTAAGTAGCCAAGTTAATTAATTAATCTGATTAACATGCAATTCGTGTGGTAGCACAAACAAATCACCAACAAATTTAATATGCAGTGGAAAATAAAGTTGACATGGTGATTTGTTTACGAATGGGGAAAACCTCCAAGGCAAAAACCCCACCGAATAATTTTAAGGTCACCACTCCCAAAAATCCACTATTATCACAACAAGTGGTTACAAGTAAAAGAATCCCAGTACCTTATACTAACCTACAGTTGAACCATTACCCCAATACACAATTGGACTTGTTTTGTGGTGATAATCTCTCCTTTTCAATGCACAACTCCTAGTATGTGACTAACTAATCGATGCACAGATCCAAGTACGTGACTAACCACCAACTTAGGAAAGATATTGGTTTCAAATTTCTTTAGTTCATCAACAAGATGAAGATCACAAAACTCCTTGGTTACAAAACCCTATGGCATACAAACGCAGCAACTTCTTGAAGAAAAAGATGAGCTAGGGCAACTTTGTCTCCGGTTATAGTATGCTTGCAATAATAAGTGCAACAACCTCTTGACGGCCCTTAAAACAATCCTTATATATGTTTAGGGTTGTGAGAAAAGAAAGCCTAAATACATACACATGGATATCCGTGAAATCATATCTGAAAAACTGATTTTCGTAAATCTCGATAGATAGGTTATCTATCGAGCAGTTGTCAAGCATCGGGCTGAAGATCCCTTTTAAACCTTGATAGATGCTATCTGTCGAGCTAGCTGTTGAGCTTTAAAATCCAACACTTCTTCATATGTTTCTTGGACAGATTTGCATGGCTTTAACACTTGGACTTGAACTTTTATTCCTTGAAGTATTAAGCACATCCTAGATCTACCCAATTACAAGTAAAGTACGTTTTGTCAAAGGATTAGTCAATTCTAAATTGACATATGTTGCTAACATTATTTGAGTATGTGGTAACAATCTCCCCCTTTGGCAATCCTTGACAAAACCACAACAAACAAATGTACATATGAGAGAAGTCATAAAATACTTAACTCATACTTGTTAAATACAATAAAATCTACCTTAACACAAACTCTTGAAAAACTCTGCAAGAAGAGAGTTCATGGTAAGAAAGAGTTTGACAACCTGTATTTCTAAAACACTTTAAACAAAACTCATCACGGCATCATAGTGTGAAACAAAAATAAAAGATTGCATAAAATTAATAAGAAGCATGTGCATAAAGAGAGAAAAGAAACAACACATGAAGAGATAGGTGAAAGCATGTAATAGCAACCTCAATATATATATATCAATGAGTACAAGGTTTGCTATCATAAAGTAAGAACAATGTATCTGAAAAGTAAAGAAAAGAAAAGATACAATAAATTCTTACTACATCTCTCATAAAGAAGAACACTCCCTCTTACAAAAATATCTCCTATAACTAACTCTCCCCCTAAATACATGACTACTCTCATACCTAAAACTACTCTCCCTTTTTTTCATGAATGACAAAGGGTAAGTCACTAAGAAGCAGTCATCTCATCATCACTAGAAGAGCTAGCACCATCGCCCGCATCAGCATCATCACTACCGGAGCCATCATCATCACTCTCATCCTCTGAAGCCAGTGGAGATTGAGATGAAGAAGCAGTGAAACCACCCATGGCAGCCTATTGTCGTGCGAGACAACCAACACGGGTGTTCACCTGACACAACTCATCACTGAGAGTGTCAAGGCAAGCATCCATGCACACAAGCTATGCCATGATGGCCTTGAGAGTCACTCTACCTATAGAAGAAGAAGGAGAGGAGGTGGATGGAGTGGAAGAAGCCAAAGGAGTCGCCGTCTCTGTTTGTGGCCGCTTTAGTTGAAGTTGGGCCTTGCTTCGTCTAATGGTAGCTGCATCTATGGCACACATGACAGAGAAGTGTGTAGACTTAGTATAGGAGACAGACGTATGACGGAGAATTTGCATGATAGCAGAAGAAAAATGAGCTTAACACAGGTTGTCATATCCTTATAGACATCTATAAAGGAGAGTATGAAGTGAGAGAGAAAATCTATAGTGAGTCACTTAAGTAGGGATAACAAAAATTGAGCACGAGGCTCAGTAATCGAATTATAGTGAGACAAGGGATGTAAGGCAAATGTCATCACCATATTCAGGAACCTTGGACCTTTAGCAAAGGCCGAGCAAGGGGTGTTTTGAGGTCCACCCCAAGAAAATGGTGTCTCACAAAATAGAGACATGAGTTCGTCTTTGGACACAATCCTAATACGATCACAGTCGGGGTGCCTCCAATATAAGATCTGGACTGACTACAATGCGTGTACCTCGAACGCGAGCGATAAAATGAGGTACAGAATAATCGAATTTGTGCATATTGGAGTAGAACTCCTATATGATCATGGAAGGACAAGTGACCAGGATGTCACATAGTGACTCCTAACCCCTACTGTAGATGACAATGGGAAGGTCAATATCGGAAAAGTTTGATAGGACGACTTGGTGTTCCGAATAAATGCCGCATCGTGAAAAGTTCTCCGAGAAGTCTGTACAGGCCTTCTCATCACGAAACCGATCGTGAGAGGAGGTAGAATCAGAAGTAGATGCCCTGGAACGAAAAGGGTTTAGGGACAGAGTAGACTTGCTCTTTTTGGGTGCCATAGAGCAAACTAACCATAAGAAGGAGAAAGAGAGAAGCAAAAAAGTACCAAGAACATATCTATATCAGTAAGATAGAGAAAGAAGGTATGTATGCATAAAAAATGCATGAACAAGTTACATGCAACAATAAAAACATCATGGGCTCAGCCCAATCCAATCCTACCGGCACACATGATTTCAACATAGTAAACATACATCTATAATGCATGAAACATTGTTAAATGCAAATGTGATGCAATGCATGAACATTTAAGATCAATTAAACAAAACCCAACCCAAAAATTTTGCAAAAACCTCATCAAATTTGAAAAACCCCAAAATCTTTCAAAAACCCCAAAAGTTAGGTCACAAAAGATGAAATGCATGATTAAATGAGAGAAAGAAGATCATACCAAAGGAACAAAACAATCTCAAGGCCGAAGATTAAGAGGAGAAGAGGTGTAAAGTGAGAGAAGGGTGTTTGGAGAGGTGAAGGGTCAGAAACAATCGAGAGAGATCGAGAAAAATGAGCGAAAAATCGCGCTAAGGCTATATATAGGAAACCATGATTCTTGATGGATCGAAAGGTATCGAGAGATGTCGAGCTTTAATTCTCGATAGATGGAGTTGTTGAGGAGCTATCAAGAGGTGTCCATAGCAAAGTGACATCGATGGATTGAGAAGCTATCTAGCAACTATCAAGAAGACAAAAAATTTCTCGATGGATCGAGAAGCCGTCGAGAAGCTACCGAGACAAATTCTCAAAAACTTCGATGGATCAAAATTACGATAATAGCTATCGAGAAAGGAAGATTAAGAGGCTTGATAGATAGCCAAGCTGTCGAGAGGTGTCCAGAAGCTATCGAGAAGCTCAAAAACAGTTTTTCAAAGAAGAGAAAAACACAGATATGAATGCAATCAAGCATGCTACACAAACAAAGATCCAAACAATCACTTTAGGCTCTCAAAATCATCTCTCAACAAGAAAAATGTCAAGTATGTAGATCCAAAATACACATGCATACACACTAAACAAATCTAACCAATTTTATGTTTCAAAAATAAGTCAAGACAGTTTAGTGAGTTTACATTAACACATGTATTCCTTGTGATGGCCAAATCACATTGTACTTGCACATGTATCAAAAGTAGCAAAGAATATTGCGTATTATGTGTGAAAAACATCGCAAGATTGCATAAGTGTTTACATGTTATGACGATTTGAGATATGAGAAAATCACTTTAACTCACACACAATCATAACTACTTGATGGGGATTAAGCACATACACATGGATATGCGTGAAATAAGATCTGAAAAGCTGATTTTCATAAATCTCGATAGATAGGTTATCTATCGAGCAGTTATCGAGCATCGGGCTTAATAGGCCAAGAATGTATTGACCCCTTGTGATGAATTAACCAATTAATTAGCCATGTTAATTAATTAATCCGATTAACATGAAATACACATGGTAACACAAACAAATCACCAACTAAGTTAATATGCAATGAAAAAATAAAATTGACACGGTGATTTGTTTACGAATAGGGAAAACCTCTAAAGCAAAAACCTCACCTGGTGATTTTAAGGTCACCACTCCGGAGAATCCACTATTATCACAACAAGTGGTTACAAGTAAAGGAATCCCAGTACCTTATACCAATCTACAGCTGAACCCTTACCTCAATACTCAATTGAACTTGTTCTGTAGTGACAATTTTTCCTTTTCAATACACGGCTCCCAGTATGTGACTAACCAATTGATACACGGATCCAAGTACGTGACTAACCACCAACTTGAGAAGGATGTTGATTGCAAAGCTCTTCAGTTCATCAACACAACGAACATCACGAAGCTCCTTGGTTACAAAACCCTACGGCCTAAAAATGCAGCAGCTTCTTGTAAAGAAAGATAAACTAGGGCAAATTGTCTCCGGTCACAATATGCTTGTGAAAAACCTTTGCATCAAGTTGCACTCACTTGCATCAGCTGTAATGGCCCTTAAAATAATCTTTATATATGGTTAGGGTTGTGAGAAAAGAAAACTCAAACATGTATACACAGATTGGGGTGAAATCAGATCTGAAAAACTGATTTTCATAAATCTCGATAGATAGGGTATCTATCGAGAAGCTATTGAGCATCGGGCAAAAGCTGCCTTTTAAACCTCGATAGATGCTATCTATCGAGCTTTAAAATCTAGCACTTCTTCATTTGTTTCTTGGATAAATTTGCATGGCTTTAACACTTGGACTTGAACTCTTGTTCGGTGAAGTATTAAACACATCCTAAATCTATCCAATTACAAATAAAGTGCATTTTGTCAAAAGATTAGCCAATTCTAAATTGACATATGTTCCTAACATTATTCACATATGTCCAAACAGATTCCAATGCATCCTAATGCTTGAGCAATTGCTTTTTCTTCAAATTGTAACACAAACTCAAGTTAAACAAGATTAGTTCATGCAATGGTAATTGATCTGTCACTACTATGGAAACATGATTAACTTACATTGGATCAATATTACTAATTCAAAATGATATAAGTGTCTACTATATTTGTATATACTTTTCAAACCATTTAGGATCAATTAGCACCAAACTTTTTTTATTGCATTTTATTTGAATTCTTAAATCGTTATAATTATAATTTCATAATCAAATTGGGATTTTATCAAAGTCTATTGTAGAAACAAGCAAGGTCCCGTGAGTGGCACTTTTCAAACCATTTAGGATCAATTAGTAACACACCTTTTTTATTGCATTCTTATCAGAATTCTTATAAATCATTATAATTATGAATTTCATAATCAAATTGAGATTTTATTAAAGTCTATTGTAGAAATAGGCAAGGTCCCGTGAGTGGCACTTTCATGTGACTAGTTTGATAGTTTGATATACATTCAAAGCTTATGGAATAAATGAGGGCATTGTAGATAGTTACAAATAGTAAATCAATCTATCTTTCCCTTATGATTTGGCCAATAATAACACTATTTTTTTTTTCTCTCAGATAGAATTTTACTCTAACCTAATCTAAGTAAATCTCATTCATGGACATTTTAATCTTGACCCTTACTCCCTATACTCTACAATCACTTATACCTGTGAAGTAATCATCATGTCAAGGGTGCGTGGTGGTAATATTAACACTATTTAACATGCTTGGTTGGTGCCGAAAGCCTTGATGGCTCTCTGTAGTCTTGTAACAAGACCTTATAAATAAATAAATAAACTTGGGTTGGCGTTTCCAACAAAGATGGTAAGGTGAAGCTAAGATAAAAGAAAATATAAATCCATCTTTTCCTTCCCACCTTCCAATAGAGATGATCAGGATTCAAATTTTCTCTCTCCCATCTATTGAGTTAAAAAAAAAAAAAAATGAGAGCATTAAAGATAGCTGCAAAGAGTAAATCAATCAATTTTTTTTTTTTTTTTTTTCATTTGATCAATATTCACAATTAAAACTATTTATCATGTTATTTTGGTATCAAGAGCCTTGTTGGCTTTCCATAATAAGATATTTTGGTATCAAGAGCCTTGTTGGCTTTCCATAACAAGACTTTATAAAAAGAAAAGTTCAATCATTCTTTTCCTTCCTAGCATTTCCTATAGAGACATCCAGAATTCAAATTCCTCCTTATCCCAACTATCAAGTTATATATATAAGTAAAATAATAATAACAATAACAATAATAATAAACAAACTTGGTTGGCTTTCCATAATGAGACCTTATACTTATCTTCACCTCACCATCACTCATTTATAAATAGCCTTGTATCATTTCCAATAGAAACATTCAAGATTCAGTTTCCTTTCTCTACCAACTATCAAGTTATATAAATAAATAAAATATAATAAGAAACAAACTTGGTTGGCTTTTCATAATAAGACCTTGTACTTATCTTCACCTCACCATCACTCCTCTATAAATAGCCTCCAAATACAATAATCATGTACTTACATCAAATTAGTGATCGAGGCAATGAATTTTGAAAGAATGATCCTAATTGTAGTTTTGTGTATGTGTTTGACAATCTATCAAATTAGTGATCAGGTGAATGGAACCCAAATTATATCTAAAGAAGAGGAATTGGAGCTGGAAATACAACTAAAGCTTATAAACAAACCTCCTGTTAAAAGCATTCAGGTTTCTGACTAACTCAAACTCATGTTTGTTCCAAATTTTTATATTGAAATACTTCAAGCATGTTTGATGCAATGATATTTAAACATTCCATTTAGATATTATGTTTTCTTATTATTGTTATTATCAATTGATAGTTCATTTGAGTAAGATAAAATGCTCTAGACTATTGAGATTACGTGTTACTCTCCATTCTCCCTTAAAAAAAGATTTTGATGATTTTCACTTTTCCCTTTATTGTAGGGGGAAAAAAAAAGATAGAAAGACAAAAATAAAAAAAGAGATTTTGATTATGTTATGAGATTAATAACTAACATTGATTTAATCGAAAGAATTGAGAATTAATGAGAAAAGTGAATATATATTTGATTTTGATTAAATTATGTGTTTGAAGAACTACTGAAAGTTTAGAGCCTATTTGGTTACAATGTTTAAACAGTATTGTTGTTCAAAATGATATAAAAAACTTTGATTTAAAAAGTGTTGTGAAAACACGTGTTTAATGTATTCATAATGTAAAAAATGTATGTAGTACCATATTTCAATTGACATATTTTAAAATATTTTAAAATAAATAAATAATTGTGTGTTTGGTATGTGTGTGTGTGTGTGTTTTTTTTTTTTTTTTTAAGTGATGATTATATAGTAAAAGAATACTATCTATCTATCTATCTATCTATCTAATAATAATAATAATCGATGAAACTAAGAGAAATTAAAATTAAAATTCCAAATTAGAGTTTCAATTTTGCGCCATGTGTCATAAATTATTTATTCTTAAAGAGTTTTATTTCTAAATTTTAGAATTAAATGTGGGACCACATCATAAATATTCATCCAATAAGTTATTAAGTACAAAAACCAAAGAGCTTAGAATAAATGAATCACAAAAAAATAAAAGTGCTTCACAATAAATATTTTTTTAAAAAACATGGACAATTTACATTTTATACCCAATATATCTTTACAATTTTTTTTAAAGAGTTAATAAAATGTAAAAATGACTATCAATAGTATTTGAATTATATATAGGAATTATTTATGCATCTTATTGTATATCGTGAAGTGTATCTATACATATGCATGAGGTTACAAGCTAGGCTCTCCATGGGTTGGGGGAGTAGCCACCTCTTCACTCGCCTTCAGTTGATTCGGATACCGAATCATATCTCTTGGAGAGAGGTGCAGAAGCTCTCTCTTTGACTTAGGAGGCGATCCAATAAGTATATGCTCTACAAACTGAAATAATTTATTACACACATGCTCTTATATATACACTCAAAAAAAAACATCATTCTTGGGAACCCGACCATGATCCTTCAAATGTAGGCCTTTGTTGTTTTAAGATTTTGAGGAAATAAATTTGTTTATGTTTTTGGGCTCATAAGCTAGCTTTTTTCTTTATAGCTTTCATACTTATAACTTTTTAAAATCTCACTTTTTCTTACTTTTTCAAAGTACAAATGTACTTTAACATATGTTCAACAAAAAGCTAAATAATCTATTCTCAAATGAAAAAAAGAAAAGAAAAAAAAGAATCAAAGTTATAAAGTTTGATATTTCCAAATTCTTAAATTTTAAAATTTAATTATTCTAACATAATTACTCAATATTTCATCCTTAAGAAACATTTATCATAGAAATAGGGATTAAGAAAAAACCCTAAGATGAGAACAAATTTAACTATGACATATCTTTGCAGTGGCTTTAAAACCCTAAAAAGCTAGGAGAAAAGTCTTGTAATATTAATATTGACATTATTTGTTTGTCTTCTCACTTCTCAATTATCTTTCTTGAGGTCGCAATCATCATATCTTTTAGATATTTTCTCAATCATTGAAGTCTTATAATTATTGTTTATTTTAATTTTTTAAATTTCATATATCACATGTTATAGAACTTGTTTTCATGTTATAAGAGAACGTGTTTATCTTGTGTTAAAGAACTTGTTTTAATGTTATAAGTGAGCTTGTTTATCTTTGAACTTGTAGACAGAGTTTGGATATATTGTTGACTGTGTTGACATCAATAAACAATTGGCTTTTGACCACCCTCTGTTGAAAGATCATAAGATCCAGGTACTTAAGCAGTGATTGAAACTATTTATTCTTTTATCTATAGCAGTAAGCAATACTTTTTTTAAAAAAATTCTTTTCTAGTTTCTTCAGAAATTTTAATAGTTTATACTCTTTTGAACTGCAAATGATCATAATGATTACAATATCGCTCATGCCTCGTCTTGATAAAAAATTTCTATTTGACTAGGGCTTATCATTTGAAGGATTGATTAAGCAAATCAATCATGTAGGAAAAAAATTTTGCATTAGAATTGGATTATAGGCTAAGTACATTTTAAAAATAGCTAGAGATGGCCAAGTTTGGTATCCTTAACTATGCAAATATCAAGACAACAATGGCCCTTATGAATCATTCACTTTTGTAAGTTTATATGCTTACATTCTTTTAAGCAAATGTAATAAAAAAGGACCTATCAATATAATGATAGATATATTAGAGACATAGAATGATTTAGATGTAATAGAATGACAAAAAAGAACATAATTCAACCGGATTCATTTTAACTTACTGAGAATTCATAGTTGACCCCAAAGTTTTAGGACTAAGACTTCTTGTTGTTGTTGTTGGTGTTTTTTTCCCCCCTTTCAATAAGTGGATAGTGGTGGAAGAGGAAGTGAGGTTTGAAGTTTAAACTACAGACATAAGACACGATAAATGATGTAATTATCACAAGACTATCACTTATTATTATAAAAATGAAAATCTATAATTAAGTTGGAAAACAAATAAATTATTTTTTTTTTTTTGGTTTAATTTGAATTTTTGCTTCTTCAGGAAAGACCTCGTTTTCCACTAAGAAGAGCAAAGAATGTAGGTCTCTCACGAAATCGACATTCAATGCTGGGTTTGCTGAAAAATGGTTGTCCATCAAGAACGGTTCCTATTCGCAGGACAACAAAAGAAGACCTCATAGCAATTAGGTCAATGTCAAACAACATTTATCCTCAAACAGCAACAGCTCCCGGTTTTCATGTAAGTTCTTTGTTATATATTTTAAAATGTAGGATGAAATCATAGCCATACTTGGTATCAATATAAGCTATACATGATTATTTTCACAAGATATGGCGTTGTAATAATATTTGTGAAAATGGTAATTTAAACTTGTGCATTAATTAAATGAACCAAGTTTAAAATGAAGTTTGGAGTTTGATTAGCTAAGCTTGAACAAAACTAAAACTTGGCTCAATATATTTGTGATCCATAAACCTAATATTTTTAATATTTAATTATGTAACTTTAAAGGAAATTTGTGAGAAGATGCATAATATTTTCTTGTTTGTAAACAACCTTGAGTTGTTTACAGTTTTGAATATTTGGATTTTTCGTTTTTCGTTGAGTTCCTCTCTCTAGCTCTCTCTCCAAGTCTCTCTTCCACCCAAGGTGGTATCTTATACGCTTGGCATATGAGACATATGTCTCACTAACATGGGATGCATACAAGATTTCCCTACTAAATGCCTTCTTCAAAGTCGATGCCATTACAATTGATATGTAACTTCATAGTGACCAAAATGACACCACGAAAATAGAGAAGAACCATCTTGACAAGGAAGAGCAACCACAACTCCTTCCATCAGATCTGGGTTTGGCTGGTTGTTTTTCTGCAATCTCTCTCTCTCTCTCTCTCTCTCTCTCTCTCTGTTTTTTGTCCTCCATGCCAGATTTACTCAAAGTTGAGTTGACTGCAATTGTGGGTTTGATGTTCTTGTGGTTAGGGATGTTTTTGGAAAACAATAGCCTAGAAATAAAATATATATATATATATATATATATATTTCCAAAAAAATTGAAGGGAGAAAAAAAACTGGAAAACCAATTTCGATAATAAAATTCTCAAAACAATCTTTTGTTGGTTTTCAAAATAGAAATCACCAAACCAAACCCAAAAAATTAATAGTTACGGTATATTATAGCAAATATGTACAAAGAAAGGTAGATACAAAGATTTTTTATGTCAAAACATAATTAAATTAAGTAGATATACTTAACCAAATTGATGTAGCTTATGAATAAAGTAGGCTTATTCAAAAAATTTATAGATGAAGCATAGGCTTGTTCTAAATGCTCAAGTTCAACTCAGCTCCATAACAAAGTAAACAAACCATGCTTGAACATTTTCTTTAACTTGTTACAACCCCTTAAAAAATTATCAACATTTTGTTATAATATATTTTATTTCTTTAATTGTGAATGTCGTTTAACAAGAGTTTCATTGGCAGTTCTTGACTTTTAGAACTTTCATTGTACAGCGTGCATTAATCCAAATGCGAGATTTACCTGGTCGTAGTTATACTGGCGTAAAAGGAAACATTGCTGTCTATAATCCTGATGTTAGGGCAGGAGACAGCTATGGATTTATACATATCAGTAGCGGCACAGAAGGGAATCTGAATTCTATCACGACGGGATGGATGGTATTTTAAGATGTCATTCATATTGTGGAAACAATCGTTTTACCATTGCTTTACGACATTATGACCAAAAAATTAATTTTGTTACTGGTAAATAAAGGTTGAAATTCTAATATTTATAGAGGAAAAAATGAGTGAAATGAATTGCTAAAGGATAATAGTTATCGGGGAAAATTGATAATCATATACAAATGGAACAACATAGCCAGAAATTTTCAAAAAGAATAATTTTTGTGCTGCTTGATTCAAACAGGTTTCTCCAACTCGTTACAATGGTATTGTGCATCCTTTTTTCTTTGTACATTGGACAGTAAGTTTTCTATACTTTTGTTTTCACATATTTACAAATTTGTTAAAGGTTTCTAATATCTATTGATGTTATCATTAATTATATAATTTACTTGTGGTATATGTGTGCTTCTTGTTTGCTAGTGTTTCAATCCATTGAATATTTTGGATACTATCAGTTCTTTGAAAATTATACGTAGAATTACTTGCTGGGTACACATGAAAGTTTGTTGCTTTGGATAACAATACATTTAAAAATTACAGTCCGATGGTTCAAGAGAAACGGGCTGCTTCAACCTAGTTTGCCCTGGTTTTGTTCAAATTGACAGAACAATTCATCTTGCGGCATTTCTAAGTAATGTATCCATTATTAACGGTCCTCAATTTGAGATTGAAGTCTTCATTTATAAGGTAAACTTATTGTTAATCATAATTGCATAGTTTTATTTTTATTTTGTAATATGGACAAAGTTTAATTACAGTATCTTAGGTATTTTTTTTTAGGTTTTCCAATTAAATCTTTCCATGAGATCTCTTATAATTCACATCTGCTAAACGATTAGATCAAATGGTAGCCTATTGGTGAATTGGCTTGGGTAAGGTGATGAAGTCAATTTTCACTCGGTTTGGGTTCTCGACAGTTCAATATTGGAGGTGATGAAATCAAGGTTTCAGTGCCACTGCCGCCGATAAGGTGGTTGGGTTCACCGTATCTTGGTGTTGCTGTGCGGTGGTTGGGTTCAAAATTTATTTATTTATTTATAAAAAAGATTTTAAAAAATCATCACTAGGTTAAAGAGTTTGACACCGTTTAGCAAATGTGGATTATAAGTGACCACGTGGAAAGATTTAATTGAAGAACCTAAGGAATACTACATAAATTTTTCCCTTAACCTTACATGTATATGGTTCCATATATTCAAAATTTGAAACATAGTTTAAAAAGGTTCATAGAGTTTTGTGACTTTGATCATATACTCTTGCTCTTTTATGTGACAGGGGGATGATGGCAATTGGTGGGTAAAATACAGCGATATTAATGTCGGATATTATCCAGCTGAAATATTTAATAATTTCACTAATCCTGGAATTGTTGGTTGGGGAGGTGCTACTGCTGCTCCTAATCCCCCAACTGGAATTTGCCCACCAATGGGATCTGGATTATTTGCAACTGGCAATTATGAGCATTCATGTTCAATTAGATTGGTTCAGTATTTAAATAATACAGGAATTGGTGACCTTCATGACCATAGCTATGAGAAAATCATTGATAGTCCTGGCTATTATAACGTAAGGGATCCTGAATATCGTGTGTTGGAAGGATACACCTTTGATTTTGGTGGACCAGGTGGAGACTTTGGTAATTAAAATATTTTGTAACAATTATCTTTCAAAAATAAACTAGAAAGTTACAGCTGCTCGTTCGGCTATGACCATTCATGTCAATAACAGCAAGTTGTCCTTCCATACTTAATATATTGAACTTGATAATATGTTTTTGTGTTTCGTTGTTTAGAAACCCCACCAAATCTTTTAGGTTTTGCATCAAGTACTATTTTACTTCTATAAATAGCGTCGTGTTGATCTGAGTTCGCTTTGTTATTATTAACAGCTATGCATACGAACAATGCCATATTCTAATTTCTAAACATTATTGTAGCATATCGGAGGAAAAAACAATTTAGTCGTTTAAATTCGTGGTTTTATGAATAGAACCATTGAAAAAGCTCGAAACTCGAAAGAGGAGGGGCTTATGATTTTAAGGTCGGACTGGGTTTCAATTGGAGATCAAACTGTGATGATATAATAATTATTTTAATTAACTAGTATCTTTAGAAGTTTTTTTTTTATTTAAAGAGATAGGAGTGTAATGAGTTATAGTTACCTAAAAAAATGAACACACATCCACACATAATTTAAATAACGACTTCAATCCTATTAAAGTGTATTTTTTGGTGCTGGATCTCATAACACTCATATCTGTCTCGGTGATAGCAAATGCATAAACCTCAAAATGGGATAAATGAAGAGTTTTGGCATTTTATTTATAAAAAGAAACTCTTAATAGTAATATAGGTGATATTTTGTTTTTATACTTCTTTTTCCTATTTTTTTTTTTCAAAAAATACAAATAAGAAAATTTTTAACACAGCTATAGTATTTATCATAACACATTGTTTACATAAATAGTCTAAAATCTTCCAAAACATGATAATACCAAATGCTGCTGAAAAACAATTAAAATGAGCAACAAAGGACACTAAACAATAATTCGGTTTAAGAGGGTATTTGTTTAATTTTACTCTAAACAACCAAAGGGAAGAAATGACACATTGTCATTGGGATCATTCAAGACGAATTCGCTTTCGCTAAAACCAAGTCGTAACTGTCGCTCATTCTTCAACTCACTACCAAGTAGAAACCAGAAGAGAGTGATTTAACGTAAGCTAGATTTAACTTTAAATGATGCTGAAGTAATATATAAAATATAATGTAAACCATATTCATTGATGAGTTCCTGTGTGAACAACAGGATGTTACTCAAAACTGAACAAAAAGGGAGATTAAGGTAAACATGTCCCAAATTAAACTTTTAACTGCCACAAGACATGGACCTAGATGTAATCAGAAAGCAGTTAAGCTATAAAGAACTACTATAAAGCAGTTAACCATAATTCTAATACTCCCATTCACTTGTAGGCTTAAAGTTCCCCTTAATAAGTGAAGCTCCAACAAGTGAGAATTTAACATTTTAAATAGGAGGTAGAGTGTGTCAATTTTGGGCCTAGACTTTCTCTTAATAAGTGAGGACCTAACAAGTGGGAATTTAAAATTTTAAATGGGAGGTAGAGTGAAGACAGGAATCGAACTCAGGATTTCTTGTTCTAGTATCATGTTAAATTACCAATTGTCCCAAAAGCTAAAACTATTGAGATATGATAAACTTAATCATTTAACCACATACCTCTATTACTCCCTTTCACCTGTGAGCCGAAATTACCTCTTAATAAGTGAGGCCCAATACATGGAAATTTAGATGTTAGGTAGGGTGGAGGGGACATAGATCGAACTCAAAACCTTCTGCTCTAATACCATGAACAATATAGTCCATATTCTATTTTCATCCCTAAAAATTTAAAATGTCCCTTATTTCGTCCATGCATCCACTTTCGTTAAGTTTTTCTAGTGTGTCTTATTGAATGCATACTTTAGGGATGAAAATAGAACCTAGACTATGTTTCAACGACGAAAACAATATAATTTGTGTTTTATATTTTTCCCTAATATCCTCCAGGTTCTTTTCTATCTTTTCCATTAGACACATAAACAAAAAATTCAATAGGGTGAATAGAAGAATGAATGTAGAACATTTTTTATTTTTAGTGATGGAAACAGAATATTTTATTTTTAAAGACAAAAATAAAAACCTGGAATATATTTTAAAGCTGAAAAGAATATCTTAACCTAAAATATTGCAAGTATGGATAAATGTACATCTGATAGAATGTAATGATGATTACAGTGTAATAAAACTAAGTATTACAAGGAATAAAAGAACCTAGAATGGAATAATAATTCCTATTCAACCATTAAGTGATGACACATTAATAAGGTGGTGGAATGGTATCATATTTAGTCAAATTTCCCAAAACACTCTTTTACAAAATTACATATTTACACATATTGGATTATGTTTTGAATCAATTTTCAATTTGTTATGACAAAAAAATAGATATGAACAATAAAACAAATTAACTAGAGTTTGTCAATTTAAAAATGTCAAACTTAAAAAGAAAAGGGAAAAAAAAAAAAAAACTTGGCTTTAATCTCCTATTCACACCAAAGAAAGAAAGTCAACTTTTGACAATACCCAGTTAGGGTTTGGCCTCAATTGCTATCAAAAGGGTTTTTAGATGTTGTGACCCTTTTGATTGTTGGGATTTGTGCCCTAGAATTCTATTATATGATGCTATGTTTTATATTATGTATGACATGTTGTATGACCTAATATTGAAATTAATAAAGTTGTTTTATTATTATCTGAAATAATGGTAACATGAATATTTGGACATTATCATATAATCCATGAGATGCATAGTATGTGATTTATGTGAAAAGTCACAGAAGATATAAATCACAAGTTCTTTGTAAACTTAGAATATTAGTTTGTGGTCGGTGATGAAATTGGGTATTTCATCTGCGAAGACTATAACATATTAACTGAGATAATTTGTCTTGATTATGGAAGTAGTGACTTCTAGTTGATATGTTGATATGTTTTAAGAGTTAAAACATATTGAACTAGACCGCTGTGAGATTTATTATTCTCCTAACGACTGTCAATTGAATAATAAATCTCACGACTTATATTTGCATGAACTCTTAATCTTGAGAGAATAATGGACCTGATCATGAAGTGTAGGTTGCTTTGATATATCAGGAGTGAGATCTAAAGTAACGGTCAAAACCTCAGTATGTTGTGTAGCCACATTTAGTGTTGATGAAACATATATTTTCAAGATGGAATTCATAATTTCTCAACAGAGATATAAAATATTCCCTTGAGATAAGTTTAATGGATTTGTTATTCAGAAGAGTTAGGCCTAACCACTTTAGTAAGACTAAAGTATATATTTATGAAATTGGATTTCATAAATATATGATGAATAACATTAAAGGATTAAACTGGGTACTCAAGGATTAAGATATAGTAATTCACAAAGTGGGAGTCTTCATTCATGACTTTGTGTTACTACGAATATTTAATGAAGCGGTTGCATATATAATAAAGTCTTGGGATATAATTTATTAATAAAGTCTAGAGTGCAACTATATTTATATAGTGGTATTAAATATAGTTAATGGTAACTTTAGACTTGTCAAGAGTTGAAAGAAAGGCCCAAGGCCCATTGGAGCTAGTATCTTATTTGTTCCATTTTGGTCCCACTCCAAGCCATATACTAAAGCCCAATTGGAAAAGCCCGAAAGATTAGCCCAATTAGATAATCAGTTATAAGGAGAGAAACATACAGATTTTAGACGATATGAATTGGTATGTGAGTGTTGGACACTTTTAGATTCTCTCTAGAAACATATACATATAATTGATTGAGAGACCACACATCTTGGGCATCTAGTAGAATTGGAGTGAAGATTGAAAGTCTTCTCAAGAACTTCTGATCTTCGGTTTTGAATTTCACCGCTTTAAGGTACACTTTCTTGTTTTCTAATTTTGAAACTTATATGGCACATGTTATCAATTGTGAATGAAGTAGATCTGTTTAATTAATTTTTTCCCGTTGCGTACACTCATATTTCCATTATTGATCTACTATCTGATCATGTATATTCTTTTTTTTTTTTTACCCTTTTTGACTTTAAAGCTAGCATTTTGCACTTTTTTCCAATTTTTTTGGATTTTGGTATTTGTTTTGGAGCATGAATCAAGGTCGAACAAAATATGGTATCGACAAGAAGTTTTAATATATAATAAAAATTGAAAAGAATTCATTTAAGGAAATATATTATGGAAATGTCAAATATATTGAAATTAATGTGAAATCAATTTTTAAGACTTTCTCTATAAAATTCTTTATAAAGGAAGTGATACAATCATAGAAACAAATTACAAATGAATCTCCACTTGTTTCAACATTAATATTTTATGGAAAATGAATCACTTTCCAAAAAAACATTTTCTAGATAATCATTTCATTTTCTTATATTTGGTAGCAACCTTAAAATGAGTCGAAAAATTATTTTTTGATTTTTGCAAGAGATAATTTTTTTTTTCTTTTAAACCCAAACCAAGCCAAGCCTAGAATAAAAATATACCATCATCCCACTCCATACCCAAAAATAAGATCATAATGTAAAACCCGAAGTCAAATTCACAAACCAATAACCAGCCAATTAGCACACCAAATTTTATTTATTTATTTATTTATTTTAATGCAATGAATTTAAAGGCATGTCTCAAAAAATAAAAATAAAAATTTAAAAAAAAAAAAAAAAAAAACTACTTTGGAATTACTTAAGAATTGCTCCTCTTTTTAAACTTTTTCTCCCAAAAACAAGAAAGAAAAACCCCACTTTTTTTAATTTATTAGTTTTGGTGGCACCTACAAGACACACTTATTCTTTTCACTCAATGTAACTCTAAATTATGTTACACTACCTAATGACCTTTTATTGGATTAATATTTCAAAATTTGCACCGTTGAATTATATATTATCTATACTAGCATGTAACCCATGCTTACATACGGGAATGATAAATTATAGTGGTGCTATTGATATTAGTTTGGGTTATTAAACATATAAGACATAATTTGACCAGTACGCATTTATAGGTACTAAAATAGTTTTTTCTTGCAATTTTTATGATATTCCAAGTTTCTCATTACATTGTTATTAACTATATAATTTTGAAAATTACTATCAAATCTACATATACAACATCAATTCACAATTATTTTTTGTGAAATTCTACTAAATGCAACACAAAATAAAATAATAAATTAGTCAAATAATATCTCTTAAATTCAATAGGGATAGGTGTATGAGATCGTTCAGCTCAATTACAGCTTATTACGTTCAATATCTTTATATACAAATATCTGAATAAAAAATGTATAAAAAAAATGTTTATTAGTTCAGGGAAAAAATAATAACAAAAATCTAAACAATTTAATTTGTATGGAAAGCTAACAAAAACAAAATCCAATTTTGATTCTAATTGAACTTTCTCTAAACTATGGTTTAATATATATATATATATATATATATATATATATTGTAGGGGGTGGATTCGAGCGCTCTCTAAGGATTGAGAGAGTGGACCCAAGCCCAGCTAACCCTCCAATAAATTTGTAGAGTATGGGCTCAAGAGCTAGGCCTTAGTAAAGAGGGCAACGGCCATGCATGGTTGTACGTGATTGCTAATAACTAAAACGTGGGTTTGAACACACAATGAGGCTCCTCGGACGTGCCTTATGGAGCTGGAAATTCCTATTATCTCTTTTCAGAAAGGTTACAAGAGTTGAGAGAAAATACTTTGCTACAGTATTCCTTTTTCTCTGGTTTTTCGTCCGTCCCCTTCACAAGAGGGATTTTTACATTATATACTCCTCACTCAGTTGATCCTAGCCCTACATTTGTTGATCAATCCGGTTTCCACTTGAGTGCCTGTCCCATCAGCCGCATTCCCATACCTCCAGTGGGTTGCAGCGCCCAAAACGGCACTGTTCAGAGGTCCTATCCTCATTAATGCGGCCAGAGCGTTAGTTGAGGGCATTTAATGTGGAGATGACAGTTCACCTGGGACTTGCCCCTCCGCCATGCTTCAATGTCCGGTGATTGGTTCTTGCTATTTGCTCCTTGGATGCTTGGGGAGACTCCCCTTAAAGGAGTGCTGTATGCCCACTTTCTGGCCTCGGCCTACCGAGGATGTAACCATCCTCGGCAATGCTCCTTGAGTCCTGGGCTCTGAACCTTTCGTCCTCGGGCCTCGGATCGTGGAGGCGACCTCGGCGTGGGCCTTGGGCTTGGTTTGGAGTGGGCCGGGGTTGCTGACTTATTCTGGCCCCACATATATATATATATATATATATATATATATATATATATATTAAACCATAGTTTAGAGAAAGTTCAATTTTATAACCTAGTTAGCAATGGATCGTACATAATCATGGTACATTACATAAATTACTTATAAATTTGAATTGTTTTTAGTTGTATGATTAGGTTTTTTATGATTTATTTATATTAGACTCCTCGTTTTCTATACTAAACTAACTCATTTGACACAAAAATTAAAAAAAAAAAAAAAAGATTAGATAGGACACGTGGTGCAAAATTAAACTCTAATTGAATTCCAATTATATTTTCTCTCAGCTTTACCTATTAATATATATATATATATATATATATATATATTATCAACACACATACTAATTAGTTTCATATTAATCGAATGCTTAGTAACCCTTCTTTTTCATGGACAAATTTAATTACAAAAACGTAAAATTTAAATATTTAATTGATAATACAGTTATTAATCTCATATCATACTAACAATTTGCAAGCATGTAGACTAGAGTATAAATAAAAAATTTAATCTAACGGTAGATTTCCTCCAACAGAAACATTTATATTAATTGTGTGCATGAATTGGATTGAAGGGGTTTTTTAAATCAGCCCATCACATGTATACAAATCAATGCCCTCAATTCAAACACACAAACCCACCAGTCCTAATCCACAGGGTCCAGTATGAACCAAATAAAGCCTAGCACTCAAAATACGAAAGCCACGAGCAATCCAACCCATAGGTTTCTATAAACCCTGCACACTTCTGTTATTAAATAAAAATTTAAAATAAAAATTAAAACTAAGCCCAATGAAAGCTGCACCCCTTTTAAAACCCAATGCTCAATTTTAACCCAAAACTTACACAATCCAATCCCAAATCGTTTATTAAACCCAAGTCAAGCCAAACCCAGAATAAAAGAGAATAAATTCTATTAGGACGTGGTGTAAAACCCATGTTTTATCCCTATAATTCCAACATGTCACATCATCTTATCACTTGGTGGAAAGAGATACACCATGGTTGTGGTGGACGACTTCACTAGGTACACTTGGGTCATTCTCTTACAATCTAAGTCTGATGCTCTTGAGCACATTAAAGCTTTGTGCACAAGATTGCAGAATGAAAAAAGCCTGAAGATTGATCGAATTCAAAGTGATCATGATAAAGAATTCGAGAACTCATATATAGAGTCCTTTTGTACAAGATCAAGTATATCTCAAGAATTCTCTGCTCTTATTACTTATCAGCAGAATGCTGTAGTAGAAAGGAAGAACAGGGTTATTCAAGAGATGGCTAGAGCCATGTTGCACAACAAGGATGTGGCTAGAAACTTGTGGGGAGAAGCCGTCAACAATGCTTGTCATATGGTTCATAGGGTGTATTTTAAACCTGATACCAAGAAGACTTCATATGAGTTATGGAAAGGAAGGAAACCAAATGTTAAATATTTCAGAATCTTTGGAAGTACTTGTTTCATTCTCAAGGATAGAGAGAATGTGGGAAAATTTGACTCCTGAAATGATAAAGGAATATTTCTGGAATACTCCTCTACAAGCAATACTTATCGGGTATACAACAAAAGAACCATGAAGGTAATGGAAGTAGTAAATGTTGTTATTGATGAATCTTCAGATTCTGGTTCTGAGAAATTTAGTGAGGAAATCCCCAAAGAGATTCTTCCTCCCGAGCCTAGGGAAGTTCAAGAAATTGTTGAACAAGAGCCTGCATCTCCTAGTACTCCAAATACTCCAAGTGTTGTAAAAGATTCAGTAGACTTATCTACTTCACCTGATTCTGAAACCCATGAAGAAAAATGACCTTCTTCCAAGATCAAATTGAATCATCCCCTTGATGTTATTGTGGGAAACATGAATAAACTTACACTAAGGAAGCGTACAGTTGATAAATGTGTTGTTAACTTTGTGTCTTATTCTTGTTACTTGTCGTAGGTTGAACCCACTAAAGTTGAGGAAGCTCTTCAAGATAAAAGCTGGGTTGAAGCTATGCACGATGAACTGCTTCAATTTCAAAGGAAGGATGTTTGGACCTTGGTACTTAGACCGGAGGCTGAGCACATCATCGGCACAAAGTGGATATTCCGCAATAAAACTAATGAGAAGGGTAATGTGATCCGCAACAATGCTCATCTTGTAACTTAAGGATACTCACAAATGGAAGGAGTAGACTATGATGAGACATTTGTTCCGGTAGCCTGTATGGAGTCCATCAGAATTCTCCTAGCCCCAGTATGTCACTTAAGGTTCAAGCTCCATCAAATGGATGTGAAGACTGCATTCTTGAATGGGCTGCTTAAAGAAGATGTCTATGTGGCTCAACCAAAAGGATTCATTGATCCACACTTTTCGTATCATGTGTTGTACCTCAAGAAGGAACGTTATGGGTTAAAGCAAGCCCTTAGAACTTGGTATGATCGGCTCACACAATACTTGGTGTCACATGGGTTTACTAGAGGAAAAGCAGATCAAACTCTCTTCATAAAAAGAGAAGACAGCAAGTTGATAATTGCTCAAGTCTATTTTGATGATATCATCTTTGGGTCAACTAAGGATGAACTTGCTCATAGCTTCTCAAAACTCATGCAGGCCAAGTTCCTGATGAGCATGATTGGAGAGCTAACTCACTTCCTTGGATTGCAAATTCGTCAACAAGATTCAAGTATATTCCTACTCAATCTAAATATGCTAAAAATCTTGTGTAGAAATTTGGTTTGGAATCTGCTAGTTTTGTTAAAACCCCTATGAGCCTAAATGTTAAACTCACTGTTGACTTGTTAGGTAAAAGTGTAGATTCATCTCTCTATAGAAGCATGATAGGTAGTTTTCTTTACCTTACTGCTAGTAAACTTGACATTAGTTACAGTGTGGGAGTGTGTGCTAGATATCAGGCTAATCCCAAAGAGTCTCACATGATTGCTTTGAAAAAAATCATAAAGTATGTCAAAACCACTGTCGACTTTGGTGTGTGGTATAGCAAGGACACAAATGATGTCTTAGTTGGCTATTCTGACGCTGATTGGGCTGGGAATACTGATGATAGAAAGAGTACATTGAGGGGTTTTTTCTATGTGGGTAATAATCTTGTTTCCTAGATGAGTAAAAAAGCAGAATTTCATCTCATTATCCACTGCAAAAGCTGAGTACATCGCTGCCGATAGCTATTGCACCCAACTTCTATGGATGCAAAAGTCCTCCATGATTATGGTATTTGTTAAAAGTGTCTTACCATCTGATGTGACAATACCAGTTCCATCAACATCTCTAAAAATCCAGTTCAACATTCTCGAACTAAACACATAGAGATTCGACATCACTTCACTAGGGAGTTCGTCGAAGATGGTACTCTTACTCTTGAGTTTATTCACATTGATGATCGAAAGGTTGATTTGTTTACCAAACCTTTTGACAACAAACGGTTTGAATTCCTTCGCCAAAACATTGGTGTTATCTCCATGGATTGATCTCCTCTTCTCTTCCTCCTTCCTCATGCATTTGCATTTAGTTTTATGCATTGCTTTGTGTTTGTTTAACATGTTTTTGTTTGGTTTGTTTTCAGTTTTGCTTTATTTTGTCTTTCATATAAATAAAAAAATAAAAATTGAAAAATACAAAAACAGTGTGTGTTTGTGTACATTGGTACTTGTGTACCTTGGATGGCCATTGAAACAAAGTTTTCTAAACTTTGTATCTTTTGTAGCTTAGATAAGTATCTCTGTGCACAACTAAGTAAGTGAGCTTTGTGGCTTGTGTTTGTAATGAGTAAGATTAAATAATCTCTTGTACTTAACACTCATATCAGTCTTTTTAATAGGAAAAACTAGAAAATCCTAAGAGGAAGGCATAAATAACCATCTCACCACTGTTGCTCGCCAATCATGAAATAACATCTGTATGCTTCGGCATAGCAAAAGTGGAATGTCAAAATGCTTAATATAATTGGGTATTTCTTTTCTATCTCATATATGCCCATGCATGGTTTTCTTAAAAGAAAAAATATGCAAAGAAAAATAAAAGCAAAAAGATCAAAATGGTTTATATACGATTGTAAACGTGTATTCTAGGAGATGTGGGAGTTATAAGATGTACTTCGAAGGTGATAGTCTCCATCAAACAATTATGATTGTGTGCAAGTTAAAGTGATTTTTTCATATCTTAAAGCGTTATAACATGTAGACACTTATGCAATCTTGCGATGTTTTTCACTCACAACACATAATATTTTTTGCTACTTTTGATACATGTGCAGGTACAATGTGATTTGGCCATTACAAGGAATACATGTGTTAATGTACACTCACTAAACTGTCTTAATTTGTTTTTGAAATATAAAATTGGTTAGACTTATTTAGTGTGTGTGTGTGTGTGTGTGTGTGTGTTTTGGGATCTATGAGCTTAACATTTTTCATGTTGAAAGATGTTTTTAAGAGCTTAAAATGTTGTTTGGATCTTGGTTTAAGTAGCATGCTTGATTGCATTCATATTTGTGTTTTTCTCTTTTTTGAAAAATTGTTTTTAAGCAATCTCGATAGCTTCTCGATACCTCTCGATAGCTAGGCTATCTATCGAGACCCTTCAGCTTTTTCTTATCGCATTCTCAATAGCTCTCGATAGCTAATTCGATCAATCGAGAAACTTTCTGTCTCCATGATAGCTGCTCGATAGCTACCTTGATCCATCGAGCTTCTTTGTTGAGAAAACCTCTCATTAGATCCTCAATAGCTCCTTGTTAGCTCTTCGATAGCTAAAAGGCACGTTTTAAACCTCGATAGTTCTTGATCGATCGAGGTTTATGATTTCCTATAAATATGATTCTCGCGATTTTTGTCTCAATTCTCCTCGATCTTTCTCGATAGACAGACTTCTCTCCTTCTCTCAATCACCCAAAACTCAAGCTTTTCATCTTCCTCACTTCATTTTCGATCTCAAGATCTTTGTTCCTCATCTGGTATGATACTTTCTTCATCTTTATCATGCATTTTCATGATCTTTGACCTAACTTTTGGGGTTTTTGAAATTGTTTGAGATTTTTCAAAACTTTTGTTTTTTTTTTTTTTTTTTTTTGTTAAAATTTTGGGATGGGTTTTTGTTAAAATGATCTTTAAACTTCATGCATTGCATCACATGTGCATTATAACAATGTTTCATGCATTTTAGATGTGTGTTTACTTTGTTGCTATGTTGTGTGCTGGTAGGTTTGGATTGGGTTGAACCCATGATGAATTTATATTTGCATGTCACATGTTCATGCATTCTCATGCATACGTATCTTCAATTCTATATATTTTGATATATTTGTTGTTTAGTACTTTTCTGATTGACTCCCTCTCTTTTTCTCTTTCTCTCCCTCTTACATTAGTTGCACCATGGCAACTAAATGTAATTCCATTCTGTCTCGGAACCTTCTTCATTCCGAGGCATCTTCTTCTTCTTCTCCTTTTGACCCCACTCCATCTCACATCCGGTTCTGTGATGAGAAAGCCAAATCGAAATTCTTGGAAAACTTGTCACGATGAGGCATTTACTCGAAACACCAAGTCGTTCTGTCAGACTTTTCTGACACTGACCTACCCTCTGTCATCTACAGCAGGGGTTAGGAGTCACCATTTGGCACCCCAGTCACGTGCCTTTCCATGATCATACAGGAGTTCTACTCTAATATGCGCAAATTTAATTACTCTATACCCTAGTTTGTCACTCACGTTCAGGTATACGCATGGTAGTTACTCCGGGTATTATATCCAAGGTACTACACGTGCCTAGAGTAGCGCATCCTGACTACCCTGGTTGTGAGCGTCTAAGGATAATGTCCAAAGACGAACTCTCGTCTCTATTCTGTGAGACACCATCTTCTTGGGGTAACCGTCAAAACACCTTATGCTCAACCTTTGCTAAGGGTCCAAGAATCCTTAACATGGTGATGACATTTGTTCTCCATCCATGTTTCACTATAACACTATCATAGAGCCTCGTGCTCAATTTTTGTTATCCCTCATTGAGGGATTTACTATTGACTTTTCCTTTCACTTCATACTCTCCTTTATAGATGTCTATAAGGATACGACAACCCGTGATAAGCTCATCTTTCCTTCTGCTATCACGCGGCTCCTTCACTATTTTTCTATCTCTTATCCCCGTGACTCCCCACTTCACGTTTATGTGTGCCATTGACACCACTACCATTAAGCGAAGTCTTGCATAGTTTCACTCGAGGTAGCCCCGGATAAAGATAGCAGCTCCTTCAGTTTCTATCGCTTCATCCACTTCCACTCTTCGTCTTCAGCGAGTGGAGTGACTCTTGAGGCCATCATGGCACAGCTTGTGTGCATGGATGCTTGCCTTGACACTCTTAGCGATGAGTTGTGTCAGTTGAACACCTATGTTGGTCGTATCACACGACGACAGGCTGTCATGGGTGGTTTCACTATAGCTTCCTCTCCATCTCTGCCAGCCTCTGAGGATGAGAGTGACGATGGCTCCGGTAGTGATGATGCTGATGAAGATGATGATGATGGCTCGCCTAGTGATGATGAGATGTCTATTTGATTTACTTGCCCTTTGTCACTCGTGACAAAAAGGGGGAGTAGTTTCGAGATAAGCGTAGTCATACTCGTAGGGGGAGGGTTTGTATAGGAGATAAGAGGAGTGTATATTAAGGGATGTAGTGAGGATACTTGTATCTTTTCTTTTCTTTCTATTTTAGATATATTATTCCTTGTATATGGGTCTTGTGACCATTTTGACATACATTGTATTTATATTTGATTTATATATATTTTGATGTATGTTTTTTCACCTATCTCTCCATGTATTGTTTCTTTTTTAATCTTTATACACATGTTTCTTATATTTTGTATGCAATCTATTATTTCTATTTCACACAAAGATGTCATAATGAGTTTTGTTTAAAGTGTTTCAGAAATACAGGTTGTCAAAGTTTACTTGCCATAAACTCTTTTCTTACAAAATTTTTCAAGAATTTGTGTTATGATAGATTTTATTGTATTCAACAAGTAAGTATGAGTTAAGTGATTTAGGACTTCTCTAATATGTTCATTTGTTTGTTGTGGCTTTGTCACGGATTGCCAAAGAGGAAGATTAATAGGACATATGTGATTCAATATTAGGAACATATGTCAACATTTTATATAATTGGCTAATCATTTGACAAAACGCACTTGTATTTGGATTGATCTAGGATGTGTTTAATGCTTCTTGCTTCAAGAAACAAGATTTCAAGTTCAAGTGTTAAAGCCATGCAAGTCTGTCCAAGAATCAAGTGAGAAAGTGCTGGATTTTAAAACTCGACAGCTAGCATCTATCGAGGTTTAAAAGCTGTTGAAGTCCGTGGCTCGACAGCTAGCTCGATAGATGGCTATCTATCGAGGTTTATGAAACTTAGTTTTTCAGAGCTATTTTTCATCCAATCTGTAGGTGTATGTTTAAGTTTTCTTTTTTTACAACCCTAAACATATATAAGGATTATTTTAAGGGCCGAAGCAACTGATGCAAGTGAATGCAAAAGTTTTTCACAAGTATATTGTGAATCAGAGACATATGCCCTATTTGTAACCGCTTGTTGTGATAATAGTGAATTATCGGAAGTGATGACCTTAAAATCACCTGGTGGGATTTTTGCCGTTTAGGTTTTTCCCATTCGTAAACAAATCACCGTGTCAATTTATTTTCCGCTGCATACTTTAGTTATTCAGTGATTTGTTTGTGCTGCCACGTATATTGCATGTTAATTTGATTAATTAATAAACTTGGCTAATTAATCAATTAATATATCACAAGGGGTCAATACATTTTTGGTATATCATTAGCTATAGAGAGTATAGAAATAAGAAATATCAATTTCTTAATTAACCCTTGAGCATGTACAAACTAGTACACACTCACACAAAATCAGAAATAGCTTAGCACTTATAGAACATATACTATTCAAGTTTCTCCACAATGTCAAGCATGTTATAAATGAAAAGAGAGATATTATAACTCATGTCATCCTCAAAAAATAAAATTAAAAATAGACACAAAATAAAATATTTTTGTCTTTTTAAAAGAATTAAATTAGGAACAAGTCAGCAACACTCACCTTAGAGAATCTTTTCTCACCCATATAGCACGAGTCTTTGGCTTTGTAAGTGAAAATTCATATGGAGTAGAGTTTATTTAAGGGATTACATCAATCTTCTGAGAAAGACTGAAATCCTACAAATTCCTTTCACAAGCCTCAAAAAGATCAACTAAAATAATAGTGTCCTTTTTATTCAAAACATCACAATCAAAAACAGTAAGACACTTAAAATTATTCATGATAATAGGGATCAAAGATCAACTCTAGGTATAATAACCTAAATCAAGAGGTAACCTTCTTTGATACCATTTGTTAGGTTTTGACCCCTGTAAAGTAGATTGTTTAATCTAATTAATTAACCAAGTGAATACTTAGGTTTATTATTCAGATCTAGGTTAAAAAAAAAAAAACAATCATATCATGCAAAGCAGTGGAAAAGTAAATAAGACAACGATATGATGACCTAGGAAAACCAAACCGGTAAAAAACCTGGAGAGGATTTAACCTAGCTATCCTCAAAGTCAAATCCACTATAGAGAATCGAAGTTTACAATAAAATTTAGACCACTAACATTCTATTGCTACCACATGTAGAACTTACTGACATAACCACGTGCAAGTTCCGAATCTATAAACTCCTTCTCTATTAGGCCTTTGAAACACAAGCACCCAAACTTGTGATAAATAACACAAACTCTCCTGTTTGTGACTCCAAGACCACCATTTAAGGTTTAGATCTTCAACTATTGTTGATATTGATGGAGCAACTTTAGCAATACTAGATCTTGAGATTCTTCAATGAATAACACTAGTAAAAGACTTTAGAGAGCTTTTGGGTACATAACCCTAGATCTACAAAAGAGGCACACTCTTTTCTTTCTTAAAAACCTTATAAAAAACGTGCTTAGGGTTTCCTTTATATACTAGTAGTGTTTTACTTGAAACCCAATATGTTTAAGTAGAGTTTAGACTGAAATAGAATTCTGCAGATACGTATTTCGATCGGCCAAAGCTGTTTCTCAATCAGTCAAACCAGACAGATTTCAAATTCTTCTTTCTGCAGCTTGTATGTTCTTGAATCTTGACTTGAAGATCTATTCAACCTTTGTTCCTATTTTCAGGTCTCTAAGAATTAAAATAGACATGGGAAGAAATCTCTTCTAAAAAAAGGAAAAATTTATTGGGCTTATGATTTTACGCGGGGCTTAATTCAGCAGCCTCCACATCGTAGCATGTGGCCATATTAATGGCCTTTCTGGGTTGATTTTATGGGCCTGGCTTAACTTGATTCCAAGGCCCAAATATATGGAACGTTGACTTAAACAGTTTGCGAGCTTTACCAGTTGTGTGGGCTACACCAGTGGCTTCTTGGGCTGAATTTCAAGACTCAAAAGTGTCCTCAAGCGTAAACCCTCTTCGAGTTCAAAGTTTAAACACATGCAAACCATAAGCAACTACTTTCTAGAAGACAGTAAATTAATTCATCTTCACCCTTTCATTTGGTCCTTGGTTGGTGCCAAGAGCCTTTTTGGCTTTTTGTAACCGTGCAACAAGACCTTATAAATAAATAAATAAATTTGAGTTGGTGTTTCTGATAGAAATGGTAAGGTGAAGATGAAATAAAAGAAAATATTTAAAGTAATGCTACAACCACAAACTATTTTATAACACTTTCACAAATTGTTGATTTAGCTAATTTCTTATTAGTTTTCACTTAGGTCCATCATTAACATCATTTTTTTATTTACTAATAACCACTTACTACATTAGCAGTTTGAATATTTTTTTTGTAAAAAAATTTGTATGTCTAGCATTACTCAAATATTAATCCATTGTTTCCAACCGAGATAGTAAGGCGAAGATAAAAGAAGAAAGATCAATCATTCTTTTCGATTCTGTATCGATCGCGGCCCTTGCTTCCTCGAGTAAAACTCTAGGTTAAAGAGTTAGTGTTTCCAATAGAGATGTGCAGGACTCAAATTCCCCATGATCCCAATTATCAAGTTATATAAAGAAATAAAATAATAATAACAATAATAATAATAGACAAACTTGTTTAGCTTTCCATAATGAGACCTTGTACTTATCTTCACCTCACCATCACTCCTATATAAATAGCCTCCAAATACAGAAATCCAGTGTACCTAAATCAAATTAGTGAGACAATGAATTTTGAAAGAATGGTACTCATTGTAGTTTTGTTTTTGTCTTTGGTAAGGAACTATCACGTGAATGGAACCTGAATTACATCCAAAGAAGAGGAATTGGAGTTGGAAAGACAACTAATACTAGTAAACAAACCTCCTCTTAAAAGCATTCAAGTTTTAGACTAACTCAAACTCATGTTTGTTTTGAATTTTTATATGTTGTAATACTATAATACTTCAAGCATATTCAGTGAAATGATATTTAAACATTCCATTTAGAAATTATATTTTCTTATTATTGTTATTTATTATTGATGATGGAGGATTCAGTTGGTTGAACACTTCGGCTTCGGTGGGCTACGGCGTTAGCGGAGGCCTGTAAAAAGAAAAACGATCAAAGGGAGACCGGGGTGGACCGGCCAAATACCCTCCGATGGCAAAGTTAGTATCTTCTCTCGGATGGAGTTTTTTAACCTTTTTGGAGTAAAAGTCTCAGTATATCATACCTTTGCTTGTTTCGGACCGGCCCTTATATAAGGACTTTGGGGCGGTTATTGGTTCAATAACTTCCCCCAGATTTGTGGAATCCGGACATAACTTCCTCAACGGCTAGAGAAATCATAACCGCCGCTGGAAGTTACATACTTGGGAGGAATCCTCGGCGATAAACACGGGTTGGTTAATCATTACAGAAATTGCAAGTGTTGTGTGGTCGTCCAAGCGTGATGCCTATGGACGACCCTTTGTCCCGTCGTTTGGTCGTCCATGCTCTTCGTTCATGGACGACTCCTTCGGCCTGATTATGGGGTTTACCCAATAAGTCAGTTTAAACCAAGGAAGAGAGGTCTGGACGAATAAAAGATGGTCTGGTCGTTTGGCTAACCGTTCATGATGGACGACCCACCTGGACGAACCATAGATGTAGTTTCTGCTATCCCATCAATTATTATCAATTGATTGTCCATATGAGTAAGATAAATTACTCTAGAGTATTGAGATTAAGTGTTATTGTCCAATTCTCCCATAAAAGAAGAACTTGATTTTGATTTCGACTTCCCACTTTATTGTAATGGGAAAAAAGATAGAAAAAAAAAAGAAAAGAAAAAAAAAAGACTTCTATTAAGTTATGAGATTATCCTATAAAAAAAAAAGTTATGAGATTAATAACTAGCATTAATTTAATCGAAAGAATTAAGACTTAATGAAACAAGTGAATTTATATTTAGTTTTGACTGAATTATGTGTTTGACCCCTTAAACTTTGTGGTTTTTTAATTTTGGTTCCTTACATTTAAGATTTTTCATCTCGGAACCCTGTAAGGAAGTAAATTTGTTTGTGTTTGGGCTTATAAGCTATTTTTTTAGTTATTATCTTTTTTATGTGTATAACTTTTTAAAATCCTTATTTTTCTTTTCTTTTTTAAAATTTTTTTAGAGTACAAGTATACTTTAGCATATGTGATAGGCCAAAAACGTATTGACCCATTGTGATGAATTAATTAATTAATTAGCAAAGTTTAATTAATTAATCAAATTAACATGCAAACGCGTGGTAACACAAATAAATTACTAATTAAACTAATTATGTAATGGAAAATAAATTGACACGGTGATTTGTTTACGAATGGGGAAAACTTACACAGCAAAAACCCCACCGGGTGATTTTAAAGTCACCACTCCTGAAATTCTACTATTATCACAATAAGCGGTTACAAGTAAAGGAATCCCAGTACTTTATACTAATCTACAGTTGAACCCTTATCTCAATACTCAATTGGACTTGTTCTATAGTGACAATTTCTCCTTTTGATGCACGACTCCCAGTACGTGACTAACCAATTACGCAGATCCCAGTACGCGACTTCAATCACTAACTAGAGAAGGTTGTTGGCTGCAAAGTTATTTAGTTCATCACATGATAAAGATCAAGAAGATGCTTGGTCACAAAACCCTATAGTGCACATACATAGCAACTTCTTCAAGAGAGATGAACTAGGGCAAAACTCTGTCTCCGGTCACAATTTGCTTAAACAAACTTTGCTTAACACTTGTGCAACTTGTGAACGCTTTGAAGACCCTTAAAATAATCTTTTTATATTTCTAGGGTTAGGAGAAAAGAAAACCCAAAGATACATTCACGGATTCCAAGAAAATCAGATCAGAATTCTAAAATTCTTAAATCTCGATAGATAGGAGCTGTCGAGCAGTTGTTGAGCACATGGGCTAAAATAGCTTTCTTAAACTCAATAGATGCAGCTGTCGAGCTTTAATGAATTTGTACTATTCAACTTGTTTCTTTTACAAACTTGAATGTCTTTTACAAACTTGAATGGCTTTAACACTTAATCTTGAAACTTTGTTTTTTAAAGTATTAAAAACACCTAAATCTACCCAAATACAAATAAAGTGCGTTTTGTCAAAGGATTAGTCAATTATATAAAATAGTGACATATGTTCCTAACAATATGTTTAACAAAAAGCTAAACAATATGTCCCAAACGAACACACAAAAAACAAAAGTTAAAGTTAGAAAGTTTATTGTTCTCAAATTCTTAATTGCTAAAATATTATTATTCTAACATAATTATTCTTTTCTTTTTTTTCTTTTTCTTTTTTTAATTTAAGGAACCATTTATCATAGACATAGGGATTTAAAAAAAAAAAAAAAACCCAAGATGAGACCAAATCTAACTACCACATATCTTTGCAGTGGCTTTAAATCCTTCTCAATTATCTTTCTTGAGGTTCACAATCATCATATTTTTCAGATATTTTATAAATCATGGAACTCTTATTATTGTTGTTTTTTTAATTTCATGTTTTGCGAAAACTGTTTATCATGTGTTCTATAAGAGGGCTTTTTTATCTTTGAACTTTTAGGCGGAGTTTGGATATATTGTTGACTGCGTTGATATCAACAAACAATTTGCTTTGACCATCATTTGTGGAGAGATCACAAGATCTAGGTACTTGAGTAGCGATCGACACTATTTACTCCTTTATCTATAGCAATAAACAATACCTTTTTTTTTTTTTTTTTTTCTTTTTTCCGGTTGCTTCAAAAATTGTAGTAGTTTATAATTTTTGAACTGCAAATTATCATTATAATTACAATGTCACCCATGCCTTGTCATGTTAACAAATTTCTATTTGACTAAGGCTTATCATTTGAAGGATTAACTAAGCAAATCAATCATGTAGAAAAACATTTTTGAATTAATCCAATTCTAATTCATAAGGGCCATTGTTATTTTTCTATATTTTTAAATTAGAATTGGATTATGGTATTTGACAGCTAATATGTACAAAGAAAGGTAGATACAAAGATTTGTTATGTAAAAATTAAATTATATTAAGTCAATATACTTAATTTAATTGATGGAGCTCATGAACAAAGTTGGATTGTTCAACTAATTAATAGACGAAGCATAGACTTGTTCTAAATGCTCAAGTTTAGGTCATCTCCATAACAAAGTAAACAAACCAAGCTTGAACACTTAGTTTGTCTTGTTACAACTTACAACCCCTTAAAAAAATTATAACATTCTCTTACAATATATATTATTTCTTTAATTTGGAATGATGTTAAACAAGCGTTTCATAGGTAGTTCTTGACGTTCAAAACTTTCATTGTATAGACTGCAATTGTCCAAATGCTAGACTTACTAGGTTGTAGTTGCATTGGAGTTAATTGAAACATCAATGTCTATAATTCTGATGTTAGGGACGGAGCTAGCTGTGGAGAAATACATGTCATTAATGGTGCAGAAGAGAATATGAATGCTATCACTACGGGGTGAATGGTATTTTAAAAATATATATATATATATATATATATTGAAAATGTATACTTATTGATCTAGGTGACATTGTCCAATCATGAATTGGAACAAATAAGGGGCATTTTCAACAAATAATGATCGTTTTAGCATTGTTAAGGATATTATGACCAAGAAATTCAATATGTTAACGGTTAGGAAGTGTACAAATTCTAATATCTATGAAAAAAATGAGTGAAATGAATTGGTAAAGGATAACGGTTATCAGGAAAATTGATAATCATATACAAATGGAAAACATAACTAGAATTTTAAAAATAACAATTGTCGTGCTGCTTGATTCAAACAGGTTCTCCAAATATGTACAAGGGTACTAGGTATTCTAATTTCTTTGCTCATTGGACAACAAGTTGTATTTGATAACTGTTTTTTCTCTTTATTTTCTATTTTCAAAAACAATTTTCTATTTTTGAGACTAAAAAACTTGTTTGGTAATCCAAAATGGACAAAAAACAAAAATTATTCTCAAAATAAAAATTGTTCTCAAAACTCAATTTGTGAAGAAAACTGAAAACATGCAAAATGCTGTTTTCAATTTCTAATTTTTAAAAGCCAATAAAAATACGGATTTAATTTAATAAATCTGTCATATTTAATGAGTTAGCATTAGAATTCAAATCCTAATAACAACATATTTTAGTATTTTCTATTTTTTTCTTCAATTTTTTTTTTTAATAAATTTCAACTAACCAACATATTTTTTATTTCAAAAATTCAAGAAAATTGTTTTTTCTTTATATTCCCCAAAACCAGTTTTTGAAAATAGAAAACAAAGTTGTTACCAAACATAACCTAAGTTTTCTATACTTTTGTTTTCATACATTTAAAAATCTGTTGAAGATTTCTTATATCTATCCATGCTTGAAAATTTTACGTAGCTTTACTTGTTGTTGGGCATACATGGAACTTTGTTGCTTTGGATACTAAAAATACCTTTAAAAATTAGATATTGATGGTTCAAAAACGTCAGGCTGTTTCAACCATTATTGCACAGGTTTTGTGCAAAGTGACAGAAGAATTCACCTCGCGGCACCTATATGTAACGTATGATTCCATTCCTTACGGTCCTCAATTTGAGATTGCAATAGCTATTTTTATGGTAAATCTATCATTAATCATAATTGCATTTTATTTAATTTTATATGTATATTAGTTGTTGACCTGTACTTCGCACGGTTTTTTTTTATTTATAAATTAATTGCTAACTCATATAATGCGTGTGCATGTATCTTATTTGAGTAGTGCTAATTTTGCTTCTTCTTTTTTTTTTTCATTTTTTGAGATTGGATGAATTTATTTGAGAATTTTCTTTTTACTTTTTGTTGATGCCCACTTTGGCAAATTGGCCCAATAACAGGAAAAAACTCAACAATATGAGAGAAAAAGAGTTAGTAAATTGAGAGGAAAACCATTAAACCCGAATAGTAAGAATAATGGATCACAGGCCTAGAAAATAATAATTAGATTAAGCTGATGTTTAGCAAACAAACACACAATAATTAAGCATATCAAACAGACAAAATATATATATATATATATATATATATTTCCTCTATATATTTGATTAATTTAATTCAGATACATTAGGAAACAAAAACCCCCCAAAAATAAATAAAAATTAGAAAAAAAAAAAAAAAAAAAAAAAACCTCAAAAGTTAGTTCCACTTCCACATGCACAATCAAACCCAAACATATTCCAAAATCATCAAAATAACCCCCCCCCCCCCCCCCCCCCCCCCCCAAAAAAAAAAAACAAAAAGAAGAAAAGATATGAACGATTTACATAGAAAAATAGTCTTATGCATAAAAACTTCATATAACTCTCTCAAATTCTTTTCCTCTTTTTTTTTTTTTTTTTTTTTTGATTTTGTTTGATATGTTTGAGAGTTTTTTTTTTTTTTTTTTTTTTTCTTTTTTTATAGTTAAAAAGTGGGACTGAGAGAGAGAGAGAGAGATATTTACTGGAGATAGAGAGTGGGGTGGTCCTGATCAGTCCACTGACTCCAGTATGCTTGATCAACGGTGTTAGGAAGATCAAACAAACCTTGATCCCCAGTACAAACCTGCGTATGATCACAATTTTTCTCTACCACCTTAGCTTGTTCAATTAGCACAGTGAAATCCCTTAACATGGAGGGAATAATTTGTGACCTAATGTCTTTCCTCAAACCCTCATAAAACCTACGACATTTACTAGCCTCATCTTCTGCAACATGATGGGCATATCGTACTAGCTCTAAGAATTTCATCTCATATTCTTTGACCGTCTTTCTCCCTTGTATGAGTTTAAGAAATTTTGACTCTTAACTGATCTCCATTTGCATAAAATGCCTTTGAGAATGCCTCCCATGTTACTTTTGCCCCTGCCTCATTCATCAATCTTTGTTCATATTCCCACCACCGGTTAACCTCCTCTCCCTCTAACATGAATGTAGCAAAAGTTACACGTTGATCATCAATGCACCCTATGGTATTGAAAATATTTTCCATTTTCTTGATCTATTCCTCAGCCTTAAATGGGTTAATTGTTCATCTTAACCCAGGTGGGCTAAGTTGACGGAATTTCTTGAACAAAACCTAGATTATATCTATTGGAGTAGGAGGAAGCGTGGGGGAGGCTCCACTCTGAGTTTGTTGCTCAGACGCACAAGCTTGATGCTTCTCAGTCATTGGAGGCAGAGTGGCAAGCATTTGATGAAACTTTTTAAAACTATCATCCTGAGTTAATACATCATGCTCTCCTCCTCTCAGTTGATTAGGTCTCCCCATCACGATCTCCTTAATCATCAAATGAAACCTTAGAATATTCAAAGATTATTAGAACATTAAGGTAACGTAATGAAAATACAATGTCATGAAAATATAAATTCAACATAAGGGTGTAAGATATAAATAAAATAGTTATCATTTTTTTTTTTGGGTGTAAATTTAGACTGCAAGTATAATATAAACATATAAAGTTCCTATATCTAAATCACAAACATCTTGAAAGTCGACATAAAGGTGATGTTTGATTTTTGTTCAATGCATGGCATGTATCGCGCAATCTTTTGCCCCAGAATACTTTACCAATGATACAGGGGGCAAGCTCCTCTCCCGTTAGAAACCCTCCCGTTCTCTCCCTTTTTTGTATAGATAAAGGACACGTGGCAATTAAATGATCTAATGGTTCAAAAAAAGCCAAATCAAACTATCTTTAGTTTTGCAATCTTCTACCCTTCCCCTCCCTCTATTCTCTGAAACATCACCACCGCCGGACCCATTCTCTCCTTGGTTTTTTTTTTTTTGAAGTGGCACAACAATGAGTGGGTAGGAAGGCTTCCGGTGGGATCTCGGTAGCAACATGATACTTCGTGGAGTGGCTTGACTGGATTGAGGGTAAGCGTTCACTTTATCTGGGTTTCTCTGGGGAAGATGGCATAAATAGTGATTTTGGGTTGAGGGATGGGTAACCTGTGTTGTGATTTCCGATGTGAGTAATTTCTTTGCGGTGCCAATGGTAACAGAAAGGTATGGCAATGGTCATGAAGATGGGATTACGACAGAGAAGTAATTTTTTTGTTTTTGTTTTGTGTTTGTTTTGTGGGTTTCTGATGGGTAGAAGTATTAAGAATATGAATCCTAGTAAATCACCATTTGTTGAAACTATTGAAGATAAAGTTAGAGAAAAAAATAAAGTCGCACATAACATTAGATAACTAGAGTTTATCCCTTTTAGTTGTAATCTTTTTATTTTTCAAATGCTTGTAATTATCCTTATAAATGAAATCCATACGGAAGCCTGGAGATTGATTTGGCTACTAGTTTTCTTTACACTCTGTTTTCAAACTAGAAGAACACTATATCAGGGAATGATTTTATTTTATTTTTTTTTAGAACCCAATTTACTGCTGCTTGGGTATTTTTGCTTCTTAGGATGCAAAATGGTGAAAATGTTAAAGATTTCATCATTCATTTTCATATGTTGACAGTAAAAGTTAGCCAAATGGGTTGAATTTCTGTAAAATTTTCTGGCTGTGATTATAACAAGTCTTTCAGTTTTTTAAAATGGTATTAAACCTTTATACCCACATTCTTACAGTAAAAAAAGGTTCTTTTGTTGATTTCTTTGAAAAGCTCAAGTTCATAAGTGACAAAGTTTGAAACGATGATGACATTGATGAGTTTGTTAAAAAACAAGGAGAGAATGGGTCCGGCGGTGGTGATGTTTCAGAGAATAGAGGGAAGGGTATTGCAGAACTAAAGATAGTTTGAGTTGGCTTTTTTTGAACCATTAGATCATTTAATTTCCACGTGTCCTTTATCTATAAGAAAAGGGAGAGAACGGGAGGGTTTCTAACGGGAGAGGAGCCTGTCCAATGATACAGTCATTACTTGGGTTTGACACTGGGGTTATTTGGTATTTTTAATTTAGTTAAGGGCATTTTAGGCGTTGTGCAAATAAAATATTCTAAGAACCAAGATATTCCGTTTAGGATTCCTCGTATATATATATATTTTATTTTTTTATGAACCCTCGTATATTATTTTAATCATTATTCATCGTGACTAATATTGAAATTAGCATCTACTTTTATTATTAAAAAAAAAAAAAAAAATATATATATATATATATATTTGTCATGTAATCACTTGAAAAGCTAACCTTGTTGATCATATCGGTGCTTTGGAAAATTAGCATGGTGGAGCCCAATTCCACAATGCCGTTGGCTGAGGGTATCCACACCATTGTTTGTAGCCCGGAGACCTGCCCCATTCGTGCCCGGTTGCATGAGGAGCTCGCTAGATGCTCCAACCCGGTCACCCAGACCAATCTTGAAGTGACAAAAGCTTGGCCCGGGTGGCCACTGCCGTTCAAGAAGCACTGCATCTTTGACTTCAAAAAGAACCACTCGCACTACAAAAAACTTGGCCTATAGTGGCGTTTTTTTTAGCGGCGTTTGTCAAAAACGCCACTATAGGTACCCTATAGCTGCGTTCAGCAAGTCCTATAATGGCGTTTTATGTAAACGCTACTATAGGTACTCTATAGCAGCGTTTTTAAGGGCCTATAGCAGCGTTTTCAAAAACGCCACTATAGGTCCAACATATAATGGCGTTTTTCATAGTCTTACAAACGCTGCTATAGGAACTTTTTTTTTTACTTTTTTTTAATTTTTTTTTTCGGCTGGGTTTAATTTTTTTTATAATTATAATAGACCTATAGTGGCGTTTGTTTGACAAACGCCACTATAGGCATTTTTTGGGATTTTTTAATTTGTGCATGCAGAGAAAAAGGCCTATAGTGGCGTTTGACAAACGCCACTATAGGTTCTTAAAAAAAAAAAAAAACATTTTCACAAAAAATTTCACTACATTTTAACAACATTTTCACAACAAATCATGGGTAATTAATTGTTGTTAGTTCAAATTTAAATTTAGCATTGAGATTACTTTTTTAACCTAACAATAAGAACCAATAACAATCCACAATTTAAAATTTGTTATAAAAATATTGTTGTAAAAATATTTTATGGTATGTTTCAAACTATTCTTAAAAAAAAAAAAAAAAAAAAAAAAAAAAAAAAAAAATCCGTAAAAAAAAAAAAAAAGGGTGATATATTCTAGCTAGGAATATGCCATAGAATATTCCTAGAATATTCTATAGCATATTCCAAACTATTCCTTAAAAAAAAATTAAAAAAAAAACTAAAAAAAAATCAATCCGTAAACACAAAAACTATGATTTGTTTTAGGAATATGCCATAGAATATTCTATGGCATATTCTAAACTATTCTTAAAAAAAAAAAAAAAAAAACCGAGATTCAACGTTCAGGTAATATATATATATATTATTATATATTTATATTTAAATGAGAAGTGTTATATTAACAACATTTTTATAACGTTTTCACAACAAATTATAAGTGGTTAGTTTTTATTGGTTTAAATTTGAACTGAACACTAAGATTACTTTTTTGCCCCAACAGTAACAACCAGTAACAATATACCACTTAAAATTTGTTGTAAAAATATTTAAAAAAAATGTTGTGAACATGCGTTTCTATATATATATATATATATGAGGTGCTACGTCCACAACATTTTTACAATATTTTCACAACAAATCATAAGTGGTTAGTTGTTATTAGTTCAAATTTGAACTTAATACTAAGATTACTTTTTTTTCCCAATAATAACAACTAATAACAACCTATCACTTAAAATTTGTTGTAAAAATATTATGAAAATATTATGTACATATCATATATATATATATATATATATATATAAAAGAACTAAACAAAAAAAATTCAAAATTCAAAATTCAAAACCCACCTAACCCCACCTACCCCCACTCACCTTATATCCTTCTCTAGCTCCACGTAACTTCTTCAGCCTTCTTCTTTCTTTTCTTTTCTTTTGTTCTTTCTCTCTTTTTCTAGCTCACTTATCTCCACTTCTTCAGGCTTCTTTCTTTCTTTCTCTTCTTTTCTGTTTCTTTTTTTTTTCCTTCTTTCACTCTTCTTTCACTACACACCTGGATTTATTCTTTTCTCTTTCTCTCCTATTTGATTTAATTTCCCCTATTTTATTTGTGGTGGTGTTAATGTTAGTGGGTTTTGGATTTCAAGATAGTGTTGCAACTAGTTAATTTTGTTCAAATTTGTAAATGGTGCTACTATTATGGGATTTGTGATTGAAGGAAGAATGCTATTGATTGTATAGTTGCAAGTAAGTATTTTTTTTTTTTAAATTTTAATGCTTGTAAAGTCTATTCCTTTTTTTATAATAGTTTTGGCCTATTCTGTCTGCTATCAACTTTGCTTTGTGGGTCTCTAAGGTTAATTTAGAGATCTCAAGTGTTGTGATTAATATCTTCCTCAAGTAGTGAAAAATTCAAAATCAATTTGATGATTTCTTTTTGCAAGTTATTGGTCTGTGGCGGCTGAATGTGTTGGGGTGGGGTTGCTATATATATATATATATATATATATATATATATATTTTGTGTGTTTGATTTTGAATTTTTTTAGGTGGGTTTGTGTTTTCATTTTGAATTTGCTGGGATAACCATAGTGTTTGTATTTGGAGTTGCTATTTTTTTTTTGGATGTGAGCGTGTTTGATTTTGAATTTTTTTTAGGTGGGTTTGTGTTTGACTTTCAATTTGCTGGGATAGCTAGCTATAGTGTTTGTATTTTGTTTTGTTTTGTATCTTTTAATTTAATTACAATCTTAATTGAATTTAAAAAAAAAAAAACTTTTTCACGTCAAAAATAAAATTCTTTTGATTACCAAAAATTAATTTTTGGTAATTAAAATTTTTTTTGGTGGTTTTCTGGCTATAGCGGCGTTTTCTATAGTGGCGTTTGTAAACGCCACTATAGACCTTTTTTTTATTTTTGAAAAATGCTATAGTGGCGTTTGTCAAACGCCACTATAGGTCTACCCTGTAGTGGCGTTTGACAAACGCCACTATAGTATTTTTCAAAAATAAAAAAAATTGGTCGATAGTGGCGTTTACAAACGCCACTATAGGGTACGCCTATAGTGGCGTTTTTTAGAAACGCCACTATAGGCCTATAATAGCGGTACATAAGTGGCGTTTACAAACGCCACTATAGGCAAAATGGGCCTATAGTGGCGTTTTTTGGACCTGTAGTGGCGTTTCAAAAACGCCACTATAGGCCCAGTTTTTTGTAGTGTCGGTATTGGTAATATCTTCATCCGTAGCAGAAGCTAGGATCCCTTGTTCCTCCAACACCACTGACAATGGCTTCTCAGTCCTGTTGTTGGTTTCCATGTGGTAATCGTCGCTGCCTTTGTAGTATCCATCAGCCCATCGCAAAATGGGCATGCCAGAATGGTCGTACGACGAACCCCACATGATGTCGTAGGTCCGACTGTGGCGAACCTCCTCGGACCTCAATTAGCTTCTGGAGTGCAGCTTGAAGCTGATTGTTATATTCAGATTGAATTGATAGTTTTGAAGGAGAACCTGGACTGTTTGTTGACTCGTTTGGGGTAAAGATTGAGGGTGTGGAATAATAGAATTTTTGTGGGTGTCTTTCATTGAATTCTGAACTCTCAGTAGACTTGTTTGGTGGGAAGAATGATGATATGGAATTAGAGAATTGTGGAACCGTTTCATTAGATGCTGAACCACCAGACCCAGAATTGTTTGCTGGAAAAATTGATGGTATGGAAGGAGGAGAATGTGACATTCTTGTATCTTCACAAATCGAGCTATCGGATACAGATTGATTTTTTAAAAAGAAGACAAAGCTGAAGAATTTCGTCCGTGATCGCAATACCTCTTCAAATCAAATACACACAAAATTAATAAAATCAAATCAATATTACTAATCTCTTATACTAGAGCTTTTATTTTTACCTAGAAAACAAATGAACAATCTTTTTTTGGAGGAACCAATGAACAATCTTGGAGAACAACAATTGTGGGAAAAACAAAAGCTGGCTCTCAAATGATTACCTCACCTTGGGAACAATCCCCAGCTGCCACAGGACTGGTTTTCAGACCAATCTTGCACAGAAATTTATGCGGAAGATAGATGTAAATAATCTAGAAAGGACATAGTGACAGCGTTAACACGCACATAGAACAAGGCAACAATCACACGTGGAGAAGATTTGACGGTCAACGGGAATCTTCTCAACTCATTTTAAGTTTTATGTTTGTTTGAGATTCGTTTATACTAAGTACTATGAGATATGTGAATAGTATTAAAAAATGTAAAAAAATAATAAATTGGCAAAATTAATCATACCAAATAGTATCAATAAGCTAAATAATAAAATAAATAGACAAAATTAATCATGCCAAAACTTAGTTCAAAATGGCAACCCAATCTTAAAAGAAAATTTCTTGGTCTACTCATTCACATGGGAACTAGTTCATTAGTTTTGAAATTGGGAAGGTTGGTAGGAAATATAATTAATTTTAATATAAAATTTTTTAAATAAGTTGGTAAAATTAATCATGTCATCTTATTTTCCTATGTTTGGTACTAACTTTGAAAATAAGCTTAAAATGTTTTATAGTGTTTGGTATGCACAAAAAATTATTAACATTTCTTGTATAATTCAAAACATATATAACATGTATATTGTGTAAAACAACTACATAATCAATATTAAATAGTATATAGTCAAGAGTCTTGTTGTTCAATTGATTGATACTTTCTAATGTTTTTAACGGAGACATCCAAAATTCAATCCCCTTCATACTGTAACTCTCGAATTATATATATGTGTGTGTGTGTGTGTGTGTGTGTGTGTGCGCGCGCGCGCACCAAATACGAGGCTTATGGGCCTAACCTTACTTGGGCTCACAACTTATTTGTAAGGTAGGTTTAGAATTTCCTACTATAGGTTGTTCTCGGCACAGAGACTCAATGAAGCTCTCTCCCTCTTTCTCTCTTTTATCCCTCGTTTCTCTCTATACTTTCTATTTCTTGAGAACCTTTCAACAACCCCCCCCCCCCCTTCTTCCTCCAACTCCTCATATTTATAGCTTCAAATTAATGGAGAGGCCATGATCATTTCCATGGTTAGTGCAACGGGAGGTCCAATATCGTTAATCATAAGTGGGTGGTTAGGTGGGAGTGGAATGTGATGAGAGTGGCTTTGGAACTTGGTTCCCACTTCCGCAGATATGCTCGACTGGGATGTTTCCTAAGGCATCCCCGGATACGCAACGGATGGTGTGTTTGAATGTTATTCTTTCCTCATTGCTCGAGAAAGGTTCCCCTTTCCCGAGCAAGGGTCAGATGGCAAAACCTGAGCCCGCAACTTGTGTGTGCTCGAGCTAGACTTTTGGGTAGATAGGGGCTAGGTTCATGGGTTGCACCCTCATATTAGAGTCCCAGGCCCAAATGGGTTTCAGGGACAAAGCAACGTACATTAGTCCCCCCTTGATTCGTGCCCGGGCCTCAACAAGAATTAAGGAGTCCAATAAGGCGCTCATTATCCGAGAAGTTCAAGGAGGGAACACTTGGGGTACTCTAGGGACTCATTAATGAGTTCTCAAAAGGTGTATCAGATGTGGCCGTTCGGTTTAATCGTCATAATTACCTGACGGTTCGTGAACCGAGGCAGCGTGGCCTTAGTTGGCATTAGAATCTGCAAGGTTTGCTAATTAATCTTCATTATTGCTGGTTAACCATTGCTTACTTCTCTTGGGTCCCAATAAATAGTCCGCTCCAAATCATTCTTTTACTTTTTCACTCTCCACTCTCTGAGTTCCCTCTCTGCCGTGCATTCATCTGCGCCTTTATTCTCCAACCAGAATTTCTCCCCTTCTTAGAGCCTAAAGTAAGTTCTCTACCTCTTCTCTTTACTTCCATCTCTTCCTTCATTCATTTTTTCTTTAGAGTTTGGGATGGGGTACACTTTTCTTCTAGATACGAAGGCGTCCTTGGCCATTTTCAGGCAATGTTTTGACATCCTCGATGATGTGGAAGTGGCGTATTACCATGAGAGCGAAATCGCTCTTTATAGAGGGGGCAACACTGCTTTTTTTCCTTTGATGGCAATCCTTAAGAGTGGGGTTAGGTTTCCTGTAGACCCTCTCTTGCTCAATACTCTTAGGTACTATGGGCTGTACCCTGACCAATTTCCCCCCAACTTTTACCGAGTAGTTAGTTGCATGAGTCGGTTGAATTCGATATTCGGTTTACAGTTAGACGAGCATGACATAAACCACATGTACAGTTTATGTGGGACTAAGAAAACAAACTACCACTTAAAAGTTAGAGATATGAGGGTACGACTGATCTCCTGCCTACTTGACTCAAATAAGAATTCTGCCGGGGAGTTTGTTCGGGTGCACGACAATTGGTTTGTCAGTGAAATCCCCTGCCCCCTCACAAGGTACGAAGTGGGTTCGTACCAATCATTAACTTGCTTTTATTAACTCGCTTACTCTGATGCTAATCCACGACTTTTTTTTTTTTTTCATACGGTAGAGTGTTTGTCCCAGATATTAGAGTAGTGCACGTGCGGGATTTGAACTTTGTGCTTAGGTATGAAATTTTTGTTCACTTGGACGGATAGCTCCAAGCATCCCATTTGATTCTTAGGATTGATCCCGTGTATTCTACTTGGCAAGCTTTCATCCAAGCCTTACTAGTTGACAGTCCTCTCTTGTCCTACATCGACATACGGCACACGAATTTCCTTCCCCCGAAGTTCACAGCAGGCGAGGCCCGTGACATTGGTCCTCGGTACTTAGGTTCTGACGAGCGTGAACCGGTATGAGATGAGTCTGCCAAGCACGTGTCCCGAGCTCGCCGAGAACGGGCACACGAGCAAGTTTAGCCTAAAGCCTCTCCCCTACTCAAAGGGTTAGTTGGTCCCGAGGCTCTTGTTGAGGAAGCCAAGGAAGCAGTTGCCGGACATAGTGGCCCCTTTGAAACCGAACCCGATCCAGGCGAAGAGATGGTGACCCGAAAGATGATGACAATTAGCCGTTTTATTCTTGGCGCAAGGCCACCCGCGCAGCAACAACTGGCCCAGGGTCGTGGCTAGACCCCTCTTTCCCTGCCCCCAACCCCTAGTCGGTAGCAGAAGAGGCAACGCACCACCGAACAAACTTCTATTGGACCGTGAGCCTATGTCTTAGACTAGGATGCACGTGGCATCTTCTTCTCATGCCGTACCTGGGTGGTAGTCTGCATTCCAGTTGGATGGCAAGCCTTTTCCTTCCAACGCAAGTGTGTGGGTGTGGGAGAAAGGGGTCGGGGACTGCGTCACCCAAGCTCTAGCGCATGGCCTCCTGTTGCTCGAGAACGTGCATGCTTTTGAGGAGGGCACAGACGAATCCATGGGAAGGAGGCTGCAATGGCATATTATCGCGGTAAACTTTTCGTTGTTGTTTGCACTTTCTCCTTTCTTCCTTCTTCTTTTCTTTCTGCACTTTACTGTTAAGGGCTCATTTTCCCCGTTTTCATGCTTGTCCTTGTTACATTGTCAGGCCACTCAACTGGTGTATATACTCGATGGACGGCTAAAGGATCTGGCCATGGATGCTGGGCAGGAAAAGGCCCTCAAGGACGTGGCCGAGGTGAATGCGAAGGAGAAGGCTGTGGCGGTTGCGAATGTGGAGAAGAAGGCTGCCACGACCGAAAAGGCCAAGGCGGCTACAGAGAAGAAGTATTCAGAGCTATAGGCCCATTTGGGGGAGACAGAACTAAGGTTAGCAGAGGCCGCAAGTGTGAACATCGTGCGGGCCGAGGAACTGGCCGACTTGAGGGTAGCCCTGGAAGCATCTGAGAAAAAATGGTATAACAAGGGATTCACTAACGCAGAGAACTCTGCCGAGTCTATTATCAGGGATGCCCGAAAGTTGGGTTTTAAGGAGGGCTGGTTGGCGGCTCTGCAAGTCTTGGGAATCCCCAAGGATTCTCCCTTGAGAGATCCCAGTTAGATCCCATTCCTGAACCCTGCTTCATCCATACAAAATCCTCTGAGGCCTGCTGATGAAGAAGAGACGACCAACTTGACGGAGTTGGTGGAGCAGATTGACTCCCATGTGGAGTTAGATGAAGCAGAAGCCACCAGTAACCCCTGTGATGGAGATCAATTCGGTCAGGATTTCACGCAGCCCCCAGCAGATCCACAGTCATCCAAGACCGACGCTTAGGTACGCCAAGCCGACCCTTCAGTGTAGTTGCCGAATCAGACTCCCACTGTTTACTTTCGCTCTTTCCTTTATTTCAACAATTTCTTTTTCTCAGTTAATTTGCCTATGCCACCAGGTTTTGGTGGCCAAACAAAAACATTTATATGGTCACCATGTTTTGGTGACAAGACACTGGTTTGTTTGATTAAGGTTTATTTTTCCGGCCATTTATCTTTACTATTTTTGGTGAATGCTTAATACTATGTGGTTGGTTATACGTTTTTCCATTTTTTGCATATATACACCCCCTAGAATAAGCTGGATCCTCAGCAATTGAAAAACTCTTCAGCACATATCAATTTTCTTACATTAGATATGTAATAGAGAAAGAGCAGATCGAGATGCAGGCCTTTATTCTTGGATAATTTTAGTTAGATGATTTTGTTGGAACTGTAAGGTTTGAACATGTTCGGTCAATTGGCCAATCCGAGGAGCGTGTTATTCCCTTTTACATGTTGTCCCAAGCTTCCGCCCACTGGGTAAGGTTGATTGAGCTAAGGATGGGAATCTGTCCGTAGAGTGATTTTTAAGGGTTTCACCTGCTCAGTGATAGGGATCGAACTGAGGATCAAGTTTCTATTATTAGAAAGATATTTAAGGTTTCCACCTATTCGGTGATAGGGATCGAATCAAGGATCAGGTTTTTGTCCTTAGAAAGATCGTTAAGGTTTCCATCTACTCAATGATAGGGATCGAATCGAGGATCAGGTTTCTGTACTTAGAAAGATTATTAAGATTTCCACCTACTCGGTGATTGAGATCAAACCGAGGATCAGCCTTCTGTCCTTAAAATGATATTTAAGGTTTCCACCTGCTCGGTGATTAGGATCGCACCAAGGATTAGGTTTTTGTCCTTAGAAAGATTATTAAGGTTTTCACCTACTCGGTGATTGAGATCGAACCGAGGATCAGCCTTCTGTCCTTAAAAAGATATTTAAGGTTTTCACCTACTCGGTGACTGGGATCGAACCGAGGATCAAGTTTCTGTCCTTAGAAAGATTATTAAGGTTTTCACCTGCTCGGTGATAGGGATTGAATAGAGAATCAGGCTTCTGTCCTTAAAAGATATTTAAGGTTTCCACCTGCTCGGTGATAGGAATCGAACTAAGGATCAATGATAAAAGGAAGTACGTTTGCATGAGTGAATATCACTATTTTCATTAGTAAAACACATACATGATATTACACACAACTTACAACTTAGTATACAGCCGATTAGTGATAAAACTTCTTCAGATTATAGACATTCCACGGCCGAGGTAATGGTCTTTCGACCAGGTCCTCCAAGTAATACGCTTCCACGCTAGTAATGGCAGTAACCCTATGTTTGTGCCAACTTCCCAGCATTCGTATCTCGCATATTCCCCACAATTCTTCTTAGTACTAAATCTCCGGCGCCAAATGCCTTCATTTTTACATCTCGGTTATAGCGCTGGGCCAGTTTTTGTTGATACTCTACCAGCCGTATGGTTGCCACTTCACGGCGTTCTTCTAGCCTATCCAAGTGCTCCACCACCATTTCTTCATTCTGGGTAGGATCGAACCCTATGATTCGTACATTGCATAAATTCACCTTTGCTGGTATTACGGCTTTCGCTCCATACATCAAAGAGAACAGGCTCTCCCCCATGGATCTTCTGGGGGTCGTTTGGTATGTCCACAAAACGTTTGGTAGGTCTTCGGCCCATCTACCCTTTGCACCATCCAACCTTTTCTTCAGCCGGTTCAAGATTGCCTTGTTGGTGGCTTCAACTTGACCATTGCTCTACGGATAGGCTGGAGTGGAGTACCTGTTTTTAATACTGAGACCACTACAAAAGGCGCAAAAAGTTTTGCTATCGAATTGTAGCCCATTATCAGATATCAGTGATTCCGGCACACCAAACCTTCTAACTATGTTCCTCCACATGAACTTCTTCACATCTACGTCCCGAATATTGGCCAAAGCCTCGGCTTTCGCCCACTTGGTGAAGTAATCAACAGCTACAAGCACGAACCGACGATTACCGATTGCCCTAGGAAAGAGGTTGAGAATATCCAACCCCTATTGCGCGAAGGGCCATGGACTACTGACCAGGTTCATCTGGCTGGTCAGCTGGTGAATTAAAGGGGCATGTTTTTGGCATTATTCACACTTCCGTGCATACTTGACGGCGTCCTTTTGCATCTGCAGCCACCAAAACCCCTAGGTCATCACTCGATGCGCCAGTGAGTGTCCCTCTACATGACTTCCATATACCTTGTCATGTAACTCGGCCAAAAGTTCCCCAACCTTCTCGGGGTGTAAGCATAAGAGATAAGGCCCTCCAAAAGATCTTCGGTACAGCTTGCCATCTGTTGATAACCAATACCAAGCTGCCGTTCGGCGAATCTTGCTGGCCTCCTTCTCGTCATCTAAGACTCGATCCTCGGCTAAAAAGGTAATGATCGGGTCAATCTAGCACGGCCTGACTGCTAAAACCACAGTCACTCTTTCTACCACACAAATGCTAGGCGTTGCTATAAGCTCTACTTTGATTAACCGAGGAACATCTTCGGTCATTAATGACGCAAGCGTAGCAAAGGAGTCAGCATGCCTGTTCAGTGTTTGGCCCACTTGGGGTACTTTTGCTGTACTAAACTTGCTCATCATTTGCTTTGTCACCTGCAAGTATGCTTTCATCCGAGGATCTCTGGCTTCAAAGTTGCCTTGTACTTGGTTTACAACCGACTAAGAATTCAAATACATCTCCACATCTTGAGCTCCCATTTCCAAAATAGCCCTCAATCTGACGATTAAGGCCTTGTACTCGGCTTTGTTGTTAGAGGCCTTGAACCCCAACCTAAAGGAATGCTCTAGCCATATTCCTTCAGAGTGATAATAACAATCCCGGCACTGGCACCCAGGGCACTTGACGCTCCGTCAACGAATACCTTCCACGGGTGATTCTCCATATGGAAAACCATCTCCTTATTGTTCTTAAGAGTAAACTCGGCAACAAAATCCGCAAGGACTTGGCCTTTCACCGAATTTCGCAGTCTATACCGTATGTTAAAAGAACCAAGCCCAGTTCCCCACTTAGCTATTCGGCCCGTGAAATTTGATCTCTTCAACAGTGACTACAGGGGATACTTGGTGAGCACATATATCATATGGGCCTGAAAGTAATGCGGTAACTTCCTCGTAGCATGGATCAGGGCTAATACCAACTTTTCTAGAGGTAAGTACCTCATCTCGGCATCGACTAAAGTCTTGCTGATGTAATACATAGGTTGCTGCACCCCTTGGTCCCTCAGTAGCACGGCACTCACATCATGATTGGACATTGACAGGTATATAAATAAATCCTCACTAAGCTCTGGAGCTGTCAGCATGGGTGCTTACACCAAATAATCCTTCAGGTCTCGAAAAGCTCTGTCACATTCCTCGTTCCACTGAAACCCTCTCCAGTTCTTTAGAAGCTGATAGAATGGTCAACAGCGATCTGGGAATTTGGAGATGAACCGATTAAGGGCGGCTAGCATCTCGGTCAACACCTGTACCTCTTTTAGATTGCTCGGCGGCTTTAATCTCTTCACGGCTTTGATTTGGTTGGGGTTTACCTCTATTCCTCGATTGGTGATCGGGTACCCTAGGAATTTTCCAGCCCCCACACCAAACTCATACTTCTCAGCAATAAGGCATAATTTATGTTGTCGAAGCACTTCAAATACCCCCCAAAGATCCTCTACATGCTGCCCTTCATGTTTACTTTTCACCACCATGTCGTCAATGTACACTTCAACCGTGCATCCTATCTGGTTTCGGAACATCCTCGTCATCATTCGTTGGTACGTGGCCCCGGCGTTCTTTAACCTAAAAGGCATCACAGTGTAATGGTAATTGGCGTCCGAGGAGATGAACGCCATCTTCTCTTGATCCTCGGGTGCCAGGGTGATCTGATGATACCTCTAGAAGGCATCCAAAAAGCTCATCCTCGGATGTCCGTACGTGACATCCACTAATTGGTCGATCTTCGGCATGGGAAACGAGTGTTTCAGACATTCTCAGTTCAAATTTGTGAAATCCACGCAAACCCTCCACTTGCCGTTCTTCTTCTTTACTACCACGATATTTGCTAACCATTCTGGGAAGAAGATTTCCCTTATCGCCCCAGCCACTTTCAGCCTTTGGACTTCCGCCTTTACCGCCTCGACGTGTTCCTTAGCTACTCTCCTTGGCTTCTGCTTCTTAGGAGGGAATGAGGGGTCAACTCTAAGTCTATGGACAATGAATTCGGGATCCACTCCGGTACCTCATATGGACTTCATGCAAACACGTCCATGTTCTAGATCATAAGTAACAACATTTCTGTTTTATCCTGGTCGTTCATGCTTTTTCTATCTAGAAGTACTTATCAACATCTAGCAATATCCTCACCCTCACCATTTCCCCGGCAAGGCCACCCCCTTTTTTTCCTTGGGGACCTTGTAATTGCCATAAAAGGACCCCCCGGGGCAGGTTCTTTTGCTTGACCTGCTCCTCCCGCTCGGTCTTCTCCTTCCTCTAGTTGATTATGGTGACTAATCATTGTCTAGCCGTCTGCTGGCTTCCCCTTTACCACAGCGACGCCATGCTCAGTAGGGAACTTGACTTTCACATGCAGGATGAACGGAACAACCCCCATTGTGTGGATCCATGGCCTTCCGAGTATTGCGGTGTACGGGGAGAATGAAGCAACTACTATAAAGGTTAATTCCACCTCCTTACCCTTCATATTCACGGGCAGAGAAATTTTCCCCTCAGGGACCACGACTTTGCCATCAAACCAAACCAAGGGTGTACTATACTTCGAAAGGTCCTCATTCCTCAACCCGAGCCCCCGAAACACGTCCGGATACATCACGTCGATGCAGCTTCCCTGGTCCACCATCACTCTCTTCACCAGGATGCCACTTATCCGGGCCGTAACTACTAACACATCGTCATGTGGTTGCACTGTTCCCTCTAAATAGTTGTCATCAAAAGCGATAGGCTCCTGAACAACCTTCATCTTTTTTCCCAAATAGCTATATGCTTGAGCTGCCTTCCGTAGGTACAGTAGCCAACACTTCTTTCTTCCTTGCTGCAGTGAGGCCCTCTGGGGCAGCATGGATAACCTCGATCACCCCTAAAGGGGGTGGAGGGGGGTTCCCTCTTTGAGGGGCGCTTTGCCCTACTCCTCAGTCCCCTGCATTTATCATAAATTCTTTTAAGTACCCGACCTTAGCCAGCTGCTCGAGATGGTCCCTCAACACCCGCCACTACTCAGTGGTGTGGCCCTTATCCTTGTGGTACGTGCAATACAAGCTTTGATTCCTCCTAGATGGGTCACCCCCTATCTTGTTCGACCACCTGAAGTATGGTTTGTTTTTAATCTTGTCTACAATCCTATGCACTGGCTCTTTAAACGTTACGTTCACTTCCCTTGGTTGTAGCTCTAGCTCCTGGATCCTTAAATTCCCATGGGCCCTGGGAAAAAACCTGCCCTGCCGAGGTCGATTTATCATCGGCGCCTTACCTTTGTTCTACAGCCAGTCATCTTCCAACCATTTGTACTCCTCAATGCGCCTCATCAGTTGCCTCATGTCCTCATGAGGCTTCTTAGTTAATGATTCTCGTAGTCCGGAGTCCTCGGGCAATCCCATCCTAAAAGTGCTAGCAGCAATCTTCTCGTTGCCCCCACTGATCTCGTTGTAAAGTTCCAAGTATCGGCTGGCGTAACTGCAAAGGGTTTCCCCCACTCTCATTTTCATGGATAGCAATGCGTCAATCGGTTGCGGTACCCGGCTACAAGTTACAAACTGGATTCCGAACTCCTGTATCAGCTTGGCGAAATTCTGGATGTAACCCATTAAACCATCTCAAAGAAATGGGGTCGAGGCTTGATGGAAATACCTTACACATTGGCGCGTCATTACGGGTATACAGAGACATCATCTGGATATAGTGGCTGACGTGCTCCACCGGGTTCATTTTCCCGTCGTAGGAGTTAAACGGAAGGTGCGTGAATCTGTCCGGCATCGGGGCTCGTTCAATGTCGTTTGAAAACAGTGACCAAGCAACTCTGCGCAGTGCACGACTCATCACATCCATGGCTGCATTATGGGGTCGTCGTTCTTCTGGGGAATCCGAGCCCCGATCTACATATTCCCGTGAACGTGAACGGTCTCGACGTCGATGGGATTCCCTCGAACGTGAGTGGTCCTGTCGTCGACGGGAATCCCGTGAATGTGAACGTTCTCGGCGACGGCGGGATTCAGATTGATTGGACCCTATCTCGTGATAATCTTCCCATGTATTAAATCTTCTTTCTTGGTTGTCCATGTCCCTTCTACGGTGCCTTTTCTTCGCTTCCAACTCTAGGTGTCTCACCAACCTTTGCAACCGTTTAAGCTCTTCATCCCTTTCGTCAAATTGCCTATGCCCTGAAGCACTGGATACCGTTCATTGTGTTTGGTATAACCCCTTCCCAAGACCGGACCATTCTTCCTCTAGCTCACGATCCCAGTCCTTGCGCCTCTTTTGCCTTCATTCTCGCCAGAAGGATCCCCGAGAAGATCCCATTGAACCACTTTCAGCGTCACTCCCAGAACGTCTTCCAGACATTTTCCCGCGCATGAGTCTTGGTTGAACCACAGCTTTGTAGGAGATTCCCATAGATGGTGCCAATTATGCATGCCAAATACGAGGCTTATGGGCCTAACCTCACTTGGGCTCACAACTTATTTGCAAGGTGGGTTTAGGATTTCCTACTATGGGTTGTTCTCGACACAGAGACTCAATGAAGCTCTCTACCTCTTTCTCTCTTTTATCCCTTGTTTCTCTCTATACTCTCTATTTCTTGAGAACCTTTCAACAACGCCTCCACCCCCCTTTCTTCCTCCAACTCCTTATATTTATAGCTCCAAATTAGTGGAGAGGCCATGATCATTTCCATGATTAGTGCAGCGAGAGGTCCAATATCATTAAGCATAAGTGGGTGGTTAGGTGGGAGTGGAATGTGATGAGAGTGGCTTTGGAACTTGGTTCCCACTTCTGCAGATATGCTCAGTGGGGATGTTTCCTAAGGCATCCCCGGATACGCAAGGTACGGTGTGTTTGAATGTCATTCTTTCCTCATTGCTCGGGAAAGGTTCCCCTTTCCCGAGCAAGGGTCAGATGGCAAAACCTGAGCCCGCAGCTTGCATGTGCTTGAGCTAGGCTTTTGGGTAGATAGGGGCTAGGTTCATGGGTTGCGCCCTCATATCAGAGTCCCAGGCCCAAATGGATTCAGGGACAGAGCGTCGTACAATATATATAAATATATATATATATATTATAGCACTTAAACATTACAATGTCCTCCATCTACCGTAGCACCATGAGGTTGAAATAGTTTACACAATAGCCCTATAGGATGCACTTCCTCAGTAGTTGTAGAACCATCTAGATTAGCGTAATTAGCCTTGCTGAGTGAGTTGCTGAATTTGTTACTGCACAAGGCATTGATGAGCTTTGTGACAATGGAACACAATAATAATTGGATTGGAAACCTCACTAGACACCATCTAAAGAGGGATTACAAAGGAAGGTAAAGATTTAATAATATTAAATATATAATTTAATATTGTCATATTAAATATTTTTACAGAGTTTTTCTTCAAACTTCTCATTTTTTTAAATGTAAATTTTGAAAAACTAACCGTTAAATTATATATATTTTATATACTAAACATGCATATTAATTATCATTTAAATCAGATGTAATTTACTATTCGATAAAGAAACTTATTTTTTATACATAATTTTAGTTTACAAAATCTTGAAATTTTTATATTTGTTTGATGACATAGCAATTAATTTTTAATCTTCTTGAAACTTTGCAAACATAAAAAATATAATAAGAACATGCAATTAAATTGTTAAATTTTTAAAATTTATACTCAATATATAAATATACAAAAAATTTTAAGAGTTTCTCTCTAAACTAATTTGAAGAGAAACTTTGTTTATTGAAAACATAATACTCTCCACTTTTATCTCATCAATTTTTCATCTTCCCTTAAATTCATAGGGAAAAAAAAAAGTTGAGAGAGAAAAAGCGATGTTAACAGCTGGATTGGTGGTATTTAATGAACTTGTTAACAATTGGGTAGGTGGGAATTTAACGGATTTGCCACTTTGCCCGGTTAATAGAGTTTTTCATTTTATATTTTATTATTAATTATGTAGTTGTAGAGTATTTTAGGTACTAGAGAGTAGAGAGCCACGCTGTAGTCACAAGACATATATATATATATATCTTTTTTCTTTTTTAAGAAAGACTTACATAGTTACTTTATAGGGCAAAATGGGAAATTAGCCATAATTTTTAAACATTATAATTAATAGGCTAAGTTTTCAAACTATATTTTTTACTAGTATCTCGAGTTTAAAGTACTCGATTTAGGGCCTATAAATCGAGTCTTTGAGACTCGATTTTCATTGGTTGATCACGTCTGATGTGGTATTTTGTCCACATGGCGTCCACCTGTAAATCGAGTCTCTAAGACTCAATTTACATCCATATTACATTTACAATAAAATGAAAAGATTTTGGCCTTTACACCTTTTGACCTTAACAACAAAGAAAATATTATTTTCGACAACAACAACAACCACAACGACAACAGCAATGATTCCATCGACTTCTTCGAGTTCTTCAGCGACCTCAATTACTCTGAAAATATGTGTTCATCAGAGAAAAAAAAAAAAAACCCAGAAACATGGGTTGCAATGAGAGAGGCCTGGGTCTCGCGCAGCCTGGGTCGTGTTGGGCCTGGGTCGCGCTGGCACCTGGGTCTGGCACGGCCTAGTCTAGTGCAGCCTGGGTCAACTTTAGCTTCCATCTCCATTTCTTCTTCTTCTTCTTCTTCTTCTTCTTCTTCTCTCTTTCTTTCTTTTTTTCTTTCTTTCCGCGTTTTTGCTGTTTCTGCATTTTTGGTCTTCTGAGTATGAATGTTTGTAATTATTTTTGGCTTATAAATCGAGTCTTAGAGACTCGATTTCCAGGTAGACACCACGTGGAAAAAATACCACATCAGACGTGATCAACCCATAAAAATCGAGTCTTAAAGACTCGATTTATAGCCCCTAAATCGAGTCTCTTAGACTCGAGATGCTAGTAAAAAATATAATTTGAAAACTTAGCCTACTAATTATAATGTTTAAAAATTATGGCTACTTTCCCATTTTGCCCTACTTTACATGACATAGTGATCATTAATATATATATATATATATATATATATTATATAAGAAATGTATAATAATATTAATTAATAATCAATTTTAATACAAATTTATTATTACCTATTGTTAATTTCATATTAAATAGTTATAAACTTACTATATATTTGGATTTGTTATTTTACTTTTCTAGTTATAAGATCCTCTTTGTTACATTTTGGTATTTTTTATTTTATAAATATAAGATGTAAAATGCTAAAAACTTACACAAATTGTTTAAAAAGATGTTATATATTTTTAAGCATACATATTTATTACTATTAGTTTATTAGTATATGAAAAACACTTATTATGGAGTTCAATCCCCACCTACACCAAAAACTGATTGGTGTCTTGGTCTGATGATAAAGAATTATCATCAAGAGCACAAAAAAAAAACACTTATTATTATTTATATAATTTAAAAATTATTAATTAAATTAAATTCTATATGACATCATCGATTTAACCACTAGTTCGATCCTAGTTGGACCATAAAACCAGTACAATTAAAAAACCAAAAAAAGGGACTTGTTATTGGACTATTAAAGCAGAGCACATGTACCCACGATTCATAGCAAACAATATGACTATTTTTTTTTAGAAGAAAATAATAGTACTATTGAATATAACAAATAATTATTATCAAGATTGTTATGAATTGATAAAAGTACAGTCATATGTAATGTTGGTGCCGCCTAATGTGACTAAAAAATAATAGGACTACTTTTTTTTTTTTAAGAAGAAAATTATAGTACTAATGAATATAACAAAAGTATGATCATATGTGATTTGGTATTGCCCAATGTGACGTTAGAACCATCAAATGTAAGAAAAGAATAATGGTATGTGATGTTGGTACTGTCCAATGTGACAATGAAACTATCAAATGTGAGAAAAAAAATTATAGTACCACCGAAAGTGACAAAAGTATGGTCATTTTTTTAGGTTACGGGGTCATTTTAGTCATTTTTTAGGTTTTAGTGTCATTAAGTTATTTTTTAGGTTCTAAGGGTCTTTTGGTAGTTTTAAAGGGTTTTGAAAGTATTTTGGTCATTGTTTTAGGTTTTTTTGGTTATTTCGATCATTTTTTATGTTTTAGGGTGATTTTAGATTTTTTTTTTTTTTTTTTTTTTTTTTAAGGTTTTAGGGTCATTCAGTCTTTTTATTTTGATCATTTTTTAGGTTGTAAGGGTATTCCAGTAATTGTTGAGGATTTCGAGGGTATTTTGGTCATTTTCAAGTTTCATAAGGTATTTTGGTCATTTTATAAGTTTCAATCATATTTCAATTTTTTTTTATGGTTTCAAGGTCATTTCAGTAATTTTAAAGGTTCTATGGGTATTTCAGTAATTTTTTACGTTTAAGCTGCATTATAGTCGTTTTTTAGGTTCAAAGGGCATTCTTGTCACTTTTTAAGTTACAAGGTCATTTTAGTCATTTTTTAGATTTCATGGTCATTTAGGTAATTTTCTTTCAATATCTAAGGGTATTTCGATTATTTTTTAGGTTTAGAAGGTATTTCAGTCATTTTTTAGATTTTAGGGTCATTTCAGTAATTTTTTAGGTTTTAAGGAAATCAAAATCATTTTTGAAAGTTTCGAGGTTATTTTGGTAATTTTTAATTGTTAGAATGCATTTTGATCATTTTAGTATATTTAAGAGTATTTCAGAATTTTAGAGACTTTAAGATTATTTTTGTTATATATATTCGTTGATTATTAGGTAATTCGGTGGGGTTGGATTGGGTTGGCTACGCCCATATGTAATGTTGGTACGACTTAACGTGACAATAGAACTGTCAAATGTGAGTTGAAAAAAAAAAAAACAAAAAACCATTGAATGTGACAATAGTACGGTCATATGTGATATTGGTACTGTCCAATGTGATGATGGAACTGTCAAATATGAGAAAAAAAAAATTAGGGTACCACCGAATGTGACAAAAGTACGATCAGAAGTGATTTTAGTATTACACAATGTGAGGATAGAACCGTCAAATGTGAGGAAAAAAAAATGAACCACCAAATTTGACAAGAAAACTGTCACATGTGATGTTAGAATTGCACAATGTGATGTTGGAACTGCATAATATATGTGAGGATGAAATTGTCAAATGTAAAAAAAAAAAATAAGAAAACTACCGAATATGACAAAAGAACTGTCATGTGTGATGTTAGAATTGCACAATATGATGATGAAACCGTCAAATATGAGAAAAAATTAAGGGAACCACTGAATGTGACAAAAGAACTGTCACATGTGATATTAAATTTGTACAATATGAGAATGGAACCATCAAATATGAGAAAAATATAACTCAGTATAGCAAGTTACCTACTAGTTAGCATTGTATCTTTTTTTTTTTTTTAGGGTGTACGGTAGAATTACCCATAATATATTTATAGTGCTTTTGGCAAAAGTTGTCAATGATTAAAGTTAGAAGTTCCGTCAATGATAAAGTTAGAAACTAGAAACCGAAAGAAACTTAATTTGACTTTCACATTGTATCCTAAAATATTATCCTATTCACTTACTAAAATAAATAAATGAAATTTATTCTATTTTAAAATCCCACTAACTCACATTTCTTACTCACCTAATTTCACCTAATTTTTCAGTGTTATCATGAACGTGTTATATTTACAATTTCTCAGAGTCATTTATATGTGTGTGTGTGTGTGTGTGTGAGAGAGAGATTATTTTACGGGTTAAAAAAAAATGGAAAGTGCCTCGGAACATGCACATGAATACATACACTGGTGTGTTTGTGTGTATATATATATATATAATCATCTTCAGTCGCTTTAGCTATGCAATCTGCAACCACATGCCTGTGTTGTGAAATTCACTTAACTTAGTACTCCGGCCAATGCATTACGTTTTCTGTTGAAGGCTTGAAGCACTCGTCAGACTCAACCATCAAAATCCTGCTGCTTTTGCCTGGGTGTCTAAGACACAGAAAGTAAGAGAGTCCAATTTACAACGCCTTTCTCACTGGTAAGTGGTAAGTTATAACTTGTTATTAGTAATTTTGTCATGGTCGTCGTGATCTAAAGTGGAAGACTATGATTAGCACTCCTCTGTTTTTTGAATAACATTTTTCTTTTTATTTTATGATTTGTTTGCAGCTATTTTTCGATTGTTCATTTTCATTTTTTGGCTGTTTTCATTTTTCTTTAAAAATTGGAAACGAAAACTTTTTTTCTATTTTCTAGTTTTGTACATTAAGCAAATAAGCTAAAAAGCTAAAAGCAAAGCAGGAGCCGATCTTTGTTGTTGCATGTGCCAGTACCTGTTTGTGAAGATCTGTATCTAATCCCAAAATTTTGGAAGTAAAACTTGGTTGTTGTTGTTGTTGTTTAATTTGATTATCACACAGTTTGTTCAGGCCATATATGATGTTTGCATTCTCATTCAACTAGAAAGAACGAGGCTATAATGATTCTTCTATTATTGTGTTCTAGGTTCAACCGTTCAAGTTGTGCTGCCACTTCCCTGTACTACTAGTTGAAAACTTTAGAGCCAAAACCCTTAGTGAATTATGGCCTAAGAAATTGGACTAAGATAAGGAACAACATTGAAAAGAAACTGGAAAACCAGAATATATTACCTCAAATTCATTAAGAGAATTTAAGCCCAAGTCTTGAGATTGTCTTATTGTAAAAAATGAGAGTTAGCTCTCAAAAGTATTAGTTGATTGTAATGTAGCCCGAGTATAGTCACAGGTCAATGAATGATTTACTTTTTATGTGATGAATGTTAGAAATACTGAATGATTGTATTGTATTTCATGATGAAAGAATATACATAGGTGCCTTTATATAGGAGGCATATGTGTGCTATACAAGTAAATATGTGTGCTATACAAGTAACCTAACTGGGCCTAAAGCCCACAATATATTATACACGTTAACAGCCCCCCTCAAACTCAAGGTGGATGTGAGACTAGCTTGAGGTTGTCAACCAAAGTACGAAGGCGTCCCTTAGGATGTGACTTGGTGAAGATATCTGCAAGTTGATATTTAGAGGAGACTGATATCAGCTTGAGAGCACCATGGATAAGGTAAATGACAATCAATCTCGATATGTTTAGTCCGTTCATGGAAGACATCATTGTGACCAATATGAATGGCACTCTGGTTGTCACAATAAAGAGGAGTAGCAGAGGATGTAGACACACCTAAGTCTTTGAGAAGCCATCGTAGCCAAAGGAGCTCAGATGTGGTATCAGCAAGGGCACGATATTCTGCTTCAGTACTGGAGCGGGCCACATGAGTTTGTTTCTTACTTCGCCAAGAAATCAGAGAAGAACCAAGAAGAAAGCAATAACCAGTGGTGGACCTGCGATCAGTGGGATCTCCTGCCCAATCAGCATCAGAAAATGCACGGAGAATAAGAGGAGACTGAGCAGAATAGAAAAGACCATGGAAGAGAGTGCCCTTTAGGTATCGAAGAATGCGTAGAACAGCAGCATAATAAGTCGATCGTGGTGCAGACAGATACTGGCTCACCTGGTGAACAGCATAGGAAATGTCTGGACGAGTGACAGTGAGATAAACTAAGCTGCCAACCAAGCGTCTGTAAAGAGAAGGATTAGACAATGGTTTCCCCCCTGAGGGAGTCAGATGCGCATTAAGCTCAACTGGAGTGTCAACAGTCTTGCTATCAGTGAGTCTAGCTCGAGACAAGAGTTCTGAGGCATACTTGGCTTGAGTAATATAAAGTCCATCTGTAGAATGAGTGATTTCAAGACCCAAGAAGTAGCTGAGATGTCCAAGATCTTTCATCTCAAACTGCTGACTGAGAAAAGCCTTGAGTTCTTGAATGCCACTGAGGTCATCACCAGTTATGATCATATCATCCACATATAGGAGAAGTAAAATAGTGCCTTTGTCAGTGCGACGAAGAAATAAGGCAGAATCATAATGACTGGCCATGTAACCCAAGTGAGAGATGGTAGAGCTGAATTTGGCAAACCAAGCTCGTGGAGCTTGTTTAAGGCCATAAAGTGCACGTCGAAGGTGACAAACCTTGTTTGAGTCAACAGAGAGACCAGGAGGAGGTTGCATATACACTTCTTCACTTAAATCCCCATTAAGGAATGCATTTTTGACATCCATCTGAAAAATGTCCCATTTACTGGCAGCAGCAACAGCTAAGAGGGCACGAACAGATGAGATACGAGCAACCGGAGCAAAGGTCTCTTCATAATCAATCCCATACTCTTGTGTAAAACCTTTTGCAACAAGACGAGCTTTATAGCGCTCAATGGACCCATCAAAGCGAGTCTTAATCTTGTAGATCCACTTACAACCAACCACAGATTTCCCAGGAGGAAGTGTCACCAAATCCCAAGTATGGTTTTTAGATAATGCATCAAGTTCCTCTTTCATTGCAATCTGCCATAAAGGGTCAGTGGAAGCCTCACGATAGGTGTGAGGCTCGTGTAGTGTAGCAAGGGCAGTGTAACAATGATAGTCAAGTAAATGTGTAGGAATAGATCTTACCCGAGTTGAGTGACGAGGTGGAATGTCTTGTGCAAGATCGTCAGGCGGAGCAGGAGCAGGAGACCCAAGCTCAGGATAGGGGTTAGGTAGCTCGTCTTCAACCTGTTCATCTTCCACTTGTTCATTAAAGGGTGAACTAGGAAAGGGATCAGTGATATCTGGTGGTTGGACAGAGAAGTCTACAGCAACAGAATCAGGAGCAACTATAGGAGGATCAGGAGCAACTACAGAAGGAATATGTGCCTCATCTGGAAAAAGATCTAAAACAGAGGAGGAAGACAAGGAAGCATTGAAATGAGAGAGCTCGACAAAAAGGCGATGTTCCCAAAAGACAACATTGCGGGAGATACGAAGACGATGAGAGACAGGATCATAACACCTATACCCCTTTTGAGTTTCGCCATAGCCAAGAAAACAACAAAGCCTTGACCGAGGCTCAAGTTTGTTATGTTCATGTGGCTGAAGAAGAACGAAACAAGCAGAACCGAAGGAGCGAAGGTGGTGATAGTCTGGAGGTGACCCAAAAAGGCGCTCATATGGAGTTTGATTTTGGATAATAGGACTCGGAATGCGATTAATAGTATGAACAGCATGAAGAGCAGCTTCACCCCAAAAAGGAGCAGGAATTTTGGCAGAGAGAAGGAGAGCACGAACAGTGTCAAGAATATGACGAAGTTTTCGTTCGGCTCTACCATTTTGCTGAGAGGTACCTGGACAAGTTAGTTGATGAACAGTGCCATAGGAATGCAAAATAGCTTGGAAAGCATATTGAGTATATTCAAGAGCATTATCAGATCGAAAAATTTTGATGCGTCTGGAAAACTGAGTTTCAACCATTTTTGCAAAATTAGAATATACTTCCAATAATTCAGAACGATGTTTCATATTAAAAATCCAGCTATAGCGAGAGTAATCATCAACAAAGACAACAAAATATCTAGACCCACCAATACTAGAGACAGAGGACGGCCCCCAAACATCAGAATGAATAAGGTCAAAGATATCAGTGGATATTGATTCACTAGTATTGAAAGGCAAAGCTGGTTGTTTTCCTAACTGACATGAAACACAATCAAAATTTTCTGTAGACACTGAACCTAACAAACCTCTAGAAGCCAATTGTTGTACCCGAGAGGAAGATGCGTGGCCAAGTCGAGCATGCCAAAGTGCAAGGGAAGGAGTGGAAGAAACTGCAGCAGCTGCAGCAATAGAAACAGGAGCAACAAGTGGAAGACGAAGGTTGTCCACGGGAAACATACGCCCAACTCTGGGACCGGTCCCAAGCTCCTGTCCCGTCCTAGGATCCTGCACAATGCACCCAGAGTAATCAAAGGTAATGCGATAACCCAACTCAGCTAATTGTCCCACAGAAAATAAATTATAAGAAAGGTCAGGAACATTAAAAACTCCAGGAACCGAGAGGTTGGAAGTTGAAACTGAACCTATATTATGACCAGACATTGTGGAACCATTTGCTGTGCGAATATTAAGAGGGTGCGGTGCAGGTTTAAGGTCAGAAAATAAGGACGAGTGAGGTGTCATGTGATTGCAACAAGCAGAATCCATAAGCCAAGAGGTAGGAGACATACCAGATAAAGCTGAGAGAGAAGAGGAATAAGATGCATTACCAACCATACGAATGACATTGGCGATGATATTTATAAGGTCATCTCTGGAAATGGAGAAAGTGGATCCCGAAGACTTAGACTGTGCAGAGACAGGAGCCATTGGTTGGACACTCTCAGTGTTAGCAACAGTAGCAGCAGAAATTGAAACTGCTGATTTGTTGCGATGATAGCAAGTCTCAATATTGTGGCCAAAACGTTTGCAAAATTTGCAAAAACGTTTGACGGATTGGCAGCGATGATTGTTGCAATAAGAAGAAGACCTGCCCTTATTCTTCATTTAGAAGCAAAATATGCAAAAATAGACTGCAAAAATGAAATCTACGCGAAAAACTGGGTAAGGAGGACCTGGACTGCAAAAGTCAACCCTGTAGAAAAGTCAACGGTCAAAGTCAACTCTGGTCAACGGTCCAGTCAACGATGGTCAACGATGACGTCAGCTGCACGTGGTGACTGATGTCAGCAGAAGGTGGATGATGACGTCAGCCCTAGGTGACGTGGCAGTATGACGTCACTGATGACCTCAGCGTACCGAGTCTGGCGCGTGAGGCGCGTGGAAGCGCGTGGACGGCGCGTGAAAGCGCGTGAAGAATATGGGCGGCGCGTGGAGGCGCGTGCCAGTAACGCCGAGAATTGTAGTGGCGCGTGGAGGCGCGTGGCAGGTCCGATGAAGACGATATTTCACAGAAATTCAGATCGGAGAGAATACTTTCCGATGGTGCAATCTGTGGTCTGATCGGAGTAGCGGAAGCGTTGGTGGCGGCAAGGCAGTGGTCTTTGATGTACTGAAGTCGCGTAGGAGGCAGTGGTGCTGCTCACAACAACGGCTGCAGATGACACCCAAGAAGACAAGACTGCTTAAGAGCGGCACACCAAAGGATTAGAGCAGTGGCTCTGATACCATGTTAGAAATACTGAACGATTGTATTGTATTTCATAATGAAAGAATATACATAGGTGCCTTTATATAGGAGGCATATGTGTGCTATACAAGTAACTATGTGTGCTATACAAGTAACCTAACTGGGCCTAGAGCCCACAATATATTATACATGTTAACAATGAAGATGTACCTTGATTACCAAGATTAAGAAACGAAAGTCTTCTTTTGTGGCTATACCTTTGGACTCATTTTCTTGAGCTTGTTTGCCATAATTCTGAGTCAAATTAAAACGGTTAGATCCAAATCAATTGCACGTCCATATGCATTTGCGTGCATACTCACACACATACAGGCGCACATATGCTTCATTTATGTCTCATATGATTTGATTTTTATAACAGTTAAACAAAGAATTGCCTCCTAAAAGACTAGGAGAGATAGAAGTGACTCTAGAGGAGGGAGTGAATTCATCGCCTCCAACTTGTTTTCAATCTTCTTCTCCCTCGAGTTGCGAACCTACTCTTGGATGGTGTTATGGAATTTGGTTCTACAGAGCTGATTCACCCACCTTGAATCTCATATCGGGGGAGAAAATAGAGAAAGATCAGTGGCCGATATATTTTTCCTTCTCGTCCCTCTTCTCTGTTCATTTTCTTTTTCCCCTTCAGAATATTTTTTGTTAAAAAAAACATCAAAAAAAAATTATAATTTGTATAGAAAAGCATTGTCGATGTATGTTTAAGAAGGCAATATCTTGTGTACAGTTGCATAAAAAAGCCCCATCTCAAGTTTAATTTGTTAAGATATACATTCATATAAGAGATGTAATATAGTTTTTTTTTTAAATGAAAGATGTAATATATGGTTAGTTATATACAATAGTTATACAAAATAATAAACTCAATGCAATTTTACGGACCTTATTAGATTAGGTTCAACTTACCGTTTTTCTTAACCAAAAAAAAAAAAAGGTTCAACTTACCGTTATGTTTTTAGTACCCAGTTTATTTTTTAAGCTAAATAAGTTATCCCAAATGAGTACTAAGCATATGATAGATTGACAATTTCTCTTTTTATTTTTTTAATAAATATTTTTGTTTATTCAGATCAGGTATATAAGTCTTCTTATTGTTTCTTTTTATTACGTAGTGTTCTTGAAATGTTATGATTAAGTGGTGAGTTTAAGTTAGTCTAACTTGTAAAAGTTTATTATCCTTAAATAAGAGACTTGGGTTTCAATTCTTACTTATGTAGGGTGGCGCTATTTGAAGCTCAAGGGTTCAAATGAACTTATTATATAGAATTTTTTTAATTTTAATTTTTGTTTTGACCCTTAAAATAAAATTTTGAATACCATGAACTTAAATTTTTTTTTTTTTGGGAACACAATTAAAATAAGCTTGAATATGATCCTCTTAACAATATTTTGATTTTTTTAAATACACAAGAAAACCCTAACAACAAACCAATCTGATCTAACTTCTGGACCCAAAAAAAAAAAAAAAAAAACCCATTTAGATCTTCCCAAATTTGAAATAAATCAATCAAATGGTAGATTAGTAGATTAATGTGATTTTTTGGCTATGTACATTGAATGTGAATTTTCATATTTGGGTTTCATTCCACGCAATCCTCTCTATGTGGATGTTGGATAGACAAATATCTTGGGGAGCCTCATTGAGTGGTTTATATAACATATAGAAATACACTCAACCTAAAAGGCCTAAGTCCAATGAGGGTATGAGCTCAACTAATTTATATTAACCACCCATTCTTCTATCATAATTCAATGTGGGATTTTACTCAAATGTGTAACTTAACAATTTCCTCCCACATGCTAGTTTTCTCATCATTATTTAATGTGTAACTTCACTCATGCGTGTACATCTACCAACTACCACTCGTGTGTGATATTACATAAATCTTGTGGAAACTACTAATAAATTGTTGAGGTTTTGATGTTAGAGATAATACCTTGAATGATTCATGAGTATAATTGGAGCCTATGCCTTGTGAATTAAATTGTTGAGAAACTTTGGAAGTGAAATACATTATTGATGGGGTTAAGTACTAAGCTTGCCTAATTAAGTTCTTATTTGGAAATTCCTAATTTGTAGGTAGATACAATTTCAAGCTTTATGCTTATTGTAATAAGTTTGCTTGATATTGTTTAGGTTCTAGCTAATCTTCTTTGGAGCTTAGGAAATCAGGCTTTTGCGGGTTGTGAGGTAAGTAGTTTTTAATGGGATTTTTGGAAAATAACCATGTTGCATAAACGTTGTTTTTGGGTCAAACACGTTTTGGAAAATCATATATGAATATATGTTTTCTTAAAAGTGTTGTGTTGTGGCCTTATTATATATTATTATATGTAAAAAATGTATCATATTTGGTATTGCATTTGGGGAAATGCATGAATTGTTAATATGGAAAAATGAGCATCTTTTATTTAATCTTTGGTAAGGACATCGTGGATTTTATGGTATATTGGAAAATTTAAGATGCTTATCTTGTCTTGTTATTTGGGAAATTGATAAAAAAAAAAAATCTTTGTGATAAGAATGAAGTTGAAAACCTTACAAACTTTGTGGAAGTTAGATTATTTAAGGTCTTTCTGAAATTACCTAGACATAAACTATGTATTTGAAAGTACATGTATACTTGTGAGTTTTGTGTTGTTTTAACCTTATGCCATGTGTGATTTCCCGATGATCACTCAATTTGGTTTCCATAGTCTTTGTGACAACAGAATCAGATCCAAGTTAGTATCCTTTCACTTTGGATGACGTGTTCTTCCTTACTGCTTATGGGGGGAAGAGGTTCCTTGATTGTATGTGGGTGAAGTTGCTGCCTATAGGACCAAAAGACCATATGCAAAAGAGGTCTTATTTGACGTGCTCTCCCTGCTACCCATGGAGGGAGAGAAAAATTTTGAGGATATAGGTGAGGCTGTTGCCTATGGGGCTAAGAAACTGCATACCAGAGAGGACAATATCATGCTAATTGTGAATAAGTGGATCCCCTTATCAGTCTATGTGGTAGTGTGGTATATTTGTGATAAATTACCGAATGTTAGATTTTATGGCTTTAGAATTATATTGTTAGTGCTCACAAATTATAGTATATAGTTTCAAGGTATTTTCTTTGAGAAACTTTATGTTCCATTATTTAATCATTCTTGTCATACTATTATTAAAATGATCTTGCAATATTCAATTAGAAATTTCCCAAATTAAAACATGCTTTGCAAACTGTTCATCATCATGAAACTTGCATTTCCCCCACCCCCATCAATTATGCTACTTATTGGGCTTTAGCTCATCCCACTTTCTAACAGTTTTTCAAATTAATTAGCTATACTTTAGATATGGAGCTTACTTCTTTGGTGATGATTAGAGTGCTATGTTCAATTTGGAGACTTTTACTGTAAATGGTTGATGACTCGATCGTGCTATGTTCAACGAGACCTTAATTAATTCTATTGGAGGTTAGTCGCTTAAGGTTTGTTAGCCTTTGGCGTGGTAGGCCTAGACTTGATGTTAAGGTCCTTATTCTTGATAAGATTGTCACTTTGTGTAATTTAATTGGAGTTTTGTAATATATTCATGTATTATGTGGAGGCACATGGTTTTTAGTTATTGTTCGTAAATGTGTTATAGAATTCTAACTTGTAATGTGGAGATTTTTGTATATTTATATATTCTTATCCTGCGGAAAATGAAGGAAAATAAAGATCTCCTATAGTTTGATTTGCCAAAAAGGCAAAATTTACAGGTACCTTTAGGATGTATTTCTTATGCTTTGGACCCTTTTGGGTTTGGGGGAAATAGAATCTGTTGGGGGAGAGAAAGACCTTGAGGACCTCCAAGGTGTTATCTCCCCAACATAATCAAATTTGGTGGATCATAATTATTAATAAATAATAATAAATATTAAACTAAAGTGATAAAAATGAAAAAAATTCAAATCTTTAACACTCCGAATGGGAGGAGAGAAAGGAATAGCAAAACATTAAAGGAATTATATTAGACTATTCCTTTCATTCTTTTCTTTTTTTTAAGAGTTTTAATAGAGGAAATGAAAATGTCATTCTCTTGTTTGGAAATTTAAGTGGGAGGAAATAGGATAATTAGGAGGAAACTCTCATTCCTTCTTATTCCTCCAAAACTTTAAATTTTCATTTTCCAAAATTGATAGGAATTAGAGGAAATATAATTCATTTTAATATAATTTTTACTAAAATTCTCAAAATTTCCTTATATATTTAGATAATTATTTTAAAATAAGGGTCTAGTATTATTATTATTTGAAAATAATTCTATTAATTTCTCACTATATTACTTCCAAACAAAATTACTTCCCTTCCATTACTTTATTCTAAAACATTGAAACAAAATTATTTAATTCCATTCGTTAATTTCTTTGTCATTCATTTTCATTACTTAAATATATTTCATTCAATTCAATTCTTTTTTTTTTTTTTATGATTTACTTATTTTATTCTTTTATGAACTTTCAAACGAAGTATATATATGGGTTGAAGGTCTAATTTAATTTTTATTATTTTATTTAAAAAAGAACACTTTTTAAGTTATTATTGCGTTTAGTTGAAAAAAAAAAAATCTCTAACGATGTGATGATTACGCGTTTTTGTCGAAGTAAATTTCAGAGCAGTAGACGTGACTGTGGGAAGAAGTTTCCTATGAACTCCAATTAATGCTCCTTTTTTTTTTTTTCAGTTTTTTTGCTTGTTTATATGATGCGTGATAGGTCCAGGAAATAGGATAGATCGTCCATCTATGAAAGGACGATGTCATTACCATCACTGCACGAATAGGGCTGCCCGACCAACCCAACCAAAGACAGCCGTTACGGCTAGCTGCAATAAATGCCGAGTCCGTTGAAGGCGTGCCGGTCAATTCAACACCTGGCACAGGCGTTACAAAATCAAGCCATAATAACCTCATAATGACGAGGCCAACGGCTAGAAGGACATCGAAATAGCCTATATATATCCTTACACAAGATACAGAAAGGGTATGAAAAATCACTTAATCTTACTCTCACTTTTACTTTCTCTACATTCTACTTTCTTGTTAATTTGCTTCTGACTTAATCATCGGAGGCGTTGTGGGGAGCATCCCACTAGCGATTCTTCCATTTTGACTATTCTTCAGGGTTAGCGCAAGCAGTGGACGGTCTCTTCTCTGGACGAACGGATCGACTGACGATTTTAGCATCATCAGTTTGGCGCCGTCTGTGGGGATCTTTCCATACTTTTCATCCGATATTCGTCGTTCCAGAGCATTCAGCCTAGGAATATCCTCCTATCTTAACTAGATGGAATCCTGTTCCGACCAGGACTCTGCTGCATTGGCCCTGCAAATTCAAGCACTTGCAGCCACAGTGGAAGAGCTCACTAAACAGAACCAAGAAATGAAGCAACAATTACAACAGGGAAATAGCAACACCGAAGTCAACAGAGATGGGGACGAGGACAGCCACAGAAAGAAGGCCAACACTCCAGAGGAAGAAAGCTCGAGTTTTCTCAAGGAGATGAGGAAAGAGATGGACGAATTAAGAAACGCTATTAAAGGAAAAACAGATCAAGGACTGGAGAGGATTATCAGGAAGACTGATTCTCCTTTCACTGTGGCAGTTCAAGAGTGTCCGGTACCCTCTAAATTCCGTTTACCACAGCTTGAACCTTTCGACGGACTGAAGGATCCGCTAGACCACTTGAATACATTCAAGACCACACTGGGCCTCCAGCAGCCCCCTGATGAGATTCTATGTCGGTCCTTCCCAACAACCCTAAAAGGGGCGGCCAGGGAGTGGTTCACCAAGTTGCCAACGTCGTCCATTGACAACTTTGAGCAACTAAGCAGTTCTTTCATTCGTCATTTCGTAGGGGGTCAACGTCCAAAAAGGACCGCCGACCACTTGCTCACAATCAAGCAAGGGGAAAGGGAAACCTTGAGGTCCTATGTGACGCGCTTCACTCGAGGAATGTTGGAGGTTGACGAATCCGACGATAAGGTGCAGCTCACGACCTTCAAAGCCGGGCTTAAATCCAGAGATTTTGTGGCTTCACTGGCGAAAAATCCTCCCAAATCAATGGCGGAAGCATTGTTGAAAGCACAGAAGTACATGAACGCTGAAGAGGCGCTTGCTGCCATAGATGGGACAGGAAAAACAAAGGAGAAGAAGAAAGAAGGAGAGGATGACAGGAGAGGACAGAAGAGGGATAGAGCAGAACGACGTAGTGACGATGGAAACAGACGAAGAGACGATAAAAACTCTCGACGAACGAAATTCACACCACTGGCAATGCCTGTTGATCAGATTCTGGCGGAAATAAGGGACGAACATAGCCTAAAATGGCCCAGGCCACTCCAATCGCCGCCCAGTGTACGCGATAAGAGAAAGTATTGCCGTTTCCACAAGGATCACGGGCATTACACAGAAGATTGTCGAGACCTGAAGGAGCAAATAGAAGAACTCATCCAGAAAGGGAAACTTCAGAAATACGTAAAAAGGGGAGAAGCTAGCAGATTTGGTAAAAGAGAACAACAAGGGGATTTCCAAAGAAACGAAGGTCAACAACCCCACCCACAGAATGCAAGAGGGGAAATAAAGACAATTGCGGGGGGACCGTCCATAGGAGGGTCGACCAGGTCTCTCAGAAAATCATATCAAAGGCAAGTAAACAGTGTTCACAGCTTACCCCCGTTCAAGCAACGACGGACGACTCAAGATATGTATTTTTCAGAAGAAGATGCCAGGGGAATAAAGCAGCCTCATGACGACCCACTGGTTATCATGGTCATGGTTGAGGGCTTCAACACGAGGAGAGTGTTGGTAGACAATGGGAGTTCAGCGGATATCATTTACCTATCTGCCTTCCAGCAATTAAAGGTAGATCCAAATAGACTTCAACCCTTTGAATCACCCCTCGTCAGCTTCAGCGGGGATAAGGTGTACCCCCGAGGTATTGTGACATTGACTGTAACTGCCGGATCGTACCCCTTACAGGTAACCAACAGGCATAATTTTTTGGTCGTAGATTCCCCTTCGTCTTACAATATGATCATTGGACGACCTACCCTTAATCGGTGGAAGGCTGCCACTTCCACATACTGCCTGAAGGTAAAGTTTCCAACGGAGCAGGGGGTTGGAGAAATAAGAGGGGATCAAGTCTTGGCAAGGGAGTGTTACCAGGCGGTTCTGGCATCCAGAGAGAATCATACATGGGTGATCGAGGATAAGTCACCTGAGATCATGGAGAAATTAGAAACAGTAAAGTTGGTCGAAGACGATCCGCTGAAAACGACTCAAGTAGGGACGGATTTGAGCCCGGGAACGAAAGAATTAATCATCCGTTTCTTGAAAAGTAACCTCGATGTATTCGCATGGAGCCACGAAGATATGCCAGGGATTCCCGCAAATATCATCCAGCACCGCTTGAATGTAGACCCGGAGAAAAAGCCCGTCCAACAGAAGCGAAGGGTTTTCGCTCCCGAAAGAAACAAAGCAGTGACGGACGAAGTGAACAAGCTACTTGCTGCCAACTTCATTCGAGAAGTTTATTATCCCGAATGGTTGGCCAATGTCGTCATGGTCAAAAAAGCGAACGGCAAATGGAGGATGTGCGTTGACTTCACCAATCTAAACCAAGCCTGTCCAAAGGATAGCTTCCCCCTGCCCAGGATTGATCAGCTCGTCGACTCTACCGCCGGGCACAAGCTCTTGACATTTATGGACGCATTTTCAGGATACAACCAGATACGGATGGCAGAGGAAGATCAGGAAAAAACGGCCTTTATCACCAGCCAAGGGCTTTATTGCTACAAAGTCATGCCTTTTGGCTTAAAAAATGCAGGGGCCACGTACCAGAGGTTGGTAAATCAAATGTTCAAGAAACAGATCGGGAGAAACGTTGAAGTATACGTTGACGATATGCTCGTCAAGAGCAAAGAGGAGGACGATCACCTAGACGACCTCAGGGAAACCTTCAACACACTCAGACAGTACTGCATGAAGTTGAATCCCTCCAAGTGTGCTTTTGGAGTGTCCTCAGGGAAGTTCCTTGGATTCATGGTGTCGCAAAGAGGAATTGAAGCAAACCCGGAAAAAGTTAAAGCCATCCTTGAAATGACGTCACCAAGGACGATTAAAGAAGTACAGTCACTCACAGGCCGTGTAGCGGCCCTCAACAGATTCGTTTCCCGGGCAACGGATAAGTGCCTCCCTTTCTTCAAAATCCTGAAGAAGGCGTTCGTCTGGACGGAGGAATGCGAGACAGCATTCCAAGACCTGAAGCAGTACCTGAGTAATCCCCCACTATTAAGTCCGTCCAAAGAAGGTGAAGATCTGTTCTTGTACCTGGCAGTATCTGCTACGGCTGTAAGTGCAGCCTTAATAAGGGAAGAAGAAAAGAGGCAACTCCCTGTGTATTATGTCAGTCAGGCCTTCCAAGGAGCTGAGGCACGTTATCCACGAATAGAGAAGATCACCTTCGCCCTAATAGTGGCATCAAGAAAACTTCGCCCCTACTTCCAGGCAAATCCAATTAAGGTAATGACGGACCAACCAATCAAGAAAGCCATGAATAAACCCGAGGCAGCCGGACGAATGGTGCAATGGGCAATTGAGCTTAGCCAGTTCGATATTGAGTACTGCCCACGAACAGCCATAAAAGCCCAGGCACTAGCAGATTTTATAGCCGAGTTCACCATCAACGACCAGGTAGAAGGTCGAGAAGACATCTGGACGATTAATACAGATGGATCGTCCACACAGAAATTAGGAGGGGCAGGCGTTGTCATAGTTTCCCCCCAGAAAGATGTTCTCAAATATGGGGTTCAGCTGAAATTCCCAGTAACCAATAACGAAGCAGAATATGAGGCCTTACTGACAGGGCTCAGGCTGGCTCGGGCACTAGGAGCTGAAAATGTTGTGATCAAGAGTGATTCGCAACTCGTCGTTGGACAAGCCAGGGGAGACTTCGAAGCAAAGGAAGCAAGAATGCAAAAATACCTCCAATTGACGAACCAGCTCGTTAGCAACTTTAATCATGTAGAGTTCATTCAAATCCCGCGCGAGCAGAACGTAGAAGCTGACGAGGTGGCACGAAGCGCCTCAACAGATGTTTTAGGCACGACCTGCAGATGGAAATTGGAAGAACAAGACCTCCCCAGCATTGAGGGAATACAAAACTTCTCTGTACACACCGCTCAAGGGTGGACGGTACCAATCCTATCCTTTCTCAAGGATGGGCGATTACCATCGGACACTGAAGAAGCCAGGAAAGTCCGTAAACGAGCTGCCCGATTTACCATATTGAACGACCAACTTTTTAGAAGAGGTTTCTCCCAACCATACTTGAAATGCCTGGAAGAGGAAGAGGCCAGGTACGTCCTGGAGGAGGTGCACGGAGGAATTTGTGGAGATCATATGGGGTCAAGGTCTCTCGTCAGAAAAATAGTCCAAGCAGGTTATTTCTGGCCAACAATGCAGAAGGACGCATCAGATTTTGTGAAGAAATGTGACAGCTGCCAAAGATATGGGAATATCCAGCATGTTCCAGGAGAAAGAATGACGACTATCTCCTCGCCTTGGCCATTCGCACAATGGGGAATCGATATCATGGGTCCACTACCTCAAGGAAAAAGACAAGTGAAGTTCCTCCTGGTCGCAATTGATTATTTTACAAAATGGGTCGAGGCAGAAGCTCTTGCAACGATCACAGAGGCTCAGGTACAAAATTTTGTTTGGAAAAATATTGTTTGCAGGTTCGGGATCCCGAGGACGATCATATCGGACAACGGCCGTCAGTTCGACAGCCAGAAGTTCAGATCATTTTGCTCAGGCCTAGGTATCAAGAACAAATACTCCTCGCCAGGACATCCTCAGGCCAACGGACAGACGGAAGTAACTAACCGAACCTTACTCAAGTCCATAAAGTCCCGGTTAGTGGGGGCGAAAGGAGCATGGCCAGAGGAACTGCCTGGCGTCTTATGGGCCTACAGGACGACGACAAGAACCCCCACCGGAGAGACCCCTTTCAACCTAACCTACGGCACGGAGGCAGTCATCCCAGTCGAAGTAGGCCTCACTAGCACCAGAAGGGAGTTTTTTGACGAAGGAAGCAATGAAGACCAGTTAAGGTTGAACCTGGATTGCCTTGACGAAGTCAGAGATCAGGCCTCCCAAAGAATGGCCAGGTACCAGCAACAAATGGCACGATACTACAATCAAAGGGTGAAGTTGAAAAGGTTCAGCATCGGTGACCTCGTCCTCCGGAAAGTGACTACAGCAACAAAGGACCCCGCGCAAGGAAAGTTGAACCCAACCTGGGAAGGACCTTACCGGGTCGTCGACTATACACGACAAGGGAGCTACCATCTGGAGGATCTGAACGGAAACAAGCTACCTCGTCCATGGAACGTCGAACACCTGAAAAGGTATTACAGGAAATGATCCGTGGCTCCATTGTAAGAAATTACCACAGTTTAGTGCCATATTTTCCATTTAAACCAGTAATTTATATGCGTTGTTTTTCTGCAAGTTATGCATTTATAAAAAGTGTATAAGAGGTTATTCAGGATTCTATCAGCAATTGTCCAACATCTCAATCGTCTCATTCAAAGAAATCGTCATATTCTGACTGCCTTTAAGTTAAACGAACATTCGTCCAGATCAAAAAGACGATGATATCCTTCGATAGGATGCACATCGTCCAGATCAAAAAGACGAATTTAGCGGAAAAGCTCGCAAGAGGAATAAAAACTCCTCCAAGAAAAATACACGTTGTCCAGATCGAAAAGACGATGAAACCCACACCGGGAATAAAACATTGTCCAGATCTAAAAAGATGACGAAATCCTTTCAAAAGGGCACACACCGTCCTAAATAATGAAAGTTAGAGTCTTTCAAGCAGACATACACTATCCGGGTAACCAGTCGCTAAAATTACCCAAGTCCACAGAGAGACGAAGGGAATTTTCCAAGCGACGAAGAGTTAATCCCAAGCTAAATTTATCTAAGTATGAAGAAAAGAAAATTCACCACAAATATGAAAGAAAGCCGCAGACTTAAATATATGCAACGAGAAACACAGACCGTTCAAAGGAAAGAAAAAAGACAACCCCAAAACAAACGGGGACCAAAATAATTGTTTTAATTATGGCAGCCCAAAACACACAGGGCTCATAAAAAAAAAAAAAAAAAAAAAAAAAGAAGAAGTAATCCTGATCACTGAGCTGGAGCATCGTTTCCACCTTCGTCAGCCGCTGGGGGGTCTCCACCTGAAGCCTGAACATTCGAAGCAGCCTCATCCGCCTCAATTTCCTTATCAACAGCTTCAAAGTCAAGATCGTCCAAATCGACCCCCTGCCCATGTTTGACCAAGTACCTCCTCAGCAACTCGAAACCTTTGAAATACCATTGAAAAAGAATGGTATTGTACTCGTCGGTCGTTTGAAAGGCGAGGACGGCCTTGGCCACAGCTGCTTTCATTTTCTGACTTGCGGCAGCAAGAAGCTCGTCCTTTTGTTTCACATGAGCTTTCTCGGCCTCGAGCTGCCCGGTCAGGACTTTGACTTGCTCCGCAGAAGAGTTATGGGCGTCCATCGAGGCAATCAAGTCTTTCCTCAGGACTGAAGCCTCTGCCTCCAAAGCCTCCACTTTCGAGGCAGCCATGACGGCCTTCTCTTCACTCGCCAAAAGTTGGGAGGTAAGATGCATAGTTTCCCCCAGTACCTAAAATGAAAACTTGAGTATAACAACAACAAAAAAGAAGGGAGAAAAAGGAGTATACATCCCTCTTCCTGACAAAGACAGCTTAAACTGTACCTGAACGAGCTTGTGCACGTGCTGGTTTACCAATTGATGAGAAGGCACGAGAGAAACCTCCCTTTTCTCCTCGGGAGTAAAAAAATCATTCGCCCTGGCAATGGCGGTGTCAGCATCTTCCCAGATAGAAGAGCCCACTTTCTCCTTACCTTTCCTCCCGGTCTTCTGCCTTTTTGGAGCAGGGACCTCCTCCAGAGAAACTGCAGGAGAAGCTGTCCTCTCTTCGTCCAGAGTTGGGGTAGACGAACCCCTCTCCGTCGGTTCTTTTTCTTTCTCCTTCTCTCTATCCCTATCAGTAAACTTCAGGGTCCTTTGCCCGATACTTGATAAAGGTTCGTTCTTCTTTGACTTGACCTTAGCGTAAAGGTCCTTGTTAAATTTGCTCGTCATCTCTGCAAAAATATATATATAGAAGGACGAGAAAGAATTAGGACAACAGAAAAGGGAACAACGTTGAGTGGCAAAATCGCTTACTTTTTCGTTCCTCTCGATCAATTGCCTGAAGAACGTAAAGCGAAGGTTCAGGCCCGAGACAGTGACAAGCCAAAGTTCGCGGATCGACGAGCTCGTCGAAGTCGTCTATCGTCTTAACGTATCTAGTGGCCTCTTCAACTCTCTCCTTGAAGCGACTCTCCAAGTCAGGACGATCTTTCACTGCACAAGGAGGAAATCATTCAAAGATGTAAAGGTCAAGTAAAAAAGAAAATAGTCGGGACAATAGAAGAAAAGGGGGCATTAGAGACGAACGCACCAAGGCGAGGGATCTCCCACCGTCGCAGCAATCTGGGAATATCTCCCCAAAAATCATCCGACAAAGTCTCCCAACCGTCCCCCGACACAAAAAAGTATCTCGATTTCCAATAACGGAACGACGAAGGAAGATCAACTATTAAACGGGATCTCCTATCCCAAGGAACGAATTCATAATACCCAAATTCCCTAGATTCTTTCAAGCGATAAAGGTGGGTAAACTCGTTCACGCTTATCATTTCCCCTTCAGCTATGACCGTCCAGATCACCATACAACTCACGACGATCCTCCAAGAATTAGGCATAAGTTGCCCAGGAGCAATCTGCACTCGATCTAGGAGCTCCATGATAAACGGATGGACGGGAAACCTTAAGCCACACAGGAAGGCCGCCTCGTAAAAACAAACTTCACCATGAGAAAAGGAGCAAGCCTTTTCACCTTTCCTGGGAAGACGAACCTTGGTCTCTACAGGGAATTGGAACCTATCCCTAAATTTACTGAAGACATCTACACTCAAATGACACTTTTCCTTAAGGGCATGGAAGGCCGGAGGTACGGCGACAGAGGTGGAAGGTAGCGACGAAGGAGGGCGCACGGAGGTGGCCGTGTCCATCACAGCCCCGTCCGGGACCACTCCAGAAGACGAACCCCCCTCTAAACCTCTGGATCTTGCAACAGAACTCATTTTTTCCCTCCTACGGCCCCCACGGGTAGATTTGAACCAAGAAAGTGACTGCTGCAACAGTGGGTACAAATCCCTCAGAACTAAACCTAAACCACTCCCCTCTCCCACGAAATCACCAGATTGTGGGTACCGGTCACCGGAAAGTTCCAGGTATCCCCCCAATCGAGTAAAAAAGAAAGTAACAGAGGGGGAGATGTTCTCAAAATCCGTATAATCTACCATTAAAAAAGGGGCATGTGTGGTTCGAAAAAGGAAAGCAAACCAAAAACATAGAGAGCAAAAGGAAAGAAGCAAAGAAGAGGGGATACGCACCTTAAAAAGGAAAGAAGGAAAATCTGAAATCGGAAAGGCAAAGCAGCAGCAGCAGAAAACGCAGAAGAAAGAAGAAAAAGAAAACGCCAGAAATAAAGACAAAAGATTTTTATGAAAAAGTAGAAGTTAGAAAGCTTACCTTGGAAATAGCGGGAAATCGAAAAGACACCCGCCGGAAACAAGGCCTCCCCACTGCTGAAAACCTGACACGTGGCCACGAAGCCACGCCGCCACAAGACAGTTAATGCAAAGAACGCATTCCCAAGCGTCAAAAAAAAAAAAAAAAAAAAAAAAAAAAAAAAAAAATCGTTCTGTATTCCCAAGATCGTCCAAAGTTACAGACGACCTCGGAATAGGGGGGCAACTGATAGGTCCAGGAAATAGGATAGATCGTCCATCTATGAAAGGACGATGTCATTACCATCACTGCACGAATAGGGCTGCCCGACCAACCCAACCAAAGACAGCCGTTACGGCTAGCTGCAATAAATGCCGAGTCCGTTGAAGGCGTGCCGGTCAATTCAACACCTGGCACAGGCGTTACAAAATCAAGCCATAATAACCTCATAATGACGAGGCCAACGGCTAGAAGGACATCGAAATAGCCTATATATATCCTTACACAAGATACAGAAAGGGTATGAAAAATCACTTAATCTTACTCTCACTTTTACTTTCTCTACATTCTACTTTCTTGTTAATTTGCTTCTGACTTAATCATCGGAGGCGTTGTGGGGAGCATCCCACTAGCGATTCTTCCATTTTGACTATTCTTCAGGGTTAGCGCAAGCAGTGGACGGTCTCTTCTCTGGACGAACGGATCGACTGACGATTTTAGCATCATCAATGCGCATTAATCCATCCGTAGGTTCCTGCCAGTTTTGGTCATATTAATGATTAATCTTCCTTTTATTCCTTGGATTAATTTGATGGAATCCAAATCCATTGCCCCAGCCGATGTGTCTCGTGACTCTCTTCTAGTTCCAGTCATAGAGGTACGAATTCCACGTTGTAATCCATTTCGAGTGAAAAAGAGAGCAATCTTTCCCTCCTTGTTTTTACTCTTTCCATTAAACGATTCTCTACCAAGCTCAACCAGCTGAAATGAAACAATTTTTTCACTTCAGTCCACTTTCGTCCATTCAATTCAGCTCGGTCTATTCGGTCCACAATGGTCTAATACAGTCCACTTCGGTCTAATTCCGTCTATTCCGTCCATTTTGATCAACTCCGGTCTATTCGGTCTACTTTAGTTCACTCTAGTCCATTCGGTCCATTTCTTTTTTTTTTTTTGAGAAACCAGACCCGAGGGTCAAATTCATTGAAAAGGAAAAAAGACTACAAAAAGTCACGGTACACAAGAGGAGCTAAGTCATCAGGTGTGGACTAAATCCAAACCTATAGCTCATTACCAAATTTGGCTTTTCTGGCAAGGTAGTGGGCAACAGTATTGCCTAATCTTTTTACATGACAGAAAACACAAAAACGAAGATCATTTGCTAACACAAGGGAATCCTAGATGATATGGCCAAATTCGGAGTTGCTGGTCCTTCCATCTTTAAGAGCTGAGATGACAATCTCAGCATCCCCCTCGACAGTGGCTTCAAAAATGCTCATCTCCTTCGCGAATAAGACTGCTCTTCTACACACTAAGGCTTCCACCGAGGCAACTGAACATGGCAGAGATATTCTTTCAGCCAAAGTGTCAATAACCGAACCTTTAGAGTCTCGGATAACCATACCTAAACCAACAGCACCCAATTCCTTAAAAATTGCCCCATCAAAATTCACTTTATATGTCAAAGTATTAGCGGGAATCCACCTAGTGTTGCTGCCAAAAACTGAGAGTTGCACCTGTCAAGGAATCTAAGCTAAGGAAAAGTCATGGAGAAAGGTCGAAGCCTTAACACGAATGGTACGAAGGTCAATAGAGCAGCCCCCCACGCGGTCAGAATTTCTACATTCCCAAATCATCCACAAGATCATAGCTACTAGGTTGATATCGAAGCAGTCCTTCATCTCCACTACCATCTCCATGAGGTCAGCAAATGTCATGAATCTGTGCTTTAGAAGCTTTTGACTAGCTGTAGTAGCTTCCCAAATGACCTGCAAAATAGGGCAGCTCCACAAGGAATGAATGGTGTCCTCACAAGCCAAGAGACACCTAGGACAAGTGATTGAAGAGACCACTTTGCGTTTCCATAGGTTAAGCAGGGTTGGGATAGCTTCATGAGTTGCTCTCCACAATATGTGTTTAACCTTGGGGGGGGACTAGCAAGCACCAAATTCTAGACCACATTCTTTTGTTTCAACCCAAGTTGGAACAATTTGGAACAAGGCTCCTGTCAAATTTAGCTAACATCTGATATGCACTCCAAGTGGTATAGTTACCCTGACTTGAAGGGAACCAAGTTTGTAAGTCTGGGATCTAGTTCAAGCTCAACGGCAAACTAGCAATAATATTAGCTTCGTGAGGAAGGAACTCGTGCTTTATCAGATTAGCCTTCCAGGTATGAGAGCCATCATCAATCAGGTTGCTTATAGTGGACTCCAAGCCAAGAGAGGAAATCGGGGAAATGACCTTTTTGCAGCTTTGGGATGGTAACTAGAATTCGGTCCATTTCAATACACTTACTTAAGATTAAGAAAAAAAATAAAAAGTATCTATTTTAAATATGAATTTACTAATGAAGCGTAAGTTCATCAATCAGAGTCGTCAGATGGAACCAATCTCCAGTCCGTATGAATGTATCCTCAAAGATGGTCACTAGTGTGGTGCCTGCCACAACGCCTTCGATGCCAAAGTTAGTACAATGGAGGTTTCAGTTAATCAAAGTAAAATAGCAGAATAACAATAGAATTTTCTTTGTTTTTTTTCTATGTCCCTTTCCTTGACATTATGAGGGCCTTATATATGCTTTCACAGCCTCTAGCCGTTGGGGTAGTTAAGGAGGTCTTAATGTCTCTCTTGGTAACGTTTGATGTTGTGTAATGTGGCTTCAATGTGCTCTAATGGTTCATACAGTTGGCCCTGTAACCACTCTGGGTATAAATTGGGTCGCATTGAATGGTTTACTTGCCTTCGTCAGTGACGTGGGTATTTGTTTTACTCGTCCAAGTATAATCCTCGTCTGTATCATCGAGATCATCTCTAGTAAATGAATTCGTAAGTCCCGTCAACTGGCCCCTGATGCTGTGGTTGTCAAGACGTGTCATGACGACCATAGAATATGAAAGGTTAGGGACTGTAAATGACTCTTGGGATTTCGTTCCGCATTAAATGCGTAGTGGCGGCACTCCTCGGGTTGTGACCTACGTGGCACATTCTGACTGGTGGAGTTAATGCTCCAACTGATGGGACTATTAAGTTTCCCGCTGGTTTTTCAGTTTTCTAAGTCTTGGTTTTAAACTTCTCCCCTTCTCACTTTTTCTTTTTCACTTTTTTCAAAATCCTCCAATCATTGTTCTGAGCATCTTCTCCGCCAACCTCACTCTGCAATTCCTCTCCGAACTGGTGTACTGCGTGGTGGTGCTTCCCCTGTTCGCTATTTTTAAGGACATCCATTCTCTTTTCCCATATATGCCCTTTCTCTCTTTGTTATTGCAATATGGCCTCTGATTACTTTTTTCTCTTCTTTTCCTTCTTTTCTTTCGCTTGTTCTTGATTTCTTGGGGGTTTAGCTTGTATTGTGTTTTCTTCTTGATTTTTATGGTTCGTAGCTCTGAGGTTAGGACAGTTTTCCCATCAATTTCCTTCCTTTTTGCACGTTTAGGAGGGTTTTTAGGCGTTTTCCCTCGTATTGAGGATTTCGTTTTTTAGGGAAATTGCTTGAGCGTTGCATTGGCTAATTTGTTGCCTTTGCTTTGTCAGTCGCTAGATTGGTTTGAAAACATGGTGAGAGAGCAAGAGGAAATGTCTGAGGTTAGGTCCAGTGAGCTTAAGATTGGATTATCGTCTAGCGGTAACCCAATAGAAGTAGATACAATCATCTCTAGCCCTTGAGAGGTTAGGGCTTTTTACACCCTCGAGGAGAGGTGCGGGCTAGATGCTGATACATTAAGTAGATTCAAGGACAGATTTCAATTTTCAGAGCAAGTTAGGGTTCGCTTGCCCAGCGAGGATGATTGGGCATGCCATTTCTTCCCCAGGGAGGTATGCTTGTATGAGTTTGCCTTCATTTGTGGCTTAAGGTTGCCCGTCCATCCTTTCCTCATGGAGCTCTTGGACTGCTTCGGTATTGCTCCGGGGCAACTTATGCCTAACTCATAGAGGATAGCAGTTAGCTGTATGGGGATCTAGTTGGCAGCTAATGACAGCAATATGATCAGGGTAGACGAACTCATCTACCTGTACCGTCTGAAAGCATCGAAGGAACATAGGTACTACGAATTGGTGCCCTGGGAACGGAAGACCAGGATTGTCAAGGGTTTGCCCTCATCATTTAGGTACTGGAAGTCAAGGTTTTTCTTTGTGTCAGGGGACAATTTTGAGACTCCCTTTAGCGAGATTTGGGGGGATCTCCCAAGGTTGCATCGTCTGTGGGGAACCCCGACCTTAGGTGCGTCATTGCTTCTCCTCGTCTTTTAAGTTTTATTTCGTTTGCTGTTATCTCTGCTAATCCCTTTATTTCTTCTTTTGCGCAGAAAAAAGACGGCTTAAACTCAAGAGTAGGTATAAGGAGCGTGTGCAAAAGGCAGTTGAATTCGCACGGACGATTGAGAGCTGGGACGATCTTGTTGACCCAAGGACCCTTCCTTTCTACTGTCTCAAACCAAAGCCTTCCACCTTCATCCTGCAAAATCTTGAAATTGAAGGGAAAAAGAGTAAGTGTAGGGTTCGTCAGTACTGACTTTTCCCGCATTTTCTCCTTCTTTTTTTTTTTTTTACAAGTGTTTCCTTCTTGCAGAGATGACGACAAAGTTCAACAAGGATATGTACGCGAAGATGAGGTCTAAGAAGGACGAGCCTTTATCGAACCTAGGGAAGAAGATAGTACTTGTCACTGGGCAGGGTGCCTCCGTCAATCCGGTTGGGTTTGTTAATCCCATCGTCTCTGGGACTAAGACGACGAGGACGACCTCTCCTACAACTTCGATAGAATAGATCCTCCCTACTCCCGTCTCAAAAAGGCCGCGAATATCTGATAAGGAGAAGGAAAAGATGGATTCTCACTCGTCTACTATTTGGGACGATGAAAGATTAGCGATGGATAGGGCTCACGGGGTCGTCACTGCTGAGGATCTGAAGGCTTTCTTTGGCGTGCCTTTCGACGAGGTTGCATTCGTCATGTTCACAGGCTTGTTCAGGTAAAGTGTCTATGTAACATTTTTTTTTTTTTTTAATATACTGACAGCCTTAACTTTCTTTTCAGGTGTTGGGGGAAAGTCTTCACACCACCTCTGAGTATCTTACTCAAGAGGCTAAGGTGGCATCCTTGACATCTAGAATGGAGGCCTTAGAGAAGGAAAACTCAGAGCTGAAGAAGAATCTTATTAATTCTATGGACGAGGCCACCACTCTAAAAGAGAAAGTCCAAAACTTGAATGACGACCTCAGAGCCGAGCATCAATTGACCCTGGAGAAGGATGAGCAGCTTCTGGGACTTAAGGACAAGCTCAAAACTATCGCTGCTAGGTCGGTTGAAGCCTTTCAAACCACCGACGAGTACAACACAGTGCTCTTCAGTTGGTATTTTAAAGGTTTTGAGCTGCTCAGGAGGTATCTAGTTAAGCACCCCACTGGAGTTGACATGGAGAACCTGGACTAGGAGGAAGTGGACAGAGAGATGGCGATTGAAGATGCAGCCCAGTCCTCGGCTCCTGAAGGTGGTGATCTTGAGAATATTTTTGCTGATGACGCTCCTACCGGTGATAACTCCACTGCTGATGCCTGACCTTGTTCCTTGTGAAAAAATTTTTAAGTGCCCTTTATGCTGTGGGCCCTTTTTTTTTTTTTTTTTTTTTTGTAAATCTAATTTCAGAACAATTTCCTTTCGACCTATCTTGAGAATATTACTTTTAGCCCAGTGTTTATAGGTTTTTAGATGTAAAAACAATGGTAATTGCCCTCTGTTTTTGGGCTTTAATTAAATTTATAGCTGCATACTTACTTGTTTTCGTGATTGCATACCTGTTGGCTTATGATATACTGTGTGGTCCATGTTGTTCACTTAGTGAAAGTTTTAGTTGTGACTTCCCCTCTTCTTCATCAGTACTTTATGCCTATTGCTTTGACCTTTGCAGGGGACTTTGTCGAGAGTTTTGGTGAACTAGTTTCCCCTGGAGTTCTGTTCTGATTTGTTGCAAGGTTCTCGTCTTTTCAAGGGATCTTTTCATCGTTGGTAGCTTTGTATTCATCTATGCAGGGTTTAGTTACTTAGCCTTTTTTTTTTTTTTTTTTTTTGCTTTTCTGACTTACACCCTTTTAGCGATCTCATCAGTAACTTGCATCCATCTAGGTGGAATCTTGTTACTTAGCCATTTTTGGCTTTTGTGACTTACACCCTTTTAAGGATCTTGTCATCGTTAGTAACTTACATCTGTCTGGGGAATCTTGTTACTTAGCCATTTTTGGCTTTTGTGACTTACGGAATCTTGTTACTTAGCCATTTTTGGCTTTTGTGACTTACACCTTTTTAGGGATCTTGTCATCGTCAGTAACTTACATCCGTCTAGGTGGAATCTTGTTATTTAGCCATTTTCGGCTTTTATGGCTTCCACCCTTTTAAGGATTTTGCCGTCCTTTGGACTTCCAGCTGATTCAAACCTACTTGTATGGAGACATTAGTTGAATAATACATTTATTAACTTCAATGATGAATACATTTATCTATTACATCTATTGGTGGTACTTTTTCAAGTGCTCAATGTTCCAAGGCCTCGGGGGCCTCTGTTCGTCTAGGGTTTCCAGGTGATAACTTCCTTGCCTGGAGTAATAGACGACTCGGTAAGGTCCTTCCCATGTGGGGCTGAGCTTTCCTTGAGCAGAATCTCTAGTCGCCATGGTGACCTTGCGCAAGACGAGGTTGCCTATGTCAAGTCGTTTGAGTTTTACCCTCTTGTTGTAGTAGTCAGCCATCTTCTGCTGGTACTCCGCCATTCTGCTGCAAGCTTTGTCTCTTACTTTGTCCAGATAGTCCAGGTTAGCTCGTAGACGATCATCATTGTCTTCTTCGTTGAATACCTTTCGTTTGATGCTGATTACTCCTACCTTGACCGGGATCACCACTTCAGTGCCATAGGTGACTCTGAAGGAGGTTTCTCCCGTTGGGGTTCTTGCTGTGGTTCTGTAAGCCTAGAAGACATTAGGCAACTCTTCCGGCCATGCACCCTTTGCATCGTCTAGCTTTGTTTTGATAATCTTGAGCAGTGTTCGATTCGTCACCTCTGTTTGTCTGTTCGCTTGTGGATGCCCTGGGGATGAGAACTAGTTCTTAATGCCTAGGCCTGAACAAAAATCCCTGAAACCCTGGCTATCGAACTATTGCCCATTATCAGATATGATCATCATTAGAATCCCGAACCTGCAAATTATATTCTTCCACGCAAAACTCCGAATTCTTGCTTTAGTGATGGTCACCAGTGCCTCTGCTTCGACCCATTTCGTAAAGTAATCAATAGCAACTAGTAAGAATTTTACCTGACCTTTACCTAGGGGCAGTGGGCCGACGATGTCGATTCCCCATTGCGCAAACGGCTACAGGGATGATATAGTCGTCAGTCTCTCTACTGGAAGTCTCTAGACATTCCCAAACCGTTGACATTTGTCGCACTTCTTGACAAACTCTACTGTGTCCACCTGCATAGTAGGCCAGAAATAACCTGTTCGAATGATCTTACTCACCAGGGATCTAGGATCAGCATGGTTCCCGCAAATTCCTTCATGGATCTCTTTCCAGGATGTACTTGGCTTCTCCTTTGTCAACACACTTCAAGTAAGGCATGGAGAAGCCTCTCTTGTATAAGGTGTCATTAAGGATCGTAAATCTGGCCGCCCTTTTCTTTATCTTCCTGGCTTCATCTGCATTTTGAGGGAGGTGCCCATCTTGGAGGAAAGATATGATGAGTGTCATCTAGCTGTTTATGCTCTGGACTGCAAATGTTGGAATTTCTTCGATGCTAGGCCATTTCTAGACCTCCATCACCAAGTCCGTGCTCGTCATCCCTTCTTCTGACGATGCCATCTTTGCGACTTCGTCTGCTACCATATTTTGGCTTCTGGGGATCTATACAAATTCTAGCTTATCAAACTCCTAAGTCAGATGTTTCGTCAGCCTGAGGTATTTTTGCATTCTCTCTTCCTTTGCTTCGTATTTTCCCTTCATTTGCCCAACTACAAGCTTTGAATCATTCTGGACTAACAGGTTCTTAGCCACGAATGCCTTCCCAAGTCTTAATCCCGTCAGTATTCCTTCATACTAGGCCTCATTGTTGGTGGTCGAAAATTTTAGTTAAACACTATACTTGAGTACTTCTCTGTCAGGGGTGGTTATGATGACCCTTACTCCCCCCTTCTTTTGGGCTGACGAACCATCGGTATGTATCGTCCACTGCTGTGCCTCGCTAGTGTGATCGTCTTCGTCTGAAAAGGTGAACTTAGCGATGATGTCTGCCAAGGCTTGTGCCTTAATGGCTGTCTTGGGATGGTACTCAATATCAAATTGGCTGAGTTCAATTCCCCATTGGACCATTCTCCCAGCTGCCTCAAGTTTGTTCATGAACTTCTTGATAGGTTGGTCCGTCATCACCAAGATAGGATTTGCCTAAAAATACTGTCTTAGTTTGCGTAAGGCTACTATTAACGCAAACGCAATCTTTTCAATCCTTGGATACTTGGACTCAGCTCCTTGAAAGGTTTGGCGGACGTAATAAACTGAAAGCTATTTCTTTCCTTCTTTTCAAATCAAGGCTGCACTTACGGCTGTAGCTGAAATTGCCAAGTACAAATACAGGTTCTCACCTTCTTTGGATGGACTTAAGAGCGGTGGATTACTCAAATAGCGTTTGAGCTCCTGGAACACTGCTTCACATTCGTCGGTTCACGTGAAAGCCTGCTTCAAAGTTTTGAAGAAGGGCAGGAACTTGTTCGTTGCTCTAGAGACAAACCTATTAAGAGCTACAATCCTTCTCGTGAGCTTCTAGACTTCCTTGACTGTCTTAGGTGATGCCATGTTAATTATGGCTTGTACCTTCTTCGGATTGGCCTCTATTCCCCTTTGGGATACCATGAATCCTAAGAATTTCCCTGAAGCTACACCAAAAACGCACTTACTAGGATTCAACTTCATTTGGTATTGTTGGAGAGTGGCGAACGTCTCCTTCAGATCGTTCAGATGGGCAAGTTCCTCCTTACTTTTGACGAGCATATCATCTACATAGACTTCCATATTTCTGCCTATCTGTTTGCTAAACATTTTGTTTACTAACCTTTGATAAGTAGCTCCTGCGTTTTTTAGTCCGAAGGGCATTACTTTATAGCAGTAAAGTCCTTGACTGGTGATAAAAGCCATCTTTTCCTGATCTTCGTCAGCCATTTTTATCTGGTTGTATCCTGAGAAAGCATCCATGAACATCAGCAACTTGTGCCCAGTAGTGGAATCCACGAGCTGGTCTATCCTTGGTAGAAGGAAACTGTCCTTCGGGCAAGCCTTGTTCAAGTCTGTGAAGTCCACCCACATCCTCCACTTTCCATTTGATTTCTTTACCAGGACAACGTTTGCAAGCCAGTCAGGGTAGTATGCTTCCCGGATGAAGCCTGCTGCCAAAAGTTTGTTAACCTCGTCAATGACAACTTGATCTCGTTCAAGGGCAAAGACCCTTTGTCTTTGCTGGACAGGCTTTCTCTCTGGGTCCACGATCAACTTGTGCTGAATGACTTCTGGGGATATACCTGGCATGTTTTTGTGACTCCAAATGAAAACGTCTAGGTTTTCTTTGAGGAATTGGACGAGCCTTGTTCTCATCTCAGGACTTCGCATTGTCCCTATTTTGGTTGTCCTGGTTGAATCTCCTTCAGCCAATTCCACCATCTCCAAGGCTTTCACCTTTTCTTCCTCCTTCTCTTCAATCATCCACGTATGGTTCTCCTTTGCAACCAAGATGGCTTGGTAGCATTCTCTAGCTAAGACTTGATCTCCTCTAACTTCACCAACACCATTCTCCGTTGGGAACTTTATCTTCAAGCAGTAAGTTGACGTGGCTACCCTCCATTGGTTGAGAGTGGGTCTTCCAATAATCACATTATAGGATGACGGGTTAACTATCTCGGGTAGGTCCCTATTGTTATCGTCAACGTTACTACGCCCTTAGGATATACTCTGTCTCCACTGAAACTGATGAGGGGGGAATTAAATGGACATAGTCTTTTTGGATCCAGTTTCAATTGTTGGAATGGAGGGAGGTAGATGATATCAGCGGAGTTACCATTGTTCACAAGGATCTTTTTGGTGTTGAATCCTTCTATAGTAAGCATTATGACCAAGGGGTCATTGTGAGGCTGCTTCACTCCCCTAGCATCTCCTTCGTTGAAAGACATGTCCTGATCAGTTTGTCTTTGCTTCAACAGGGGTGTCATGTGGACACTGTTCACCTGTCGTTGACATGCTTTCTTAAGGGACTTGAATAATCCTCCTTTGATGGGCCCCCCTGCGATTGTTTGTATTTCCCCGATTACATTTTGAAGAGGTTGGAATGGAGGATCATCACCCCTAGACGAGGACTCATGCTGGCTCTTATTATTATCCCGAAACTTACTGTACTCTCACGTCTTCACAAATTTCTGCAATTTCCCCTTCCGTATCAACTCTTCTATTTGCTTCTTTAGGTCCTGACAATCTTCTGTGTAATGGCCATGATCCTTATGAAATCGGCAGTACTTATTCTTATCACGGACGTTAGGGGACGAATGCAATGGTCTCAGCCATTTAAGGCAGTGTTCATCTTTAATCTGCATTAAAATTTTGTCAACAGGCATAATTAAAGGGGTAAATTTTTCCATTCGAGGACTTTTATCGTCTTTCCTCCTGTTCCCATCATTAGTTCGACGATCTGGATGCTCCCGCTTTTGCCCTCTACACTTGTCATCCTTCCTTCCTTTGTCTCCTGGTTTCTCTACATCCCTGATGGCTGCTAATGCGTCTTCAACATTCATGTACTTTTGTGCTTTCAGGAGCATCTTGGCCATCGTTTTTTGGGGATTATTCGCGAGTGATGCAACGAGTTCTCTGGATCACAGTCCCACTTTGAAGGTCGTCAACTGTACCTTATTGTCAGCTTCGTCTACCTCCAGCGTCTCCCAAGTGAAGCATTTGACGTAAGACCTCAGGGTTTCCTTCTCTCCCTGCCTGATAGTGAGTAAGTGGTCTGCTGGCCTCTTAGGACGCTGTCCTCCAATGAAGTGACACAAAAAGGCATTGCTCAACTGCTCGAAGTTGTCAATGGACGATGTTGACAACTTTGTGAACCATTCCCTAGCAACTCCTTTGAGAGTGGTAGGGAAGGAATGACATAGTATCTCGTTAAGGGGCTGCTAAAGCCCTAGTGTCGTCTTGAAGGTATTAAGATGATCTTGAGGGTCCTTAAGCCCATTGAACAGTTCAAGTTGAGGCAACTGAAATTTCGACTGCATTGGACATTCGAGGACTGCTGTGGTGAAAGGCGAATCTGTTGTTCTGACCATTCGATCTACACTCCGTTCTGTTTTCTCCTTGATGGCATTCCTTAGTTCGTCCATCTCTCTCCTCATTTCTCGAAGAAGATCCGAATTCTGCTCAATTGGAGTAGTAGGCCTTCGAAGGTCACTTCTTCTGTGGCTATCTCCCTCCTCATCCTAGTTCCCTTTAGACCGATTCTCCTCCCGTTGGAGTCGTAGCTTTATTTCCTGATTTTTCCTGGTAAGTTCTTCGAAGGTAGCTGCAAGAGCCTGGACCTGCTGAGCTAGGGCTATGGAATCTTGATTGGACTCCATCTGATGGTAATAGTTGATCGAAAACTACTTTTTTGAGTCTGGACATGAAAATGTCGTTCCCACAGATGGTGCCAAACTGATAAAGTGTAAGTTCGTCAGTCAGAGTCGTTAGATGGAACAAATCTCCAGTTCGTATGAATACATCCTCAAAGATGGTAACCGGTGTGGTGCCTGCCACAACGCCTCCGATGCCAAAGTTAGTACAATGGAGGTTTCAGTTAATCAAAGTAAAATAGCAGAATAACAATAGAATTTTCTCAGTTCTTTTTTCTATATCCCTTTCCTTGACATTGTGAGGGCCTTATATATGCTTTCATAGCCTCTAGCCGTTAGGGTAGTTAAGGAGGTCTTAATGCCCCTCTTGGTAACGTTTGATGTTGTGTGATGTGGCTTCAATGTGCTCCAATGGTTCATACAGTTGGCCCTGTAACCGCTCTGGGCATAATTGGGTTGCATTGAATGGTTTACTTGCCTTCGTCAGTGACATGGGTATTTGTTTTACTCGTCCAAGTATGTCCTCGTCTGTATCGTTGAGATCGTCTCTGGTAAATGAATTCGTCAATCCCGTCATTTATTAAAAAATATAGATCTCAAACTTGTTTCAAATTTTATTAAATTTAAGCAATCTACATATATTTAATGAATCCAATTCATTTTAAACCCATTTATTTATTTATTTTCTTTAAAAAGAGGCAACTTAACATTACTTATTGTTAAGTTCTAACACACTGTTAAGTCACACTCAAAACTTAGAGACACTAAATTTAGTCCTTAAGCTTCATATAATATACATATATATATATATATATATATATATGATTATAATTATAATTATATATAATTTGTCCATTGGGATTTCAATGCCAGTGTAGCATTTCGATTAATTTGGTCCTTTAGCCTAATTTAGTTAATTTTCGTCCATTTGGTCTATTCGGTCCACTTCAATCAATTTGGTTTATTTCAGTCCATTTCAGTCTTATTTGGTTTATTTTAGTCTATTTCAATGCACTTACTTAAAAGTAAGAAAAAATGAGTTTTGGTAGGGGATACCTATTTTAAATCTGAATTTATTGTAAAATATATATCTCAAACTAGTTCTAAATTATATTAATTTTTATCTATTTAATAGAATGTTCAAAAAATATTGATAGATTAATATTACGCAATATGTGCAAGGTCTCGGGAGTAAATATAGTGGCTCTAAGGTTTGAATATGATCTAATAGAAAATTCTAAAGTGGCCTTTCATCAAAAAATGGGAGACAGACAACGCTCGCCAGATGAAGTTGACTCGCTAGCCAGAAGTAATAAGAAACTGAAAGATCATCACTCGGATCATCACTCGGAAGGGGGCTTCACCCATAGCAAACCTAATCTCTCTTCGGGGGGATCTGGATCTTATAGAGATAGGTTGGTCGGTGCTATTCCAGGAGCGTTTGAACAGGCCTTCGGTCTTGGACAAACCGAGGGGAATGAGGCTGAGTCCGATGTGGAGGAGGACAGTCTCTGCGATGGATTTGTTGCGGTTGCTCTCTCCAAGGAGGATAAGGAAAGAATTAGAGCTCCTTGGACTTCTTCCCTGATTGTGAAATCCTTTGGGAGGTCTCTGGGGTATATGTTTCTTTCGTCTAAAATCAGGGAGCTCTGGAAACCTTCTGCGCGCTTGGACTGCATTGATCTGGGACATGATTTTTTTCTTATCAAATTTGAATGCAAGGAGGATATTGATAAGGTCCTTAAGGGAGGTCCTTGGTTCATTGGCCAACAGTTTCTCACTGTTCGACTTTGGGAACCGGAATTCAAAGCTTCTGAAGCTTCATTCTCAAGTGTGGCGGTGTGGATTAGACTTCCCGAGTTGCCCATCGAATACTATGACCCTGTTGTTCTTAGAAAGATAGGCGAAGCAATAGGCCCTGTCCTCAGGATAGATGCCCAAACTGCCAATGATGCCCGAGGACGATTCGCAAGGCTGTGTGTCCAGGTGAACCTTGATAAACCACTTATTAAAACGGTGAAGATTGGGCGGCTCATTCAAATAGTTTTATATGAGGGTCTTAGCACCCTGTGTTTCGAATGTGGAAGGATCGGGCATAAAAAGGAGGCTTGTCCTCATGTCATCAAAGGTCCTCAGCCTGATAATCCTCAAGCAACTCATGATAAGCCTAACTGTTCGGAAGAACTTCAAATGAGCAATGATGAGGGCCAAGAGAAGATTCAAAAAAACGAGCTTGATGGTTATGGACAGTGGATGGTGGTCATGAGGAAGAAGAAAGTTCAGAAACCAAGGTTGGCCGGGCTTGGGGAAGGGTCTGCTACCTCGGGCGAGGAGTTGGAAGCTCGAGACAGAAGGGACAGCAAGCGTAAGGCTAGTGTGTACGCTGACAACCCGAAATTAGGGGCGGCTGATAAGACCTCAACGTCCATTCCAGAAAGGCAGAGCGCCAAAGGGAGGGAATTTAACCAAGGAAGGAAATCAAATGGGCCGGGTCGTAGCACTGTTGGTGCAGGGGGAAAAAAGGCAGTTTTGAAGATCTTTAAATTTGGGTCTAGTAGTGGGCTTGGGGCTGAGTCTAAGGAAGGGCAAGCTGGCCCAATAACACCTAACAAGGAGATTGGCGCATCAGGGGAAACCCCTGTCTTCAGATTTGGTAGTTCCACTACTTGTCAGGATCATGGAACAAACGCAAGAGAGGTGGGCGATATTTTACAAAGGGAGAATCATCCCAATCGGGGACACAACGATCACCATGATCAAGAGGGATCCAACGGAAATCATGGGGTGGTTCGAATGGGAGTTGATGCAAGCCTGGAGGAACATTTTCCCTCTGACCGAGCTGAGTCGCAGGACAGGATTCCTCCCTGTCACGGACGAAGCATGGAGCTTGACACCAAATCCATGGTGGAGGTTCCTAATGGATAGACCGACCCCTCCTTTCAACATATCGACTCAGTCCGAGCCAGTCTCAAGTCCTTACCTCTCGGAAAAGTCTCTGACAGAGCTCGAAATTCAGGACGCCATTCCGGTGTTATCGGAGAGGAAAGTTCTCAGCAATACTCCGGTGGAGTGTGCGGTGATGGGGCATGTTCACAGGGTGAAGCTCATCCAACTCATGATGCCAGCGGTGAGGGGAACCGTGCTTGTGAGAACCAACCAGGCAGAGATGGAGATTTTGAATCATGTTGTGACGGTTTTTCCAGAGGCGGTCCGATCGAAGCAGGTGCTGATGGAGAGATGGAGGTGGAGGGTGCTGGGGTATCACTCTGCTGTTGAGCTGCTTAACGGGTCCTCTATTACTCTTCCAACCATGAATATTATCATCTGGAATTGTAGGGGTGCGCTTAAACCCAAATTTAAGCAAACGGTGGCTGATCTCATTAGTTGACATAATCCTGTAGTCATGGTAATCACTAAGACTAGGGTAAGTGGTTATAGAGCTGAAGAAGTTATCCAAGGCCTTCCTTTTGATGGGTTTGCTATTTCTGAGACCATTGGATTCGCGGGGGGGATTTGGCTGCTGTGGAAATCCTCGTTGGTTCAAGTGGAAGTGCTCTCACAAACTGAACAAGAGATACATGCACTACTCCAGGTACAATCTTTGCCTTTTTCTTGGTTATTAAGTGCAATATATGCTAGTCCTAAGTTTAAAAATAGATGCATACTGTGGGATAACTTGAAAAAAGTTTCTGATCATCACAACTTGCCATGGATCCTCATGGGTGATTTTAATGACGTGCTTGAGGAAAGTGAGAAGTTTGGGGGTAATTCCTTAAGTGTTAGAAAAGTCCGGGAATACAGAGAGTGTATGAATCACTGTAATATGATGGACTTGGGTTTCTCGGGGCCGATATTTACGTGGACTAATAAGAGAGGCATTGGTGATTTGATTCAAGAGAGGTTGGATAGATGCTGGGCCAATCCCGCATGGAAAGCTCTCTTTCCTGAAGCCAGTGTTTCTCATTTAGCCCGCATTAATTCTGACCACTGCCCGCTGTTGTTGAAAATTACTGACCCCCCCCCCCCCCCCAGCTAGTGGGGAAAGACCCTTCCGCTTTCAACCAATGTGGAATCATCATCCTGATTTTCCAAACATTGTTTGTGGGGCTTGGAGGGAGAATAACTTGGGTACAACCATACATGAGTTCACTTTGAAGGCTAGGAAGTGGAACAAGGAAGTTTTCGGCAATGTTTTTTGGAAGAAAAGGCGACTCGTGGCCAGACTCCTTGGCATTCAGAAGGCTTTAGCCAATAAACCCAATGCTTTTCTTCTTGATCTGCAAGCTCAACTGACCGACGAGTTCAATCAGATTCTACAATGGGAAGAAGAGCTTTGGGCTATGAAAGCGAGAAGCAATTGGCTCATTGCAAGGGAGAGAAACACTTCTTATTTCCACCTCTCCTCCATTGTACGCAGATCAGCCAACAGAATTTCTTGCGTTAAGATGGAGAATGAGGAGTGGATTTATGACTATGAACAAACTAAGCAGTATTTTCGTGAGGGTTTTTTGAAGCTTTACACAACTGAATGTCTTTTTAGCACTAGAAACATGAATCTGGAGGAGGCCTGTTGCAGACTTTCGGAATTTGAGGCTGTGAAGTTGGCTAGCATTCCGTCAAACGCTGAAATTTACGAAGCCTTGAAAACTATGAAGCCGTTTAAAGCTCCAGGTCCGGATGGTCTCCATGCAGGCTTCTTCCAAAGGCATTGGAACTGTGTTGGAGAGTCGGTAATGGATGAAGTGAGGAATATTTTCCTTTCTTGTGAGATGCCAGCTTTCCTTAACCAAACCCTCATTGCTCTCATCCCGAAACAGAAGGGGCCTGAAACCATCAGTCATTTTAGACCCATTAGCTTATGCAACACTGTGTACAAACTTGTCACAAAGATTCTGGTTCAACGGCTTCGTCCTCACATGCCCAATCTGATTTCCCCATGTCAAACAGCCTTTGTGGCTGGTAGGCGAGGTTCAGACAATGTAATTATTGCTCAAGAAATAATTTACTCTCTAAATAAGCGTAAAGGGAAAGAAGGGTTCATGGTAATCAAAATAGATTTGGAAAAAGCGTACGATAGACTTGAGTGGTGCTTCATCCGAAAGGTGCTCAACTGCTTTGGGTTTCCTCCAAATATTATTAAGTTAATAATGAGTTGCATCACCTCTTCTTCCACCTCTCTGCTCTTCAATGGAGAGAAGATGCCCCCCTTTACTCCGACTAAGGGGATAAGGCAGGGCGATCCACTATCCCCTTTCATATTTCTGCTGTGTATGGAGTATTTGAATGCTCAAATTGAAGACTTGTGTGATTCCAAGCAATGGATGAGGGTGAAAGCTTCTGCAGGAGGGCCCGGTTTCTCTCACATTTTTTTTACGGACGATCTTTTATTGTTTGCTAGAGCAAATAATAAGAATTGTGAAGCCATTACTTCAGCTCTTGGTGGTTTTTGCGATATGGCAGGGTAGAAAGTTAATAAGAACAAGTCAAAGGTCTTCTTCTCTTCGAATGTTAGTGTTCAAGTAAAGCTGGATATTTGTCAGCAACTTGGCATTCAAGCCACCAACAATTTGGGACGTTATTTAGGCTTTCCTATATTGCATAAAGGAAGGAATGGCAATGCATATAATTTTGTAATTGAGAGAGTCCAGGACAAGCTCACTGGTTGGAAAGCCCGGGTTTTATCTCCTGCGGGGAAGAGAGTGCTTATTGCTTCGGCTTCCACTCCTATTGTGGAATATTACATGCAATGTTGTGCGCTTCCAGCCAAGGTGTGTCAAGCTGTGGATAAACTGCATAGAGATTTCCTTTGGGGGTCAACAGAGGAGAAAAGGAAGCTCCACCTTGTGAACTGGAACACTGTGACTCTCCCTAGAGATAGAGGAGGGCTTGGAATGGTGGAGATGCAGCCTAGGAATGTAGCTTACCTTGCTAAGCTCTGCTGGAGGCTAGCCAATGAGCAAGATGCTCCGTGGGCTAGAGTGTTGATGAGCAAATATTTTACAGACCTGAGAATCACTGAAGCAGGTAGGAAACTCCCTTGTTCTAGGACATGGGCTGCGTGTAAGAAAGGGGGTCCTATTTTTAAAAGAGGTCTTAAATGGGTTGTTAAAAATGGGGCCTCTATCAACCTTTGGGATGACTTTTGGCTGCCTTTTGGTCCTCTGAGATCTAGTATTCAAGGCCCTTTGAACAAGGAGGAAGCCGACTTGATGGTAGCGAATATTAGAGACCAAGGTAGTAATTGGTTTCAAAATGTGTTATCATTTGAACTTCTGGAGGAGTTACGCAAGCAAATTCAAGATGTTCCGTTCTCTTTGGATCTAAATAATGAGGATGTCTCTTGTTGGGGCTTCTCAAAAGATGGTTCTTTTACTCTAAAATCTGCCTATTTATTAGCCAAAGGGTTAAATCCCTTGAACCCTTCTTCTATCGCTTGTGAGTGGATTTGGAAGGCTGCCACAACGCCTAGGATTATGTTCTTTTTATGGCTATGCATCCACAATAGTGTGCCTACTTGCGAAGTGTTGGGTTCTAGGGGTTTTACTCTTGATACAATCTGCCCCATTTGTCAGAGGGAAGCTGAAACACTTCAGCATGTTATAAGGGACTGCCAGTATGCAAGAAAATTCTGGAATAAGCTTGGGGTACCAGCTGATTGCAGAAAGCTTTTCTTAGAGGATTTGGGGGTATGGCTTCAGTTGAACTGCACTTCCGTGAGCTCCCAGCATGGTATACCTTGGAAGATCATTTTTCCCATGGGTGTTTGGCATCTATGGCTGCACAGAAATCAGTATATCTTCAGGAAAGGAGTTGTTGACGAGGACTTTCATCTACAATGCAGACGGAAGGCAGCTGAATTTTTTGCCATTGCAGTAGCAAGTAAGGTGCAGGCTGAGAAACACATTAAGGCCATCTTGTGGCAGAAGCCACCAGCTGGCTGGGCAAAACTAAATACCGATGGTTCATCCCGTGGCTGCACTGGGGGAGGCGGAGGATTACTGAGGAATGAACATGGCATATGGATCAACGGTTTTGCAAGAAACTGTGGGAAGGTGAACAGTGTCATAGCTGAACTATGGGCTCTTCGGGATGGGTTACAAATGGCAGCAACGGAGAATTTACATAATCTTTTTGTTGAGCTTGATGCCTTTGCTATTGTTCAATTGATGAAAAACTCTTCTGTTAATTTATCTCTTGAACCTTTGCTTACTGATTGCAGGCTCCTCTTAAGGAAGTTCCCAAATCTGCGAGTTGAGCACGCGTATAGAGAAGCAAATCAATGCGCGGACGCCCTAGCTCGTATTGGTAGTAGTAGTGATGTTCCTTTTATTTTGTTTGCCCATCCACTGCCTGTGGTGGATTGGCTTTGCATCTTGGATTTGGAAGGGGCCTTTTGTAATAGAATGATTTAACTTTTATGCATATATCCTCCTTTACCAAAAAAAAAAAAAAAAAAGAATATGATCTAATAGTGTTAGGCCCTTTTGGATATATACCATTGTTAATTTTTTTTAAGATTTTCTTCCCTCTCCATGTGTGTGTGTGTTAAAAATGCTTAGTATTCTAAAAAAAAATTAATAATGTTTTAGACCTTAACACTATTAATTACTATTATCATTAGTAATATTTAAACCATGTAATAATAATATTAATTGATGGGACTGACGAACTCAACCTCCCTGAACAATCTCATCAAGACCAACAAGGCCGTCCTCTAAGACGGGCTAACCACATGTCCATATCACTGACGAAAGTAACGAAGCCATTCAATGTAGCCAATAATGTCCCGAACGGTTACAAGACCAACTGTACAAACCCTTGGATGCCTCATTAAGGCTCACATTACTAAGCATGAGGCGTTACCAAGAGAGACATTAAAGCCACATTAACAACCACAACGGCTAGGGGCTATGGAAACATATACCAAGCCCCCACAGCACCAATACAAGGTACATAGACACGCCTAAAAGCATTACTAGTTATTCTGATACTCTATTATTTTCTAAAAACTTTCATATACTGACTTTGGCATCGAAGACATTAGAGCAGGCACCACACTGGTGACCACCTTAAGGGAGCTATCTTACCACTCTCATGGTGACACAGACGAATACTCGGCTCCATCTAGACGCACTTACAACGACTGACGAATCTGCACTTCATCATTAATAATCACTGCAACAAACTTGACTTGTTTCAACCCACTTTTCTCAAGGGTTGACTAAAAGGTGCCGAAACCATCACTAAAAATTAGAGTACGAGGATAAGTTTGATTAGCTTTATTCCTAGGGTTATTAAAATCCTCGAAATAAACCTATACAACTCTCGGAATAACCTCTTAAAATTAGGTGGGCTAGTTTTTTACACTCCAACGCTAATTTTACCTCCAAATTTAAAAATTTTTCAACACATCCTATCACAACCTTTGATAGAAGATATCTCAAAATTTCCAACCCTTGAAATAAAGTCCAAAATTAAAATACAAAAGGGAAAACTCATTTTTGTCCACACTTAGAAATCGCTCACACAATCAGAAAATTCTCTTAAAATTAGAGCACATGTCAGAAAATTCTCTCAAAATCGATTTGAGCTCATCTAAAAAAAATCAAAGATCGGAGCTCATCTCATCTTCGACAAGCTAATTTGAGGTGGTTAACTATCTCATCTCCGATGACAAGCGAGCCGTTGATAAACTGAGCACTCTTCGCTACCCCATTTTCCAATTATAGGTCTGTCTTTCTCTGTTTGTTTCCTAAGAAATTATGAAAATTGCATAACAAAACTATCCAAAAAAATTTTGGTATTCTCTCTCGTTTTCTCTCTCTCTCCATCGGTAGATATTTCTCTTCCTCACCCTTGGTATAATTTGGGGGCTAGGATTTGGATTACATGTCCTTTGGTATAATTTGGGGGCTAGGGTTTGGATTACATGTCCTTTGTATTAGGATATATGTGGATTATGTTAGGAACATATGTTAATATTTTATGTAATTGGCTAATCCTTTAACAAAACGCACTTTACTTGTAATTGGGTAGATCTAGGATGTGTTTCATGCTTCAAGAAACTTTGTTTCAATTTCAAGTGTTAAAGTCATACAAGTCTATCCAAGATTCAAGCTGGAAAGTGCTAAATTTTAAAGCTCGATAGCTGCTCGACACCTCTCGACAGCTAGGCTATCTGTTGAGCTCTTCAGTTCATTCTTATCGCAATCTCAACAGCTTCTCGACACTTGGTCGTTCAATCGAGAAATCTTCTGTCCCTTCGATAGCTCGCAATAGATAGGCTCGACACCGAGGGATCGATCGAGAATTACTAAGCTTTACAGGAATTCAGATTTTTAGATTTGATTTTCGGCCCATGTTTTTGTATTTGTGTAGAGTTTCTTTTCTCACAACCCTAGACCTATATAAGGCTTATTTTAGAGGCCATCACATAAGAGAATACAAGGAGAACATATGCAAAAGGTGACCGATGTCTTATTCTCTCTAAAAGAAGCTACTGCGTCTTTGCACCTTAGGATTTTGTAACCAAGTGCTTCTTGATCTTCATTGTTGATGAAGTGAAAAACTTTGCAGCTAATAATCTTCTTCTAGTTGGTGATTAATTCGCATACTGGGATCCGCGCAATTGGTTAGTCACGTATTGGGATTCGTGCATCAAAGGGTGGTGTTCATATATTGAAGAGTTTAGAGGTTCTGAAGCGGTAGAAGGTTTTTGCTGTGAGTTCATCTACGAGGATTGTAGAGTCTAGGGACAAAATTTTTGTACTAGATCTGAAACTTCTCTTTACTATAGTGGATTACTTTTCGAGAAGGTTTTCACCTAAGTTTTTTACTGTGAAACTAGTTTGTTTTATTGGTTTTTCTAGGTCATCATATCTTGTCTTATTTATTTTTCCGCTGCATGATTTTGACATGATATTGATGTTTGTTTGTTTTAATAAATTTTATTCATAATAAATCTAATTAACAACTTGGGTTTAAAATTTGTTAATTCTAACAATTGGGGTCTAAATTTCCCAACAAGTGATATCAAAATGGGTTCATTCTGATTAGATTAATTTCCTGGGTGTGATCCATTGACCCCTGTTGTCATGGATCGTGGACAATCTCTTTTGATTCTTCTTTTATTTGATGGAACTAATTATGCATGTAAATTTCATATGAAAGTTTTTTTGCAGGCTCTAGGTGAACAGGTATGGCAAGCTGTTGAAGTTGGCTAGATTAAGCCTAAGGAAGCACCAATGGATTAGGATGATACAACAATCATAGCTGCAAATTTTAACTGTAAGGCCTTGAATGCTTTGTTTTGTGGGGTGACCAATGAGGAATTCAAGAGAATATCATCCACAGAAGTTGCCAAGGAAGCATGGACTATTCTTGAGACCACCTATGAAGGTACCAAGGCAGTAAAGACTATGAAGCTTCAAAGACTCACTAGTAGTTTTGAAGAAATAAGGATAGAAGAGGATGAGACATTTGATAAGTTCTATGCTAAACTCAAGGATATTGTGAATTCTGCTTTCAATCTTGGAGAATCTATAACAAAATCCAAAATTGTTAGGAAAATCCTTAGGTCCTTACCTGAAAGATTCCATGCCTAGATCACTGCCATTGAAGAGATTAGGCTCAATGGGAAAAGGTGGAAAGAGTAAAAACTTGGCTCTTAAGGGTATAGAGGAAGAGATTGAAAACTCTGAAGATGAAGATGAAAGTGAAGATGAAGATGAAGATGATAAGGATGAGGATTTAACCTTCATAACTGATGAGATTATCAAGCTTCTTCAGTTTAGAAAAAATGATAAGGGCAAACCTCCTAGTAAATCTAAATCCTTTAGGAAGGGCAAGAATGAGAAACCCTTATTCAATGCCATGAATGCAAAGGTTTTGGTCATATAAGGATAGAATGTCCAAACTACCTCATGAAAGAAAAAACCAAGGAATCAAAAGATAAAGGGTTGGTTGCTACTTGGAGTGATACTGAGAATGACTCTTCTGATGAATATATGGATGAATACCGTCAGGTTATGGCCTTTGTTGCCTCAACCAATAAGGTGATTATGAAGAGTGCTAGTGACAGTAAGGATTCTTCTGATGATGAAGTACTCAAGAAGATGACCCTTTAGGAAGCCTATGATAAGCTATGCACTGAATTCATAAAATCTAAAAAGATTTCTCATCTTTGTAGAAAAGAGCTTAATGAGGTAAAAAATGAAAACGTTGATCTATTAGTCAAATTAGATAAGACTACAAGGTTAGTTGAAACTCTTATTGTGGACAACACCTCATTAGAAGAGAATGTCAAGAATCTTGAGGTTGAGCTTAGTCAAGCTAGAATTCAAATAGAGAGGATGTCTAGTGCAAAGCTTGATGAAGTCTTGAGTGCTTAAAAGCCTAGTTCTGATAAAACTGGCTTAGGATATGCTATTTCCTCCGGCTCCTCCTCTTCCATGGCTTCTGGATCAAGGACTGTTCTTATGCCCCAATCTGAGAAAGGTAATAAAGGTATGAAATCCAAAACTGATTTGGCTAATTCTAAATCCTTTGTTAGACCTCATGTTTGTCACATTGTGGTGTTTTTGGACACATTCGTCCTAATTGCTTTAAATTGTATCCTCATAAGCAATTATCCAAAGAGTCACAGGTTTCCTCTCAATGACCTACACTTTTGTTTGGAGAGTTATTAAAAACTTTGAGCTTTTTAACTCAATTTCAGAAGAATTTTAATTCTTCTATATCCTTTAGTAGACAACTAGAACATGTGCCTTTTCATCTTCATGGCCAAAGACTCATGCTGTGTGGGTGAGAAAGGAGCCTAAGACTTAATTGTCTTTTTTGTTTGTCCTCTGCTTTAATTCTTTCTATCTAAAGTAAGACTTTTTTGCTTGATTTTTTATCTGTTTTTGGAATCATGCTTTCATGCATCTGCACCCTTCTATCATGCCTTCATGCATATGCATCTTTCTTTCATGCTTTCATGTTGTTTGTCTATTTTTGTTTGGTTGTTTAGTTTTTGTTTTTGTTTTTTTTTTTCCAAAATAATAATAAAAAGGAAAAATAAAAAAAATACAAAAACAGTGTGTTTGTATACATTGGTACTTGTATACCTTGGATGACTATTGAAACAAAGTTTTCTAAACTTTATATCTTTTATAATTTAGATGAGCATCTCTATGCACAACTAAGCAAGTGAGTTTTATGGCTTGTGTTTGTGATGAGTAAGGTTAAGTGATCTCTTGTACTTAATACTCATACCACTCTTTTGGATGGGTAGGACTAGAAAATCCTAAGAGAAAGGCATAAATAACCATCTCACTACTGTTGTCCACCAATCATGAATGACATCTGTATGCTTCGACATAACAAAATTGGAATGTGAAATATCATTGGGTATTTCTTTTCTCTCTCTTATATGCCCATGCATAATATGCTTAATAAAAAAAAATATGCAAAGAAAATTAAAAAACAAAAAGATCAAAAATGCTTTAAATATAATTGCAAGCATGTATTCTAGGAGATGTGAGAGTTATAGGATGTACCTCGAAGGTGATAGTCCCCATCAAATAGTTATGATTGTGTGTGAGTTAAAGTGATTTCTCATATCGCAAATCGTCATAACATGTATACACTAATGCAATCTTGCGATGTTTTTCACACACAACACGCAATATTCTTTGCTACTCTTGATACATGTGCAAGTACAATGTGATTTAGCCATCACAAAGTTTACATGTGTTAATGTATGCTCACTAAACAGTCTTGACTTGTTTTTGAAATATAAAATTGGTTAGACTTGTTTACTATGTGTGTATGTGTGTTTTTAGGATCTATGTGCTTAGCATTTTTCTTGTTGAGAGATTTGTTTTTCACATTTTTTGTATCTTTCTATTATCTTGTCATCCGTAGCATCTTATGTCATTACATTCATGCATTTATATGGATTTATTGTACCCCCCTGGATCATCCTTGATCATCTTTATGTTTCTGTGGTGAAGCTTTCTAATTTCTTGTATCCTTTGTCAATTATGACAAAAGGGGGAGAAATTGCAGAGAATATGTGGTTTCTTTAAGATTCTACATGTTAGGAGGAGAAATACATGCCTTTGTAAGGGGGAGATGTGTTTCATCTTGTTAGGGGGAGTGTTTATCTCCTTGTTGTTGTTGGAGCTTCTTTTAGCCTCTTCTTCTTGCACACCGGTCTTGTGACCATATTTATATACATTATGCTTATCTTTGATATATATATATATATATATATATATATATGATTGATGATGCCGTAAATCTCACCAGTGAGTTGCACAATGCTTGTACGCTCGGAAACTACACCTGCACAACAAAAAGGAGAAGACCTAACAGAGAGCACCGGTGTGGTGCCGGCCAAATACCCTCCGAAGGTCAAGTTAGGGTTTGTTTCAACTCTAGAGTGCTAGAGAGGGGTTAATTGTGCGTACCTCGATTTGTGAGGGCATTGGGGCTTTTATAGTAGTAGAGGGTTGACCTTTCTTCCTTGGAGCAGAAGTCTTTTCCATATAGGAATCTATGTGAACGTAGATTGCGGAGTCCTTTCCTTATAGGACTCTATAATTGGGCATGGTGGCCAAGTAAAAGATTTTATGTACCCGTCGGCCTCTCAACCGTCGGCTTTCCTTTTACAATAATGAAGGGCCGTCAGCTTTTTGGACAATTAGCCCTTCAAGCACGACCAAGGATGTCACTTCCGTCGACCCACATAATATCCGTCAGCTTTACTGCCCGTCACTATTGGTACCGTCAGCCTGAGTATAGGCTGACGGGTACTGCTACGATTTATTCCTTATCAGTTGCCCCCTACTCCATATCTCCGTCGGTCATAACTGACGGGTTATGGAGTTTTCATCCGTCCGTACCTGCGGCTTTGTCTAGGAGAGAGAAGATAATTATAAGCTATCAAATCAACATTAAATGCTAGGACACGTGGCGTGCTTGGGTTGGCTCCGTGTCTGGTTCGAGGGCGTCGCTTCGTCTTCCGTGCATTTTCCTTATATATATAGATGGCCCACCTCTCCCCATTTTCGCTATTTCACTTTCACCGCTTCCTAGAGAGCCATCCGTCGCTTATTTTCCGTCAGCACTTGCCAACATTACTTCCGTCGCCTCCTCGGCCGTTACTTTCGAGAAACTTGTAAGTCTTTCTTTCTTTTTGTTCCTGCTTCATTTCTTTTTAAGCCGAGTCGTCATCCTAGGTGCTTAGATTACACCCGTCACTTGTAGGTAGTCAGATGTCGAATGACGCGTCGAATGACCGGTCGTCAGTCCGCGATGGAGCGGGCTACGACGAGGTATTTGGTTCGGGTAGTGAGTCAGAGAGCTCGTCCTGGTCTTCAGAGAGGGAGACGTCAGCCCAAACTCCTATCGAGGAGGTAGGAGGTCACGGAGACAATGGCCAGGAAAGGGTAGTAGGTGAGGGGAGTGACGAAGTGGAAGGAGAAAGATTTAGTGACGGGGATGAAGGCGGCGACGGGTCTAGTGAAGGGGATGAAGGTGGTGACGGGTCTAGTGAAGGGACCCCTGTGAGTCCTGGAGGCAACCGTCCCTTCATCCTTCCCAAAGAGTGGGCTGTAAATAAATTTCAACCAAAGATGACCGAAAATTTTTTTGGAGAGTTGCGTGCCCGCTTTCAAATCCCTGACCATATTCCTATCCGTCTCCCTGAGGAAGGCGAGAAATGTTATACAGGAAGGACGGCAGATGTCGGCATGTATGATGCCATGTTTGCTGCCGGTCTGAGACTGCCCCTGACGGCATTACACCGTCAGTTGGTTGACTTTCTTGGTTTATCCGTCAGCCAAATTGCTCCGAATTCGTGGAGGATTTTTATAGGTGCCGAGGTACTGTGGGGTCGTTTGAGTGGAGGGAATCGTCAACTTTCTTTGGACGAATTCTTTTACTGTTATAGACCTCGGCACCTTTCTTCTTCCAAAGGGATGTACCACTTTGCCGTCAGGAAGAATGGTCTTAGGTTGGTGTCTGAGACGCCGGATTCGAATAGAGCCTGGAAGAGCAGGTTCTTTTTCGTTGAAGGGACGGACTGGGTGTGTCGTCAGGAAGAATGGGAAACTATACCCCACGGCTATTTTGACAACACTTGGGCGTTTATAAAAGCGTCAGGTTTTAGTCGTCAGCTTGTGACTTTAATTTAACTAAGTAATCATTTTGGTTTTTTATTGATTCTGACGCCGTCGGTTTATTTGCACTTTTCAGCCCTCATTCGCCCTTCCATAACCGGTGAGCAGGAGGACTTCATCCGTCGGGTTTTGGAGATTCCCTTAGAGGAGCGGTCGTGTCGAGACTTAATCACCCTCGACTACCTTCACGCTTTCTGTGGTGGTCCTGAACCGACGCCTGAGGCTCGAAGGCTAGAAGGATTCTCCCGTCACCGTGAGTACTTTACCCTGATCTTAAAAAATCATCCTTCTATTACCGTCGGTTTTGCTAATGTGTTTCTTTTCGTAGAGATGGACGTGGCCAAGCAATGGATAAGGGCTGCCGCTGCCCGTTTGAAGGAAGAGAAGAAGGCACAGGGGGAGACGGCACCCTCGTCGACCCCCAAGATCGTCAAGGGTTCTTCCAAGAGGAAGACTGACGGGGATAATAGCCGTCCACCTAAGAAAGCAGCCGTCGGTTCCGGGAGTGAACCCCCAAAAAGGCCGTCGCCTAAGTCTAGTCATGGGGCAGGGAAAGGTGTAATGACCTCTTCCGGTCCCGTCCTGCAGGGGCCCCGTTGCCTGCTAACTCACAAGGATTTCGCTGTTGAGGCAGTAGAGTCATTTATAAAGCCTGCTGACATTGATCCTTGTGACTTGTTGGCGACGGATGAGTTGGGGTCGTCAGCTTTGTTTGACCTTACTCGGGTAAGCCATCCCTCCTGGATGGTTCTTTCCTTATTATCATTATTTAAAAAATGACTGACGGTTGTATCATTTTCCAGGCCCTGGTTCGTGTAAAGGCGCTCCAGGACAGGTGCGTGGCTAACGAGGGGGTCGTCGCTCGCGTGAATAAGCACAATGCCAACATGCGAAACCAGCAGGCTCAATATAAGGAGGCAATGCGTCTCCTTAACGTTGAGCTGAAAGAAGTGAAGGAGAAGTTAGTTGAGGCGGGTCGTCAGAAAGGCGAACTTGAGCAAGAGCTGACGACTCTCCGTGATCAGGTGGAGACAGCAGGGGCTGACGCGGTAAATAATTTCAAGGCGTCGGACTCCTTTATTGATTCCTGTGGCGGATACTACGGCACGGGATTTGATGATTGCCTCAGACAGGTGGCGTCAGCTTTTCCCGAGTTGGATCTTTCTGGTATCTCCCTGGATGACGCCCAGCCTATGACGCCTGCTACTGGTTCCGTCACCGTAGGTGCAGATGACTTAGTGGATTCTCCCCATGGAGGTAGCGGAGTCGTCCTGGCCCAGCCTGCTGTGAACCTTCCAACAACTACTGCGACCCCTCCTGTGGTGCTGCTTGACGGAGAGGACCCTTCTGTAAAAAAGTAGAGAATTTTTTTTTTTCTTTTGGAGTGACGACTTTGCAGCTTCATGTTTTTTCTTCTTTTTATTTGCCTAGAAAACAACTTTATTGAATGCCCCTTGGGCCCCTATCTGTAATATTTTAACAGCTTTTTTAATGCCTCTTTGGGTTTTTGATTTGTTTACAACATCGCTTCTGTTGATTGTATGTAATTACTTCTTTTTTTTTTTTTTACTTGTATGTTTTGATTTGGAAGATCAAAATCAGGGTTGTGTACCGTCAGGTTTACAGCTTTGTCCGTCTCGTGGACTCTGTTTATATTTTGTCAGCTGTTTGGTTTATTCGATCAGGGGCCTTGGTCATTTTAGACGTCGGCCATTTGGTTTGTCCACTTTGTGGACTGTCATTTTTAGACCGTCAGCCTTTTGGCCTGTCTTCATGGATTTGGTCATCCTTAGGCCGTCAGCCTTTTGGCTTGTCCATTTTGTGGACTTGGTCATTTTTAGGCCGTCGGCCCTTTGGCTCGTCCATTTTGTGGACATCATTTTTTTCGCTGGTCTTTTATGAGACCGTCAGCTTTTAAGGGCTTAGTTTATGAGGCCGTCAGCCTTCTATTTGGGTCGTCAGATTAGTAGTGGATTTAGCCACTTTTCGTCAGCCTTTTATTCAGGCCGTCAGCTTAGTGGCCGATTTGTAGACTTAGCCACTTTTCGTCAGCCTTTTATTTAGGCCGTCAGCTTAGCAGCTGAATTGTGGACTTAGCCACTTTTCGTCAGCCTTTTATTTAGGCCGCCACTTTTCGTCAGCCTTTTATTTAGGCCGTCAGCTTAGTAGCTGAATTTAGCCACTTCTCGTCAGCCTTTTATTTAGGCCGTCAGCTTAGTGGCTGATTCGTGGACTTAGCCACTTTTCGTCAGCCTTTTATTTAGGCCGTCAGCTTAGTAGCTGAATTGTGGACTTAGCCACTTTTCGTCAGCCTTTTATTTAGGCCGTCAGCTTAGTAGCTGAATTGTGGACTTAGCCACTTTTCGTCAGCCTTTTATTTAGGCCGTCAGCTTAGTCGCTGAATTGTGGACTTAGCCACTTTTCGTCGGTCTTTTACTAATTTTCATTTGCAAGTAGAAACTTCAGTCGTTCTGAATAAATCCCTCTTATTGTTATGCATCTGCATCAAAAATACCTAAAAAAGGAAAAACCTGCCCTTTTGGGCTTATTGTAGCAAAACCAAAGTAAAAGACATGCCCGTTGGGCTTATTGTAGTGAATACTTAAAAGCAAACAGTAAATCTAAAAATAAAAAGATAGGTGTTGTTCTTCATGTCATCGCCTCTACTGGTAGTACTTTCGCAGGTGTTCAGCATTCCAAGGGTGCGGTAGCTTCTGTCCGTCCAGTGTCTCCAAATGATAGGTGCCCTTCCTCTGCCACGCCGTGACTCGGTAGGGTCCTTCCCAATTCGGGCCGAGTTTTCCTTGAGTTGGGTCTCTTGCTGCGCCCATGACTTTTCTTAGAACGAGGTCTCCAACCTGGAAGTCTCTGTGCTTGACCCGGGAGTTGTAGTGCTTGGCCATGCGGTCCTGGTATCGCGCGAGCCTTTGCTCTGCTGCTGTCCTGACTTCGTCCACTAGATCGAGCTGTAGACGTAGGGCTTCGTCATTTTTTCCTTCGTTATGATTGTGCACCCTGTAGCTAGTGAGGCCGACTTCGGCTGGGATGACTGCCTTACTCCCGTATGTTAGCCGAAATGGTGTCTCCTGTGTTGGTGTCCTTGCCGTTGTCCTGTAGGCCCAAAGTATGCTTGGTAACTCTTCAGCCCATATACCCTTTGTCCCCTCGAGCCGAGTCTTGATAATCTTCAACAAGGATCGGTTCGTGACTTCGACCTGTCCGTTGGCTTGAGGGTTCCGTATCCCTAATTGTGAGCAGAAGTCCCGAAAGGCCTCGTTGTCGAATTGCTTCCCGTTATCCGAGACTAAGACTCTAGGGATGCCAAATCTGCATACGATACATCGCCAGACGAAGCTGCGTACGTTCTTCTCCGTAATGGTGGCCAAGGCTTCAGCTTCGACCCACTTCGTAAAGTAGTCGATGCCCACAACCAGAAACTTTAGTTGTCGTATTGCCGTAGGAAACGGTCCCATGATGTCCAGTCCCCATTGAGCGAACGGCCATGGCGCCGTCATCGGGGTAAGTTCTTCAGATGGTTGTCTGATGACATTGCTGAACCTTTGGCACTTGTCGCATTTCTTTACATAGGCCTCGGCATCCTTCTGCATAGTTGGCCAAAAGTACCCTGTTCGTACTAGCTTGTGGATTAACGACCTCGATCCTGAGTGGTTTCCACAGATTCCTTCGTGCACTTCCCTCATGACGTAATCTGCCTCTTCAGGACCTAAGCATCATAGGTAGGGGCGGGAGAAGCCTCTTTTGTACAAGATGTCTCTTATTAGGACGAACCTCGCTGCTTGAACCTTCAGCTTTCTTGCAGCCTCCTTTCCATCCGGTAGTACGCCGTTCTTCAGGTAGGAAACTAATGGCGTAGTCCAATTGCTTTCGGAACCAAGCTCCTGTACATCGACAGAATTTATAAGTGGAGAGAGCTGAACGAAAGAGAGTACGTTACCAAGGGTGGCCATATGCTCGGCTGAAGCGGCTTTGGCTAGGCGATCGGCTTGCTCGTTTTCTCCTCGCGGTATCTGTGTGATTTCGGCCTTCAACTCGCTGACCCTCCATCTTGCTTGGTCCAGATATTTTTTCATCCGTTCGCCTTTGCACTCATAATCCCCATTTATCTGGTTGACCACGACTTGAGAATCGCAGTGAATGATCGCTCTTTCAGCTCCTGCAGCTTTGGCGAGGTCAAGTCCTGCTATCAGAGCTTCGTACTCCGCCTCGTTGTTAGTGGTAGGGAACTCAAGGCGGATCATACACTCGACCATGTCTCCTTCGGGTGAGTGTAGTACGATGCCGGCTCCCCCAGCCTGCCTGTTGGAGGACCCGTCTACATGTATGCTCCATTGGGGAGACTCTTCTGCCCCCTTGTCTTCGCCATTTGTAAACTCAGCTATGAAATCTGCAACGACCTGTCCTTTAATGGCGGTTCGTGGACGATACTGGATGTCAAACTCGCTTAATTCTATAGCCCATAGTGCCAATCGCCCAGCGGCTTCAGGGTTGCCCATTGCCCGTCGCAAAGGCTTGTCGGTTAGGACGATCATCGTGTGGGCTTGAAAGTACGGTTTTAGCTTGCGTGCGGCTGTAACCAGCGCAAATGCGAGTTTTTCCATGGGCGGATATCTTTCTTCAGCTCCGCGTAGCGCTCGACTGGTGTAGTACACAGGTTTCTGCACTCTCTCTTCTTCTCTGATCAAGGCAGCGCTGACAGCGGCTGGGGAGACAGCAAGATAGAGAAAGAGTTCTTCACCCGGTTGTGAGGGACTCAGCAACGGGGGGGAAGAGAGATAAGCTTTCAACTCTTCGAACGTTTGCTGGCACTCGGCAGTCCACTCGAAAGATCTCTTCAATGTTCGAAAGAATGGTAAGCACTTGTCCGTTGCCCTTGACACGAACCTATTTAGCGCTGCTATCTTGCCGTTAAGGCTCTGCACTTCCTTCACATTTTTTGGTGGTGCCATCTCTATTATAGCTCGGATCTTGTCCGGGTTGGCTTCGATGCCCCTTTGGGAAACCATGAATCCTAGGAATTTTCCTGCCGTCACCCCGAAGGCGCACTTTCCTGGATTCAGCTTCATGTTGTAAGAGCGAAGGGTGTTGAATGTTTCCCTAAGGTCTTCCAAGTGATTTTCCTCCCTTCGGCTTTTCACCAGCATATCATCTACGTAGACTTGGACGTTTCTCCCGATTTGCGGTGCGAACATTTTGTTCATAAGCCTCTGGTATGTCGCGCCCGCATTCTTTAGACCAAACGGCATTACCTTGTAACAGAAGAGGCCTTGGCTGGTCACGAACGAAGTTTTCTCTTGATCGGCTTCGTGCATCCTGATTTGGTTGTAGCCGGAGAAGGCGTCCATGAAGCTTAAAAGCTGGTGCTGAGCTGTAGAGTCTACTAGAGTGTCGATCCTCGGGAGGGGGTAGCTGTCTTTGGGGCATGCTTTGTTTAGATCGGTGAAGTCTACGCACATCCTCCACTTCCCGCTAGCTTTCTTGACCATCACTACGTTGGCCAGCCAGTCGGGGTAGTAAACTTCTCTGATAAAGTTTGCTTCCTGTAACTTGCAAATTTCTTCAGCTATGGCTCGATCCCGTTCGGGGGCAAACACCCGCTTCTTTTGCCGAACGGGTGGAAAGGATGGTGATATATTCAGCTTGTGCACCATGACTGAAGGGTCTATTCCTGGCATGTCCTCGTGACTCCAAGCGAACACGTCCCGATTCTCTCTGAGAAAGGCTGCAAGCGTCTGTCGGATCATGGGACTTGCAAGGGTGCCAACCTTTGTTGTTCGGTCAGGTCTGGAGTCGTCAAGGGATATTTCTTCAAGCTTTTCGACAAGTTCCGTCGTATTTCGATGCTCTTCTATGCTCATGGCTTGGAGTTGATCATCCATTTCCATCATAGCCACGTAGCATTCGCGCGCGGCCACCTGATTTCCACGCAGTTCACCTGTTCCGTATTCGGTGGGGAACTTGATCATTAAGTGATAAGTCGAGGTTGCCGCTTTCCATGAATTGAGGGTGGGCCGCCCCAAGATGGCATTGTAGGCCGACGAACAGTCGACTACAAGGAACGTTACGTCCTTTGTGATCTGCTGCGGATAGTTGCCTGCTGTTACAGACAGTGTGACTGCACCCAGGGGAAACACCCTCATTCCTCCAAAACCGACGAGGGGGGCATTCGTCGGAATCAATTTTTCTCTGCTGATTCCCATCTGCTGGAATGCGGGGTAATATAGGATGTCTGCTGAGCTCCCATTGTCAACCAACACTCGGTGCAAGTTGTAGTCCCCCACTTGCAAACTGATAACGAGCGCATCATCGTGCGGGTGGTGAAGACGTCGCGCATCTTCTTCGGAGAACCCAATGACGGGGCTTTCCCTCCGTGCCACTTTTTGTACTGAGCCCGTCAGCTGGACATTTTGGACCATCCTGAGGTACGTCTTCCGAGCCTTTTTGGATGACCCGGCAGGCGTCCCTCCTACAATCATCCTGATTTCGCCAATGGGCGGTCTAGGGCGGTCATTGTCCCGTCGGGGGGGCTGTTCCTGAGGTGGTGGATCCATTCTTTCCTTGCTTACGAACTTCTGCAATTTCCCTTGTCTTATGAGGGCCTCAATTTGCTGCTTCAGGTCGTAACAATCGGCTGTGTCATGGCCGTGGTCTCGGTGGAAGCGGCAATATTTGTCTCTAGAACGTCTGCTACGATCTCCCTTTAGCTTTCCAGGGAAGGCCAGAGCCCCCTCGTCCTTGATTTGCATTAGGACTTGATCTATCGGGGTGGTTAGCGGGGTGAAGCTTGTAAACCTTCCTCCCGGAGGTTTAGAACGTCTCTCGTCCCTTCGATCTCCTGTTCTTGGCCTCTTCCGCCCTTGATCTTGCCGGGCATCTTCCTGTCTTTCCCTTTTTCTTGGTTTCTCTTCTCGAGCCTGTAGCGCGTCCTCAGCATTCATATACTTAGTGGCCCTGTAGAGTACTTCCGACATGGTCTTCGGGTCGTTCTTGTATAGGGAGAACAAAAACTTACCCTTTCGCAACCCATTGGTGAAGGCTGCTACAAGTATTTTGTCGTCGGCTTCGTCAATTGATAGCGCTTCCTTATTGAAGCGTGTTATGTAGGATCTCAGCGTCTCGTCCTCTCGCTGCTTGATACTCATCAGGCATGCCGTGTACTTCTTATACCTGTGGCCCCCAATGAAGTGTGTAGTGAACTGAGCGCTTAGCTCCTTGAAAGTGTTGATGGAGTTGGGCGTCAGTCGGCTGAACCATACCCTCGCGGAGCCTTTGAGCGTTGTGGGGAAGGCCCTGCACATGATCTCGTCCGCTACTCCCTGAAGATGCATTAGGGTTTTGAAGGTTTCTAGATGGTCCAGTGGATCCTTCACTCCGTCATAGCTGTCGATATGCGGCATGCGAAATTTGTGGGGTAAGGGGAAAGAGTTCACGGCCACAGTGAAGGGCGAGTCGGTGCGGTTGACTAGATCGTCAAGATCGCTGGACACTCGTCCCTTAAGTGCGTTCATCATAACCTCCATCTGTTCCCTCATCGCCTGCATCTCTGCAATAACATGCGGTGGGGTTGCATTCGTGAGGGACGGCATGCTCAAGTTCTGCCTCTCTGGCTTGCTTGGGGCGTGGCTGCCTTCGGGTTTCTCCTGATTTTTCTTTGGAGTGCTATTCCCCTCTTGATCCTCTTGTTGGTCGTTCAGCGCTGCATTCTTCTGGCGCAGCTGCTCCTCCAAGTCGTGGTTTTGTTTGGTGAGGCGCTCCACGGCGGCACCAAGAGTCCGTACTTGCCTCTCGAGGGCATTCGTGGGTGGCTCCTCTTCTTGAACGTCGTTAGTAGTTGCCATTGAACGAGTGAGTACCATGCAACTCTTTAGTCCGGGAAACGATAGTATGGCTTACAGCGTTGTTTCCCACAGACGGCGCCAACTGATGATGCCGTAAATCTCACCAGTGAGTTGCACAATGCTTGTACGCTCGGAAACTACACCTGCACAACAAAAAGGAGAAGACCTAACAGAGAGCACCGGTGTGGTGCCAGCCAAATACCCTCCGAAGGTCAAGTTAGGGTTTGTTTCAACTCTAGAGTGCTAGAGAGGGGTTAATTGTGCGTACCTCGATTTGCGAGGGCATTGGGGCTTTTATAGTAGTAGAGGGTTGACCTTTCTTCCTTGGAGCAGAAGTCTTTTCCATATAGGAATCTATGTGAACGTAGATTGCGGAGTCCTTTCCTTATAGGACTCTATAATTGGGCGTGGTGGCCAAGTAAAAGATTTTATGTACCCGTCGGCCTCTCAACCGTCGGCTTTCCTTTTACAATAATGAAGGGCCGTAAGCTTTTTGGACAATTAGCCCTTCAAGCACGACCAAGGATGTCACTTCCGTCGACCCGCATAATATCCGTCAGCTTTACTACCCGTCACTATTGGTACCGTCAGCCTGAGTATAGGCTGACGGGTACTGCTACGATTTATTCCTTATCAATGATGATGGATGTTTTCTTCACCTACCTCTACATGTGTTTTTTCTTTTCTTTCTTTATACACATGTTTCTTATACTTGTATGCAATCTATTATTTCTGTTTCACATAAAGATGCCTTGATAAGTTTTGTTTAAAGTATTTCAAAAATACAGGTTGTCAAAGTGTTCTTGTCATAAACTCTCTTCTTGCAAAGGTTTTTCAAGAGTTTGTGTTAGGATAGATTTTATTGTATTTAACAAGTGAATATGATTTGAGTGATTTATGACTTCTCTTATATGTTCATTTGTTTGTTGTGATTTTGCCACGAATTACCAAAGGGGGAGATTGTTAGGACATATGTGGATCATGTTAGGAACATATGTCAATATTTTATGTAATTGATTAATCCTTTGACAAAACGCACTTTACTTGTAATTAGGTAGATCTAGGATGTGTTTGATGCTTCAAAAAATCTTGTTTCAAGTTCAAATGTTAAAGCCATGAAAGTCTGTTCAAGATTCAAGCTAGAAAGTGTTGAATTTTAAAACTTGATAGCTGCTCGACACCTCTCAACAGCTAGGCTATCTGTAGAGCTCTTCAGTTCATTCTTATTGCAATCTTGACAGCTTCTCGACACGTGGTCAATCGATCAAGAAATCTTCTGTCCCCTCGATAGCTCCTCGATAGCTCGCAACAAATAGGCTCGACACCTCCTCGATCGATCAAGAATTACCGAGCTTTACGGGAATTCAGATTTTCAGATATGATTTTCGGCCCATGTTTTTGTGTTTGTGTAGAATTTATTTTCTCAGAACCCTAGACCTATATAAGGCTTATTTAGAGGCCATCATATAAGAGAATATAAGGAGAACATATGCAAAAGGTGACCGATGCCTTATTCTCTCTGAAAGAAGCTATTGTGTCTTTGCGCCTTAGAGCTTTGTAACCAAGTGCTTCTTGATCTTCATTGTTAATGAAGTGAAGAACTTTGCAGCCAACAATCTTCTTCTAGTTGGTGATTAAATCGCGTACTGGGATTCGTGTAATTGGTTAGTCACGTACTGGGATTCGTGCATCAAAGGGTGGCATTCATATATTGAAGAGTTCAGAGGTTCTAAAGCGGTAGAAGGTTTTTGCTGTGAGTTCATCTACAGGGATTGTAGAGTCTAGGGACAAAGGTTTTGTACTAGATCTAAAACTTCTCTTTACTATAGTGGATTTCTTTTCAGGAAGGTTTCCTCCTAGGTTTTTTACTATGAAACTAGTTTGTTTCATTGGTTTTCCTGGATCATCATATCTTGTCTTATTTATTTTTCCACTGCATAATTTTGACATGATATTGATGTTTGTTTATTTTAACAAATTTTATTCATAATAAATCTAATTAACAACTTGGGTTTAAAACTTGTTAATTCTGACAGGTTATTTAGACCCCAAAACAACCAGATTGCGTAGCCTAGATTAATTAGCCAAGTTGTTACTTAATCAAATTAAGCAATTCTAGGTTAAAACAATCAAATAATCATATCATGTATATAAAACAGATAAAGCAGCGGAAATAATAAAGAACACAAGATATGATCACCCAGGAAACCACACGGTAAAAACCTGGGGAGGATTTGACCCACCGATCCTCAAGGCAAACAAGAATTCACTATGAAAGAATTGAAGTTCTTACAGAAGGACTACAAGCTACCCGCTCGACTTCCTAATGCTACCCACCAGTACGAACTTCCTGACACGACCACGCGCAGGCTCCGAACCCACGGACTACTTCTTTCTTGAATTCTTCAATCAGCTACAAGCTCCTCGCTTGTTTTTCTTTTAAGTTCAAATGGTAGCAACCTTGTTGATCATCAAGATATTGACAACCCTAAGTTTATGTGAAGGAAAGCTCCTCAAAGATCTCACAAGAGATTCACACAAACAGCAAATATGAGCAACAAAGACTTAGAGAGGTTTGGATACAAAACCCTAAAAATAAAAGGAGGCACAAGAGGCACTCTAATCTCACTCTCAAAAAATCCCAAAAACGTTCTAGGGTTTTCCTTATATATAGGAGTGTTTTACTTGAACCCCAAGACGTTTAAATAGAGTTTGGGCTGAGTTGGAACTCTGCAGAAAACGCATCTGACCCGAGATTCGATCGATCGAGCCTAAGCTTCGATCGATCGAGCCAAGCCGAAATGCTCCAGTACATCTGCAGCCACTCGATTCCAACTTTACAATAATAAACCAACTTTGAGCAAGCCTAAACAAGACTAAATACAATGTTTTGATCATGGTTTGCCAACATTACAAATTAGAGTTCTAAATACATAAAATCCTAAGACCTTAGAACCTAACAAACTCCCCCTTTGGCAATCCGTGACAAAACACAAATTAAAAGCTCAAAGTTTACAAGTAAACAGCCCATTACAAAAATAATGCTCATAACAACAAATCCAACCTAACTACTATCCATCAGTTGCAAGTGTAGACAGCAGCTCAATTGAATCAACCTGTATAATCCTGAAACACTCAACAAACGCATAAACGCATGTGTGACAGAAAAACAGTAAATCAACAAAAATAAATTCTTGATTTCACATAGCACAAAATAAAGACATATACCAATGAAGAACTCATAAGTATAAATCAATAAGAAGTGAAACAAGAAACATAAATAAAAACATAAGTAACCTAACTCTCCCCCTAAGTTAGATACAACAAAAAGTTTTTATTTTCTTCCCTTTCAAAAATAATTTCAACTCCCCCTAAACAAGACAAACAGGATTCCCAATGAATCAATAATTTCTCCCCCTTTTTGTCACGCATTGACAAAGACAACTCATACAAAGAGTAAACAGTCAACATACGCAATAAAAGATAAGAGAAAATAGAGAATCAAGGGGAACATAAAACAATTCAACTCTATAGAAAATAGAGACAGCTCCCCCTATGAACAACACAGGTTAAAAAAAAACTTTTCTCCCCCTATAAAAATAGGAAAAACAAAACAAGTTGTGGGAAAAACAGTTTTGGGGAAAAATAAAGGGGGTGGGGGAAAATCAGCAGCAGCAGCAGCATCACCAACAGGATCAGGAACACCCTCACCAGCAGGACCAAAGTTAAAAACACACAAACCAAAGTTAAAAACTAAGGTGAGGATACACATGAAGAAAAATATTCTCTCTTTCAATAAAATGCAGACATGGCATTATGTGACCCATAAACAGTTGCATGAGTAGAGAAAATATTTGCACATTGATTATCCATCATATCTCTTAAGAAAAATATTTTCTACAGTTCACACAGAAGAAATAGCATATACTAGAATGTACAAAACTCAAAAAGTAATCAATCAATTTTTAAATCAAGTTGAGTACCCAATGTAGCAAAGTGTATGCATGTTTTGTGTGAAAACAAAGAGAATACTAATGCAGTGAGCAATTAAGTTCAATTGAGATTAAATTGACAAAATTGGTTTGAGCATAGAGTTTCTAACAAAAACCCCAAAAATTTGAAAACCACTTGTTGAATTTTTAAACAAATTGATGAATTGAGCATCACATAACACAACTCACAGAGTATAATGCTTAATTACATCCAAACAACAAGCCAATTTCATCAAATTCAACTCAATTTCACAAAAGCCCCAATTCGGATCAAGAACAAACCCTTTTTTAAAAACCTGATTCGCGACTTTCGATTGATCGAAAAATACATTCGATCGATCGAATGAAACAGTCATTTTTAAACAAATTAAAGCACTTTTTCGATCGATCGAAAATCAGACTGGATCGATCGAACTGGGCAGAGGCTCACTAAATTTTGAGAAAAAACATAGTTTTGAAAGACACAAACCTAATTTTGAAAAACAACTCCTCAAAGCATTAAACAATGAAAGCAAAATGCATGAGTATGAGATGGAATGCTTTTTCAAAACCCCAAATTTTAAATCCAATTTTCTCAAAAACAAGTTTCAATCATTCTCCCATTGAAATTTTCTTAAGCAACAAATATGTTCTGCACAAATCTCAAGATATTTTCAAAATTTTCAAACTTGAAACATATTTTGCATTAAAATTAAGGAACTTTTAATCTTGGATGGCCACAACAAAATCACACACAATATAATGTACCAAGTTTAACAAAGAGTAACTTGTGTAGTGTGTGCAACTAGCAAAAGCTTGAGATACATGTGAGGTGATATGTGAATAGCAATCAATCACAAAGTCTACAAAATTCATCACATAGAATTTAAAAGAGACTATCACCTAAAGAGTTACATCCTATAACTCCCACATCTCCTAGAACATAAGCTTGCAATCATGTAAGTTTCTTGAAATTTGCCCCATTATTTAGGTGAAATTTGGCATAAAGCCTAATAGTACACACCAGATTAGATTATGTGAAATGGCATCAAGCCTAATAGTACACACCGGTTTGAATTAAGTGAATTGGCATCAAGCCTAATAGTACACACCAGTTTTAAGCATTAAGCATTTAAGCATTTAAAGAGGCTACACCTTATGTTCTTTTTGTGCATGTGCTACACTTTCTCGAGCACAAAATCTTATGATATGCACTAAGGTGTTCATGATTGGCTAGTGAACAGTGGTGAGATGGTTATTTATGCCTTTCTCAAAAGGACCAAGTCCGACAGTCAAATAACATGTGACTTCAAGATTAAGACAAAGTGATAAACACCATAAACATCTTTCCCACACAACATGCACTACAAAGCTTCAACTAGTCAAGTGCAATAAATAAGCTCATCAAAGCTAAACAAGGTACATAAACATGTTATGTAAAGATAATATGGCCAATCCTTGATTATAAATCCAAGATATATAATACAAAACACAAAAATCTTTTTGGTTTTAACAAACTTTATAACCACTTGTTGAGATTTTAAAAAAAAAATTATGACCAAAGACAAAAAACACATATTATGCTAAATGAACAATGTAAAAGCAATGCATGATAATGCACAAACTAAGCTATAGAGGGTACACAAACAAGAAATATCAATTTCTTAATTAACCCATGAGTACATGTACAAACTAGTACATACTCACACAAAATCAAAAATAGCTTAGCACAAACTATTCAAGTTTCTCTACAATGTCAAGCATATTCTAAATCAAGAGAGAGATATTATAACTCATGTAATCCTCAAGAAAAATAAAACAAGACACAAAATAAAATATTTTTGTCTTTTTGAGATTTTTCAATGTTTTTGGATTTTTCTTTAAAACAAAACAATCAAAGAAAATAAAACAACCAAAAACTAAAACAAAACATGTCCACAATTAATTGAAAGAATTAAATCAAGGACAAGTTAGCAACACTCACCTTGGAGAATCTTTTCTCACCCATCTAGCACGAGTCTTCGGCTTTGTAGGTGAAAATCCATGAGAAGTGGAGTGTATTTGAGGAACTACACCAATCTTCTGAGAAAGACTACAATCCTGCAAATTCCTTTCACAAGCCAACAAGCTCAAATTTTTCAAAAGCATATGAAACAATTTATTTGGACTTATGGCAGTAGAAATATCATCACATATCCTAGATTGACATACAGAATGCTTAAATTTCAATTTATGACAATTAGGACGAATGTGACCAGAGACACCACAAAAGTGGCAGACAGGAACAAATTTAGGAACATCAGTATTCCTAACAACAAATCTAGTCTCAGATTTTGCTTTTTGCCTCAACAAAGAACAATTTGGTCTAATATGACCAACAACACCACAACGGTGACAAGTAGGCACAAAAACAAAATTCTTATGCTCTCTAACAGTAGGTTTAGACTTATGTGTAGAAACTTCAGCGTCTACATCAGAACTTTTACCTTTGTCTAACCTAGCAAAATAAGTCTTTTCTTTATTATTCCTCTTGAAAGGAGGGATATAAACTTTTTCAGTTTTAGGCTTAAGAGAAACAGAAACACTTCTGTTATCAACAGCAGGCTTGGTACTAGTCAAATTTTCAATTTTGGCTTTAGATTCAACTAACTCTTGTTCCAAGCTTTTCATCTTCTCATCTTGAGAGGAAATTTGATTTCTCAAAAATTCATTCTTCTTATTAGATTCATCTAATCTAACAATCAATTCCTCTTTTTCAAGATTAGTCAATTTTAACTCTTCTTTGAATTTCTTAGCAATTTTCAAAGATTTAGATAATTCCTTACGAAGAGTTTCAAAAGCATCAAAAAAATCAGCAGAAACAATAGTGTCCTTTTTATTCAAAACATCATAGGCATCAATAAAATCAGCAGAAGCATGAGCAGAAACATGATCAGAAAGACACTTCAAATTATCCATGACAACAGGGGTCAAGGATCAGCTCTTAGATCAAAAGATCTAAAACAGAAGAGCTACCTGCTCTGATACCACTTGACAGGTTATTTAGACCCCTAAAACAACCAGATTGCGTAGCCTAGATTAATTAGCCAAGTTGTTACTTAGTCAAATTAAGCAATTCTAGGTTAAAACAATCAAATAATCATATCATGTATATGAAACAAATAAAGCAGCGGAAATAATAAAGAACACAAGATATGATCACCCAGGAAACCACACGGTAAAAACCTGGGGAGGATTTGACCCACCGATCCTCAAGGCAAACAAGAATTCACTATGAAAGAATTGAAGTTCTTACAGAAGGACTACAAGCTCCCCGCTCGACTTCCTAATGCTACCCACCAGTACGAACTTCCTGACACGACCACGCGCAGGCTCCGAATCCACGGACTACTTCTTTCTTGAATTCTTCAATCAGCTACAAGCTCCCCGCTTGTTTTTCTTTTAAGTTCAAATGGTAGCAACCTTGTTGATCATCAAGATATTGACAACCCTAAGTTTATGTGAAGGAAAGCTCCTCAAAGATCTCACAAGAGATTCACACAAACAGCAAATATGAGCAACAAAGACTTAGAGAGGTTTGGATACAAAACCCTAATAAAAGGAGGCACAAGAGGCACTCTCATCTCTCTCAAAAAATCCCAAAAACGTTATAGGGTTTTCCTTATATATAGGAGTGTTTTTACTTGAACCCCAAGACGTTTAAATAGAGTTTGGGCTGAGTTGGAACTCTGCAGAAAACGCATCTGACCCGAGATTCGATCGATCGAGCCTAAGCTTCGATCGATCGAGGCAGGCCGAAATGCTCCAGTACATCTGCAGCCACTCGATTCCAACTTTACAATAATAAACCAACTTTGAGCAAGCCTAAACAAGACTAAATACAATGTTTTGATCATGGTTTGCCAACATTACAAATTAGAGTTCTAAATACATAAAATCCTAAGACCTTAGAACCTAACAAATTCTATCAACCAGGGTCTAAATTTTCCAACACTTTGGAATCTGAAGTATGCGTTGGATCTATGAGGTTTTGGTGGTGCTATATTTGTTATTTTTTGTTTTCTAGTATTTCATCTAAGAGTTTGATTCTGATTTTGAAAATTCTGTGTATGTTTATAGGAGGCATTAAGCCAATTATAAAATGCCACATCAAAATTTAGTGGCAAATTCTAAATTAATGTCATTAAATTAATTAAATCAAATGATGACATATGTCATCCAAATTGATATTACATTGACATATTGAATTTTCCACATGTCATTTGGCCCACAAGATAAAGATAAATTTCCTATTCAAAATTTATGGATAATTATCTTTATAAATAAATAAAATAAAGATAAATTTTCTATTCAAAATTGATATATAATTATCTTTATTAAAATAAATTAAATAGAGATAATTATTTATCTTTATTATCTTTATCAAAATATGATATTTATCAAAATAGCTAAAGAGAGATAATTATCTCTAAGAAGAATTTGGGTCAATCAAAAGTCTACTACATACTTTCAAGTATATCAATTCGAAGTGAAGCTTATCCTCTAAAATCACTATAAATAGAGGACATCCCCTCTCATTTTCGACACCAAGTTTTCAAAGGGTCCAAGCTCTAGAGAAATTCTGTCAAGCATCTTTGAAGAACTTGAAGAACATTCAAAGAGCTTGAAGAACTTGAAGAACAACAAATCTCTAACAAGCTCAAGGCTAGAGATTCGTTGAGAAGATCGTTCAATCTATCTTCCAACCAAAGTCAAGAAGATCTCTTGTTCGAGTTCTTTTAAGTTCTATTGGAATTAAGCTAAAAATCCTCCATAAACCTCAACAAACCCAAATCTTTGAAGCTCAACGGATCAAGCCTCTAAAGCCCCGAAGAACTTCAACCCTAGAGCCTTCACATTCGAAGACTTGAAGAACAATAAATCTCTAATAAGCTCAAAGTTAGAGATTTGTTGTGAAGACTGTTCAATCCATCTTCCAACCAAAGTCAAGAAGATCTCTTGTTTGAGTCAAGTTCAAAGAAGATAAAATCAGAAGGTATTCTTTTGTAAAAGAATTGAAATAAAGATTATACTCATTATTCATCAATACAAATTTATATTTGCAAACCATATTTCTTTTCAATTGTTTGATTTTCTGCAATTGAGAAATTTATATTTATAATGTTAATTATTGAAAATCAGCTATAATATAGGTTTTCCCAATGGATATATTGATTATACCCATGCAGTGCAAGTCTTTGTGTTTCTCAAGCTATTTAAGCTAAAATCAATGCAATTTGATTAACCATTTTTATTGGTTTTTTGTGTTATGGAGTATAAATTAGAGTTTTTTGAGTTCCCTAATTTTGGAAGGACTAGACTATGTGATAACAAGAAGTTGCTACAAATTTATAATTTATACATTTGAAACTTGTGTTAAAGAGTACTCTTCTCTGTAGGAAATTTGGAGTATACACAAAAGTTTTTGTAGTTGGACTTCCAAAAATCATTAACAATGTCATATCTAGCTCATCTCCTATTGTAATCTATGATTAAATCACAAAACAATCTTCATTTGTTTGTCACACATTATTCAAATCATAAACAAAGCCTTTTAGATTTTAATCATTTTGCCAATAGATTAACTTATACAATACGGATAGATTATTTATGGCCAATAATGAAGATGAATCTCAAAGTAAAAATCAAATCAGGAAGGTCAAGGATTTAGCTAAGGAACAAAATGAGCATAACCTCTACGCATTCACTCCCAAAGGAGAGTGAGGAAGATAATGCCTCTCAAAATATCATATATGGTATATTTTTCTCTTAACTTCTATTTCGTTTTGTTTGATTTTTGAATCCATAGTTATTACTGCTTCTCATTTAAATAAAGTGTTTGGTAGCTCTGTTTTATTGTAGGAAATAAAAATGATGTTTTTTGGGTTATTCTTATGTGATACTATTGCGACTGGTATCGAAGCTCGCGATGGTTTTCTTAGTTGATCCAAATGACATTTTCTTGACAGATGGAGCAAGCCTAGCCGTAAATTTTGACTTCACTTTCTTTTTGTTTCTATAACTGCCAGTATTTTCCATTTCCAATTGATACAATTACTGATAAGATCAGAAAATGATGGAATTCTTTGTCCCATTCCTCAGTACCCTTTATACTCTGCTTCAATTGATCTCCATGGTGGCAAACTAGTATGTTTCTAATTTGTAGCACTTTATTCAGAAGCTCAAGATTGGCTGTATTCGACTGCTATGTGAGAAGACTTTTTTTTTTTTTTTTTTTTTCAGCATAGATTTAACACTGACCTGACTTGGTAACTTGGAAGTTGGAAAATAGAAATTTGATTTATTCTTTTTTGAATTTTCATTCAATCTTGAAGTATGGCCATTTCAAGTTCCTTACTATCTCAATGAAGCAACAGGATGGGGATTGGAAGTCTCTTCACTTAAGAAGCAATTGGAGGCTGCCAAGTCCCAAGGCATCATAGTTAGGGCTTTGGTTGTTATAAATCCTAGAAACCCATCAGGCCAGGTGTGCTATTAGTAGGTTTGAAGTAGAGATTTGACAAGCAAAGTACCTAAAGTTCACGTAAAGAGAATGCATTGCTATGTGTCTATTTTTGTCCATGTACAAGTTGTACCTACAGCGAGAAACCAAAAGCCCTTCGAATCAAACAAAGGCATCCACCAGTCAGAATGAGCCACGTGGCCACGACACGTACGTCACCACCACTACACATTAAATGTGACTAGAACAAAATCTCAAGGGTCATGTCTAAACAAAAAACCTTCCATCTTCCCGTGGTCGTCATTACACATAAGGGCCACCACAGAACTTTAGGGAGGTAGCTAATAGACCCAATAAATACCATTGTCCAAACGAGCCCATCAAGTACCATCGTCCACCTGGACCCAGCATTGGTGATGGTAGAAGCGCCATAAAGAGGAACATTCAATGCCTCCGACGATTATGAATCAGCCAAGAAGACTGTTGGAGAACCATCAAAGCCTACATTGAATGAGCCCAGAGGCGTTACAAAAGAAGCACTTATGCCACCATGAATAGGTACAACGGCTTGAAGAAGAGAGGATGTATATAAGATAAACTTCAGAACTAAACAAGGTACATACACACACTAAAATACTAATAATTTCTTTGTTCACTCTAACTCATAAGCCCTCTCTAAATCCCATTCACTGACTTGACCATCGAAGACTCCATGGCCGGCACCACAACAGTGACCACTTAGAGAGGATTCCATTCTTAACCTTGCAAGTACAGAGACGAAGCCCGTGCTGACCTATTTGGACGAACCTACTTGACTGACGATCTCGGAATCATCACATTTATTCTTTATTTAGTATGTTTTCACGTTTTAATATTTGATGAGTTTTCTATGTTTATGTTTTGCAGTTCTTATTGTTCTGCAATGTATTGTTATGTGGTAATCAACATGGTTGTATGTTCGACTTCTAGCCATCTCTTCATACGCCGCATGTCCTCTTCCTCTTTGCTCTCATTGGTAACGTACTGCATCGATTTGGTTCTTGGAGTGCCTTCAAAACTTGGGTTTGGATTTATTTTGTCAAAAAGGTATGTAAGTTTTTTACCAGGTTTAATGTTAACAGAATTAAAGAACTCACAATCTCCCAAAAAAAAAAAAAAAAATTGACTGTATGTTTGAAGTCATCATCATAGAATAGTGAAAAATTTTGTGAGCCACACCGATATGTGTTATGTGGAACTAATGATATAAAAGAAAAATAATTTTCTAAACCTTTATTTTGAATAAAATTACTTATTTTCATTCAATTTCAACCATTTTCAAGCTATACCTTTTTTAAGCCAAGTCATAGACCTTTAAACAAAATAAATATTTTTAATTTTTGCTCCAAAATTTTTTTTTTTTTTAATTTTTATTTAATTACCACGTGCATTGCACGAGTTAGCAACTAGTTTTATAATAATATTCCAACATATTCCAGTATTGATATTGCACACTAATTTTAAGGTATTTCCAAACTAATATTTGGATGCTCTTAGTGTCCACGTGGTTGTCGCATTCCTAAGAGCATCCAAAATAGTGAAGCTAAAAATTTAGCTATTTGGCACCTAAAAAAGTCACTTTAACTATTTTACCTCTTCACACCCAACATCAATGGATCTATATTTTTAGCTATTTGATTAAAATAATACAAATAACTCATTAGAATAATAATAATAATAAAAACATCCACCACAAACTTTAGTAACCAACCACCACCACCTCCACCATCAGCCACAACCACACCCACAACCACCATCACCAGCACCACCACCAGTCCACAGCAAAAAAAAAAAAAAAAAAAAAAAACAATTCAATATGGGTCGGTGGCATGAGCAAAATGGGTCTGCGGCGGACTTAGGCTGCTTGGGTTGACGGCATGGATGAGATGGGTTTGCGGCACGAGTCAATGGAGTGGGTCAACGGCTTGGTTTAACGGAGTGGGTCAGCGGTGTGGAAGTTTGACGTTGAGCTTCGGGTGGGCCGGCGGCGATGAGACAGAGAGGTGAAAGTTGTGAGAGAGGTGAGAGTTGAGAGTTGAGAGTTGAGAGTTGTGAGAGTTAAGTTAGACGGGTTTTGATCAGGGATGGAACTAGGATTTGAACCTAGAGGGGGCCAAAGCTTAACACAAATTTTTTTTACAATTGTTACGCTTGATACTTATGACTTACCATTTGCCAAAGCCTAATCTTCACAGTTAACAGTACTCACAAATGACAAAACAGTGACTATCAAAGACTACTCTCACAAATTTACTATCACAATTCAGTACTCACATCCTACGATCCTGGTCCCACTTTATTTCTTTATAGTTAAAACCAAAACAAAACAAAAAAAAGTTACAAACACTAAAAGTACCGGTCCACACAATCACACAATCACAAAAAGTCTCAAACAATTACATAGTAGTCAAGTCAATACAAAGCCACAAACACAACTAGTCTACGGTCCCTTGTCCACACATGACACAACACACCAATCCATAAAATAAAATTAAAAAGCCACAACTCACAAATAACAGTCAACATAGTTCACAAAAAAAAACGTAGAAGGCTAACCGGTTGGCAGAGCAATATAGCAAATAGCAAAGACAAAAAAACAAAAATATGAACTTGAGAGAGGAGAGAAATTTTTTAGATTTACCGTGTGTGACTATGATCAAGGATTTGAGGAGGAGCAGCAACAGCAACAATTCGAATCTAATCTGAGGAAAAGAGCAATAGCAGCAGCGATGGAGGAAGGGAGGCGTTGATGCTTGATGAGTTTGAGTGGAGGAGGAGTGAGGTTAGGGTAAAATTTTGAGAATTATAATTTAGGTTTTCAGTCCATATTTATTTTTTATTTTGTAGTTTTTAGTTTGTGATTGTTGGTTATTTTTTTTATTATTATTTTTTTTTTTGTATAAGAGTTAGTCCGCGATTTTTTTTTTTTGGAAACTAATCTGTGATTTTTTCAGATTGATTTGTAACTAGTTTTTTTTTTTTTTTTTTTTAATTAGGATAAAAAAAATAATATTTTGAATGGAGGTTGGATAAAAAAATAATTTTTTTTAGCCTTCAACTACTGTGCACAACCTTATATAGCTGTGCACTATAGCAATGTAGGTAAAAAATTTACCTACACCACCACTATTACAGGATCCTTTTATTTTTAGCACCATGATTATAGATGCTCTAAGAAAGACTCGCTGAATCCACGCGGTTGTAATTAAAGTTCTTCCCAACTCCAAGCATGATTTTTTACTTCCAAATTATGGAACCGCGGATCAGTAGTTGTGAGGAAGTTTTCTTTTCTTAATCCTTACGCTTCTCCTTTCCCTTTATATGATGGAACCCTCATTACTGTGCTATCCATCCTCAGTCGCATTATTCTTGCCTTTTGTTTTGGAATCCATTGCCCCGGCGCACATGTCTCCAGACACAGAGCTACGAATTTCACTTTTGAATCCGAATTCAATTTGTTCACTCTTTCCACCAGCCAGGTCTCTGTCTGGCAGTAGTGAAAGTTCTTTATCTAATCGGTCGCTAATTCCAGACTTCAATGACTATCCTTCCATATCAACCTTCTTTCCTCCAGACTACTCTCCATCAAGTTCCGTATTTGCTCAAAGCAAACACTTTTCTTATTCCATAACATCAATCTTTCCACCCATTCACTCTCAGCGAAATTCAGTATCTAGTGAAACATCACTTCATGGATTTGATAATTCCATATCCTCAATCTTCCAACCAAACAGTTCTTTTTCACCTTCAATTGAATCAGCCCAATATCATTATCAATTTACTTCAAACGAAAGTGAATCAAGTCATAAATTTAAAGACGTTTCAAGTAGAACTGAACCTCATTTTCAGGGTCCTGATATAACTAGCTGGCGCCAAATTAAATTTCATTTCTCTGACGACAATGAGAGAATCTTCCGACAGCAAGTTGAGGCAGAGTTCGAGCAGGCCCAGGAGATGTGGTCCTACGCTATCTACTGGGTGTTAGACAGACCATCCAAATCTCCTTCATGGTTTTCTTTCAGTCCAGTCAAAGGATTCTACAATGTGGACGATCAAAAATTTACCGACTATAACTTGGCCTCCTCATTCTTCCAGCTCATGGATTCGTGGTCTAGCAGCGTCGTGAGCCTAGTTTACAGCATTCGGAACCCCATCTGGTTAGTCGGAGAGGACTGCCTGAACGACTCAAATTATTACCGGGCTCGTGAGGGCGGTAAGTATGGACTCAAGACAATGTCTTGGATTCGCATAGCGGACGGTGTCATGGAATTTGGCTCCACGAAGCTGATTTACCCACCCGTATCTGCTCAAACGGAACATTCCACTCATCGTCAAGAGCCTAATATCTCCATCAACAGTGAGAGATTCATTCCACAGCAAGTGAAGGCGGAGTTCGGGCACGCCCAGGAGAGGTGGTCCTATGGTATCTACTGGGAGTTAGACAAGCCATCCAAATCCCTTTTATGGGACACTTTCAGTCCGACGGTCATGAAACTCTACAATAAGTACGATCACAAATTTTTTGACACATCTTTCTTCCAACTCGAAGAATATTCATGGTCCAACAGCATCGTGAGCCATGTTTTCTACATTTCGAGCCACATCTGGCTGGTTGGGGAGGACTGCCTGAGGGGCTCAAAGTACTACCGGTCCCGCAGTGGCCATAGATATGGGCTGAAGACCATGTATTGGATACGCAAAGAGGACGGTGTCATGGAATTCGGCTCCACAAAGTTGATTCACCCCGTGGCGGACCCAGGATTACTTATGAAGGGGGTCAAGCTAAACATAAGAAAATTTTTAAGAAAAAAAAATTATGATAAAAAAGTTGTATCTATGGAAGATCAAATATTTGGCATTAGCATTTAGCAACATTATACCTTAAAAAATTGAGCTCAAATTAATTTGTTTGGTTTGCACGTATTTGATGTTGTACCCATAGAATCGGGTTTCTAAATTAGTCCTTACCCCTAATAAAAATTCCATTTTTTTTTTTTTAAGCTTTAATATTTCTGTATTCTGTTGCTTTTACTTCAACCAATCTGTTATTTCGGTTCCATCAAGAACAATTTTTTTTTTTTGCATAAATGATTTTAAAATTCTAATAGGTCTAATTGGACTGTTGTATAATTGATCATATTGTACTGTCAGTAGTAGTGAGGACTTTATCAGTCTATATTATGTTGATAATAATTCATAGATAATTCTGGTAGCACAACTTGTGTCATAATTCACCCATGTGGCGAGTTGTTGGTGGAGGGGTGATGACACCCTTCCACCAACAACAACTCGCCACATGGGCGAGTTGTGTCACCAACATTGCTCATAATTCATATCTCATATCTGTATTAGTACTTCTAGCAACAAAGCAATTGAACAAAACAGACTTGGTTTGGGCGCACATTGGGTGCTTGTGTATGTAGTTACAGACAAAACAGTTTTCAAAAACCCCCAACCATGTTTCCCCTCAATTCTATTTCCCTTTCTTAATGTATTATCAATGTAAAAATTAGGAATGATTCAGTTTAGAATGTAAACTATTGAGGGCCTAGTTGTAATAGAAATCTAGCCCCATAGGTCCTTACATATCATGTTAAGCAAATCCTGGGGCATCTAGAATTTGATTGGTTGAGATCTCAATCTTCCCCTACAAAATTGTTACTTCTGTGAAAGATACTAAAGCCAAGAGGTAGCATCTAATCTATTGGTTGTTTAAAGGTTAGTTCTTTTATTTAAAGTTCGGAAGGTTTGGATCATTTAAAGACGACAGCTAATTGTCATATACTAGGTGATGCGGAAATGAAGCTACCATGCGTTGGCAACATAGCTTGAAATTGGTTGACTGCCACTAGTTTCTTGAGGAGTTAGGAACCTATATATCTCATGTAGAAACCAATGGTAAATTAGGTCCCGGTATCACTTATCTATTGGCAGGAAATTATTCAAGCCTTTTGTATAATTGTCCTTCCTTTATAAGCCACTACAAAAGTTTATAGTTAAATGTTTGGCTAAGTACTTACTGGTTAAGCTTTCTCTAATTGCAACTTTGGACCATTATTTCCTCAAATAAATACTAATTATAGCATAATTTCCATAGATTCTTCCATACTCCACCTGCATATATAGGAGTAGGACATAGGCCTGTTAACAATTATAGCATATAAGTTCCCTAGTGTCAGTGTCTTGTAAATTCTTTATTACCTTTTTCTTGAATCCAAGATCACATTTAAAGAAACAATATCTAATTGTTTAAGGTCACATTTTCGAGCCTTTCTAAGGTATTCAATATCTAAAGTTGCAGCATTGGGAATAGATTGTAGATTTTTTTTTTTTTTTTTTTTTCACAAATTACTCAAATTTTAGCTAATTTAAAAAGAAAAAATCATTATGAATAATTAAGTATAAACTACTAAATGCAATGAGATAAAACCAAACAATTAATGAATTCTCAAAACCAAATATAAATACAATAAATAGCACTATTATATATAAATATTTAATTTGAATTGACATCATTGTTATTCATTCACGCAACAACATAGTAAAGGGTACTCAACAACACTGTAATATACTAATACTAATATATTATTATATAAAGTTATAAACAAAATGGTAAAGAAATTGACAACCCCCAAAAGAAAAAAAAAATTTGATAGCAACAATTTTTTACAGCTTTTCTCCACGATTTGAAACACAAGCAATTTTAAATTATTAAAGTACAACAATATAATGTACAACACATAATATCTCAGATGGGTCTGCTCTTGGTAATCCTGAACATGCAGGTGGAGGCAATGTGATCAAGGACCATGAAGGGAAATGGTTGAAAGGCTATGCTTGGCCTCTTGGGAGCACCAACAGTTGTATGGTAGAACTGTGGGCTCTTAGAGATGGTCTTTTATTAGCAAAGGATTTGGGGCTGAATAACCTCATTATTGAGTTGGATGCTTTAAGTGTTGTTTTACTCATAAACAATAATACTACCAACTTGACAATAGAACCATTGCTAAATGATTGTAGGAACCTGGTGAGAGAGATCCCCAATAAGCAAATAACGCACATCTTTAGGGAGGCTAATCAATGTGCTAATGCGATGGCCAAACTAGGTGCAAGTAATGTAACTTCTTTTGTTGTCTTTTTGTATCCACCGCCTGTGGTGGAAAGAATTCTAGCTGATGATAAAGTTGGCTTGCGTTGTAACAGACTTATTAGTTCCTAGTTTAATGCTATCTCCTTGCTGACCAAAAAAAAAAAAAACACATAATATCTCAAAACAAAAGCAATAAACTAGTAGTATATACTATATACACTATTTTGACTGAGTCATTTGTAGCACTTAAACAAAGAGAGAAAAGAGAGATACATAATGTTGGTACTGCTATTGCTAAGTGAAGGATATTGAGTAACTTAGTTAGATTAGTTTTATTTTTTATTTTGAATGTGTCAAAAGGAGAAATTTGGGTTTTTCCTTTAGGATTTGGAGGCCACGGGTTAATGAATGGGTCATCCGATGGATTCTTTTTTGGGTCTTTTTTTGTATCATTTTTGGGGGGGGGGGGGGGGGGGGGGGTACCAATTAAATATTTTGGGTTTTAATGGACCACTTTAAAATTTTGAGGAGCAGGGACTCAATTCTAAGATTAGGGGGGGCCAGTAAGTAATTTTTGTGTGTAAATCATGCTTATATTACATACTATAAGCGAAAATTGGAAAAGCTAGGCGGGCCATGGCTCCCCCCCCCCCCCCCCCCCCCCCTTTGGCCTCAACGTGGCTCCGCTACTGGATTCACCCCCACTTTGACTCTCATTTCGAAGGAGATGATGAGAGGAGAAAATAGAAAAAAGATGAGTGGCCGAAATATTCTTTCTTGTCCATTTTCTCTATTTTGCAAGTATAATACTATTTAGTTCATCAAAAAATATAATACTCTTTAGGTTACTGTCAACTAGTCGAGACTTGTGCTATATGTGGAAAAATTTGACAATAAAAATGAAGAAAATAGTATATAAGATTTATAAGTTTTAATTTTATTTTCAAATAATGCGATTATTTTATAATAAAGTATAGTCAATACAATATATTATATTTTTTAAATTAAGCTATCTATATTTGTTATTTGAAAGTGTTTTAAATTTTGAAATTTTTAATTTTTTTAGGGATACATAATGTATTATACATTCAATTATTATACAAGACGAGATATTTTGTAAATAATGTAGTTTGTGGTTGATTTTTTTTTTTTTTTTTTTGGTTGTTGATGGATTTGTGATTGGAATTTTTTTCTAATGCTCTTTAAAAATGGTTCACCATTCGTATATCTTGAATGATCTAAAAATGTTTTAAGTAAATTCATTACTTATATTAGAAAAATTTATAAGACTTTAATAATATAAGAAAAATGTAACTTTATCAATAACTTACCAACATTAATTGCATTGAAAATGTGATACAATTGTAAATAAAGTAGCTACTCTTTTTACGCAAGCCACGCATCACAAAGCATCAACATTGTTGTAGTTACTTCTATCTTATGCCCAATATCTCATATTCGTATTCCTATCCAACACACTACCCCTATACAACTGCAAGTCTACATAAATACGTTGAAATGCAGGATATTCATGACGATTGCTTGAAAATTTTTAGTTCTCCTACATGTTAGAATCGCACTTCTTTTTAATCTTGCATAATAAGAGGACTCTGGCCACTCCATAGTACTACAATCATGGATAATAGAAATAAATAAAATTAGGTAAAAAATAAAATAAAGAAGGAAAACAAATTATACAACACAAAATGTATATTATGTATAATGTTGCCCCTACAAACAGAACTATTCTTAGTCTCCTTCAATTGAATCAACCCCACCATCAGTTTACTCCAAATAAAAACAATTTGATTCATGATGTCCATCTAGCACAGTAGAACCATTTACATATTGGATCAATCTAAATTGACTTGTATGTTTATAATTGTAATCTGGAATATTCCAGATCCCATGGGCACTAACAGCAGCCCCTCCCCAAACAACAGTTTCAGGTCAGCAAAATTATTAAATATGGCTGCTGGAAAATATCCAATATTAGTACCATCTTCTGTTACCCACCAATTGCCATCTTCCTCTGGTCACATAAATGAGCAAGAGTATATGATCAAAGTCACAAAACTCTAAGAAACTTTTTCAAACTTTATTTCAAAATTTAGGGTCCATTTGGTTAGCCATTTTGGAAGATTAAAATAACATTTTTAAAACCTAAAACTCTGTTTTACAATCACAACTCCTCATAAATTTTTTATAAACGCTCATTTTAAACGCAAAATACTATTTTCTAACAGTTCATACAAGTGCACCCTTAATATACATAGAAAGTTAATATTACAAAACAAAATAATATGCAATTATAATTAATGATAGATTTACCTTTAAAATTGAGACTGCTATCTCAAATTGAGGACCGTTAGGAATGGATACATTACTTATAAGTGACCCAGATAAACTCTTTTGTCAACTTGCGCAAAACCTGGGCAACCAATGTTGAAGCAGCTTGAGCACCGCCAGTCTGTAATTTTCAAAGGCATTGTTAGTATCCCAACAAGTAATGCCATGTATAATTTTCAAAAGAACTTATAGTATCTAAAAATTCAATGGATTGAAACACTAGGAAACAAGAAACATATATATACCACAAGCAAAAAGTTATATAATAAATTTTAAATGTGTGCAAATGAAAGTATAGAAACTTACTGTCCAATATGTAAAGAAATAAGAATAGCCCGTACCCTTGTATAGACTTGGAGAAACCTGTTTAAATCAAGAAGTACACACATTATTCTTTTGAAAAATTTGATTACGTTGTTCCATTTGTATTTGATTATCAATCTTCTAATAGCCATTTCTTTACCAATACATTCACTCATTCTGTTCCCATGGATATTAGAGCTTGAAATTTTTTTATCCAATAACAAAATTAATTGTTTGTTCATAATAACCTAATCAATGGTAAAACAATTGTTCCCTCAATATGAATGACATCTTATTCACCAAAGAATAACAGCCCCCTTTTTCTTCGTTAAAAATGCCAACCGTTTATTGCAAATTCAAAATTGGACCTAGATAAATCATCAAAGATTAAGGTGCAAATATCAACAAAAATAAGTATAAATTTAAATTGCCATTCATCCCGTTGTGATAGAACTCAAATTATTGCCTGTGCCATTCATGACATACATTTCAGCATAGCTGGTGCTTCCCTCCTCAACTTCAAGATTATAGACATTGATGTTTCCCCGTAACTCCAATGTAACTGTGATGTAAAAAGCTTTTCATTTGGAGAACTGCAAGCTGTACAACCCAACAAATAAGATCAACTTGATGGGATCCACCATTACTTTTTTTTTTCCCCCATAAAAAAAATAAGCTAGTACTTAGTTCTAAATTTGGCTAACATATTAATCTTCATTGTTCTAAATAAGAAAATAATTATGCATCTTTTGACAAATTTGCCATAAATTTACATAATTAAATACTAAAAATATTAGGTTTAATGATCACAAATATATTGAGTCAAGTTTAGTTTTATTCAAACTTGGTTATTTAGCTGATCAAACTTCAAACATTGTTCATTTAGTTAATGCACAAGTTTGAATGACCATTTTCACAAATCTTATTATGACATTATATTCTTGTGAAAATAATACTTTTATTCTTATATCAAGTATGGCTATGATTACATCTAACATCCCAAAATATATAACAAAGAAATTACATGAAGACAAAGAAGTTACATGAAGACCGGGAGCTACTACTGATTGAGGATAAATGTTATTTGACATTGACCTAATTGGTATCAGGTCTTCTTTTGTTGTCTTGTGAATAGGAACTGTTCTTGATGGACAAGCATCTTTCAAAACACCAATCATTGAAGGTCTATTTCATGAGACACCTACATATGTTGTTATACTCGGTGAAAAATGATGTCTTTCCTGAAGAAGCAAAAATTCAAATTAAACCAAAAAACATAATATTTGTTTTCCAACTTACAGATTTATAATAATAATAATAATAATTGATAGTTTTGTGGTTTGTGGTATCTCATGTCCGTGGTTCAAACCGCACTTCCTCTTCCACCACTATCCACTCATTAAAATTAAAAATAAAATAAAAATAAAACAAGAAGAAGAAGAAGAAGAAGAAGAAGAAGAAGAAGAAGTCTCTTTATTCCTAAACCTTTGGGGTCAACTATGAAATCTCAACAAGCTAAGATGAATCGGTCAAAATATGTTATTTTTTGTCATACTATTATATCCAAATCATTTTATGTCTCTAACATATATCTCCATATATTGATATGTCTCTAATACACTAACAGCTAAAAGCAAACAACATCAAGCATCTTCTAGTATTGAGTAATACATAAATGTAACAATCAATCTTCAAATGTTTTGCATGGAACCAACCGTACCCAGAGATTGTTTCAAATCAGAAAATTTTCTAATACAAAAAATAAATGAAGGCAAAAATCTAATCCCAGAGTAAGATCTACCTGAAATTTTCTTAAAACCCATCTAATATTCAACAAGAAAAAACTAATCCCATCTAATCCAAATGGCTTTGATCAACCCCATCTATCTGAAATTTTCTTTTAAACTTCACAACACCGGAAAGAAATAGCAGCAACAACAATAAATCCCTCAGTCAAGATAAGTTCTAATAATTTGAGTTCAATCAGCCATGTAAACTAACATGCAAAAAGCCCTATTCAATATCATAAATTCAAAGAAGGGTAATGGAGAATGGTAACTTGGAAATCATGATGACAAACAACAACGATAATCGGAGCAAAGCAACTGAGCAAGAACAAAGAACAGAGAACCAAATATTGTGAAACTAATGAAGAGAGAACCAAGGACTGAGGAGGTATATATATATATATATGGGGAAGGGATAGGCCGGTATTTTGTTCATTAAGCATGAAGTTGAGGCTAATTTAGGTATTCAACCGAAAAAATTAGTGGTAACTCAATTTTGCAAATTGTGCGATGTTGAAAAAGTAATGGGAAATTGCATTTTCTAAATCGTGAAAATCATCAGAATTAAAAACACAATCTAGCAGATATTGCCTAGCCAAATGCATCATTGGAATAACGTTTTGCTAAACTACCATTTTGAGCTCTCTAAATGCCTAAACAAACAGGTACTTACTGTCCACTCTAGATATAATACAACTCCAAAATTTACATTTTTTTTTTTTTTTTTTTTTTTGGATAGGTAAGAAAAAATTATATTAAAGACAATACAATATGCAGGAAAAGCACATAGTAGTCCAGAAGTACAAAAAGAAGAAGTAACAAAATAAAATAAAATAAAATAAAAAATAAACCAATTAGAAGAACTAATGAACAAAGAGATGGAGTCACAAGATGTGAGTCCCCACAAACTCGAGTACAATCAAACCAATAACCACTAAAATAGCAAGCAGTTGGTCTTTCGAACTATCCACATCTTCAAACGCACATCAATTACATTCCCTCCATTTGCACCACATCAGATACAGCGGTACTAAGTTCCAAATATCTCTTTCAAAGAATTTCAATGAACACTAAGGTGCCTCAGGTATAAAGGGTTATGTAATTTAAATAAATTACAATTTACAAGAGATATTATTGAGCTAGAAATTCAAAGTGCCACGAGTTGGATGAACCAATTTGTGATTGGTATCATACATGTCAGCATTGTAAAGGAAAAAACTAAAAAGAAAGCAGAAAGGTTAAAAGACATTTGTTGTAAAGTTATTATGTTTCACAAGTCAGAGACCAACGACTTATGTTTTAGCCTTTTAGGTGATGCTTCAACTATAACACTCAAGCCTACTCCACTGCTTTTCTTTTTGAATTCATTATTAATATCTATGTAGTGTAGTGAGGATAACGTTTAAATTATATATGAGTGTAATTGTTTAATCTTATTACATTGGTTAGTTTTTATTTCAACTTAGGTTCTGTGTTTAAGTTAGCTAATAATTAAATGATATATCCTACAGCTACTCTGTGTGCTTGAAACTGATGCACCTAAAAGATAAGTACCTAAATAAAACAACTTTGTAGTTGCTCTTAATCTTTAATCTCTCTTCTTCATTCCTTTCTCCTCTGATGGGTCTGCATTTGAGATTACCTATACAACTGTCTTAGACCCAACGAATGCGTCAATCTTTTTTCAATCACAGTCAAACCTGAATGAAATGAAGGAACATAACAATATCAGGGAATGATGCAAAAAATAGGAATAAGAGCATACAACTAAAAATAAAAACAAAATCTTAAGCAAGTTAACTAAGTTTTAAGCACACCTAGTTCTTCTTAGTTGACTTAAGAAAGAGCCCAAAGTGTTATAATTCTTGAACTATGGTCAAATTTGTAACAAAAGAATAAATCTTTCACAAGGATCATATATCCTATACACTGCAGTGCATGATAAGGGAAGTATCAAAGAACTTAAAACCAATAAAGCAAACCAAATATGCTGAACCTCAAAGCTATCACTTCTTTCCTTTTCCACACGTCAACTATGTTTCATTTTGCGCCTGATTAATAGGGACATGTAAAATCGTTATTTCTAATTCAATAATACCAAGTGCCAACTTGATTACCAAAAGGAAGGAGCAAATCATATATTAACCCCCCACACACACATACCCACAAGCTCTTTCCCAATCGGCAACCCCAAGCCCAAGCTACCGCTCATAGATCCCCACACTTTCTTAAAGTTCCTGCTGCCTAATTGTAGGTTTGAAGGAGAAAAACTCAATATCCAGCCAACCATCCTTTTGGAGCCAAACTTTTTCCTCTCAAAAGCAGGCATGTTATGGAATTTAGTGCCACAAGAAAAAGTAAGCTAGGTTACTGATAAGGAGATCCCAATTCTGATATGGAATAGGAATTGTTGCAATTGGCAAGAGTTTCGGACTCCACTTTGCCAAAAAAAACTCTAGTCTAATCACTTACATTTAAATTACAGTAAGATTCCTCCTTCCAATAAGAAATAGAATATTATTGAAAACACGCTGCCAAGCAGCAAACAGAGCCAGAAACAACAAAAGAGACCGAAGCCCCAGCCACACCATGACAAACACCACAACAGAACATATTAAAACACTAGACAACAGAACAGGGTGCAAATCACAGCACTAACATCCATGACAACAAACCTGGCCATAAGGAATTAACAAAACAAGGTGCGAGCAGCACCAACCAAATCAATAACAAAGAATCCACTTCAAAAAAACTACACAAAATCACCACCCAGCCTACTAGCTAGCAACAGAAGATAATTGATAAGCTGCGACCCTGTTTGAAATTTGAAGTTTGAAGTTTGAACCAACCAAACCTCTGGAAGCTGCAACAAATTGGAAATCCTGCTGCAACGCGCTCTCCTCGAGTCTCTCATATGTACCAAGCTCCATGACGTCGTTAGAATATGACGCCAAGTTTATTAGAAGAAATTACCAGAGCTTGTGTTTTTTTGGCATGGTGCTGGGGCTAACTGGAGGAGAATCCAATAAGCTATAACCCCGGCGCCCCCACCGGGGGGGTGGGTGGGGGGGAATATGGTTAGTTTCCAAAGGATTTGGGTTGTGAGGAATAATTGTTGTGCTTCATCAAAGAATTAACTGGCTTGTCCTCAAGGAAATGTGTGGTTACATACGTAGTTTTGATCCCACCCTGTGAGACAGCTTTGTGTACTAGTACTACGTATAAACATAACTCTCACCGTGTCATCTTATTCCTAAGACAGCCCTCCATCACAGTATCAATTCACTCATTGTAAGCTAACTTCTTCATATATATCGCTTAAACTTGATGAACTTTTAGTGGAAAGGTGGTGGTGTTAATAAACTCATAATAAGAAAATATTGAAGATAGTATATGTATGAAGTAAAGAAGAAAATGAAAACAGTAGTATATTAACCAGTTCCAGTCATGATTGCTTAGATTAGGATCACGTTCGGAAATGGTACTTCTCTCCAACTCCAACTCCAACTCTGTGCGTCTTCCTGCCATTCTTTGGGTTGATGACTTTTGCTTCAAGCCTTCAGCACTCTGCAGACCTTACATATACTACATAGCAACGTGAAAGCAGCTGTGACAATAGCAGTTGCAAGATTGAAGAAATAGAAGATGAAGCAAATTCAGTTCTAAGTATAAAGAAGGCTCAGTGTAAGATGAAATAGAAACGGTGCCGTTTAGCATCGTATGTATTAATAACTTAAGTCTAGCACGTGTGCAGGTGTGAGAGACTGTTATACCTGATTTAGTCTGTAACTAACCTGATTTAGTCTGTAACTAACTCTCTCTCTATTGCTTACCTAAACTGGTACTGTATATATATAGTGTACAAGTCTCAGTATGTAATGTGAAATTCATATCAATAAAATCTATTCAATTCAGAGATTCTCTTTCCCTTTTCTCTCTCTTTCTTTCTCTTTGCTATACTCTGTTCTTCGTTCTTCATTCTTCTCTGTATTCTTTCACAACGCTTGGTACCATTAAAGGAAGTTATTCGTATATTTCTGCAGCATTATTTTAGCTTAAACTAAGGATGGAGACTAGAAGTAAGCCATTTGTAGTAAATGGGGGATTAAATTAGCTCTATCCTCGGAAAGCACTTTGCGTAGCTAATTTTGTGTGCAAATCACAGTCCAAAATCAACATTTGAACCAAGATAAGGTCATTAAAACAGCTGAATGCTTAAACAGAACTTATCTACCTTAGTAAAATTGGGCCTTATAGAGTTAAAACATTGAAAATAATGAATAAATAATTGTTGCAAAGAAGTAATGCCTTCTAAAGATTTAAAAATAAATAAAAATATAAGACAATACAAACGTAGCATCATTAGAATTTAGAAGACCCATTGCTTGGCCTTTTGTCATCATTCAAGACATTTTATTAGTTTCTCAAGACGCCCTTCTGAAAGAGCCCAATATTTGTTACTTGCCTATGTGAAGCCAATAATTCTAGTGGTAATTATTAGACAATGAGTTTAACCAATTGCTTATGTAAAGTCATCTAAAAATTCATAAAAAATAAATAAATAAATAAAACACAAATAAAGAAACTGTATAGACAAAGCAACTCTAGCTCCTCCTTTATAAAACTAAAGCACAATAAATTTCCCTTTGATTCCTACAAATTCAAACACTTCCAACCATACACAGAGGTAAATATAAATACCCAGTTCGCTGGCTCTCATGGGCATGATTTTTTGTGTTCTTCAAGAACAAAAATCAATGCTTAAACTCAGCACCTGTAAATTTCAACTCCAGAGCCAGAGGTCACGAGAAGAAGCTGATTTGTAAAACCCATCTCGTTGAATATGATGACATGACGAAAACATATACGTTTTTGCTCAATCAATATCTCCACCATCGCCATGGATTCCAATTCTCCTTCTTGTCGCTGTTTGATTCTTTCTCTCTCGCTTGGTCTCTCTGTGCCTCACAGGTGTTCCTCTTTGGTATCGTTACACTAAAAGACCAAAAAATGTCTAAAAACTCTTCAATTACCCAAGGCTAAAAACGTAATTAGAACCGTTTAAACCTCCGCTTCCACATTTTATACAGACAAGCAGGGGTCAAAATTGACCCATGTCTAGTTGCACTCGACTTGTTAAAACAGTGATACATATTCACTTTTTATTACATGTCATTACTTTAACAGGTTTAATGCACTAGATGCACAAGAACTAACTCAAGTCCGACAAATAGATATGATATAATATGCAAGAACTGAAAACAAAAAATAAAATGAATTGTTTGTGGTCAAATGATTATAACTGAAATTGTGAAATCAAGTTTTGAAATCGCTATATTTCACCATCTTACTATCGTAATAGAAATCGTGATTTAAAACATGATTTTAGCTGTCCAACAAATAATTAGCATTAAGTTTTAAAGCGTTAAGTTTTAATGTGTTCAACCCCTTGATTTTTCCAATGTTGTAAATTCCTTTAGCAAAATAAAATAAAATAAAAAAGAATGGTGATAAGTACACATTGTATATACAATACATACATGTGAAATTATGTTTTAAAAATACAATTTCAGTTAATATGGTGAAAACACGATTTCAACTATTGTGCATATGGTAATATATAATATAATGTGTGTAATATTAATTAGCAATTAAAACAATCAGCTTCTAGTCTTTAACACGCAATAACTCACCTAACACAAAAATTAAACAACTTAGATGAGACATATGACACAAAATTAGTCCCCAAATGAAATTTAATTGAATTTTCTCTATACTTTTACTTTAAAAATATAATATATGATACAATATGATTATTTGAAAATAATTATCAATATAAACTGCTTGATATGAATCTTAACATAGTATAATTGATTTTTAATTTTAGGGTATGTATTAAGAGTGTGCATATGTCGAATTGGAGGATTTTTTTAAACTCAATCTGAGCTTGTTAGGTTGACAAATTATCAACCCAACTGATCACATGTATAGAAAACAACCCGTGTGCGTTGGGTTGGGTTGGGCAAGAATGGGTCTGGATGATTGGTTGTACTTACATGTTTCATGACCTATAAAAAATTGAAATCCCATTAACTACTTAATTATTTTTTCTAATAAATTATTACAATTTTTTTTTTTTTTTTTTGCTGAAATAAATTATTACAATTAAGATCATAAGCCTAACTGTAGGGACCGGTTTCGAGCGCTCTCCGCAGATTGAGAGAGTGGACCCAAGCCCAGCTAACCCTCCAATAAATTTATAGAGTATGGGCTCAAGAGCTAGGCCTTAGTAAAGAATGCAACGGCCATGCATGGTTGTACATGAATGCTAATAACTAAAATGTGGGTTTGAACACACGATGAGGCTCCTCGGACGGGTCTTATGGAGCTTGAAGTTCCTATTATCTCTTTTCCGAAAGGTTACAAGAGTTGAGAGAATATGAATTGCTACAGTATGTCTTATCTCTGGTTTTATTTTCTTTTTCTCCCTCAAGAGAGACTTTTTACATTATATACTTCTCTCTCAGTTAATCCTAGCCCTACATTTGTTGATCAACCTGGCTTCCACTTGAGAGCCTGTCCCATCAGCCGCATTCCCATACCTCCAGTGGGTTGCAGCGCCCAAGACGGCACTGTTCAGAGGTCCTATCCTCATTAATGCGGCCAGGGCGTTAGTTGAGGGCATTTAATGTGGAGGTGACAGTTCACCTGGGACTTGCTCCTCCACCATGCTTCAATGTCCTGCGCCTGGTTCTTGCTATTTGTTCCTTGGATGCTTGGGGAGGTTCCCCTTAAGGGCATACTGTTTGCTCACTTTCTGACCTTGGTCTCCCGAGGATGTAACCATCCTCGGCAATGATCCCTGGGCCCTGGACTCTACACTTTCGTCCTCGGACCTTGGACGCGTCCTCGGACCATGGACGCGTCCTCGGCGTGGGCCTCTGGGCCTAGTCTGAAGTGGGCTGGGGTTGCTTGGCTTATTCTGGCCCCACAATAGCCCCTCAAAATCTTGCTGTCCGCATCCTCGGGCGGAAAAGAGGATTTTGATATCCTCGGACCTGCTCCGTGTCCAATCGAGTCTTGTCCCTCATCAGCGTTGGAGCCTTTTCACCTGCCCAAGGTGCGTCACTGGCGCTTCGGTGCGCGTAACGTGTCCTGCATTAAATTCGGGCGGCTTTATGCTCCCCACGTTCAACGGGCAAATGACAATCTAACGGTGGGGAGGCATCTAGCATTTATGGGCGGGAAAACTCGCGCGGCTCTTCCATCTAGGGTATAAATACCCATTCGAACCGCTTCCTCCTTTTTCATTTACAATCAAGAGCTCTTGCGCCTCCATTCAGAGTCCAGCCAAATTTCCACCTCCATCTCCAGCATAAAAAGCCAGTCCGAGGAGCTCTTCCTCGTTTCTGTAAGTCGCTTTATCCCTCTCTGAGCTTTTTCCTCTCTACTTGTCCTTCTCTTTCATTCGCTCCTCTTTTAGTTCTCTTAGGCGTCATTTGGGATGGGTAGACTTAAGAAGTATGTTGGCTCTGAGGAGGCGATGGAGAAATTCATCGCCGATTACAAGATACCGGCCAACGTGGGTTTAAAGTATTGTGAGGAGGGGGAGTGGCTCCTCCGGAAGCAGGTGGGCGAGGTGGTGATTCCCATCATCGCCTTCCTTGAAGGGGGGATGAGGATCCCCATGGGGCCGGTGATGAGGGGTTACCTTACATACTTTCGGTTAACCCCCACCCAATGCGCCTCCAACATGTTCAGAATTCTGGGCAGTGTGGATGCCCTTAATGAGAAGATGGGTCTAAGGCTGACCCATCATGATGTGAATTACTGCTACAATCTTCAACATCTGAAGAACAAGTCCTACTACATGAGGACGAGGGATGACAGGGTCCGGCTTATCCAGTGCCTCCCCGAGTCTAACAAGGGGATGAACGAGGATTTCCTCATCGTGTCTGGAGCGTGGCACGATGGCCTTCACTGCCCGACGACAGAGGGGACACCAGGTGGGGCAGTGGGAATAGGAGGGGATTCAAAGATTCTGACTTCTTTTCTGCATTATTTCTGTTTGTACTGTTTGGTTTCTAACCGTGGATGTGTTTTCTCTTTGCAGATCCGCACTCTTTCGCACACCACTTCAGCTTGATCAACAGGGAAGACTTGCAGAAGGTGCTCAGGTCTGCGGATTTTGAGAACGAAGCAGACCACCAAGTCAGAGCCGCGCACAAGATTTTGGGGTACACTCCACTCCAAAAGTCATTTGCAGCCCCAAAGTACGTAATCAAAGCAAAGGATCCTCGGCTGCAGAAAATAAAAGTGACCGAGGACGGGTTCGAGTTTCCCGAGGATACCTCCATTTCAGAAGGTGTCACAGTAGCAGTCCCTTCGTCTTCCCATACATTCCCAGAGGCCGCGGAAGAGGACTTAGAGAGGGAAGAGGACGCTGCAGATTTTGGCCCTGCCGAGGACGATTTTGACGTTTTTGAGCAACTCCATCAGTCCGAGGACCCTTCTGGAGACTTGGGTGATCCTCTTCTAACCGAGGCAGACCTCTTAGCGTCAGAGACATCTTCCCGTCTTGAGATGGGTTACAAGAAGAAAGCCCAACCCAATCTACTCGACCTAATCGAAGGTCTGCCAGGGAAGTCCAAGCCGAAGCTTCCTCCTCCTCCTCCTCCTTCAAAGGCTCGTCCTGCTCAGACCAGGTCAGCCTCAACACAGTCCAGGCTTCCTCCTCCTCCGCCTCAGGCGAGCCCGCCGTCTAGGCACGAGCCTGCTGACCCTAAGCAGAAGAAGGACAAGGGCAAGAGGACCCTTGAGGACAAATCTGGGCCCACGCAGGAGGGCGATGGCACTCAGCGGCCATCGAAGCAACTGAGGATAGGCTCCTCAACGCAGGATAAACAGGTCGCTCCCCCGCCCGAGGTCCAGGCCTGGCTCCCCGCCCTAATGCTCCGCGGGGCACCCTTGAGGGATGACTCCTCCCTCAGGGACTTTAAGGATGGCGAAGGCGCGTATGTGGCCGACGCTGTGGAGAGATGCCTGCTTCTGCCCGCGGACATTGCGGAGCTGGGAACCATGAGGAGTAGGGACGTCTTCCTCTGCCTCAAGCGGTATTTGGGGATGGTAAGACCTTAACACTTGTGCTTTTTCTTGCCTCAGTTTTTTTTTTCTTTCATTTCTTTTTTTGAGCTCGGCTAATTATAACTTATCTGTTTCATTTGGCAGGCTGTACAGGCCACTTTCAGGCTGGAAGAGGCGGCCGGTGAACATGGAAGGGCCATGGATTTAGAGCGCGATAGGCGCTTGGCGGCTACTCGAACCCTCAAGACGTCCGAGGAGGACCTTGCCAAGGCCAGGGAGGAGCTGAAGGCAATGACCCAGGCTAGGGACAGCGCAATGTCAGGCCTTGAGGGTGCTCAAAGGCAGGCCGAAACTCAGACAAAGCGTCTGGGTGAGGCAGAGAAGCTGCTGAAGCTTGCCGAGGAGCAGATAGCTGGCTTGATGAAGAAATTGACCGATGCTGAGGAGGCCAAGAGGGTGGATGAATGGGCCAAAGGGGAGGCCGAGAGAGCCAAGTCTGAGGCAGATCAAGGCCGGGAGGAGGCCTGGGCCACTAGGGAGGAAGCTGAAGAGGCAGCCTATACTGCTGGGGCAGCTGAGACAGCAGCTGCCTACAAATCCCAAGTCCCTGGGGTATGTAGGCGCTACTGCTCTGAAACTTGGAATGAAGCCCTCAAACAAGTTAGGGTGGAGGCCTCTTCTGACTTGTGGAAGGAGGAGAGCGTATACTACCCCCTTGTCATCCGCGAGGCTGCCCCGGATGGCTCTGAAGCCGAGGAGGCTGCTGTGGAAACTGCTGCTACTCCTGGCGAAGGGGCCTCAGATGCTAGGGTTACTGATGAGCCAGTCCAAGGGAATAATCCTCCCGTGGTGGTTGAGCTGAGTGATGGCTCCAATGAGGATACGCCTCAGCAGGCTGCAAAGCCTTCTCTCGATGCCCAAGTTTCTTCTGCCGAGGAGGCAGCTATCCCTGCCGTGCCTCTGCAGGCCATCCCCTTCAGTCAGGGCTCAGAGGACCTTGTGGCAGCTACGGGCCACCCACCCACCGAAGCGGGCAACTAAATAGAAGGACTAGGCTCCTTGGCGCTTCTGCCTGCTGCACTTCATTTTTGCATCTTTTTCTTCCCTTTTTCTTTATTTGTAATGTGACTTTGTTGGTGTAATTCTTTTGGACTTAATGAAATGAGAGCTTTATCCCTTTTTCTGTTTGTTGTGGCTGTTTCCTTGCTTCACGCTATCCGTTTTTTTTTTTTTTTTTTTTTTTTTTTTTTTTATTCGTATAATTTTAACTTCAATTGTATCTCGGCCAATCGCGGCATTTATCATTGTAACGTGAGGGCTTGTATGCTCGGGCGGACCTTTCATGTCCTAAGGAACAGGTAGAATTTTTGAAGTAGACACTTAGGGTCTTTTAAAGTAGCTAGTTTTTCCTTAGGCATGAGTCCGAGGACCGAGCAGTTCCTTGGTTCTGTCTAACACTTAAGTCTTCTGAAACAGTTAGTTTCCCCATAGGACTGAGTCCGAGGACCATGCAGTTCCTTGGTTCTGTCTAACGCTCAGCGTTCTTAAGTAGCTAGTTTCCCCATAGGACTGAGTCTGAGGACCATGCAGTTCCCTGGTTCTATCTAACACTTAGTTTTCTTAGAGTGGTTAGTTTCCCCATGGGACTGAGTCCGAGGACCATGCAGTTCCCTGGTTCTGTCTAACACTTAGTTTTCTTAAAGTGGTTAGTTTCCCCATGGGACTGAGTCCGAGGACCATGCAGTTCCCTGGTTCTGTCTAACACTTAGTTTTCTTAAAGTGGTTAAGACGCGAGGCACACAACCAAGATAGGCTAACAATATGAATCAAAGTGGCTTCTTTGTTAATAGTAGTACCTTTTCAGGTTATTTACATTCCATGGACGAGGTACAGGTTTGTCATCTAAATCTTCTAAATATTACGCTCCTATCCCTGCCACTGCGGTGATTCGGTAGGGGCCCTCCCAGTTGGGTCCGAGCTTTCCCCAAGAAGGGTTCTTGGCAGCTCCTACGACTTTTCTCAGCACCAGGTCTCCCGGTGCTAGTGGTCTGAGCTTTACATTGGTGTCATATCCCTGCTTGAGCTTTTGCTGGTAGTGGGTCAGCTGGATCATTGCTTGCTCTCTTCGTTCGTCTACCATGTCCAGGCTCCGCCCCAGCAGTTCATCATTGCTGCCTGGGGTGAAGGAGCTCGTCCTTAGTGTCGGGAAATTGGTTTCCAGGGGGATCACTGCCTCCGCACCATAAGTCATGGCAAAAGGGGTTTCCCCCGTTGAGCGTCGGGGCGTAGTCCGATACGTCCAGAGGACATGGGGCAGCTCTTCTACCCATCTCCCTTTGGCGTCATCCAGTCTCTTCTTAAGCCCGTTGACGATGACCTTGTTGACCGCCTCGGCCTGCCCATTCCCCTGGGGGTAGGCTGGCGTTGAGTACCTATTTGTGATCCCAAGTTCACAACAGTACCCCTTGAAGGCCTTGCTATCGAACTGGAGTCCGTTATCCGAGATGAGGGTATGAGGGACCCCGAACCGTGTAACTATGTTCCTCCAAAGGAATTTCTTCACGTCTACATCTCTGATGTTGGCTAGTGGTTCGGCCTCGACCCACTTGGTGAAGTAGTCCGTGGCCACCAACAGATACCTCTTGTTCCCTGGTGCCTTGGGGAAAGGTCCCACAATGTCCAAGCCCCATTGGGCGAATGGCCATGGACTGGATAACGGATTGAGGACCCCTCCTGGCTGATGGATGTTTGGGGCAAACCTTTGGCATTGGTCGCACTTCTTGACATACTCCTGGGCCTCTTGCTGCATTCCCGGCCACCAATATCCTTGAGTGGCGGCTCGGTGAGCCAGGGATCTCCCCCTTGTGTGGCTCCCACATATTCCCTCGTGCAGCTCTTCGAGTAGTAATTCTGCCGCTCCGGGGTGGACGCACAGTAGGTATGGTCCAGAGTAGGAGCGCTTATATAGCTTGTGATCCTCGGACAACCAGAACCGAGGAGCTTTCCTTCTAACTTTCTCAGCTTCTTACTTGTCCTCGGGCAGGATATCATCTTTGAGGAATCTCACTATGGAGTCCATCCAGCTGGAACCCATCTCAATCTGGTGGACGGGGATCCCTTCTCTTGGCACTTCGCTTGCCCTCCCCAGATGTTCCACAAGTATTATCCGAGGCAGATCCCCTGCCGAGGAGGTTGCGAGCGTGGCCAATGAGTCGGCATGGCTGTTCCCGCTTCTGAGGATATGAGACAAGCTGTAGAGGCTAAACTCCAATCGCAAGCGCCTGACTTGGCCCAGGTATTCTTGCATTGTTGAATCCCTGGCCTCCATCTCCCCATTTACCTGTCCTACCACCAATCTCGAGTCTGAGAACATCTCTATCGACTTTCCTCCCATCCTTTGCACCATGATCATCCCTTGCAGTAACGCCTCATACTCGGCCTCGTTGTTTATGGCCGTGAATTCGAGCCTCAGGGATTTCTCAATGACATGATCTTCAGGAGACACTAGGACCAGCCCCACTCCGGACCCCCTTTGGTTTGCCGCGCCATCCACATATACTTTCCAACATGGTGACTCTGGGATGGAGATTGCCCCAACTGATTTCTCATCACGGCTCTTATCCTTGGCTGTCACCTCTACGACTGGTTCGGTGAACTCGGCTGTCAAATCTGCCAGAACCTGGCCTTTTATGGAAGTCCGGGGCATGTACTTGACGTCAAAAGCCCCCAGAATTGTGTTCCACTTCGCGATTCTACCTGTGTAATCAGCGGTCCGGAGCACAGACTTCAAAGGCAATTGGGTTAGGACAACCACGATGTGAGCTTGGAAGTAATGGGGGAGCTTTCTCGTGGCGTGGACCACAGCCAGGATGGCCTTCTCTAAGGGCAGGTATCTCACCTTCGCTTCATGCAGCGACTTGCTGACGTAGTAAACTAGCTTTTGAACGCCATTATCTTCCCGTATCAGTACTAGGCTCACTGCATGGGGCGCCACAGCAAGGTACGCGTATAGGACCTCGTCGGCCTCAGGATGGGACATGATAGGCGGCCGGGATAGGTACTCCTTGAGTTGCTGGAAAGCTTCGACACAATCCTCGGACCACTCAAATCCTTTCCACTTGTTGATCAGGCGGTAGAAGGACCTGCACCTGTCAGCCGACCTAGAAATGAATCGGTTCAGCGCCGCGATCATCCCAGTAAGCTTTTGGATCTCCTTGGGGTTCTGCGGAGGCTTCAAGTTGTGGATGGCCTTGATTTGGTCAGGGTCGACTTCGATCCCACGGTGGGTGATCATGTACCCCAAGAACTTGCCAAAGCCGACGCCAAACGAGCATTTTGAGGCATTAAGGCGGAGCCTGTGCTCTCTTAGGACGTCAAATGTGAGGCCGAGGTCCTCCAAGTGCTCGGGCACCAGCTTGCTCTTTACCACCATATCGTCAACATAGACCTCGATGTTCTTGCCCAACATCGGCTCAAACATTCTTGTCATCATCCTTTGGTAGGTGGATCCGGCGTTCTTCAGGCCAAATGGCATAACCTTGTAGTGGTAGTTCCCGATGGGCGTCACAAAGGCTGTCTTCTTTTGGTCCTCCAAGGCTAGTGGGATTTGATGATAGCCCTGAAAGGCATCCAGGAAGCTCATCCGAGGATGGCCTGCCGTCGCATCTACTAGCTGGTCTATCCGTGGCATTGGGAAGGGGTCCTTTGGGCATGCTTTGTTCAGGTCTGTGAAGTCCACACAAACCCTCCACTTCCCGCTTTTCTTCTTGACCACCACAGTGTTGGCCAACCATTTGGGGTAAAAGACCTCTTTGATGGCCCCCGCGCGCTTAAGCTTATTGACCTCTTCCCTGATCGCATCAGCGTGCTCCTTCGATGGGCACCAGGGTGGCTGTTGCTTCGGGATTACAGATGGGTTGACGTTAAGGTGGTGACAGATGAAAGATGGATCAATCCCAGGGGCATCGCAGGGATCCCATGCGAACACGTCAAGGTTCCTCTTGAGGAACTCAAGTAATTCCTCCTTCTCCTGTGGAGGCAGCTGGGTTCCGACCTGGAAGAACTTCTCCGGATCATCGCCAATTACCACCTTCTCTAGGTTCTCGCATTTAGCATCCTCGGCAGGTGCATCCGGAGGCGCCACCTGGGTCTTTGATTGCTATAAACCTTCCTCTGCGGGAGCCGAGGGCTGTGCATCAAGCCGACAGGATATGGCGGCCACCATGCACTGCCTCGCCGTGTGCTGGCAACCTCGGATCTCTAGGACCTGATCCCCTGATGGGAATTTCACCTTCTGGTGTAAGGAGGAGGCAACTCCCCCCAAGGTGTGGAGCCAAGGCCTCCCTACGATGGCTGTGTAGGGGGAGTACGTGTCCACCACCACGAAGTTCACCTCCACCACTTCTGGGCCCGTCTGTATGGGCAGCCTGATCATGCCTTTTGGGGTGACGAGCTTTCCGTCGAAGGTCATTAGGGGGGAGCTATAGGGCGTCAAGTCCTCTGGTTTTAACCCCAGCCCCTTGTAGAGGTCTGGGTACATGACCTCGGCCGCGCTGCCACCATCCACCATCACTCTTCTCACGTCGTAGCCCCCAATTCTGAGGGTAACAACTAGAGCGTCATCGTGGGGCTGGGTGGTCCCAATCTTTTCCTCCTCCGAGAAACTCAAGACTGGTGGAAAGCTCCTCCTGGTCCTCTTCGGCCCTGTCCGAGACTCCTCGGCGGGCTGTCGGGCTATAGACAGCACCCGCGAAGGGCGCGTGCCAGTTCTTCCTGGTGCCGCCAAGATCACATTGATCGTCCCTGTGGGCTGCCCCATGGCGAGGTCCCTCCGAGGCTCCTGGTAGGTCTGGTTTTGCTAGCTACTGGAATGGTGGATGAGGTGCTTTAGCTTTCCCTCCTGGACTAGCTGGTCCAGGTGGTTCCAAAGGTTCCTGCAGTCCTCCGTAGTATGTCCGTGGTCCTGGTGGTACTGGCAGTAGCGACTCTGATTGCGCCTACCAGGTTCCCCAGCCATCTTGTTCGGCCACCTGAAGTACGGTTCGTTCTTTATCATTTCCAGCACCCTGTGCACGGGTTCTTAGAGCACAGCGCCAATCGTCTGTGTGTTGGTCGCTCTAGATTGCCCACCGAAATCCCTCATCGGACGGGCATTGTCGTAACGGTCCGACCTGAAATCCCTTCTCTCCTGAGGGATAGCCTTCTCCTTCCCTTTGCCCTGCAGTAGATCTTCCTCTACCCGCTTGTATTTATCGATCCGATCCATCAATTGCCGCACGCTGGTGGCAGGCTTACCGGTTAGGGACTTCCTCAGGCCGTGCCCCATAGGTAGTGCATTCTGGAACGTATTGATGGCGACAGCGTCGTACTTGCCGTCCAGCTCGTTGTAAATCTCCCAATACTTGTCCGAGTAAGCCTTGAGGGTCTCCCCGTCACGCATGGACAGGGACAGCAACGCGCTCATGGGCCGAGGAGGCCTGCTATTTGTGACAAAGCGTGAACCAAAAGCCTAGGTCAACTGCCTATACGAGTCTATGGAACTCGTCCTTAGACCGTTGAACCACCTCATTGCCACGGGTCCCAAGCTGGATGGGAAAACTTTGCACATCAGCGCCTCGTTCTTGGAGTGGACAGCCATCCTTTGGTTGAACTGGCTCACGTGCTCCACAGGGTCCGTTTTGCCGTTGTAAGCAATGAAGGTTGGCTGCTGGAACCGCCGAGAAAGCTCCGCGTCCTCTATACGACGCGTGAAGGGCGACTTGGAGAGCTAGTCCAGCGCCCTGCTCATGGCGTCTCCTCCTAAGCCCCTGGGGGTCAGGTTGGCACGCCTACGCCTTTGGTAGCGCTCCTCCTCGTGGGAGAAAGTCTCGCTGGAGGGCGTTCTTGACCTTCGCCTGTATTCATCATCACTTTCGTCGTTGGAGGGCAGGTCGGGGCTGGGTTCGGACCGTCTTCGCTGCGCACGGCGCAGCTTCCTCTTCAGGTCATCTATCTCGCGTTGCATGGCCACCTTATCATCCTTTCTCTGGGAGGCGTGGCTGTGGGCCTCTTGTGATCGCGTGGCCTAGCCATCGTCGCGCCTCTGGGGAACATGCCCGTCCCCTCGGCTTTCGCTCGCCGTTGAAGTATGCACGCTTCCTTCTCGAAATCATCTGTTGTCGTTCTGACCGCCCCCGGGGTCGCCATAGTGACCCTGAGGCCGTGACTTCGCCGGTTCAGGTCGGTTGGGAGTTCCTTGGTGAGGGCCTGACCCTACCATGCTCGACTGTTGTCCTTACTAACGCGCAAGCTCTTCCCACAGACGGCGCCAATTGTAGGGACCGGTTTCGAGCGCTCTCCGCAGATTGAAAGAGTGGACCCAAGCCCAGCTGACCCTCCAATAAATTTATAGAGTATGGGCTCAAGAGCTAGACCTTAGTAAAGAATGCAACGGCCATGCATGGTTGTACGTGAATGCTAATAACTAAAATGTGGGTTTGAACACATGATGAGGCTCCTCGGACGGGCCTTATGGAGCTTGAAGTTCCTATTATCTCTTTTCCGAAAGGTTACAAGAGTTGAGAGAATATGAATTGCTACAGTATGTCTTATCTCTGGTTTTCTTTTCTTTTTCTCCCTCAAGAGGGACTTTTTACATTATATACTTCTCTCTCAGTTAATCCTAGCCCTACATTTGTTGATCAACCCGGCTTCCACTTGAGAGCATGTCCCATCAGCCGCATTCCCATACCTCCAGTGGGTTGCAGCGCCCAAGACGGCCCTGTTCAGAGGTCCTATCCTCATTAATGCGGCCAGGGCGTTAGTTGAGGGCATTTAATGTGGAGGTGACAGTTCACCTGGGACTTGCTCCTCCACCATGCTTCAATGTCCTGCGCCTGGTTCTTGCTATTTGTTCCTTGGATGCTTGGGGAGATTCCCCTTAAGGGCATACTGTTTGCTCACTTTCTGACCTCGGTCTTTCGAGGATGTAACCATCCTCGGCAATGATCCCTGGGCCCTGGACTCTACACTTTCGTCCTCGGACCTTGGACACGTCCTCGGACCATGGACGCGTCCTCGGCGTGGGCCTCTGGGCCTAGTCTGAAGTGGGCTGGGGTTGCTTGGCTTATTCTAGCCCCACACTAACTTATATTGAAAATTTTCAAATTCATCAAAACTAATTCTTAAAATACCAAAATAAATCAAACTAATAAGTTAGAATAAGGATAATAAAAACAAATTTATGTATATGGTGGGTCAAGTTGGGTCAATCAAATGAGTTAAAAAAAAATATACATATCAACCCAGGATTCAAAATAAAATTTCAACCTAACTCGACCCATGAAAACCCAACCTAAAGCATCAGGTTGGGTTGGGTTAAAGTTAAGTTTGAAGTTATGAAAATTTATAAAAGGAAGGGTCATATTAACGAGTGTCGTAGGGCATTAGTTAACAATCTAATTAAAGAAAGTTTTTATGGAAAAAGAAAAAAAAGTAATTAATGTTTTGACAGCTTTTTTCATTTCTCATAAAAGTAATGTCAAAACTTTCTTAAAATGAATTCTTAACCAATGCCCCAATGGCACTCATTAACATTTCCCTAAAATGAATCAATGATGATAAAATGAGAGATAGGTGAATTACTTAATGCTTGTAATTAATTATTTGTTTGTTGTGGATTTGGTTTTGGGTGTGTTTGAGTGTTTCACAAGAATTTTCCTTAATTAACACTTTATAGATATAGATGAATTATTATTAATTTGTGTGAGTGGTAAAGTAAATATTTTTAAAGTTTGTCAAGTAAATATTTTAAAAAAATATATTAATAAAACCGGGTCAATGCATAAAGATATTTGTCAGATAGTAGTTGCATGCTTCCATTAAAGTACACAAATGCATTTTGTAGACCATGAGAATAAAAGAAAGAGGTTTACCAAAAAAAAAAAAGAATAAAAGAAAGAGACAAAATAACTGTTGCATGCAGATACTATTATTGGAAACACACTCACCAAGCCCTAACTCCACACGATATGTTCAACTATTTCCGATAAGCAGTAAGACTGTCCGATAAGCAGTAAGACTGTCCAGCCTCTGCCATCTGCTCTTGCTGCACTCTTTGCCGACAAAACCTTCCCGAGGTCAACATAGCATTGTTTAGTATGTCTTATTTTTTTTTTTTTTTTTTTTTTTTTTTTTTTTTTCTTCTTTAAAGTTCTAAATCGATGAGGGTTCTTTTTAGATTATTATTGTTAATTGATGGGTTGATTCTCTTAGTTTCTTGGAATGCTTTTGTTTCTTCTTTCATAAGAGGGACAACCCAAAAAGAGACTAGGGTAGAGGGAGATCTCCCACCACCATCAGACCCAGTAACGCCGCCGGTAAAGTGTGTTTTTTATTTTTTATTTTTTATTTTTTATTTTTTATTTACATTTGTGGATTGAATATTATTTAGATTTGATTATTTTTTGATTAAGGAATCTGGGTAAGAATGCTCTAGTTTAGGGTTTTTGGGTTAAATTCCTTTTGGGTATCTATACAGAGGGATGTCACTGAAAATCTCCATGGTTCAGTTTGGTCTTTATGGTTCCACTGGGTTCTGAAAAACATATATACATGTTGCATGAAACAAACTTATTTCATTTCATATATGTTGTTTTTAATTTTGTCGAAAATTCAGTTTTTTTTTTTTTAATAATTTATTGAAACATTTACTCCTCTTTTGATTTTTGTCTCCTATGTTCTTGTTTTTTTCGATGTTTTCAACCTTCTTTTTTTGTTTTTTAATTAAATTTTCCCTAGAGTTGCGATGTAAAACTCAACGAGTTCACAAATCATGTTTTCAAGCTTCAATTTCAAACCACCTATCTCACAGGTGCTTTTCCCTATTCAAATTGTATCTACATCAAAATATTTTCCCCTGCTGAGTTGTCTAGCCTCTTCTTTTACCCCTATTGAAAAATATATGGGTTTAGGGTCCATTTGTTTTGGTGGTAAATGATTTCAGGAAATCATTTACCACCTGACCCATATGTTTGAAAGGCAACGGAAAATCTAATTTCCGCAAAATATGCCTTAACTTTGACCAAATTTTCCCCTTTGACCCGGAAATGGTTTTACGCTTTTATTTTACCTTCAAACCATTTCCGAGTCTCGCACAAAAAACGCACTGAAGGAAGAGAGCCTCTGAGAGAACTTGAGTGAGAACGAAAAAGAACAAGGAAACACACAACAAGAGCCAGAGAAATCGATTGAGAACGCAAAAAAAAGAGAGAAAACGCCGGCGACATTGAGAGAGCCAAGAACGCAGTCCGATCCACCTCCGATCCGAGAAACCTAGACGTCACCGAGCCGGTTTCAACGCCGTTCCACCACCACCACTCAACGGCGAGTCCGATCCACGTCCCGATCTGAGAACCCAGAGCTCACTTCGCCGATTTCATAACCGCGCCAAGATCGCGATCACGACGCCAAGTTTGTGCCTGCGAGATCGCGCCGAGATCGTGCCGTCCTCCTCTGGGTCAGATCATCATCTTCGATCTCATCGTCGTCTCGATCGCGCCGCCCTCTCGATCTCATCGTCCTCCTCTGTTTTTTTTTTTTTTTTTTTCGTTGCGGTGGTGTGGATGGTGGATTTTCTGTGGGTTTTGTGTTGTTGTTGTTTTTTTTTTTTTTTTTGATGAACTGATTGTTGTTGTTGTTGTTGTTGTGTTGTTGTTGCTGGAATTTGCTGTTGTTGTTGTTGTTGCCGGAATTTGTTGCCGGAAATTGTGAAAAAATGGTAGGAAAATAGCATTTTCCTAATAGAACCAAACACATAAAAATATTTTCCACAACAATTTTCATAATACAACCAAACACTTGAAAATATTTTTCTTTTCCGGAAAATAGCATTTCCGGAAAATAAGTATTTTCCGGAAAATATTTTACGGGAACCAAACGGACCCTTAGTATCTTTCTTTGGATGCTTTGGTCTCAAATTATCATCTTTACCTTTTGTTTTGATGACATTGGGAGTGTTACAATTGATTTTAATAGTCAAATCTGAAAGTTTACTTCTTACCCAGTAATTTTGTTGAAATACAGATTTGTTGAGTTCTTTGCAAAATAAAACACTTGGGTAATCTTTAACAAGAGTGGTTGGAACAAACTGATAGGTTAGAATAGCCTGAATAGCCTGATTTTCCTTCTATTTATTTCATCCTTTGTGTTAGACTTTGCCCATTTAGTGTATTTTTGTTTGAATTGGCTTTGATTTGCATGTTTTAGCTAGCTTTTTTTTGTTACAAATTGATTTTAATAGTCAAATCTGAATTCTTAAAGAGTGTAGACTTAAGATCCTTGCAACATATTTTCTTTGAGAATGCACTTGAAATTCCAATGTCTCATTAGTTTTAGTTTCACCAGTTACATAATTTATGGTAATGTACATGTTTTTATGGATCAAACCTTTCTGCACGTTTGTTATCTATTATAATTTATATTAACATGCCGTTGTATTTTAAAAAGACATCCCACACCACCTTTTAATATTTTAATAGAATTACATCTTATATGCACGCATAAATTTTATCAAAGCGATTTATGTAGGAACTGTGTTTTGGATGTTAGATCGCATCACACTGGCTATTTTCTCAATTTAATGTCATTATCCTACTGTTGAATTTCCTTTTAAATGGAATACCACCAAATGATATTTCCGTTAAGTATTTCGGCAGCGGCTGTGTCGTGGGTGCCTGGCGATTGGCCTACAACAATGCATTAAGTTAGTATTTAAGGAACATTTGTAGTTTTTTGTTATAAAAAAAATAAATAAAGATTTATAAAAAAAAAAAAAAAAAAAAAAAAAGCTGCCTACACCAATGCGTTAAGTGAGTAGTTTTTAAGGAGCATTTGTAGTTTTTTGTTTAAAAAAAAAAAAAGCTTCCCTCTCTCGCAACTGCCATTCTCCCTAATTATCTACCACAATCAAGGTTTAATAACGTTTTTCAATATCATTTACACATAACATTGTATTGTTATATTAACTTGACTGTTTTCTAATATGTAAAATGATCCCGCACATTATGCGCAGTAAATGCTTGTTTTAATAAATACGTACATGCAACTTATTACGAAAAATTGTATAATAAAATAAAAACACTAAAACCATATGGAGTTTTAGAAAAGCCATTGCACTTATCTTGTACAAGTCTTCTCAACTCTCGGTTCAATAGAAAGTCATTCAAATTTCACAACATCCATGAAGTCTAGATGAAAGCCAACAAAAGAAGTCCAAGCATGAGACGAGACCTATATAGATTATAACATATAACATAGTATATATTATTTTCTCCTTTGAGATCGAACTAGATGGACAAAGATATAGTGTAACTAATCAGCGCTTGGTCATACCACCATGGGGTGTGGCTTATTAGGTAGAAGTCTTCATATCGTTTCATATGATACTTGGCAAAACTTGCACAGTTAAAGACTTCAAGTGGTGGTGTTTCAATAAATCTGTTGTGTCCATGATAATAGCCTCATCAAGGTCTTGGTGGTACACATGGTATTACTTCATCACATACGCGTTGGATGATTAGTTCACACTAAAGACCCCATTTTATTATTAAAAAAAAAAAGAGGCTTATGGTGCAACTCTGCTAGTATGGTGAAGATAAACACTACAAGGACATCCACTTTCATTGGGCCTCATTTTGGACACAACTCCTTGAACTAACTAGGAAGTTTCAGACGGTATTGGTGCCGATATGAGAAGAATGATGGTCCAATACTAGGAAAACAATCACCCAAAACCCAACCAAAACCCACATCCCAAACATACCCAACATGCCCACAAGCCCGCCGAAACAAAATGGGAAAACACAAAAAGGCCCATAATTCCCACCAAACTACCCAACCCTTGAGCCCAGCCCATATCTCTAATCCTTTCATCAACAAAACACCAATTACTTATTACTGAGCAAGTAATAAGTAGAATGATAGTTAGATACGTATGATATTTTTTTGATTGAGATACTTATGATATTATGATGAAAAAGAAGAAGATAAATTTGATATACACTCAACAATAAAAAGGATAAGTATGATATGATATATTGTTTAAAGAAATCAAACAAATAAAAATGAGGGACTCACGGATTTTTTTTTTAAATTAAAAAGAAGAAGAAGATAAGTATGATATAATACTCTTGGCATTTTGTTTGGATAAAAGAGTAATAGATTCACGCCGCTTTTAGTCTTTAACAATAATTCAAATTCAAATTTCTTATATCATGACATTTTTTAAATACAAATCAAACTCATCTCTCTCATTATGCTGTAACTCAAAGTAGTTGACCCATAACTAATAAAAAACACTCACATGGCAATAAATCTCTATTGCTTCTATCCTTCCATATTTTCATTTTTTTTGTTTTCAATGCAACAACATCGTTTAATAGTTGAGTTGGCAAATTTTTATTGATTTTTATTTAATCTCACTATAAATATCACTTTTTTGTCGCACAATCTGCCACGTTAAAAATTGTGAAAAATTTTGTCAAAATTTGTTATATTTATAGGCTTTCTATTTAAAGGGGCTTATTATTTGTGAACTTAATTGGCTGAATTTAGTGGGTTGGAATTTAACAGTTTTGGGCTGGGCTTTAAGAATGGCGAGAGACATGGGTTTGTTTATAAGTGATCTGGATTCTGGGTTGAGAATTCAAGTGGAGATTTTGGGCTTAGCGGTAATTTTTGGATTGGGTTGGAGAAAATTTAAAGGGGCTCATTATTTGTGAACTTAATTGGCTGAATTTAGTGGGTTGGATTTAACAGTTTTGGGCTGGGCTTTAAGAATGGCGAGAGACATGGGTTTGTTTATAAGTGATCTGGATTCTGGGTTGAGAATTCAAGTGGAGATTTTGGGCGTAGCGGTAATTTTTGGATTGGGTTGGAGAAAAGAAAAATGTTATGTTGTACTTTTGAGCTAATGTTTGGATCTGTGTCTAGGCTTGGGCTTGAGTTCTTTAAGAGCTTTAAGTGAGGTTTCAGGTTGGCTTTTTGGTGGAATGGGTTAAATTTTGAGATTGGACTTGAATTGAATGGGTTTAATTCAAAATGGGTCAAGAGGTGCGCCAAGGCTAGTGTGGGTTGGGTTTGAAATAAGAATTTTAAGTGAGATTGAGTTGTGTTTGTTTTAAGTGGCCGGGCATGGGCCATGTTTTCAGATGGGTTTTTGACAATGGGTTTTCAAGAGGATCGAGTTTGAGCTATTGTTTTTTAGAATACTAGTTTTGAAGAATGTGCAAGGCACATGTAAATTACTATTAAAGAATATTAATAATAAATAATATTATGGTTCTCTCACATTAGTTTTTAATTTTAATTAATTTCTCTATATCATTTAGAATGAGCACTAATAATTTATATGCAACAGTAGCTTGGTGTGCATAATGTGTGATGATGCACAAAAAATCGTCAGTGAGTTGATCGTTCACACATGTTGATGGGTGCACCTGAAGAACAAAAGAGAAAAACCCAATCAAAGGGCACCGATGGGGTACCAGCCAAAGATCCTTCGAAGGTTAAGTTAGAAGAGAGCTCCAACAATGCTAGAAAGTATGAGCTTTAGAGAAATTATGCGTACCTTTTTGAGAGAGGGTTTTGGGGGTTATATAGTGGTGTAGATTTGACCTTAATTTCTTGAGGAGAAAAGCCTTTCCTTATGGAGAGAACTCTCCATTAAATTTTCGGATTTTTCAGGATGGTCTTCCTTGTAGATGACCCTCAATTATGGTTGGGCGTAAGGTGCAAGCTTTCCATATCAAGATTCTTGATGAGCACTTCCAACAACGTGGAAGCCACATAATTATTGTGTGTCCCCCTTTATTGGGTTCGTTCGCCTAGGGTCTGTCCCCTTTGTTAGGTCTATCCATATTGAGGTTCGTCTAACTGAGGCTCGCTTTCTCTAGACCCGCCTGCCCACGGAAATGTGTTCGTCGATCTTGTCATGTCGTCAACCTAATAAGACCATCTAGTATATTGCAAGGTGGGCTTGTCAAGCTAAACAACCAGACATTTGGTCCGATCACTTATGCTTCGTGTCGTTAGCTTTGTAGGTCTAAAAATACCCTTATTAGCTGCCCCCTCAGCACATGAGTCCGTCAATTTTACCCTGAACAAACTCATGGGATGATAGATTCTTGCAACCGTCGTCTCTCTGAGTTACGCTTTGATTGATGGGGTAGTTAAGGGTACACGTGGCACGTTCTGAGTGGGTGCATTTATTTTTCGAGGCGTCGCTTTATCTCCCGTGCAATTTTTTTATCAATATAAATATATATATATATATATATATATATATATATATAAATGACAATAATAATATTATGTCATGAAGAATAAAATTGAACACACAGGATTGGATATATGATTTTCATTCCCTTCAAAGCACATGGTGTTTATTGCATTGGTCATGACAAGACAAACTTTTGTGAAACACAATCCCATGTGATACATATTCTAGATCGACTAGCTAGCAATAGCATCAACATGCACCACAAGCCATACATTGGAACACGTTCGGTATATATGGTTGTTGTGAAGATCATTTTGGCAAAGGTTGTTGTCACCCTCGATCATAGTGCTCGTGCAACATGTGAAGATCATTTGGCAGAGATTCTTTTATTTCTTTTTGCTACCAAGTAGCAAATTGATTGATTATCTATTTATAATTAACCACACATCTACACCGACGGAGGATAGAGCGCGAGCTACAGGAAGAGTGTCACCTGCGTATCCACCAATGGCAACGATCCTATCCCTAACGGGACTATCATTACGCTCATGTACTCCCTTCTTAACTTGACGGAGTGGTTCGGATTGAAGCTGTAGGTGACCCTTAGTTTATTGGACGGTTGGGATTTCGTGAGAAAGTGAAATGGACAGCCCAGATGGACTGCCATTTAGTTTTTTTTTTTTTTTTTTGGGGGAACCGTCAACCCGTATATACTACGGAAAAGAAATGGTCATTTGTTTTCCTGGCTCCTGCTTGTTGCATTTATTGAGTTGGAAAGGTCTTGTCAAAATTTTTGATATGCTGGAAACTAGACAACATAAACAAGGATCCTCATATTCATTTCTTGTGCGCCAAATGCATGAGAACAGGCAAGGAGCCCCAAAGAAAAGATCCAATGCAAGGAATTAAAGGTCGAGCACGTTTCAGGACAGAAGAATCCTTTTATGAAAATCCATACCTTGAACGTATATGTAGTTCAAAAGGACGGCCTGAGTGACATAAATGATAAATCCATGATGTACCATTAGATTTAGTGTAGATTCTTTTTTATTCCACGTACCCTTTGATTATAGTTATTCATATCAAGAAAAACCACAAAAGACTTCTCTTGGTATGATAAATTGAAATTATCGTGACAAAATCAAGACTTTATGTCCATGTCATAATGACGCACAATGTGTGCACTGTTACTTTTCTGATACTAACTAATCTCACCTACCATCTAAAGTGCATCAAGCATGCATAGTTTCTATAAAGCCAAACTAGCCAGATGGCATGTGTAAGTGTAACAGGCAATGATGTTAATGTGGATACCTTTTTCAGGTGTATCCGTCCACCTTGTGGACCTAGTAATTATCAAATACATTTAAGTATCCCTCACCCGTCCTTCTTGCAAACTTTGTAATAATTTAGGTATGTTTCATCGTCCGCCCACCTTGTGGATTTGTTAATAATTAGATGTACTTCATTCTATATCATTCATCTGTCCACCTTGTGGGGTTAGTCAATGTATCCGTCTATCCCGTGGACATAAATTTGGATGCTTTTTGACACGTATTCATTTTGTGGACTTAGTTCATATATCCATCTATCTTGTGACATCCGTCCACTTTGTGGATTTTATAAATTTTTTATACTAGTTTGTATCAGTCTGTTCTATGGATTTAGAAAATTTTTTGAAGGGTCATTTGTCACCTTGGTGACTTGGTTCGATGATTGCTATTTGAGTCCATCATTCGTTACCTAGATCATTCATTACCCTGTAGGTTGGAAGATTTAGATCTTTTACCAAGGTACTTTTTAGTGGATTGGTTCGTCTGTCCACCCGTAAGTAAGAAAATTTAAATTTTTACCAAGGCACTTGTGAAAGGCTTGTTTCGTTTGTCCACCCTTAAGGTAGAAGGGCTTAGATTTTTAACCAAAGCACTCAGGAGTGGCTTAGTTTGTCCTTCCTCCCGTAGGTAGGAAGACTTAGACTTTTGACCAAGACACTTATTGGTGGCTTAGGTCATCCTTCCACCCGTAGGTAAGAAGACTTATATTTTTACTCAGGCACCCATGAGTGGCTTAGTTTGTCCTTCCACCAATAGGTAGGACTTAAATTTTGACCAATGCACTTTTGGATGACTTCATTCGTCCGTCCTCCGTAGGTAGAAAGACTTAGAATTTTGCCCAAGGCACTTGGGAGTGGCTTGGTTCGTCCTTCCACCCGTAGGTAGAAAGACTTATATTTTTACCAAGGCACCCATGAGTGGCTTGGTTCGTCCTTCCATCCATAGGTAGGACTTAATTTTTTTACCAAGGAACTTGTGGGTGACTTGGTTCGTTCCTCCACCCGTAGGTAGGAAGACTTAGAATTCTGACCAAGGCATTTGTGAGTGGCTTGGTTCATCCTTCCACCCGTAGGTAGGAAGACTTATATTTTTACCAAGACACCCATGAGTGGCTTGGTTTGTCCTTCCACCAGTAGGTAGGACTTAAATTTTGACCAAGGCACTTTTGGGTGACTTCTTTCATCCGTCCTCCCGTAAGTAGGAATACTTAGAATTTTGACCAAGGCACTTGTAAATGACTTAGTTCGTCCATCCACCTGGAGGTAGGAAGACTTAGAATTTTGACCAAGGCACTTGTGACTGACTTGGTTCGTCCATCCACTCGTAGGTAGGAAGACTTAGAATTTTGACCAAAACACTTGTAGGTGGCTTGGTTTGCGTAGGAGACTTATATTACCAAGGCACCCATGGGGGGTTTGGTTTGTCCTTCCACTGGTAAGAATGACTTAAATTTTTCACCAAGGCACTCATGGATGACTTGGTTCATCTGTCCACCCGTAGGTAAGATACTTATATTACCAAGGCACCCATGGAGGGTTTGGTTCGTCCTTCCACCCGTAGGCAGGAAGACTTAGAATTTTAACCAAGGCACTTGCGAGTGACTTGATTCGTTCATCCACCTGTAGGTAGGAAGACTTAGAATTTTGTCCAAAGCACTCGTAATGGCTTGGTTCGTCCTTCCTACCCATGGGTAGGAGACTTATATTACCAAGGCACCCATAGAGGGCTTGGTTCGTCCTTCCACTCGTAGGTAGGACTAAAAATTTTTACCAAGGCATTTGTGGATGACTTGGTTCATCTGTCCACCAGTAGGTAGAACTTAAATTTTTTACCAAGGCACTCGTGAATGACTTGGTTCGTCTGTCCACCCATAGGTAGGAAGACTTAGAATTTTGACCAAGACACTTGTGAGTGACTTGGTTCATCCATCCACTTGTAGGTAGGAAGACTTAGAATTTTGGCCAAAGCACTCGTAGGTGGCTTGGTTCGTCCTTCCACCCATAGGTAGGAAGACTTAGATTTTTTACCAAGGCACTCATGGGTGGCTTAGTTCATTCGTCCATCCTACTGGGATGAGGATTAGGTGCATGTCGGCTTCCTTTTGTAGTGTTTAGCCATGAGATCTTGCTAAAGCATTAGCATCATTAATCGTCGGTACCCTTGGTTGTCGATCCATCCCATTGGAATGAGGATTAGGTGCCTATCGGCTTCCTTTTGTACTATTTAGCCATGAGGTCTTGCTGAAGCGTTGGCATCTGTCATATACTTTTACGTAAAATTAGGCATCCTTCTGCATGGTAGTCCACTGGTACACTGCCCCTGGGACGCGTGATGCCTGAACTTTCAAACTTTAGGACGCGTTGTTATCCCATTCGTCATTTTGATGGTTCAAATACTATTCATTCAACTGGCCCAACTTTTGCTCCAGCAACTCTCCAAGGCGTTGGGCGAGTTTTCAGTCTCTTGGTTGATGGTAGCCATTGATCGTCTAGACCATGCAACTCTTTGTCTTAGGAGCGATGATATGGTTGATCACTCGTTCTCACAAACGGCGCCAACTGATGATACACAAAAAATCGTTAGTAAGTTGATCGTCCACATATGTCAATGGGTGCACCTGAAGAACAAAAGAGAAAAACTCAATCAAAGGGCATCGGTGGGGTACCGGCCAAAGACCCTCTGAAAATTAAGTTATAAGAGAGCTCCAACAATACTAGAGAGTATGAGCTTTAGAGAAATTGTGCGTACCTTTTTTAGAGAGGGTTTTAAGGCTTATATAGTGATGTAGATTTGACCTTAATTTCTTGAGGAGGAAAGCCTTTCCTTATCGAGAGAATTCTCCATTAAATTTTTGGATTTTTCGAGATGGTCTTCCTTGTAGATGACTCTCAATTATAGTTGGGCGTAAGGTGTAAGGCTTTCCATATCAAGATTCTTGATGAGCATTTCCAGCCACGTGGAAGCCACATGAGTATCCTGTGTCCCCCTTTATTGGGGTCTGTCCCCTTTATTAGGTCCATCCATATTGAGGTTTGTCTAACTGAGGCTCACTTTCTCTAGATCCATCTGCCCACGGAAATCTGTTCGTCAGTCTTGTGATGTCATCAGCCTAATAAGACCATCTATTATATTGCAGGGTGGGCTTGTCAAGCTAAACAACCAGACATTTGGTACATTCACTTATGCTTCATGTCGTCAGCTTTGTAGGTCTAAAAATACCCTTATCAATGTGCATGAGAGATCAATGTTTCAAACATAGCCAAAAATCTACACTTCATACAACATATAATAGTGAGCAAATACAAAACCTCTAAGCTTAACTGAATCTAAAGATGCTATCATTGATGCTTGAGTGGTGTCAATAAATGGAATATTTGAGCTTTGCCTAGAGGAATAGACTCAGTTCTCTTTGTTTTTACTAATCCTTTTGTTGGTCTGCAAAAGTAAAATCATATTAGATTCTAGAGAAAAGATAAGCAACAGGAATAAGATTATGAATATAACATAAATAAACGTCAGGTAAGTTGAACAAAAATATTTAAGTGCTTAAGTAAAAAGCATGTAATATTACACAGCATTATGAAAAATGAACTTACAAAAATGAAATAGGACCTAAAGAATATAGAATGTATTTCTTTTAAACTTGTAGCTTCAATCTCACCCTTCACCTTATCAAATATTAAAATAAGATTAAACTTCAAAGTCATAGAAATTGATATACATGATGAAATGAACAAATATACACCATACATAATAGATTGAAAAAAAAAGTTATAAATGCTCTCTATCACATTCTAATTAAGTTTCTATCACCTTGTTTTTTTTTTTTTTTTTAAAGTTTCACAGAACCATTCACAGATCAGAATCCACCAAAGAGCTTGAAGATTAACTATAAGAGGTAATTTTTAAGCATAGTATTTCATTTAATTTTGGGATCTGTGGGGAAACAAGGCAAAAAAGGGATAAAGGAACTGGACTGATATCAATACCCAACAATAGAGTACAGAGAATGTTAACCCTTAAGAATAAATCTCAAATAGTAATGTTAATCTCTACAGATGTTTCAATACTCAACAAGTTGTTGAAAAAGCCATCAACCAAAAGATACATAGACTAATATTGCCACAAATATTGAAAAATATTCAAAGAGAACCAAAAAATAAATAAATAAATCAATGTGTAAATGCACTTTTAATCCTACATTATAACTTTTTTCCATTTTAGTCCTTACATTTTATTTTTTCACTTTTAGTCCCTAAACCAATTAATGCGAGATATTTAAGTCCTTGAGACACTATTTCGTCACCAAACTAATGGAAAACTTGACATGGCTGATGGATCAATTAAAAAAATCATTATTTTAGATATGGATCAATAAAATAACTGGCCAAGCTCACGTGCAGCAATCTAGCGCGCAAAGGTAAAGAAATCAGACTCCACTTCGACACGTGGCTTTCCCACGCCACACGTGTTTCACTCACCAACCTCTCTGGTGCGCAGGTCAGGGGCTTTGCTTTCCCAAATCACTTATGGCTTGTTTGGAAGTTTAGAGAGGGAGGAGAGTAGAGTGGAGTAGAGGGGAGGAGAGTAGTGGAGAGGAGAGTAGAGGAGAATGGTTCCCCTCCACTTTGTTTGGATGTTTTTAAAATTAGTAAGGGGGAAGGGAGTAATTAGCCCTTCCCCTTGTTTGGATGTTTTAAAAATTAGGATGGAGAGAAAAGAAAATGATTTAAATAGACAAATTTACCCCTATTTGAAAATGGACTTGCAACATTAGTCTATAATTAATTTGTTAAATTAAATAATTATTTAATCAACATTCTCATTCCATTAAATACCACTAATAAAAGTATAAAATTATCCATCAAATATATATATATATATATATATATATATATATAAAACTACTATTAACTATTATAAAATTATTTTTATTACCTCAAAAAAAAAAAAAAAAAAAAAACCTTTAGTACAATTCGGATTAAACAAGTTTTATAGTGTAAATTGAAACGTAGATAAAGAAACTCAAAAGCCATAATCCCCAATCTTGTTCAAAAGAAAACCTTAGGACCCAAAAACCATAATCCCCAACATTCAAATTCCTGACCGAAACCCAGAAATCAAAAACGAACAAACAACATAACAAATCATTGCAACGCAAATACCCGAATAAAAAACCCAAATCAAACCCCAACCAAATACCTTGAAGAGTGAGAGGATCGGCGGGCTGGAGTGCTAGCCAAATCGTTGGCAGCGGCACTGCAACGCAACGGTGAGGATGATCGGCGATGAAGTGGAGGTTGGTAGTGGCAGGTCGATGGTGATGGAGGACTGGGCTTTGTCGGCGGCGACAGTGTGGTGGTTTGGAGATCGACGACGATGGCATGGTGGTTTGGAGCGGCGGCGATGGTGGATTCTCTCTCTTTCTCTCTTCCGATCCTCTCTTTCTCTCACTCCGATTCTCTCTCTCAGATTGGATGTGGGTTTTGGTTTTGCTTTGAATTTTTTGCAGGTTCAATCCGAATTGTTTTGCTTCTTCTTCTTTTTTTAATTTTTGTTTTTTTTTTTTTGTTTCATTTTGATTTTGTTGTTAGGGTTTCAATTTCTAATAGAATTTGTATTTCATCGCGAGCTTGAATTTTTCTTGTTGGGTTGCCTTATTTGCAAAGTCAGTAACAAAGGTAAGCAGTGAGATTCAATTTTTTTTTTCTCATATTTTCTCGGGAAACAAACAAAAATTATTTATTATTTATATAATCTGTTTGTAATTTTGTTAATTTAAAAAGGTTAAATTAGGAAATTCTTTTGGTCACTAATTTATCTACTCTACTCTCCCTCCAAATCTCTCCAATTTAGGGGAATTAAAAATGAGGGGTTAGAGGTAGTTGAAACCCCTCCAAACCCCTCCAAATCTCTCCCCCTCTTTCCTTAAAAAAACTTCCAAACAAGGTAATTGGTTTACTCTCCCTCCCTTTACTCTACTCTCCCTCCTTTTTAAAACTCCCAAACAGGCCATTAATCCCTATATAGCTCTCTGCCTCTGTCAAACAAACAGCCATCATCATCAACCTAAAGAAAAATCATATACTAACATTTCAAAAATATAGATGAAACACTTTGAATTTGAGCAAAGAAATAATATAAAGGATACTGGTTGAAGATTTCTAAGGCATTGGAAGTGCGCAAAGCTTCGTGGTGCTCAACGATTTGAACAGAGGAGTTGATAGAACGACAAGTCGTAGCGGCGGATTTCACTTTGGGCTGACCAATGAAGGGCTCGGTGTGAATGACTTGCTTGTGCATATTGTTGAACTCGACGACGTCGTGGTTTACAATGCCTAATCGACTAGCGCCGCAAGCGGCGAGGTAGAGGAGGGCCAGGGAGCCTAATCCACCGGCTCCGACGACGAGGATGGAGGAGATGAGGAGGTTTGACTGGGCTTTGACTCTGAACGACGGGAGCAAGAGGTGGCAGCTGTACCGGTGGATCATCTCTAGGGTGAGATCGTGATGGGTGGCTGTGGTTGGATTTGGGAGGGCGAAGGTGTTGACGACGGTGCCGTTATGGAGATTGAGGTGGTGGAGTTGGGATTTGAGCTCGTGGAGGATTTGATGGTAAGCTAATTGTTTTGCTCTATTTATAAATGCATGTTATGTAATTAGTCATTGTTTTGGGAATGAAAAAAATGAAATGAGAAGAGAAAAATGAAGAGTAAAGTTTTACTTGAAAGACATCGTATTGGCCACGAGTGAAGCTAAGGCAAGCGTCTCTCACGGCTCCCATATCCTTGTAAATGCTATCGGTTGGAGAGGAGGATTCGATGAAGTAACCCTTTGACTCCAAGCGGTCCACGAAGGTCACCCATTCAGGCCACGGGTTGGGGTCGGGGGAGCATAGAGTTTCTGTGCTATCGGCAGCGACGGCAGCGGAGGAGGCGGTGGAACAGTAGCGGGGGTGGAACTGTAGGGCTTTTGGGAAGAGAAGTGGGAATGGGTAGAGAGGTAAGCGGGTATGGAAGGAGAGAACAATTCCCAAGTGTAAGAATTTTGAGACTGAGATTCAGGGGCGGAGCCAGGAATTTTCAGTTGGGGGGAAGTTGCAACTCTAATATATTTATTAAGACAACCCCCGCATACACTTATACACAAGCTTTATTATATAAACACACTTTTTTATTTGATAAGTTATATACACACACCAAACAAAAACAAAAAGATTTTAGTAATTTTAATCTTTCATAAAATAAAATTCATTTTTACTATTTTTATTTATTGAAATTCTTAAAAAATTTCATTTTCGATACAAATTATCAAATTTTATACTAAAGTAAAAAATCTTTCAATTGAACTAATGAAATTTTTAAAAACATAAATGATCAAAAATTTGGAGGAATAAGTTAAGTTTCAAACATATTTGATGATATCTTGCTCTAACCCATTATGTAGTAACTAAAAAGACATTTCATGTATAGTTTTAGTGACACTAATTTTTTAATAAGTCAATGACTTGTTAATTGCCACATAACTGGTTGAAAAAGATATAGATTCAAATATGTTAAGTGCCAAATTTTATCAAATATTTAACAAATATAAGAGCATATTTTACAATAAAAAAATAAAATTGTGAAAAATAATGTTATATCTCTATAATTATTAGACCAATTTTTTTTTAAGAGCATCATTGGACTAAATCAAATATTTGGGAGGGGCCAATTCTTATTTTTGTAGACTAAATTTTAAAAAAATTTCAAAAATTATATATATATTTAAAAAAATTTCAAAATTTTGGGGGGGCCACGTAGCTACGCCCCTGCTGACATTTCTCTTTCTTATCAGCGACCAGGGTTTTGTGAGAGTGAGTAAGGGTTTTACTAAAAATGGATACGCAGGCGGGGCTTTACAAATTATATCGTTGTTCCTTCTCACTAAAGCTACTAGGATTTTTCTTCAGGCTGATGATGATGGCTGTTTGTTCGGCAGAGGCAGAGAGCTATCTAGGGATTAAGTGATTTGGGAAAGCAAAGCCCTTGACCTGCGCGCCAGAGAGGTTGGTGAGTGACACACGTGTGGCGCGGGAAAGCCACGTGTCGAAGTAGGAGTCTGATTTTTTTACCTTTGCGCACCAGATTGCTTCACGTGAGCTTGACAGTTATTTTATTTATCCATGTGTAAAATAATGATTTTTCATTATTTTTAATTGATCCGTCAACCACGTCAAGTTTCCGTTAGTTTGGTAACGGAAAGGTGCTCAAGGAATTAAATGTTCCGCGTTAATTAGTTTAGAGACTAAAAATGATAAAAATAAAATGTAGGAACTAAAATGGAAAAAAGTCAAAATGTAATGATTAAAAGTGCATTTACGCCATAAATCAATGTAAGTAAAACGGAAACAAGAATCACATGGGCTGTGGAATTTGAAAAGCATTGGACGTTTTGTTTAAAACCTAAAGCAATAACAACAGAGTACAGAGACTAAGAATCGATACAGCAATACCTTAATAGCAATGAAACTTTATATCATGAAAAAAAATGCCCCAAATAAGTTACAAATATCAAACATTTCCTTTTCTCTATGTTCAATTTGTCAGCAACTAATCAAATATTATAAACTAGAAATCAATGATCCAATGTAATTTTTGAGCAAAAAAGGAAGTGTGGTTGCTTACGTTAAGAGCTGATGAAAACATTATCTCTAAAGTTCTTCATCTCTTTATAAAATACAAAATCCCTCTGTCAGATATACTGTCATTACACAACAACGCATTAGAAATAGTGTTAATTCCGATTTTATAATCTCTAAACCAAAACCTACCACTAAAAAGATATCTTTCATAGCAGTCATTCAAATTGCACATTTTTATACAAATTTAAATAATACTCATTGAACAAATTGAATAAGAAATCTTATACAACCAATATATAAAATGCACAATCATTAAATATTTGATATCCAATATCCAAACGTACTTACTTGCTTCCTAATAACTTGAAATCACTCCAATTTAATTGCATCCAAATATTGAAGAAACTACAACATAACAAACATTAAGGGTGATTATTATTTCCTGATTATCCAAATAACTACCTTTTTATTATTTCCTGATTATCCAAATAACTACCTTTTTACGACATAAATTAGACTGATATTAAAAAAATAAAAATAAAAAGCCCCAACACAGTCCACAAGAAGAGACACAATACATGTAGGATTTTTACCTTAGAGAGGATATAGAGATGTAGCTGAAAGGACATATTGTTTGGACTAAAGAACTAAAATTCCCAACAATAAATCTAATTCGCGAGGTAATCCATCAACTATAAAACCCAATGGCAGTATCATCTATACTAATCCAACCAATAATTGCACATGCATGAAAGAAATTTATAATAATAATTAAAAAAAAAAAAAAGCATTCAATGCCAAAATAAATCAGAGTTACTTGAAGGCAAGACACAAACAAATTAGAGTGGTGACTAGTTATGAGAGGTTGCTAAAATGGGGATTGATGATGCTAAGATCGTCAGTAGAGATGTTCGTCCAGATTGATATCGTCAGCCTCCGCTCCAGATCCTGCAAAGAATATGTCTAAACACAAATGTATATGGTCACCGGTGTGGCGCCAGCCACAAAATCTCCGATGCCAAAGTTAGGAAAGGCCCTCCTTTATCAAGAAAGAATCAAGTACTTCTTTAATAATGAAATTTCTAGTGAGTGTTTCTTGTACCTTTTCCGGATCCCGTTTGGGGATATATATAGGTTGTTTTCAGTACCATTCTAGCCGTTGGTTCTGCCATAATGAGGGTGTAATTCCTTGACTTTGTAACGTCCGTGCAGGGTAGTAAATTTGACAGATACTTCTTCAACGGTATTGGTATTTATTGTTCATTTTGTAACGGATGGTCGTGACAGGTGTATGGACGACTAACTTGTAGATTCGGGCAATCACTCTCGTTCCTATTAGTCGTCCACAGGCAAGGTATGGACGGTCGTATTTTTTGGATCGATCAGCTGCCCCCTTATTCCGAGATCGTCCACAAGTCGGACGATCTTAGGAATACGAAAGGGTTTTCTTTTATTTTTTATTTTTTTATTTTTTGGGAAGTGCCCTCCGCATTAATTGCCTTCTGGCGGCGTGGCGTGCGTCGTGGCCACGTGTCTAGTTCTGACTGGTGGGTAGACATCGTTTCCGGTGAGTGTCTTTTCGGTTTCCCGCGGTTTTCCAAAGCATGCCTTTTAGCTTGACCTTTCTCTTTCCTTTCATTTCTTTCATTTCATATTTCTTTGGTTTTTCTGGGTTTCTTCCTTTTTTTGTTTTCTCTGCGTTTGATTCTGAGTCTTGCTGCCGTGGCTGCCTTACCTTTTCGACCTCCGATTCTGTTCCTTCTCTTCAGGTGCGTATCCCTTCTTTTCTGCTCTTTTTCCTTTTTTTTCTTGCTTTGTTTTTGCTTAGTTTCCTTTTTCGTTGTGTGTGTGTCCCTCCTTTAATGGTGGACTACACAGCATTTCAGCAAATTTGTCCTTCTGTTGCTTTTCTTTTCGCGCGTCTGGGAGGTTCTCTAGAGTTTTCCGGCGACCGGTGTCTATACCTTGGCGATTTTGTGGTTGAGGGGAGTGGTTTAGACTTAGCGCTGAGTGAACTGCACCCATTGTTGCAGCAGTCTTTTTCTTGGTTTAAATCTGTTCGCGGGGTCCTTGAGAGGGAAAAAATGGGTTCCGCGGTGAGGTCGAGTGATCCTGAAGGAGGTTCTTCTTCTGGCGTGGCCGTGGACGGGGCTGTGCTGGACACAGCTACCTCTGTGCTTCCTTCGTCCAATCTTCCTTTGTCAACTCTTCCTTCGTCTTCCACTGTCGTCCCTCGTCCCTTCCATGCTCTTAGGGAAAAGTGTAATTTGAAGGTCGATGTTTTTAGTAGGTTCAGGGATAGGTTTCAATTTCCAGCGGAAACTAGGGTTCGTCTCCCCAGGAAGGGTGAAAAATCTTGTGCTTTTGCCCACGGAGAAGTTTGCTTTTATGAGGCGGCCTTCCTGGGTGGTCTAAGGTTCCCCGTTCATCCATTTATCATGGAGCTTCTAGATCACCTGCAGATTGCTCCTGGGCAACTTATGCCCAATTCTTGGAGAATTGTTATAAGCTGTATGGTGATCTGGACGATCATAGCAGATGGAGAGATGATCACGGTGAACAAGCTTACTAATCTCTATCGTCTAAAAGAGTCTAGGGAATTCGGGTATTATGAGCTCGTCCCCTGGGAGAGGAGGTCACGTTTGGTAGGCGATCTCCCTTCGTCCTTCCGTTACTGGAAGTCAAGATATTTTTTTGTGTCCGGAGATGGTTGGGAGACCTTGTCAGATGACGTTTGGGGAAATGTCCCCAGACTGCTGCGTCGGTGGGAGATCCCTGGCCTTGGTGCGTTTGTCTTTTTATGCTCCCTTTCTTATCATCGTCACTTTCTTTTTGATCGTTAGTGTAATCTTGAATGACCCCTTTTTTTGTGCAGTGAAGGAGCGTCCTGGTCTTGACAGCCGATTTGAAGCGAGAGTTCAGGAAGCGATTAAATATTCGAGGACGATCGAAGATTTCAACGAGCTTATCGATCCGCGTACTCTAGCTCGTCACTGTTTGGGACCTGATCCTTCACTCTACGTCCTTCAAGTTCTTGATCGGGAGCAGAAAAAACGTGAGTAGACGTGTATGGTACGTATGTGTATATGTATATATGTTTTTAACTTTCTTCAGCTTTCTTCTCCAGAAATGACGAGCAAATTCAACAAAGATCTGTATGCGAAAATCAGGGGGAAAAAGAACGAACCCCTTTCAAGCATTGGTCAGAGAACTTTGAAGTTTACTGACAGAGAGAAAGAAAAGGAGAAAGAGAAAGAGACGGTGGAGAGGGGGTCGTCTACCCCTGCTCAGGACGAGGCAAGGACAGCTTCTCCTGCAGTTTCAATCGAAGAGGTCCCTGGACCAAAAAGGCGAAAGACATCGCACAAAGGTAAAGAGAAGATGGGTTCCAGTATTTGGGACGATGCGGAGGCTGCCGTAGCCCGGGCCAATGATTTTTTAACTCCTGAAGAGAGAAAGGAGATTTCTCTCGTCCCTTCTCATGAAATGGTGAACCAGCACGTTCATAAACTCGTGCAGGTATGCTCTTTTTACCTTTATCATCATATTATCGCCATTCTATTGTTTTCTCAAGAAAACTCATAAGCTAAAATTTTTAGGTATTGGGGGAAACGATGCATCTTACTTCACAATTCCTGGCGAGTGAGGAGAAAGCTGTTATGGCCACTTCGAAGGTGGAAGCCTTAGAGGCTGAGGCTTCGGGTTTAAGGAAGGATCTGATTGCAGCGATGGACGCCAATAATACCTCCAAGGAGCAAATTAAAGTCCTGACCGAGCAGCTTGAAGCTGAAAAGGCGAAGGTGAAGCAGAAGGACGATCTGCTTGCATCATCGGGCCAAAGGATGAAGGCTGCTGTAGCCAAGGCCGTCCTTGCCTTCCAGACGACGCCTTCCAGACGACGGATGAGTACAACACTGTGCTGTTCCAGTGGTACTTCAAGGGGTTTGAGCTGTTAAGAAGACACATGATCAAACATGGGCAAGGAGTCAATCTGGACGACCTGGATTTTGAAGCTGTGGATAAAGAGATAGAGGCGGACGAGGCTGCTCTGGCGGTTCAAGCTTCTATAGCTTCGGGTGAGGACCCTCCAGCAACTGACGAGGGTGACGGCCAGGCTCCTCCAGCCTAAACACTTAGCGCCATTTTTTTTTTTTTCTTTTTTTGAACAAGTACTATTTCAGGTCCCCATATGTTTTGGGGTTTTTCCTTGAACAACTTGCATTTTTGTGCATATTTATATGAGTCTTGTTCATTGTTGTTTATCATTCTCATTTTAATCGTTTCTCCCCTTCAGCCTTAAAGGAGTTTGAAATTACTTCTTCGTTTCTTGAAGTATAAATTCTCTTCGTCCGTCTGTAGAATTAGATGATTTTTGTTGGAATGTTCTCGGTTGATTAAAGGATTTCCTCGTCATTTTGATCTGGATAATGAGCATTCCTTGTGGGAATATCATCATCTTTTCGATCTAGACGATGGTAGCTTCTTCAAGGCTTTAAGGATTTCCTCGTCATTTTGATCTGGATAATGAGCATTCCTTGCGGGAATCTCATCCTCTTTTCGATCTAGACGATGGTAGCTCCTTTAAGGCTTTTTTTTTTTTTTTTTTTTTTTTTGACCTGCTAGATCTGGACGATGCTGGTCCTTTCGCAGGGTTTTATTGTCTCTTTAGATCAGAAACGACGTAAACTTTTGTAGTGAGTTTTATGGCCTTTTTGATCTGGACGATGTACATACTTTCGTAGGATTTAATCGTCTTTTCGACCTGGGCTATCAGCCGTTTTAAACTTTGAGAAGGCAATTTATAACACGGGGAGTGCTAAATAACCAGTTATGGAGCCCTGAATGATTACTTATATAATCTTGCATAAATACATAACTTGTGGTAGACAGCATAAAATTAATTTGAATAAAAAGAAAGCATGGAATTAAATTTTGTTAACTGCTTACAATTAGGCCATGGGTTCTTTCTTGTAATACCTTTTTAGGTGCTCGACATTCCATGGACGAGGTAACTTGTTTCCTTCTTGGTCTTCTAAATGGTAGCTTCCTTGTCGTGAATAATAGACGACTTTGTAAGGTCCTTCCCAGGTTGGGCCTAGTTTGCCTTGTGCAGGGTCTTTTGTTGCAGGAGTTACTTTCCTGAGGACGAGGTCACCGATGTTGAATCTTTTTAGCTTCACTCTTTGATTGTAGTATCCTGCCATCTTTTGCTGGTATTTGGCCATTCTCTGCGAGGCTTGATCTCTGACTTCGTCCACGCAGTCCAGGTTCAATCTTAGCTGGTCGTTGTTTTCTTCTTCGTCAAAAAAGTTTCTCCTGATGCTAGTGAGCCCCACTTCGACGGGAATAACTGCTTCCGTGCCATATGTTAGGTTGAAGGGGGTTTCTCCTGTTGGCGTTCTTGCCGTCGTCCTGTAAGCCCATAGGACGCCTGGCAGTTCCTCGGGCCACGCTCCCTTTGCCCCCACTAACCGGGACTTGATTATCTTGAGCAAGGTTCGGTTCGTTACTTCCGTCTGTCCGTTGGCCTGAGGATGTCCTGGTGAAGAATACTTGTTTCTGATGCCTAAGCCTGAGCAGAATGATCTGAACCCTTGGCAGTCGAACTGACGACCGTTGTCGGATATGATCGTCCGAGGAATCCCGAACCTGCACACAATATTTTTCCAAACAAAATTTTGTACCTTAGCTTCTGTGATTGTCGCAAGTGCCTCTGCTTCGACCCACTTCGTGAAATAATCAATTGCGACGATCAGGAACTTCATTTGTCTTTTTCCCTGTGGCAGGGGACCGACGATATCGATTCCCCATTGTGCGAATGGCCAGGGAGAGGAAATGCTCGTCATTATCTCACCTGGGACTCGTTGAACGTTCCCATATCTTTGACAGCTGTCACATTTTTTTACAAAGTTGGCCGCGTCTTGCTGCATTATGGGCCAGAAATAACCTGCCTTCATGATCTTTCTGACGAGTGATTTTGACCCCATATGATCTCCACAGATTCCTCCTTGAACCTCCTCGAGGACATACTTGGCCTCTTCGTCTTCTACACATCTTAAATACGGCTGAGAGAAACCTCTTCTAAATAGTTGATCGTTCAAGATAGTGAACCGGGCAGCTCTTCTACGGACCTTCCTGGCCTCTTCAGTGTCTGAAGGCAGTTGCCCGTCTTTAAGAAAAGCCAGGATCGGACTCGTCCATCCCTGGTGTGTATGCACAGAGAAGGCTTGCAACTCTTTAATGCTTGGGAGACTTTGCTCTTCTAGTCTCCAGTAGAGAAGGCTTTGCAACTCTTTCCCACAGACGGCGCCAAACTGATGATGCTAAGATCGTCAGTAGAGATGTTCGTCCAGATTGATATCGTCAGCCTCCGCTCTAGATCCTGCAAAGAATATGTCTAAACACAAATGTATATGGTCACCGGTGTGGCGCCAGCCACAAAATCTCCGATGCCAAAGTTAGGAAAGGTCCTCCTTTATCAAGAAAGAATCAAGTACTTCTTTAATAATGAAATTTCTAGTGAGTGTTTCTTGTACCTTTTCCGGATCCCGTTTGGGGATATATATAGGTTGTTTTCAGTACCCTTCTAGCCGTTGGTTCTGCCATAATGAGGGTGTAATTCCTTGACTTTGTAACGTCCGTGCAGGGTAGTAAATTTGACAGATACTTCTTCAACGGTATTGGTATTTATTGTTCATTTTGTAACGGATGGTCGTGACAGGTGTATGGACGACTAACTTGTAGATTCGGGCAATCACTCTCGTTCCTATTAGTCGTCCACAGGCAAGGTATGGACGGTCGTATTTTTTGGATCGATCAGGGATTGAGTGAGTGAGTGGGCTACTCAATATTGGAGGAGGAAATATGGGTTGATACTATTCTTCTTCTTCCCAGACTTCCTCCCTCTTTATGTATTTGTCTCTTTTTCCCTATCTCTCATCTCTATCCGTTCTCTCTCCTCATATCTATGGGAGTAATTAGAGACCACAATTCTTATCTTTTGACTTCCGTGTCTATCAAAGCAAGTGCAGTGGATAAGTTAAAAAATGTGAACAAAAAGACAAAACAACCCTCAGAAAGAGCAAAATCAAAACGCAACACGCATGACTCATGCCATTTAATCCTTTCTATAGACGTTTTGCCTAACACAAACACCTCAATCGTCCTTTTTTATATAGAGTATAGAAATGGTAGAAGTTAGAGCTATTATTGTGAATCGGGTTGGTGTAATATTTTATTGGATGAGCTCTTGTTGCCTAACGATTGAGTTCAATTTAGCAACTAATAAGCAAGGTTATCAAGATCAAAATTCTACATAGAATCAGCAAAAGGGTTTGAGAATTAGATTGTAAGATCAACATGACGATCATAAAATCCTACTTTTAGATTAAAAAACACCTATAATTATCATTCATAATATATGTTAAATAAATATTTAATTTAACAAAAAATAATTTTTGACACAAATCTATATATATATATATATATAATAGGTAAAGATAAGAGAAACTTAAATTAAAATTTCAAATTAGAGTTCTAATTTTGCACCACGTGTGCTAAATTATTTATTCTTAAAAAGTTTAATTTATTAATTTTAGAATCACATGTGGGACCATATCATAAATATTTATCCAAGTGAATTATTAAATATAAAAACCAAAGAGTCCAGAATAAATTTTTTTTTTTTTTTAAAAGTGCTCCACAATAATTAAAAAAAAAATTACATTTTATACTTAATAATATTCTTACAAAATTATTTAAAAAAATTAACAAAATATAAAAATGACTATCAATAGTATTTAAATTATATTATGCATCTTATTGTATATTTTTAAGTTTATCCATGGATGTGCATGGGTTTACAAGCTAGTTACTAATAAAAGGCAAAGTTTCAAATTACAAATACATAAACAAAGTTTCAAATTCAAAATTTTATTTACAAATACCAAGTTCTAACACTAAAAACATACATAATGTCTCACATAAACAACACAAAACAAATAACAATATATAATGTCACACATAAGCATCACAAAGCAAATAACAATATTTGAAAATTAGTATGAAAAATAGAATATAAAAAATATGTACTTTGAAGAAAAGTAACCAAACGGTCAAATTGTCAACATTATGTCTTATGTCTTGTTATGCTAAGATTTAAGAGTGATATTACAAATATAAGCTATTTACAAATTGATATTTTAAATTTTAAACACAAAACAAAAAAAAAAAGTAATTCAAAAGTTTATTTATTATATTATTATTTTAAAATATATTTATTATATTATTGATGGGATACTTTTTAATTTTTTTATAAAAAAAATAGTACTAGATAGTTATAGCATTTTCTAAACACACCAAAAAAATAAGTCAAGGTATTCCACCAAATATGAGTCACGCAACAACAATAACAAGAAGAACTAGAACTATAGCAATAACACTACCACATCAGATTTGAGGTACATCAGTAAATAGTAGATGACTTTACTCACTATCTTTGCCATAGGCTAATTTTATTATCCGAAGACTAGCAACCTTACTGTACAAAAGAGAATTGGATTTTTTTTTTTTTTTTTTTGGTAAGGATCAACATAAATTACAACCCTAGTGAGTGCATCTATTAACCCCATTACACACCTCTTTAAGAGCAGTACTAAAGCTATACAAATTAATCAATGCCGTAAAGTCCTCAACTCAAGCACACACTAACCACCAGGCCTAATCAGTAGGGTACAATTTGATCCAAATAAAGCCCATCACTCAAAATTTGAAGGCCCGCAAGCGTAATCCAGCACCCTTCTCTTAATTAAATAATAAATAAAAATAAGCCTGCTAAAAGCTGCTCCCCTTTTAAAACCCAAGCTCAAATTTCACCCAAAACTTACACAGCCCAGTCAAAACATCCTTCATCTCAACTCAAGCCCAGTCAAAAAATCCATAATATAAAACCCAGTTCATATTATCCATTATATAAATCATTCTGGGTTATGTAAATCCATAATACTTAACCTCAATTTTCACCTAAAACTTACACAGCCCAGTCAGAAAATCCTTTACTAACAATCAGTTAAAATTCTTTTAGGGCATTCGCATAAAGCTTGTATAATAAAAAATATCATATTTTAACATGCAAAATTTTGTAAAAATATATAGTTGCTACAATAACTATGTAAATTTATTATGACACTATGCATTTTGCATTTAGTTTTTTATTCTTTATTTACGTATCCCAAGTATGAATGGTGAGAGTGAATGATGGTTTTGTATGCGAAGAAAGAAAAACAATTAAAAAAAATGGTGAAACTTTGATATTTTAAAGAAATGTAGTATATAACAAATAATTTGATGTGAAGCTTTTTTAAAAATGAGTATGTAAAATACAAAAAAGTGTTTCTTATGCTAAAATAAATATAAATTTTTGTATAAAATGAAACAATACTCTAACTCTTAGATAAAGCTTTTCAAAGAGAATGTGTATACCAAGGTCACTGAGTTGAACACTTGAACTTAGAATTCTGTAATTCTAAGAGCCCAATTTGGAAGCCCATTATATATGATTAGGTTTTTTATGATTTATTTATATTAGACTCCTGTTTTTTACACTAAATTAACTCATTTATCACAAAAATTTAAAAACTTAGATTAGATAGGACACGTGGCACAAAATTAAACTCTAAATTAATTTTAATTTTTACACTAAATTAACTCACGCGACACAAAAATTTAAAACTTAGATTATATGGGACACATGACACAAAATTAGACTATAATTGAATTCCAATTAGATTTTCTCTCAGTTTTACCTATTAATATATACATATATATAGTCTGGTTCAAGTTACACATGGTGTAATTCTAGGTAATGTTACACCACTCATTATTTTTTAATAGGACGCCAATTTTGACAAATCCACCGTTAGATTACATTATCTTCATATATTCTCAATGCTTGCAAAATTTCAATACTCTAACTCTTAGATAAAGCTTTTCAAAGAGAATGTGTATACCAAGGTCACTGAGTTGAACACTTGAACTTAGAATTCTGTAATTCTAAGAGCCCAATTTGGAAGCCCATTATATATGATTTGGTTTTTTATGATTTATTTATATTAGACTCCTGTTTTTTACACTAAATTAACTCATTTATCACAAAAATTTAAAAATTTAGATTAGATAGGACACGTGGTGCAAAATTAAACTCTAAATGAATTTTAATTTTTACACTAAATTAACTCACGCGACACAAAAATTTAAAACTTAGATTATATGGGACACATGGCACAAAATTAGACTATAATTGAATTCCAATTAGATTTTCTCTCAGTTTTACCTATTAATATATACATATATATAGTATGGTTCAAGTTACACATGGTGTAATTCTAGGTAATGTTACACCACTCATTATTTTTTAATAGGACGCCAATTTTGACAAATCCACCGTTAGATTACATTATCTTCATATATTCTCAATGCTTGCAAAATTTCAATACTCTAACTCTTAGATAAAGCTTTTCAAAGAGAATGTGTATACCAAGGTCACTGAGTTGAACACTTGAACTTAGAATTCTGTAATTCTAAGAGCCCAATTTGGAAGCCCATTATATATGATTTGGTTTTTTATGATTTATTTATATTAGACTCTTGTTTTTTACACTAAATTAACTCATTTATCACAAAAATTTAAAAATTTAGATTAGATAGGACACGTGGTGCAAAATTAAACTCTAAATGAATTTTAATTTTTACACTAAATTAACTCACGCAACACAAAAATTTAAAATTTAGATTATATGGGACACATGACACAAAATTAGAATATAGTTGAATTCCAATTAGATTTTCTCTCAGTTTTACCTATTAATATATATATATATATATAGTTTGGTTCAAGTTACACCTGGTATAATTCTAGGTAATGTTACACCACTCATTATTTTTTAATAGGACGCCATAAGCTTATGGTCAGACTCATGGCTCCCTTCCATTACTCACCCGAAAATTTTTTCTCCCATCGTACTAGAATTTACAGAAGCATAAGTTAGTTTTCTCATCAACCCGATTTCCAAGCAGTGGGATGTTGTCTTGCTGCCAATCTGATCCAGTTCATTCCACTTTGTCAAAATCCGTTTGAAGACAAGCTCATCTGGCCCTTCACTCAATCTCGAGTTTTCACAATGAAATCGGGCTTCAAATTTCTATCTCAAGGAATGGAGTCTTCAAGTCCTAGCACACTGCATGAGGTGCAAGCCGTTTGGAAGAAGGTATGGGGTCTAGTGGTCCGAAGTAAGGTTTTTATTTTTATTTTATTTTTTTCATGGAGCTTTCGATATCGTACTTTGTCTGGTCCCAATTAACGCGTCAAAACAATGATATAAATTCAAAAAAAGAAGAAGTAAAAGTCATGATTTTTAAGGATAAAAAGGGGTAATAAATAAACGCAACATGATTAGGTAAAGAGTCAAAACGTTGCAACAATTGAATTCCTTCTGATAAGAATTAAGACAAAAAAACTCTAATTGGAGATGGTCAAAAAGTTTGATTTTTTTATCAAGCCGTTAGATCGGGCTAAATTTTGGACTATCTCGTAAGTCATATTTTTCCCTTTGAAATTACAATTTACAGGCCAAAATTGAAACTAAAACAGATGAGATATCAATAAATTCTGGAACCCTGATTAAATGTTTTACTTTTTTGAGATAGTCATTTTCCACTGAAATTTTGTGGAAAAAAAGTTTCTCTCACAGAAGTCAAAAAATAGTTTTTCAACTCATTTTAAGGTTACTACCAGACTTAGGAAAATGAGATAGTTATCTAGAAAAAAAAAAAAAAAATTTTGGGGAAAATGAATCATTTTCCATAAAATGTTAATGTTGAAACAAATGGAGACTCATTTGTAATTTGTTTCTATAATTATATCACTTCCCTTATAAAGAATTTTATGGAGAAAGTCTTAAAAATTGAATCCATGTATCACTTCCTTTATAAATAATTTTATGGAGAGTCTTAAAAATTGAATCCACATTTCAATATATTAGCCTTTCCATAATATATTTTCTTAAATGAATTCTTTTTAATTTCTATTATATACCAGTAGTCCTCTGTAAATAGTTTTTGAGTTCAGTTCACAGTGATTAATTCTGCATATTTATATTGAATTGGAGAGGTAATGGACTTTGAAAAAATGATTATTCTTGTGGTTTTGTGCCTATGTTTTGACTAGCTGTTATCAAGTGAATGGAACACGAATTATATCCAAAGAAGAGGACTTGAAGTTGGAAAGACAACTCAAGTTCATCAACAAACTTCCTCTTAAAAGCATTCAAGTTTAGGGTTTTTTAGATTGATGTTCATTATTTTTATATGTTGCAATACTGTAATGTATTCTACGAGTCAAAAAATGAATGTGACACGAAAGATTATCAAACATATAGATTTAAACATTCCATTTAGAGTATATATGTTCTTCTTGTTGTTATTATTTTTATTAATTGTGGTTCAAATCTCAACCCCAGCCCCTCCCCAAAAACATAATAATAATAAAGTATCTTTACAATCACAATTATCTTCTTCTTCTTTTTTTCTATTGTAAATATTCAGTAAATTATGGAAGCCTTATTATTATTATTATTATTATTAATTTTGTATAGAACTTGTTTTGAATCTGTACATATTTTATTTTGTAGACAGAGTTTGGATATATCATTGATTGTATTGATATCAATAAACAATTGGCCTTTGACCATCCTTAATTTGTTGAAAGATCACAAAATCCAAGTAATTGAGCAATGATCAAATCTATTTATTCCCATATCAAAAGAAATAAACAATTGGTTATATATATATATATATATATATAAATGATTGTTTAGAAATTAAAGCAATATTATTGTTTAGAAATTTTATTCAAATATTGAATTTATTGAAAGAATAGGACACTCAAATTGATCTTTTGACTATTTAGTATTTACTCAAGTTCAAAAGCAAAAAATTTAAAAGCCCATAAAATAAAAGTGCAAAACTGAAGGAAATTATGGTTATTTGATCAAGATAACTCAACATAAAAAAAATTTAGACCATTTGAATTCGCTATTTCTAAAATATTTGTTATTTTTCTAAAAAATCATTTGTTTTTCATGGTTTAAATAGTGTTTTTTCCAATTTTGTTAATCTTTCATATTGATTCAAATTTTTGTATGGTTCATTGGATTTACATTAGTATGAGTATATGCTAACATTTGTAAATGTAATAACAAATGAATTATTAGTACAAGGAGATGTACAATAAAGATATAAAATGATTCCGATATAATAGAATGACATAAAATGATATATATATATATATATATATATATATATATATAACCCACTCTTATTTGTTTGTTTAGAATACATAGTTGACCTCGAAATTTTAGAACTAAGACTTCATTGTTATTGTTGTGTTTTAGTTATTGTTGTTGTTGTTGTTGTTGTTGTTTTTGCTGCTATTAATAAAGATTTGTAACTTGCGAAACACATTATGTTTTTTGGTTTGGGTTTTTGCTTCTTCAGTAAAGACCTCGTTTTTCACTAAGAACAACAAAGAACATAGGTCCATCGTGAATTAGACCTTCAGTGATCGGTTTAGGGAAAGATGCTTGTCCATTAGGAACCGTTCCTATTTGTAGGACAACAAAAGAGGACCTTGTAACAATCAGGTCATTGTCAAATAATATTCATCCTCAAACAACAGCATCTCCTAGTGTTCAAGTAATTTCTTTGTTGTATATTTTGAGATGTTGAATGCAATCATAGCCACACTTGGTATTAGAAAAAATACACATAACATTTTAACAAAAATATGTGGGTGTAAAAGGATTCGTGAAAATGGTTGTTCAACATTGTTTATTAACTAAATGAACAAAATTTGAACTAAAGTTTGAAGTTTGTTTATCTAAAGAACCAAGTCTAACTAGAACTATAACTTGACTCAATATATTTGTGAACCCTAAAAATAATACTTTCAGTATTTAATTATGTAAGAATTTATGGAAAATTTTATCAAAAGATGCACCATTATTTCTTGTTTGGAAAAGCAGAACCACTACTAAAATATATAAAAATTTGTCAATAAATTTTAATATAGTATTTGATGGCTATTATGTACAAAGAGAGGTAGATACATAGATTTGTTTTACAGAAATTAAATGAAATTAAGTTAAAATAGAGTTGATCTTACGAACAAACTTAGAGTTTTGTTCAAAAAATCAATAAACCATTCTTAGGCTTGTTCTGTATGCCCAAATTCGGTTTAAGCTCCATAGCCAAGTAAACAAATCAAGTTTGAATACTTTAATCCTTGACTTAGTTTGCTTCGTTAAAATCCTTAAAAAAGTACAACTTATATTTATATATTATAAAATTTTTATTCTTTAATCTGGAATGTTGTAATATAGAGTTTTCAAATGTGGTTGACTTTTAGAACTTTTATTGTACAGCGTGCAGTTCTCCAATTGAAAAAGATTAAAGATAAAAGTTACACTGGAGTTTCAGGAAACATCAGCGTGTATAATCCTCAAGTTCAGGAGGGAGAGAGCTCTGCCGCAATCTATGTCCTGAATGGTCCAGAGAATAATTTGAATACTATCATAACAGGATGGATGGTAACTTAAATTTATACTTATTTTGCTGATATTCCCACCTTAATCTTTGATTTGATGCACTTCTATTGATCTAGGTAAAATGGTCTAGTCATGAATGCAATAAATGATGTGTGTTTTTAACGAAGAAAAATGGGTTGTTTTTTCCTCTCTTTTTTTTTTTTTTTGGGTGAGAAACAGGGTTGTTTTTCCTTTCTTTACCAATTCATTCCACTTTTTTTCTGTTTCCATGATAACAGAACTTTAACCCTTTTAATTAATTTTGAAAATTGAGTTTTGGTTATGATATCTGTGCTCGCCAAAGGCAAGGCTGTTGGGCCTAACCTCACTTGGGCTCACAACTTATTTGTAGAGTGGGTTTAAGGATTTCCAACGGTGGGTAATTCTCGGCCATGAGACTCAATAAAGCCCTCTCTCCCTTTCCTCTTTTTACACTCCTTTCTCCCTATCCTCTCCATTCTTCCAAAATCTTTCAACAACCCCCCCTTCTTCCCCTCCTCTCATATTTATAGCTCCCCATCAATGGAGAGACCATCATTGCTCCCTTGGTTAGCGTGATGGGAGGTCCAGTCCAGTTGATTGTAAGTGGGTGGTTAGGTGTAGATTTCAAATTCTTCTTTCTGCAGTTTGTATGTTCTTGAATCACCTTGAGCATTGTTTAATAATACTTATAGACTCTAGGATTTATATCTAGACAAGTTTGTATTCACGATTTACCAATTGTTCTAAACTTTTAGAACCTAACAGTTAATAATTGCATTTTTTTTTTTTTTTTGGTACTAGTAATATTTAACCTTCTAGTCTAGGTTTGTGGTTCCATATATTTACATATTGAAATGAAGTTGAAAAAATGTATATAGAGTTTTAGAAGGAGAACTATGTCTAGAATATTTTCACAATACTTTCACAATAGATCTTAAGTGGTAGGTTTTTATTAGTTGTTATTAATAAGTAATAGAGTAATTTCAGTAGTAAATTCAAATTAAGACCAATAACAACTTACTATCTAGGATTTGTTGTTAAAGTATTATGAAAGTGTTATGGATATAGCACTTCTCTTTGGAAGAGTTTTATGTTGATTATATATCTCTCTTTTACGTTACAAGATTTAGATGAAGGAAATTGGTGGATATCCAAAGATGATATTAATATTGTATATTTTCCATCTAAGTTATTTCAGAATCTCACCAAAGCAGAAATTGTTGGATGGGGAGGAGTTACTGTTACTACCCCAAATGGAATTGGCCCACCCATAGGATCCGAAATATTTCTAGACATTGATTATCAGCATATATCTTCATTTACAAATATCTGGTATAAAAATGAAACAGGACTCAAATATGGGCCTTATCATGATTACATTCGCAAGATCATCGTTGATAACCTTGAGTGCTATGGCTTAGATTATAATGGATATCGGGGTATGATAGATGAATACACCTTTGGGTTTGGAGGACCTAGTGAACAATGTGGCAATTAAAATATTTTGTTTTTGGAGAAATAAATTGGAAAGATACTCCTTTGAGTATTATGACCATTCATCATGTCGAAGATCTTAAGTTGTCCTTTCATGTTTAACATATCAAAAATTCTAAGATCACATAAAATTTCATAATTTGTGCTACAACTGTCCACATAACAGTCTATGATTAGTGAAGAAAAAGTGGTAAGTCTATATAAAAATGATAGAATGTTAGTCATAGTTTGACACGTAAGATAGTTGTGGTATTTTACGTGTACTAGAACTACTCCGTACATATTTTCCTTAACTACAATCCTACTTTTGTAAATAGCATTGTGTTGATATGAGTTCAATAACTAACAAAGTACACATTATTGTAGCTTAACGAAAAAAATCAAATTAGTCACTTAAATCACAGTTCAATCTCTCTCTCTCTCTCTCTCTCTCTCTCTCTCTCTCTCTCTCTCTCTCTCTCTCTCTCTCTCTCTCTCTCTCTCTCCGTGAAACAACTCCGTCTCTATTTGGTAGCCAGGTACAATCAATCATATAAATAAAACACTATGGTCTGTGGAAGATCTATTCAACCTTTGTCCCTATTTTCAGGTTTCAAAGAATTAAAATCGACACGGGAAGAAATCTCTTCTAAAAAAAAAGGAAAATTTATTGGGCTTATAATTGAGAAGTAACAATTGGGCCTCTGATTTTACGCGGGGCTTAATTTAGCAGCCTCTGCATCCTAGCATGTGGTAATGTTAATGGCCTTTCTGGGTTGATTTTATGGGCCTAACTTAACTCAATTCCAAGGCCTAAGTATATGGAATGTTGACTTAAACAGTTTGTGAGCTTTACCAGTTGTGTGGGCTGCACTGGTGGCTTCTTGGGCTGAATTTCATGAGCTTGTGGACCTTTTGTTGTGTCAAGACTCAAAAGTGTCCTCAATAAGCGTAAACCCTCTTCAAGCTCAAAGTTCAAACGCATGCAAACCATAAGCAAGTACTTCCTAGAAAATAGTAAATTAATTCATCTTTCCCCTTTCATTTGGTCCTTGGTTGGTCCTTGGTTGTGTGGGCTGCACCGGTGGCCTCTTGGGCTGAATTTCATGAGCTTAGGGACCTTTGTTGTGTCAAGACTCAAAAGTGTCCTCAACAAGCGTAAACCCTCTTCAAGTTCAAAGTTCAAATGCATGCAAACCATAAGCAACTACTTCCTAGAAAATAGTAAATTAATTCATCTTTCCCCTTTCATTTGGTCCTTGGTTGGTACGGCTTTTTGTAACTATGCAACAAGACCTTATAAATAAATTTGAGTTGGTGTTTCTTATAGAAATGGTAAGGTGAAGATGAAATAAAAGAAAAAATTAAGAGTAATGCTACAATTACAAATTATTTTATAACACTTTTATAAACTGTTGATGTAGCTAATTTCTTATTGATTTTCCCCTAAGAATGGATTTTTATAAAACTAAAATTTAGGATTTGAAATGAAGTAAATTGCTAGATTAGTTTTAGGAAAAAAAAATATATCAAATGTATGCGAGATATGTTTAAATAGAGAATGTGCTAATTTTTAATAAAAACTTTTCTTTGATAATTTTTTTTTAAAAAATTTTGTTGAATTACAATTTTAACCATTTTTTTTTTAATTTTTTAAGAATAAGGATTATCTAATTAGATTAGGGGTGTTTTGGACATTTTCTGAAGTTATAACTAATTTTCTAAATCCTCTTAATATATAGAAATTAAGTATCACCTTGTTCATTCTCAAAAAAAAAAAAATATATATATATATATATATATATCACCTTGTTATTCTTCTAACCTATGTGGAATTCTAAAATTAACAAGAAAATCTCTAAACTCATCCCTTATGGACTGGACTTAACAAATCCCAACCTCCAACTCATGACTTGTTTAATTTTCACTATCTATTTGGGAATTATTTCCCTTTGCAAGCCCCACCCACCCCTTCCCCTAAGGGACTTGTGGGAAGCACTACTCCACATCCTCAACAGAGGAAGCAATCACTAGAATTTAGCTTTGCAATCTTATTAATTACATTCATCACAAATCTCGCTTTCTTCTATTCATTGGTACCCCTTTCCTATAGTGTTTTAATGAATGAAAGGCTGCTCCCTACCTTTTGCTCCATCATATATGCTCCACCTTTAACTGTCTCACCAATCAACTTGTTAAGAAACTTGAAAGTTGACACTTCATTGCCACCAAAGTATTTTTATTAATGTTCATAACTCCATCTCTTCGTAATATCCATAGTGTTAAGTATCTAGCTGACTTAAAAAAATCAAATTGCTTCCAAGTTTGAGTATATCTAGCAAAACTCGGCTACACCAATTGGAAAATAATGCTTTTTATTATCATTTTTGGGAGATTTTGAACAATAGATTATATCTCTAAGTCATATATAGGCTCTAAGAATCAATATTAGTTTTTCTTATAAAAAAAAAAAATAGCAATCTTAGTTATATAAATAAATAAAAAATGACTTGAAAGTATTTATAATTTATTTGATGATTTTGTAGATTATTTTAGTTTTTAATTGTAACCAAAATTTCATGTGAATGGGATTAGCTACTTTGCCATTTATTTATTTTTTTAAATGTCGTAATAAGTCATGCTAATTCTATCTTTCTTTCTTTTTCTTCATCTTCTTCTTTTTTTTTTTTTTTTTTTTTTTTTTTCATTTTATCAATCAAAGTAAGGTTTTCATACATGGTCAAGAGTTTTATAATTTAATTTCCACTTTTTCATACACAAAGTGTTTGAAGGTCTAAAAAGATTATGTGAGGCTACAATTGCGAAATCTACAGTTGCTTCATCATATGCTCCTCACAAAGCCATAGCATAATTCTCTCTCTTGCTCACTTCGGAAATATCTTCAAAACACTTCTCGTACTTCCTTTAGAAGCTTCCCTAGACAATTAAATTTCAGCCACAATTTGCTTAAAGTTCTAGAAGCTACCTTGACAAAGAAATAAGAAAAGGGGAGAAGTACAGAAACCGAAAACTTGTAGAATCTGACAGAAAATAAATGAAGCTAGCTTGGAACCAAGGAGTTCCCACATGCGTTTATTATCATAATCACCAAGCCTTAGTTAAGGGAGTCGATGTGTCTTACAAAAGTGAACTATTTATGGTGGAGTGCGGTCCATCAAGTCAGTTGACGTGGAGGTGGTATATGGTGTTTTCAAAGCATGAATCTTTCCTCTCACATGAGGGTGAACCTCTTGTACAAGTGTGTGATCATTATTTTGGAATAAAAGGTTGTTTGTTCTGTTTCATGTTGTACTAATTTTGTATCAAACCTTCCACTAGTTCTGTTAGATTATAAAAGTTTAGAACAATTGACAAACCGTGAACATAAACTTGTCTAGATATAGATCCTAGAGCCCATAGGTATTATTAGACAATACTCAAAATGATACAACTCAAGATTCAAGAACATACAAGCTGCAGAAAGAAGAATTCAAAATCTGCCTGGTTTGATTGATCGAAAAACAGGCTCGACCGATTGAAACACGTATCTGCAGAATTTAAGTTCAACCCAACAGCAGTTCAAGTCCATTAAGGATTAGGGTTTCAGATCTACTTCTTCTAGTATATAAAGGAAACCCTAAGCACATTTTTGTGAGGCTTTTTAGAGAGAGAAGAGCGTGCCTCTTTTTATATCTAAGGTTTTGTACCCAAAAGCTCTCTCATATCTCTACTGGTGTTATTCCTTGAAGAATCTCAAGTTCATGTAGATCTGAAGTTGCTCCATCAAGATCAACAATAGTTAAAGAAATAAACATTCAAGGGTGGTTTTAGAGTCACAAATAGGAGAGTTTGTGTTGCTAAACCTTTGAATAGAGTCTCAAAGTTACAAGTGTAGGTGCTTGTGTTGCAAAGGGCAAGGAAAGAAGTAGTCCGTGGACTCAGAACTTGCATGTGAATATGTTAATAAGTTTCTACATGTTGTAGCAATAGGATGTTAGTGGTCTAAGTCTTATTGTAAAACTTCAATTCTTTCTAGTGGATTTGCTTTACCTTGAGGATAGCTAGGTTAAATCATCCCTAAGTTTTTTACCAGTTTGGTTTTCTTGGGTCATCATATCGTGGTGTTCTTTATATTTCTGTTGTTTTGCATGATATGATATTATTGTGTAACCTAGAACTGAATAATTTATCCAAGTAATTACTTGGCTAAATAAATAGGTTAAACAAATCTAGTTTTCAAGGATCTAAAAACTAACAAGTGGTATTAGAGCAGGTTAGCTCTTGTTTTAGGTTTCTTGACCTAGAGTTGATCCTTGATCCCTGCTATCATGGATAATTTGAAGTGTCTTTTTGCATATGTTTGTGATAATTTGAATTAAGATGATGCTATTGTTTCTATTGATCTTATTGATGCTTGTGAAACTCTTCATAAGGAATTATCTAAATCGTTGAAAATTGGTAAGAAATTTAAGGAAGAGTTAATTGGCTAATCTTGAAAAAGAGGAATTGATTGTGAGATTAGATGAGTCTAATAAAAAGAATGAATTTTTGAGAAATCAAATTTCCTCTCAAGATGAAAAAAATGAAGAGTTTGGAATAAAAGCTAGCTAAGTCTAAGGCTGAATTAAAAAAAAATTGTCTAATACCAAACTTGCTGCTAATAACACTGATTCTGTTTCTGTTAAGCCTAAAGACAAGATTTATATCCCTCCTTTTAAGAGGAATCATAAAAAAAAAAAAAAAAAAAAAAAGGCTTATGTTGCTAGGTTAGACAAAGGTAAAAGTTCTGATGTAGACGCTGAAGTTTCTAAACCTAAGTCTAAACCTACTGTTAGAGAGCATAATAAATCTGTTTTTGTGCCTACTTGTCACCTTTGTAGTGTTGTTAGTCATATTAGACTAAATTGTTCTTTGTTGAGGCAAATATCAAAATCTAAGAGTAGATTTGTTGTTAAGAATACTGATGTTCCTAAATTTATTCCTGCTTGTCACTTTTATGGTGTTCGTGGTCACATTTGTCCTAATTGTTATAAATTGAAATTTAATTATTCTGTATTTCATTCTAGGATGTGGGATGATTTTTCTCCTGCCATAAGACCAAATAAACTGTTTCATACGCTTTTGAAAAGTTTAAACTTGTTGGCTTGTGAAAAGAAATTGCAGGATTTTAGTCTCCCTCAGAAGAAGTTTACAATCCCTCAAATACACTTTGCTTCTCATGGTTTTCACCTACAAAGCCGAAGACTCGTACTATATGGGTGATAAAAGAACTGCTAAGGTGAGTGTTGTTTACTTGTCCTTGATTTAATTCTTTCAATTATTTGTGGACATGTTTACTTTTTGTTTTTGATTGTTTTATTTTCTTAGGTTGTTTTGATTATTCAAAAATCCAAAAACATTGAAAAATTTTCAAAAAGACAAAATATTTAATTTTGTGTCTTGTTTTATTTTTCTTGAGAATTACATGAATTATGATATCTCTCTCTTGATTTAGAACATGCTTGATATTGTGGAGAAACATAAAATGTACGTGTTACTTAACTGATTGCATAACTATTTCTGATTTTGTATGAGTATGTACTAGTTTGTACATATACTCATGGGTTAATTAAAAAATTGACATTTCTTATTTGTGTAACCTTTATAGCTTAGTTGAGCACTATCATGCATTGTTTTTGCATTTTATTTATTTAGCATAATGTTTACTTTTTGTTTTTGGTCATTAAAATTTTGAAAAACCAAAAAGATTTTTTTGTATTACACATCATAAATGTGTAGTTGAGATTGGCCTATGAAATTTGCATTTCATGACTATGTACATTGTTTAGCTTGGATGAGCTTATTTTTATACACTTTGCTAGTTTGTGCTATATAGTGACTATTTGTGTGAGTTGTTTATAATTTTTAATCATATGCTCTTGATTTTGAAGTCACATTCTTTTGATTATAAGGACTAAAAAATTCTAAGAGAAAGGCATAAATAACCATCTTACCACTATTTACTATCATGAACAACTTAGTGCATATCATAAGATTTAGTGCTCGAAAAAGTGTAGCACATGCACAACAAGAAAAGTAAGTTGTTGCCTTAAAAGAAAAAGAAAAATCTGCATAAAATGTATAAGGTAAAAATTAAAAATACATGATTGCAAGCTTGTTTTCTAGGAGATGTGAGAGTTATATGATGTAGCTCTTTAGGTGATAACCACTTTCAAACTTGTGTGATGAATAATGTAGAAATTTTGATTGATTAATATCTACATATCACCTTTTATGGATCTTATACGCTTACTAATTGCACACATCACAAGTAAATCTTTGCTAAGCTTTGTACATGAGATTGTGTGTAAACTAGTGTGGCCATCCAAGATTATGCACTTTGTGATGTTTGATGCAAATTTAATGTGTTTTAAAAAAATTTTGGAATCATTCTAATGCATTAGATGTCATAAAAAATCTTTTGAAAATTGATTTTGCAGAAAAATTTCTAGTTTTTAAAAAATTATGATTTTCAGAGTCTCGATCGATCGAATGTATTTTTCGATCAGTCGAAAAAGTCAAGTTCTTAAAACCTGACCTTCTGCCTTGAAAGCTCGAAAATGTGTCAAAAACACACGAGCGGTTTAGACCCCCAAATTAAAAATACGGCTTGGTTGATTTTACACTAACTTAATGATAAGTGCGGAATAGTGTAAACACAAGCGTATAAGCAAAACAAGTACTCTAATCCATATTTAAAGCAACACATCAGTAAAAATGAAATGAACAAGAGTAAGGAAGAAGGATGCAAACACAGATAACACCGAGACGTGTTATCGAAGAGGAAACCGAAGAACTCGGCGAAAAACCTCTCTGCCACCCTCCAAGCGGAAATCGATCCACTAGACAATTAGTTGGGATACATGGGTTAGCAAGAGACCCTCCAAGCCTAGTCTACCTGATGTACCTAAGCCCTCCAAGCTCCTACTCCAACAAGGCTTCTCGGAACCGTGTCTTGTCTTAATTCTCCGGATCCCGCAATAAGCTCCATGTTGCTTCTGCCATTCTAGGCTCCTTCCAATGCTTCCCAGCAGCACCAAAACGTCACTCAACACTCTCAAAGGCGTGGTAAGTGTTTGGGCTATCAACCTCTCAAAGATATGGAAAATGGAGAGGAAAGAGTTGAGGAAATACCACAAGAAAGTGTATAGAGAAAAGTAGGTATGATCATCTCTAATTCTCAATGTGTTTGGCTAGGGTTTTCTCTCTGAAGCATTCCTCAACATTTGTGGGTAAAAAGGGTATATATAGGATAGGTACAGAAAGTGTGACTCAATCAGTACAGGCTGGCAGAACAGAATGCCTTGCGGGTGTCTCGCGGGAAGGCCTTACCCGCGAGACACAGCTGTCTCCACCTGGCCTAACTCTTCGCATTCCAGCATGTGTCTGGCACATGATTCACTTCGCGGGATGCTAGGTCGCGAGACACCCGCGAGAATCCTTCAATCTTCAAATGCTTGAGTCTTCATACACTCTCTCTATCACACACCCCTTACAACAAATCCCACAACAAATACAGGGTATAAACGATTGATAATAATTACAATCAAATTTGGCACGGAATAAAAGCCAACAAAACACATAGTTGTAAATAACAACTTTACATGCCTGACTCAATTGGTATTTGATTAATGCCTGATCAGTCGAAGTCTATTTTTAACATTTTCAATTGGTATTTGGTTCTTATTCAATCAGTCAAAATTTTTCTAGATTTTTCAGTCTGGCTTCTGCCAACTTCGATTGGTACCCAATCGATACTTGACCAATCAAAACTGAAAAATTTTCAGTTTTTAAGTATTTGGCTAATCTATTTTTTCATGCATCATTTGTGTTTAGAATTCGCATGCATTGTATTGTTTTCTTTATCCATCTTGCATTTTTGCAGTCATGTCTCATTGATTTCACACACAACGCGCATACAATTTTCTAAATTGGCTACTTAACTTGTTTAAAAAAAATTGATTGATTAATTTTTTTAGTTTTGTACATTTTAGTATATGCTATTTTTTTTATGTGTGAACTGCTAAATTTTTTTTGAGATATGATGGATAATAAATGGGCAAATATTTTTTTTACTCATGCATTTGTTTATGGGTCACATAGTGTCAAGTTTGCATATATTGAAAGAGAGAATATTTTTCTTCAAGCGAATCCTCAATTTTTTTTAAAGTTAGGCTTGTGTGTTTTTACTTTTCCCCACCTCCTAAATCTTCCCCAAAACTGTTTTTCCCAAAACTTGTTTTGTTTTTCCTATTTTTATAGGGGGAAAAGCTTGTTTTTAACCTTTGTTGTTCATAGGGGGAGTTGTTGCTCTTTATAGGGGGAGTTGTCTCTATTTTCTATAGAGTTGAATTGTTTTGTATTTCCTTAATTCTCTATTTTCTCTTATTCTTTGTTGCGTATATTTTCTGTCTACCTTCTGATTGGATTGTCTTTGTCAATATGTGACAAAAAGGGGGAGAAATAAGTGAAATGTGAGAAATTTGTTTTAAAAAGTTTTTAACTATTTTATTTAGGGGAATATGAAATTGTTTTTGAAATGAGGAGAATATGAAAAGCTTTTAATGTATCTAACTTAGGGCAGTGGCGGCGCCACGTTCAGGCTAAGGTGAACTTAGGACCACCCTGACCTGAAAAAGAAAATTTATATATAATAATTTAAAATTTTTTATTTGTTTACCCTTTAAAAAAAAAATTAGGAACACCCTCAAATTAAATTTTTTTTTTTTAATTTGTTCTACTTTCAAGCAAAGAAAAAAAAAGCCCGAAATTTTTTTTTGAACTAAAGGTAGGGTTTGGATAGCGCGTTTTGCGCGTCTACGTTTGCAACTCAGCATTTTCAGCTTTTTTTTTTTTTTGGTTAAGCCGCATATGTTGACTTTTCAACTGTGAACAGTACACTTGTGCACTGTTTACGAACCCACAAATATCACTTTTTAGCCACTTTTTTTTATTAAAAATTGGTCCCACAATACTATTCACACATTTAAAAATTATTTTGCTACAGTATTTTTAATTTTCAGTTTTCAATTTTATCAAAATAAGTTCTATCCAAACGAGCCCAAAATCTAAAAAAAAAAAAATGTGACAAAGCAAGCCCACCCAGGGAAAAAAAGCCCATCATCAATCCTAATCAACAGATGGTAAAACAAACCCAATCTGTAAAAAAAAAAAAACAACATATGGTAAAGCAAACCCAACAAATCAAAGATGATAAAGCAAACCCACGGATTCTCCAAAAAAAATTAATAAATAAACAAACAAACAAACCAAAACCCAATATGCATCTACCGATTCATCAAATGGTAAAGCAAAAAACTAAAATCAGAAACCTAACCTAAAGAAAAAAATTCATCAACGACAAACTAAAACCCAATACACGACAGCGCCTTTGCCTCAAACTCGAGCAAGTGAGCAATAGAGCACATCGCACTGGGCCTTAAACTCAAGCTCTAGAGCACATCAAGCATCAGAGATCGGAGATCGGTCACACTCGACTTGGCCTCAATTCCTTCCTCCCCTCGACGTGCTACCCAACGATGCCGCCCCTCAGGCCTCCCTGCTCCCTCAAGGTATTTCATCTTTACACTTTACTTCTCTGAGTTCTCTCTCTTTTTCTCTCTTACATCTTTCGGTTAATGGGTTTGCTGTGGTTTGAGCTCTCTGTCTCTCTCTATCTCACTCTTTATCTGAAGACTGAAATGACTCTCTCTCTCTCTATCTAATTCTCTCCCTTTCTCTTTTAATTTTAAATTGTAATTGGCTTTATGCTTAGCTTTACTTTATAACTTTATTCAATTATTTTCCCTTGTTTTGACTTTATCTGTTGGTGTTGGTGAGTTACTGAGTTTGTCTTTTAGTCTATTGTGAATGTATTTGATTAGCTCTTATGATTGGGGGCATTGGGCTTGTTTGTTGAGTGGGGAGTGGATGGGGGCCATGGGGCCGATGTGGGATATTTGAATTGAGGGAAGTATAGGCAGCATAGGCAATTAGCCTAACTTACCAATAAAAAGACAAAATTAAATTATGTTAGGACTTAGGCACTAGGCAGGTAGTGGGTTGAGCCATGGGTTGTGTGCTAATAGTTAGTAAAGAAAAATAGTGAAGCAACTAAACTATAATAATCAATAATTTAATTAACCAATACATTATAAATGACAAACAAATTAAATTATGTTAGGCTAAACAACAATTAATAATTTTATAATTAATAAAACAGTAGAAAGAAGTTTTTCAGCAATGAAATATATAAAGAATGAACTGTGCAATCGAATGGAAGATCAGTGGATGAATGATTACTTGGTTGTATATATTGAAAGAGATGTAGCTTGTAGCATTGATAATGAGACTATCATGCAAAAATTTTAAAATATGAAAACTCGTAGAAGGCATTGTAAACTTTATGTATTTGCGTGGTTTGTGATTGTTGTTGTTGTCAATATATGAATTTATCTTTTTATTTGTTAGGACATATGTGTTTCACTTGTTAGGAATATATGTCATTCTTTGATATAATTGGCTAATCTTTTGACAAAACGCACTTTAATTGTAATTTGGTAGATCTAGGATGTGTTTAATACTTCAAGGAACATGTTGTTCAAGTCTAGTATTAAAGCCATGAAGATTGGACCAAGAAACAAATGAAGAAAATGTGTTCAATAAAGCTGGACAGATAGCTCGACACCTGCGGACAGATAGCTCGACACCTGTGGACAGATAGCTTGACAACTGCTTGACACCTCTCGACAGCTGGCTATCTATCTAGCTCTTAATATGTTTTTTATCGCAATCTCGACACCTTCTCGATAGCTGGTGGATCAATTGAGAAAGCTCTTGTCCCCTCAACAGCTTCTCAACACCTACTCGACACCTAGCTATCTATCGAGGTTTAATGAGGCTCGACAGATACTATCTATTGAGGTATCTATCGAGGTTACAGAAATCAGAATTTTCAGATCTGATTTTTGGGCCAGGCTTTTGTATTTGTGTAAGGTTTCTTTTCTCACAACCCTAGACCTATATAAGGCCTATTTTAGAGGCCGTCACATAAGAGAATACAAGGAAAATATATGCAAAAGGTGACCGATGCCTTATTCTCTCTGAAGGAAGCTACTGCGTCTTTGTGCCTTAGGGTTTTGTAACCAAGTGCTTCTTGATCTTCATTCTTAATGAAGTGAAGAACTTTACAGCCAACAATCTTCTTCTAGTTGGTGATTGAAGTCGCATACTGAGATCCGCGTAATTGGTTAGTCACGTACTGGGATTCGTGCATCATTAAAGGGTGGTGTTCATATATTGAAGAGATCAGAGATTTTGAAGCGGTAGAAGGTTTCTGTTGTAAGTTCATCTACGGGGATTGTAGAGTCTAGGGACAAAGGTTTTGTACTAGATCTGAAACTTCTCTTTACTATAGTGGATTGCTTTTTGGGAAGGTTTTCTCCCAAGTTTTTTTACTGTGAAATTGGTTGGTTTCATTGGCTTTCCTGGATCATCATATCTTGTCTTATTTACTTTTTCGCTGCATATGATTTTGACATGATATTGATGTTTGTTTGTTTTAACAAGTTTTATTCATAATAAATCTAATTAACAACTTTGATTTAAAACTTGTTAATTCTATCAACCGAGGTCTAAATTTCCTAACATTATTAGATTGTGTAATTTTATGCTTCTTGAGGAACACCCTAAGAAAAATTCTTGAAGCCGCCATTGACTTAGGGAGAGAGTTAGTTTACTTTTCTCTTTATATTGTGTTTCATATTGTTTATATTTCTTTCTTTCCACACATGCGTTGATTTTTTCTTTTGAGTGTTTTCAGGAAAGACAGGTACATTCTGATCAAGATCTTCTACCTCTTCTTACAACTTCTAGGTTAGGAGTCCTAGATAAGAATTTATGATGTATTTGGACATTGTATTGGACTGGGTAGTTCTTGTATTTGGGCATTTCATTTTGTATGTGAGTTTTGTCAGGAATTGCCAAATGGGGAGATTGTTAAGTTCTAAAAGTTTAGAACAATTGGTAAACCATGAATACAAACTTGTCTAGATATAGATCCTAGAGTCTATAGGTATTATTAGACAATGCTCAAGGTGATACAACTCAAGATTCAAGAACATACAAGCTACAGAAAGAAGAATTCGAAATCTATCTGGTTTGATCGATCGAAAGACAAGTTCGACCAATTGAAACACATATCTACAGAATTTTAAGTTCGGTCCAACAGCAATTCAAGTCCATTAAGGATTAGGGTTTTAGATCTACTTTTTCTAGTATATAAAGGAAACCATAAGCACGTTTTTGTGAGGATTTTTAGAGAGAAAAGAGTGTGCCTCTTTTTGTATCTAAGGTTTTGTACCCATAAGCTCTTTCATATCTTCTACCGGTGTTATTCCTTGAAGAATCTCAAGATCTAGTAGATCTGAAGTTGCTGCATTAAGATCAACAATAGTTGAAAACCTAAACCTTCAAGAGTGGTCTTAAAGTCACAAACAGGAGAGTTTGTATTGCTAAACCTTTGAGTAGAGTCTCAAAGTCAATAACGTGGATGCTTGTGTTGCAAAGGCCAAGGAAAGAAGTAGTTTGTGGACTTGAAGCTTGTACGTGATCGTGTCAGTAAGTTTCTACATGTGGTAGCAATAGGATGTTAGTGGTCTAAGTCTTATTGTAAAACTTCAATTCTTTCTAGTGGATTTGTTTTACCTTAAGGATAGCTAGTTAAATCCTCCCTAAGTTTTTTACCGATTTGATTTTCCTGAGTCGTCATATCGTGGTGTTCTTTATATTTCTGCTGCTTTGCATGATAAGATATTATTGTGCTAACCTAAAACTAAATAATTTATTTAAGTAATCACTTGGCTAAATTACTAAGTTAAACAAATATAGTTTTCAGAGATCTAAAAACTAACAAGTTCAACAATCTAGTATTAGAACAAGGCGATTAGAGACCTTGTTTGTGGTGTCTGTGATAGTATATTTGGAGGTGCTCATTTTGCCCATATACAATCCGGGATTGTGAAGCTACTAATTTGGGATCAAGCTTACTATGTGGTGTGAGAGATTTCATCAAGTTGTGATCATGGACCTCCAAGCTGTTGGTAGCATTAGAAGGCTCATCAACCAAAATTACAACATGTGATCGACTTGCATGGAGCCATACTTGCAAGGACAAGATTTGTGGGAGATTGTGGCTGGTGGTGAAACCACACCTCCTAAGAATGCTGAAGCATTTTGGAAGTGGAAGATTAAAATTGGGAATGCTATGTTTGCAATTAAGACAAATGTTAAAGAAGAGATGTTATAGGACATCAAGTGGGCGTGCAAACACACCAAAGGTAGCATGGGAGACCTTTGCAACACTATTTTCAAAGAAAAATAATGTAAGGCTACAGACAACTTTTTGAGAATAAGCTAATGTCAGTGGCGTAGTAAGATATGACGATCACTTTAATATTGCACCAAAGTATAGTTTTTGTTGCAAAATCTCTAAATTAGATTTTGCATCAAATATTTATGATTCAAGAATAAGAAGGATAATTATTCATGAATTGTTGGTTTTGGACAATTCTATATTCGGGTCACAATTCATGACTAATTATCTGTCTTATTATTGAATCAGAAATATTTGATGCAAAATCTAATTTAGGGATTTCGTGATAGAGAAACTTTACCTTGGTGAAATATTAAGGGAATGTTATATCTCGTTGGACCAACAACATTAGCTCATTCTCAAGAATTAGTAACCTTAGACATACACACACACACACACATATTGAAAATAGTCTCGCAAAGGTGCCCATGCTACCTTTGGTGTGTTTGATGTGCTCCAACATCTCTTCCCCAACACTTTTCTTGATTGCAAACATAGCCTTCACAACTTTAATCTTCAACTTCCATAATACTTCAGCATTCTCAAGAGGTGTGATCTCCACCGGCCACAATCTCTCACAAATCTTGTCCTTGTAAGTATGATTCTATGCAAGTCAACCACGTGTTGTAATTCTAGTTGTTGAGCCTTTTAATACTACCAACAGTTTGAAGGTCCACCATCATAACATGGTGAAATCTCTCACATCACCATGAGCTTCACAATCCCAAATTGTATACAAGCAAAGTAAGCACCTCAAAAAATACTATTTTAAACACCCCAAAAAGGGTCCTTGACCGTCTTGTTCTAATACCAAATTGTGGAACAAGTAGAAGCTCAAATACTAAATTGTTGAACAAAAAAATAAAAAAGCACAACATGAAAGAGAACAAACAAAATTTTATTTCAACCTATATATATATATATGGTCACAACCTATATATACTCACTTTGACATACATGGTTACTTGATGGACACTACTCCACTATACACACTTCACATTTGTAAGACACATGAACACTCTTAACTAAGGCTTAGTGGTTATGCTACTTCCATAGACATGTGGGAACACCTTGGTTCCTATTTATACTTGCTGGAGGTCAGTTAAGTAACCGACATTGAAGCTTATTTCTTTCACAAGGCAGCTTCTAGAACTTTAGGCAAATTTTGTCTGAATTTTAATTGTGGGTGTGAATGCCCAACGCTACGTATTGGGCATGGGGCCCAATTTGAATATCACTGTTTGTCCGAAGAGGTAAAAGGGATCAGGGCTGAGTCCGTTTGGTGGAAATGCACTTGAAAAGGAATGATGGGATACGTCCGAAGACGATCCTGTTGGTCCGAAGAGGTCCCCCTCATCGGATCATTAGAGAACTTGATCAAGCAAATATACTGAAGGCCTAAGCGACCTTCCCAACTGATTCCACGGTAAAGAGCAAACTCTGGGCATGCCTAGGGATGAGAAGAACATAAAAATATCTTAAAGGAAAAGCTGCTACCACCGCATTTAATGCACTACAGCAACTTTCCTGGCCGCATTTATGTGGAGAAGTCACCTGAACAGTTCAACCTCAGCTACTACCACTCACGGCAGACTAAAGCAAACGTCTGATGTGACATGTACTCAAGTGAATGCTTGGATGAAGAACAAGTGTACGGTGAAGATGAGGAAGAAGGAGGATATATAAAGGGAATAGGTCTCTGAAAATAGGGGGAAGAAAAATTGTATTCATTTTGTCGATAAAAATTAAGCCTCTTCGGATTTAAGGGAGATCCACTCGATAATGGTCTGAACATTGTTTTATCCTGACTTGCATAAATGAATCGTTGCTAAATCCATAACCAGCCCAGCTATTTCACCCATTCTCTACAAATTTATTGTTCGGGGTTCATTGGGCTCACAATCTGCAAAGCCTGGGCTTAGTCTACCAAATTTGGACCCTACATTAATTGTCTAGGGAAGCTTCTAGAGAAATATTTTGTAGATATTTCTAGAGTGAGCAAGAGAGAAGAATGAGAGAATTTTCTAGGAGTCTAGTCATTCCTTTATTTTTATTTTTTATTTTTTATTTTATTTTAATTTAGTTTTAGTCAAAATGTCAAATCACCGGTCTAGAAAAAAAAAATCCACCCTTTTATTTTTTTATTTTTTTATTCTCAATATAATTTCAAATCTGGTTTTGTGTTAACTTTTTGTTTTGTCCAACTTAAAAATAAATAAATAAAGCCTTTTTCAGCTTTGTTTATGAGTTTCATTAAAAACGACCGAATATATATAATATGTATAAACTTAACACTTTATTTGGTTAAAGATGAAGGAAGAGAAAAGAAATGAAATGAAATAAGAGAAAAGAAAGGGAAAAAAAAAAACGTTTCTCTCATGAATGTTTGGAAATAAGAAGAGAAAAGAGAAGCATTATTTTATTTTCCTTTATTTGGTTTGTAAAGGGGAAGAAAATGGAAAGAAAGGTATGTGCCTTTTTACTTTTATACCCACCTAAATTTTAGAGAGATAAATGTAACATCTTGGACAAAAAAGTAAGTTTCATGTTATATAGAGTCAAAGTGTCCAATTTTAATTTTTAATTGCTTAAAATGTCAGGTTTTCTCTTCAATTCCGTCCAAAATGGGAGGATTGAAAAAAATGAGCCTAGCGGAATTTTTATCCCTTCTTTTCCTTTCTACTTGAGCAACCAAACGGAGGAATGGTTGGTCTTCCCTTCTTTCTCTCCACTTCCCTTTCCAAACACACTGTAAATTTTGTGTTCCACATTGGTCTTTCCTATTTGTTAATAAGATTACACTTTTGGCATTGCTCTTTCCAGTTAGCTAAACTAGGAATATTCCTGATGGTTGAATAAGAGATCTAAGGTTCAATCCCCACTTATACTAAAAACTGAAACTGATTGATGTCTTAGTCTAATGATAAAAAGTCATCATCAGGAGCAGATGTTATAGATTGAAAATTTTAACCCTTCTTTTCCTTTCTACTTGAGCAACCAAACAAAGGAAATGGCTGGTCTTCCCTTCTTTTCTATCCACTTCCCCTCTTTCCAAACACATTATAAATTTTGTGTTCCACATTACTCTTTCCTATTTGTTAATAAGATTACACTTTTGACATTGCTCTTTCCAGTTAGCTAAACTAGGAACGTTCTTGATGGTTGAATAAGAGATCTGAGGTTCAATCCCCGTCTATACTAAAAACCGAAACCGATTGGTGTCTTAGTCTGATGATAAAAAGCTATCATCAGGGGTAGAAGCCATAGATTGAAACTTTCTTAAAAAGAATAAGATTACACTTTTGACATATGGGATCTTATCTTATTGTTAGAAATTTTTAAGCCTTTAGAATAGGATAACCATGCATTGATGATGAGAGTTATATATATAGTTCTGTACGTGCAAGTTAGATTTGAGTTTATTTATGTGAGTGAAATAAGTTATCTAACAGTACATTTACATGAGAAATCTTGATAAGATGTAAGCTTTTGCACGACACTTAGACAAGAAACAAAGAAAGTGATGATAGGACATGAAAAAGACGCACATTTAGAGAAGAAGAAGAAGCTAACTATCAAAACAACACAATACGTATGTGGAAAACCCTAGAGAGGGGATAAAAAACCACGATTTGAGCAAAAAACCTGTCTTGTATTATGTGTTGGAAAGAGATTAGTTTACGATGGAGTTGCCTTTTTCTTCCTACCAACTCTCCACTTTCATCTCAAAATATTTGGTTTGGTTCTTGCCCTAGAAGTTTAGTTGCATGTTCCTTTTATACTCTAAGGAACATGGCTAAGTATAAAGATAGGTGTCAAGTTATTATAATCTCTCTCTCAAGATCTTTTTACAGCTGTGAAGTTATTTGCTAACTAAGGGATAAGGATGGCGCCAACATGGCACTAGGACCCGTAGGTGGGTAGCTTTGTCACTATTTGGGAGACAAGTCTTGGTCATCAAAAGGGACATCGGGAATACTATGATTGGTACACGTGTCTCCAAGGTGACTCATCGTATATTCAACCAATAAGGGGTCTCCTCATAGCCTTCAACTCTAAAAAGTCACTATGTCCCTTTTTGGTAATGCTTGAATACCGTGTCAGATATAAATCTCGCTTCCTTTTCAAGGCAATCACGTCTTTTGCACTGACCAAGACAAAGTCTCTTAGCCATCACGTGTAGAGTTCAGATTAAACCACTTATGCATTCTCTCATGCCTTAGTGGTGTTATGTACAAGTTCTTTTTGTGTTATTTATTTTATTATAATGTCAAATATTCTTAAAATTTAGGTCTTGACAGAATTTTCAGTTTTTCACTTCTTTTCCACATTGAATCCAATAACATTTGCTTCACTTGGACAAGAGTAAATAACATAGATATCTTATATTGTTTCTTAATTATGATGCATATCCACTTGCGTATGCTTTTGTCCAATGATGAACCAATTAACAATATGTCTAAACTCTTTCTCTATCATTGTGTTAATTTTTTAAAACTTCACTTCTAAGTATGGTTTTTAATCTTTATTTTAAATATATTAGAAATGCAACCTTTAATTTATGAGTACTTCATTTTCCTCTTTATTTTATCAAATCTCTAATTTCAAAAAAAAATATATATAAAAAATATAATTTTATTTATTGGCAAAGCCTTTCATTTTATTTAAACAAATATATTTCTATTCTAAATATAATTTCAAATCTAGTTTTGTATTAACTTTCTGTTTTGTCCAACTTAAAATAAATAAATAAATAAATAATTTATTTCGGCTTTCTATATGTGTTTTATTAAAAGGCCTTTTTTTGTCACAGACCAGCCCATTATATGTTTCTTTAAAGGGAGGCCCAATTGCTTTCAAAACAATGTCCGAAAGTTTCTATAGAAGTCCCCATCCAAAAAATAAAAAAAAGAGATGGTCAGTGACACTACGTAATGGCCACATGCACATGCACATGCAAAGCGAAGTTGCTCTGTCACTGTGCATGTGGCAGAGTAGTTTCGCAACTGAGAAATCATAAACAGTGAATGGGGCTGCCTGATTCTTCTCCGTCGTTTGATGCACAAAAAGTGTTTGATGATAGTTATTTAAGAAAAATGGAATGGAAATTGGCTGATCTTTACTTTATTTATGTTTTATGCCAAGTTCTTATCTTTCTTAAGAATCCAACATAACTTTGCTTTTGCAGAGATTAGTAAAACATACAGAACTGAGAGCCAAAAACAGCACTGCACCACCCTACAGTATACTCCTCATGACAAAGTTCAGGTATAAAAAACAAACTATTTTTTTTCTTTTTTGGTATTAATTCATTTAATTGTTGAACCCAATTTTACATGTTTAGTCTCCTTTTTTTTGTGGATTCTCTTATTTGTTTCTTGTATTTAGTTATTTATTTAATATAGTGCCTTGGATTGGTAATTTTATTCTATTTTTGTTATTGCATGAGGGCTTGAGAAATTATGGTTTATTTATTTTAGTTTATGCTTTGGGTTAATTTATCTCTCTTGCAATGAATTTCCACCCAGAAAATTTTATTTTTTTGGATTATTTAATCATTTTACTTGCAGTAAATGATGTTTGAATGTAGTTTTGTTAACAAAGTTATTAGACATAAATGTACAGATGTTTTAAGTGAACCTTCATAGTGGATTTTGATTACCATATCTAAACTAACTTACAGTATGCATTAACAGAGTTTCTGCAGTTATTTTTGGTGGCATTGTTGGTATTTTTTTATTGACCCTTTCCTAAGTTTCCTTGCCACAATAATCTCTGGGTAAATCTGCAAAATAATATGCAAAAATCAGAATGTTGAACTCTGCCTTAATGTTGATCTATCCCTCTCCTCCTCCCTTTCCTATTCGTCTTCTTATTCATCATTATTAGCCCCTCGAATGTTTCATTTTTGTAGTATCTCCATAGTTTTCATCTCCATCATTTATGATGATAAATTTGCCTATATTGGTAAAACTTACTTCATATCAACAAAGTATACATTTACTATATATTCGTTGACTAATTACTATAATTTTAGTGCCTCAATTAATGTGGACAAGTGCGTATATGGTATCTGGTGTCTTTGGTGAACTAATCTCCTAGGGCTTTGGGGGTGCCTTTCACCTTTGCTATTTTGGATGTGATCTTTTAAGTTTGAGGGTTTTGTTATGATGATATTGAAAAAGGGGTTTCTTTGTATGTTAGGAGTAAAAGGGTTGACAATTCTTGTGCATAGGCTTGCTAGGCCATCCTTGTGGTACTTGATGGTTCATTCTTGATCTATCTTTTAATTTTTTTTTTTTTAAAGAATGTCAGATGATGGTTATCATGGCTGCTTGGCTTTAATAGTTACAAGTTCTTGTTGGTGGTCAAGAAATAATCATACAGTAATGCATATTTTGCTTGGTTCTTTATTATAAAAGATTTTCTTTGTAGTTCTGTCCTAATAATGTGACTGTAGTTTGTTTTTTATTTTCCTGTCCTGGTAATAATGTGACTGTAGTTAGTTTTTACTTTTAAGGGTGATGCTGGTTATTTTTCTGCCGGCACTCACATTCTTTTCATGATCTCTTTTTAATATAGCTTTGTATGTTGTACAAAGTGTAAGGTTGAATTTAATCAACCATTTTGTTGGTTTTATTTCGTGCCAAATTTACTTGTATTTTAGCAATTAGTCACCTTGTATTTAGGTTGGATTCATGTAAGAGTAGTGTGTTAGAGAGTGTGAAGAAATGTTCATCATTATGCAAAGAAGCAGGGACTCGTAACTGGAACTCACAGGTGGGTCGCGACTGGCAAGCTGCCAGAAGAAGGTCATGTGTCAAACATGTGGGAAGCTGAAGCGTTATGCCAGCTATTGCACTACAGGACAAAAAATCCAGACTAGCAATGCAGATACCTCTCGGTTGGAACTCGCGACTCAGTCCAGTCGCAAGGCCAAGCCGCCAGCCAGCTCTGTTTTGGAAAAACTGACTCTTCGCATTCCAAACACACATCACTATATATAGACCCTTATACCCACGAAATGTAGAGAGCTTCCAGAGAAAATTTTGAGAGAGAAATCCTAGAGAAAAATAAGATTAATTCATTCACAATCTTCATCTCAGAGACTCTTCAAATTCCTCTGCTCTCACCCTCTCCATTGATACATCATTGAGAGGTTCTTAGCCAAATCATTTTCTCACCATACTCATATCAGTGAAAAGGTTTATTTGGTGCTTTGGGAAGCAGTTATGAAGGGACCAATTCATATTAGTTGATGCTATAGGCTATAGCGGAATCCGGTAAGTTAGAAAAGAAAAAGGTTCGCGCGCAACCTTGTTGGAACAGGAAGCTTGGAGGGCTTAGGTACACTATGTAGATTGGGCTTAGAGGGTCTATTACTGTTCATGTATCTCAACTATATTTTCTAGTGGATTATTGACCGCTTGGAGGGCGGCAGAGAGGTTTTACGCCGAGAGCTTCGGTTTCCTCTTCGATAACACATCGAGTGTTGTCCTTGTGTTTGCATTTCTCTTCCCTTATAAGTTGAAGAGAGAACAAAACCATGTTGCTAGATTCCTTCCTAAAAAGCCTAGTAGACCTAAACACATTGTTTGTCACCATTGTGATGCTTTTGGTTATCTAAGGCCTCATTGCTCTAAGTTTCATGCTATTAAAAGAATCAAAAGAAAAGAAAAACTTGAGCTTCTTGGAAGTTATGCTAAAAAGGGTAAACCGAATTTGAGTGAAAATAGCATGTTGTTGAAGAAAGTGTTTAATGCTCTTAACTCCTTGACGATGTGCATCTCTGGTTCTCATTCTTCCAACCCTCGTCTCACTTCTTTTGAGACACACATTCCAAACAATCGTTCCGTTTAAATGAGGAAAGGTTCCTATGGTTGAGCTTTTGCTCTTTTGGTCCTTGATCTAATTCTTCCGATCTTTGTAAGACCCTTCATGCATTGATTATCATATCTTCATGCATTTTGTGCATCTTGCATTTATTTGTATGCATTGCTTTTGTTTTGATCTTACTTTTATGTTTTAGTTTTGTGTAAGTAAAAATCCAAAACCACATAAAAAGTAAAAATTTCAAAAAGTTTGATCATATATGTTTGAGCACATATCACATGTGAGTTTTTCCTTGTACCTTCGCACAAATGGCTTTATGCATTTACGAGCTTAGCTTGTTCTTTATACTCTTATATCTTTGTAGGAAAAATCTTGACATCTTTGTGTGATTGTTGTAAATCGATCTTCAAGTTTGTCATGAATGATTAGTCAATAGTCATGTTGGTTTTGATACATGTATAGACTTGTGCCTATATCTCTTCCCACTATTTTATTTTTTTACTTAAAGAGTTCAACCAATGTAAATCTCAAAATGAAAAGAGATAATGAGTTGTAAAAGTCGTTGCACGTACTAGTATTTGACTAGGAAAAAGGGAAAGCAACTTTTATGAATATGTATGATGTCCAAAAGCCAAAAGCTTGTTTATCAAATTGAAATATAAAAAATTTCAGGCATCAATCTCAAAAAGAGATGTAAAAATAAAAAATGATCAAATGTTATGAATTGTAAAGAAGCCAAATGAAAAGCTTCAAAGATATGTAATCATTTTCTTGTGAGAAGTCATATATGTTCATTTCTATAATTGAGATAGACCACTTGTCTTAGTATTAGTTGTGTATGACTTGATTGAATTGATCATTGAAACTTCACTCTAGACTAAGGACTATCCCACACTTGATATACACACACAACACATATGCCTAATGTTCAATGAATGCCTTATTCATTTGTTCAATTGTACTTGTTTAAATGTGATGTGTGTGTGCTCAATTATATATCAATCCAAAAAGATTTTTGATCATTTTTTCTGTTTTTGGAAGTGATTTTTATCACTCTTTGCGTTCATGTTTTATGCTTACTTTGTTTCTCATTGTTTAAATATATTATGTGTTGAAAAACAAGTGTCAGAATTTTTGGCGACTCGTTTTGGCGACTTGCCCAGTCACAAGTCCCAGTCGCGAGTTTTGGTGACTCGTTTTGGCGACTTGCCCAGTTGCGAACCTAGTCGCGAGTTCAAGCAGAATGGTTTCGCGACCCACTTGCGACTCGCCAGTCGCAAAATGCCCAGAATCAGCTTTTTAAAGAGTTTTTTTCGTGGGAAACTTGTTTTAAACCTCTCCCATCCTCTCTAAAACCCCTCTTTCAATATTTTTACATCAAAACCCAATCAATTTGAATGGTTTTTCATTCTATTAACATCTCTAAGGTAATTTTAAACTCTTTTAATTAATTTGGATCCTTAGATTATGTTTTGGAGAGTTTTTGTGCTCTTGATTGGGATTTTCATCATAGGGGTTGGGAAAACTTAATTTTTGTCAAAATTTTTGTATGAGATTGTTTCTTTTGATGATTTGCTTTGGATATTGGCCCATTGTGACAAAAAGAGCAAGTATTAAGGGTAGTTTTCATGATGTTCTCGCTTGTTTGGACTCCGATGAATATCAAACTTTGGGGTTTCTCATGTTTCCTCATTAGGAATATGTTTGGTTCATTGGTTGTGTTTTTAACACACCTTACCCCACATGTGCATTTTTCATGCATTGGTCATGCATTGCACATTGTCACCTCTTGCACACACCTTTGTTACCCTTGTCATGCATTGGTCTATACCTTGTTTCTTCATCCTAGCATGTCATGTTTATCTTATACTTTGTAGCATTTTGTTTCGTCTTGGTTTGAGCTTCATTTTCTCATTCATCTCGCACCCCTCATGTATCGTTATCAGTGTTCGTACCTTCATTTCTTACCCTCGTTTCTCCTTGACCCTTTGTCTATTCCTGACAAAAAGGGGGAGAGTATACTCTAGAGAGTATACTGGAGAGTGTTTTGTCATTTCTATATGACTCATGTGCACATTCTTAGGGGAAAAAATTCTATTTCTCATGCACATTTGTAGGGAGAGAGATATTCCATAGAAGAGATGCATATACCAAGGGGGAAAAGACATTGTGTTTATAAGAAAACTTTGTTTTGGTGTTTGATGTATGATCAAATTACTCACATGTTTCACATCATGATTACTTGATCGCAATTTACCTGTTACATTATATTTGTCCTTTTTATGACTTGCTTTACATTGAGGGTGTAATGTGTTTTGTGCAAATGTTTCAGATTACAGGTATATATGTTCTAAATGCATCACAACTTCTCATCATTTTGAAGGGGAGAAACTTTTAAGCACTTTAGTTTATTTAAAATACTTTATATTTTGTATGGTACATTTGTAACTGGTTGCTTTTGTAAGCTTTTAGGTTTTTGTACCCCTGTTTTGTGGCGTAAGTACTTGTTGCTAAATGCAATGCATTTTCTTCAGTACATCACTCTTGTGCCCTTGTAAGATCTTATTCCTAGATGCATATATGTTTTGTGCATTGGTTGAGTGTTGGACATGCAAATGATACTGTGCAAATAAGTTTATTAGCTTGCATGTCCGGATGTTCATTTCTTGTGTGAATGAGTATTGTGATCACTTTTGTATAGTGAATGCCTGTTTTTGGTCAAGCCATGGTCTATTGCTTTATTCCATTTTGCTTAATCGCATTATGCTTGCTTAATCGCATTATGCTTGCTTCATATGCATTACAAGTTTTCTGTATACAGTGATCAAATTATGTTGTTATATTTCAAGAGATACTTGTTTGTATGATTCAAGAGCTTATCAAATTCTAGAGTTACGTGTGAGTGAGTTTTGTTCAACTATTCCCAACTCACGCGTTAAGTCTAGAGTCTGTTGTAGGATTTTGTCACGGAATAGCCAAAGGGGGAGATTGTAAGGTTGAATTTAATCATCCATCTTATTGGTTTTATTCCGTGCCAAATTTACTTGTATTTTAGTAGTTAGTAACCCTGTATTTAGGTGGGATTCATGTAAAGGTAGTATATGAGAGAGTGTGAAGAAATGTTCATCATTGTGCAAAGAAGCAAGGACTCATGACTGGAACTCGCGGGTGGCTCACGACTGGTAAGTCGCCAGAAGAAGGTCATGTGTCAAACATGCGGGAAGCTGAAGCGTTATGCCAGCTGTTACACTACAGGACAAAAAATCCAGACTGGCAATGCAGATACCTATCGGTTGGAACTCGCGACTCAGTCCAATCGCAAGGCCAAGCCGCTAGTCAGCTCTGTTTTGGAAAAACTGACTCTTCGCATTCCAAACACACATTACTATATATAGACCCTTATACCCACAAAATGTAGAGAGCTCCAGAGAGAATTTTGAGAGAGAAACCCTAGAGAAAAACAAGATTGATTCATTCACAATCTTCATCCAAGAGACTCTTCAAATTCCTCTACTCTCACCCTCTCCATTAATACATCATTGAGAGGTTCTTAGCCAAATCATTTTCTTGCCATACTCATATCTGTGAGAAAGTTTATTTGGTGCTTTGGGAAGCAGTTATGAAGGGACCAATTCATATTGGTTAATGCTATAGGTTATAGCGGAATCCGGTAAGCTAGAAAATAAAAAGGTTTGGCACAACCTCATTGGAGTAGGAAGCTTGGAGGGTTTAGGTACACTGGGTAGATTAGGTTTGGAGAGTCTATTACTGTTCATGTATCCCAACTACATTTTTTAGTGAATTATTGACCGCTTGGAGGGCGGCGGAGAGGTTTTACCCTAAGGGTTTCAGTTTCCTCTTCGATAACACATCGAGTGTTGTCCTTGTGTTTGCATCTCTCTTCCCTTAATCTTTGCCTTTTATTTTCTGTTGTGGATGTGATTATATTTGGCTTAGATTGTTTATCAATTCTGTGTTTGGCTTATGTTCATGTTCCACACATTAATTGTTTGATATTAAGCTTGAATTGATAATTTGTATTTTGGGATTTAAACGTTCAAGGGTGTTTTATACCCATATTAAACATTCACAAAGTAAGATCAATATTTCTTCTTAGACTACAAAACGTGCTGATTTTGATTTTTGTAAAATATTTTTTAAGAGTTATCGTGATATTTTGATATTATTGGTATTATCAAATATATATATTGGTATTAGTGAAAGATGAAAATTCCTCTCTCTCTCTCTCTCAATGTATGTTGCAGTGCCTTTGGAAATTGTTCTCTTTGAAGTCTGAACTAATTCCACCACTTTCCTTTTTTACATTGATAAATCACCACTTGTCCCTAAAGCTTAGGTTGTTAAGAAATATGAAATTTAATCATTTAACCATTATTCAACACTCCCCGCGTTTGTAGGCCTAGACTCTCCCAGAAAAAGTAGGCCCAACACAAAATTTTTAATATTTCGATGGGAAGTAGAGTGAAGAGGGTTTGAACTTAAAACGTCTTGTTGATAGTTGATACTATGATAAACTAGCATTTGTCCTAACTCCCAAAATCTTAATTTGTTAGGAACTTGTGAAGTAAATCATTTAACCATTATTCTAACAAAATGTGCGGTTAATGTTTTTCATTATTGATTTCATTATCTTGGCATTTTGTAGAGGTATAGTGAAGTAAGCAAGCAGAGACTGGATCAAGCAATTCTTACATTCTTTCAGCATTTCAGAAAGTCTTATGTAGGTGATCAGGCCATGCATTCCTCCAAGGTAATTAAGTTTCTCTTCCTGTTTTAATTTAGTTTGGTTGATTCATATGCTTTGAGATCTCTTCTACTGTTGCAGCAGTTATATGCCCGGTTATCTGAGCTTCTTGGGCTCAGTGATCATCTACTACTGTTGGATGTCATTGTTAGCAAGATTGCAACAAACCTTAAGTGTTATACAGTGGTGAAAGGTTTACTCGCCTTTTAGTTGGTTATATTTTTCTTGGATAGTGTATTATATTTTTATTTGTGCTTATTTCAGAGTGAAGAGGAAATTGATCACACCCAAGCTTGTTCTTGGATCTGGCATCTGGGTAAGTTTGTTACTTATAGTCTTATATACTTGGATGAAACATTTGGAGCAAAATATTTTTGATTGAGAAAATGAATTTTTTATTTGGTTTTTCAATTACAATTAATTGGTTGACCACTGTGGAATTTTTTTGGGTTGCAGGTACATGACTGGGAAGCTGCTTTTGAAGTTGGATACTGTTAAATTCATAGCAGCAAATCATACTGTAATTTCAGCTCTAAACTATGTCTTTAAAATATATATATATATATATATTTTTTTTTTTTTCCACTTTTTATCCGACTGTCCATGAAATGAATCTTTATACTTATCGTAGTCACTCTTTCCTCACATTTCTGATTTCAGGGGGAGCAGTTCCATTTTTAGAAGAATATAGATGCTCTCCAAGCGGAACAACTTTCCATTATACTATCGGCTGGTTAATTTTTATGGAGGACAGCCCCGTGAAATTTAAGTCATCAATGGATCCACTTTTGCAAGTACTCACCTCTCTCTCTCTCTCTCTCTAAATATGAGTATTTTGCACATATCCAACATGTGTCTTTAACAGGATTCTGCCCTGATAGTGTATATGCTAACTGTGCTTCAAAGCTTGATCCTGTTAATTTTGGCACTCAATAAATGCCTTTGTGTTTGAATAGTTAAATGAGATATTTACCCCTTTGGCTCCTGAACTTTTACGGCTCTTGTTGTTATTACCATTGTCGTTATTTGTACTGTTAGTCTGTTGCAATCATTGATGTTAATGTTACTGTTATATCTTCACTATTATTATTCTTGTTGTTAATGTTATATCATTGATGTTAATGTTACCCTTATTAAGAGTACTCTTTCTAGTTTGCTTACTTATTTCTTTATCTTCTTCCTATTCCAGCAAAGGCGGCTAAGCGGGTGGAGAAATTATAGAGAGATTTTCTTTGGACTAGTATTGGTGATAAACAGTAAATTTCATTAAGTAAATTGGTCCAAGGTGTGTAGGCCAGTGAAGAATGGAGGGTTAAGCATTCGATGTTTGAGAAGGTTTAATTCTGCCTTACAATGCAAATGGTTATGGTGTTATGGTTTGGAGAATGGTGACCTTTGGTGAAGGGTCATTCAGGCGAGGTATGGGAATGAGGATGGCTGGTGTACAAAATCTATGTCTAGGGCATATGGCATTTGTATGTGGAAATTCATTAGAAGTGGCTGGTTGAATTTTTCCATTTTCCTTTGGTATAATGTGGATGATGATACTCAAGTGAAGTTTTGAGAGGATATATGGTGTTGGGATCATCCTCTTAAGGAGGCTTTTCTAGATTTATGTAATATTAGTAGGACAAGGATGTTTTGGTCTCGGTTATACTCAAATAGGAGACTATTTTGGGACTTACAATTTCATCGTTTAGTGAATGATCCAGAGTCACAATCTTTGGATTTGTTTATTGATTTGATCTATTCCATGAAGGTACAGGGTATTGGTTTTGACAAAATTTGTGGGAAGCCAGCCAGCGGTCGAGGTTTCGAGGTGAGTGGGTATTATCATTCTTTATCCCCTTGAACCCTTCTACTGTCGTATCTTTTCCGTGGAGAATGGTGTGGCAATTGAAGGTTCCTCCTCGAGTAGCTTTTTTCTCATGGACTGCTTTTTTAGGTTGGATTCTAACTACAGAGAGGCATATTGTTGTACTTAAGTGGTGTTATATGTGTAAAAGGTATGGGGAATCTATAAATCATCTCCTCCTTCACTATCCTATAGCATTTGAGATGTGGAGTATGGTCTTTTGCTTGTTTGGTATTTTTTGGGTGATACAACAAATAGGTAAGTATAAATTGAATTTCTGAATTTGTTTATTGCCAATGAGTGTTCAACTTCACTACTGTGAATGCTTTTGGATATTTTTCAGTCGTAGAACTTATGGGCTTCTCTGTTTGATTGGCGATATCCTGGGCACATGCCACTTCTCTTGAAAGGCAGCTCGCACTGGACTGACGCACCAGAGGTAAGGACAAACTGTTAGTTTCTGTCTATGTTCGATTTTTTTGAACAGTGCCAACATATGTATGAATAGTCAAATCATACTAGTTAGAATTGGAATCCACATTTATCAACTCAACTAAGTCTTAATCCCAATGATATTAGGCTGGCCCTATGGATCCTGTTAACTATTTGTCATCATATATATATATATATATGTATATTAGGATCAAATGAAAATGTTACATCAGTCCATAACTTTTTATAGGATTAATAATTTGAAATTTTTGACTATTAGATTTCATATTTTCATTACTCTTACTATGCACGCCAAATTTTGTGTTTTGTGTATAATTTGAAGGTTAAAAAACATGAAATTTAAACAATTTATGATAAGATAGTTATTGATCTTTAATCATCTTAATATTTTGCAAGCATGAATGGTATAAGGAAATAATGTAATCTAATGGTTAATGTGTCAAAATACTCTTTCAATGAAAAACTGTGTAGTGTTGTAAAAGTACATAAAGTTACACCACGTGTAACTTAAACCTAAACATATATGTGTGTGTATATAAACCGTGTCTCTCTATTTTAGATTTAGTAGTTTTTCTTTTTTAATTTTTGAATGAGATTGGGGGGGCTAGCCTGATATCTCTCTAGTCTGTTGGTTGAAAGAAATGGATAATAATCTCTTATGTACTCATTTTTTTTTGGATTATGTTATTTTACACTACCTAATAGCAGCAATGGCAACCCAACCTAGTGGCTGTAGTGATGATTGAATGGTGAAAATGCCCATGAGACAAGATTGAGTAGCCTAACTCCCTGTTGCATCTTTTCATTTTATGGAAATTGATTTATATCGAAGGTTGTGTTGTGCTTGTGGTTGGAGAAGAACACCTACTCTAATAGATGCACACTTGTCTCTATGTGAAATTTCCATTGTAGTCATGACCAACGTTCATGTCTTCTGATGAAATTACTTGTAAAATATGAGGGTTTGTGTTATTGTGATGGAATTTGGAGTTGATCAGACATGCGGCCCTCTTGTCCACATTAGCTGCCATATGTGTTATTTTTTAGGGTCTGTCCTGACTGAGTTCATTTGCTTGATATAAAATTTTTGATTTATGTTAGTTTTGGTTAAATGTGGAATCAATTGGAAAAAAGAATTATCTTTTCTGTTTTCTAAGATCTAAGCATATTAGCTTCTGCCCCTCTCTTTGCATCATTTTTTTTAATAAGTGAAGGACAAAAGTTAAATAAGTAATGACTAACGAACAATGTATGCAATTGAAAACATACAGACATATATCAATTGTTTTATGATTTTTTTTTTCTATATGTTAGTTGCAATTTTAGTTTTTGTTTTTGTCTTTGTTTTTACTCTCATTCTTATTAAATGGATCTTAGATCTCTATTCTTCTTCTTTTTTTATTTTTTTATTTTTTTATTTTTTATTTTTTACAAGGGTCTTTTCTTACTCACTTTATAATGCAGGTTACCACACCATTGTTGAAATTCATGGCTGAATTTGTGCTAAACAAAGCCCAGCGTTTGACCTTTGACTCTTTTTTTTGAAATGGCATACTTCTTTTACGTGAAGTCAGTAAATTAGCTTGTTCTGTTTGGGTCGAGGATTTTATCTCTTCCAAATGTTGCAGATTTATATGCCTTTAAATACAAGGGTATATGGATTTCCTTAATTATTATTTCAAGATGAAAGAAAGTAAACGTTGTTTTACTTTATTTGCCTGGTGGTTTTATTGACTGTGATGTTGAAGTCTAATAGGATCTTTTGTTGGGTAAGTGGTAGTTTGGTGTATTATTCTGTTTTTGTATTTTTCCTTAATCTAAGAATGGAAATTATTTTTGTTTCTTGAGTAGCTTTTTGTGCAGTTGTACTTTTTACAAAAAATAGCACTTTTTTTTTTAATGCACCTATTCCATGTTCTTGAATATGCTGGACATAGATTATATAATCTCTTGCATCTTTTGAACCTTTTCTTGACAAATTCATACATGCAATAAAATTCGTATGACCTTTTTTGAATTTTATTGATCTTCTGAATTCAGATTATAATTCTTTAGGAGTTGCTTTGCTATACTAGCATTTTTTGTGCATTGGAGCTCTTGCCCCCCTCTTTTTGATAGGTTCATTTGAGCTTCCCCCTTAATTTAATAAATTTATTTTATTTTCTAAACAAGATCTTTCAAAAAATTTATCTTACCTAGTAATGCTGAGTTTAATGAGAAAAGTCCGGGGATATACATTGGTATTAGCTTTAAATATAAGAAATAGAAATGTTGTAGTTTGTCAATCTAGAATAAATATATGTTATTGCCTTATTTTCTTCGTATAGAAGTCATAGATTAACCTCAGGTTCATATTTCATTAATTCAATTTTGTAGAGAAACTGTAGAAGCACCTCAGTGCAATGCAACCTCATCCTTACTAGAAGGGGCCATCTGAAGTTTGTCATAGCATATGACTTTGTATAGGATAATTTTGTTGGTCAAATCACAGGTCATCATGTCTTTCTTGCTATTTGCTACATCAATATTCTTTGCTATATCAATAGTTGTTTTGTTTTAGCATTTCTGATGTCCTTGTTGAGCCTAGCGTTTGACCTGGTGCATGCAACATGTGTATCTCTTTTACTGTTTGAGTAGATGAAATAATTATATCGCTATCTTGTTCTTGTAATTATGAGTCTAATCGTCTCCTCATAGTCAACTATCCATAATGTTTCATGATGAAGGCGTCGACATCAAAATGATTTCTTAAACTAAGCTTTGTTTTCGCTTTTCTTTCTTCCCCTTTCAATTTTTTTTTAATGAACTTAAATCATTAAAAGAGAGCTACTTTTATGATGAGAGCAAGGTCTGACTGAAGGCCTGTCATATAAAGATCAGTACTCTACTTTGAAACATTCAAGCCATAGAGTTAATTAGAATTTTACTTAAGCTTTCTCTTGACAACTTCACATCTCTTGATATCACTATGGTGAATTTAAATCTGGTAAGTCAACCTTTTATTAATGCGCTTCTTGGAAGAAGGTATCTCAAAGAGGGGGTTGTTCCTACAACTAATGAGAACACTTTCCTATGCTATTCTAAGTTGGATTCTAGTGGGGAACAATGTTGTGAAAAGACATACAGATCATCAATATATATGCTATTGAAAAATCTAGTTTTGTATCTCATACAAAACACAGCGGAAGTAACAAACATGGATATATTTCATTCATAATTGATAACATGCACTATGTAAATTTCAGAATTTAAGAACAAGATAGCGTACCTTGGTGTGGTGAAATTCAAAATAAAAGATAAAAAGTACTTGAGAAATCTTCACTCCAATTCCACTTTATGCCAAAAAAATGTGGTTTCTCAATTAGTTTCCAATGGAGAATAATTGAGTGGCTTCACTCACACATACACACCATTTCACAATAATGTCTCTCTTTTTTCTTTAATAAAAAATTTTGTATGTGTCTCCCTTTATATTTAACTGATTATCTAATTAAGCTGGTCTATTGGGCCTTTCCAATTGGGATTTAGTGTGTGACTTGGAGTAGGACCAAAGAGACCAATAAGACACTAGCTCTAATGGGCCTTGGGCTTTTTTGTCAACTCTTGACAAGTCTAAAGTTACAATTAACTGTATTTAATATCACTATATAAATATAGTTGCACTCTAGGCCTTATCTATAAATTATATCCCAAGACTTTATTGTACATGCAACCCCTTCATAAAATATTCGTAGTAATACAAAGTTTTGAATGTAAACTGCTACTTTGAAGATTATTACATCTTAATCCTTGAGTACCCGGTTTAATCCTTTAAGTTATTCATCATATGTTTATGAAATCCAATTTCATAAATATATACTTTAGTAATTCCTTACTAAAGTAGTTGGGCCCAACTCTCTGAATAACCAAACCCATTAAACTTATCTCAAGAGAATATTTTGTATCTCCATTAAGAGACTATGAATTCCATCTTGAGAATATATGTTCCATCAATACTAAATGTGGCTACAAAACATACTGAAGTTTTGATCGTGACTTTAGATCTCACTTCTGATATATCAAAGTAACCTACACCTCATGATCAAGTCCATTATTCTCTCAGGATTAAGAGTTCATGTAATTAGAAGTCATAAGATTTATTATTCATTGAACAGTCGTTAGGAGAATAATAAATCTCACAGCAGTCCAGTTCAATATGTCTTAACTCTTAAAACATATTAACATACCAACCAGAAGTTTCCACTTCCATGATCAAGACAAATCATCTTAGTTGAGATGTTATAGTCTTCGCAGATGAAACGCCCAGTTTCATCACCGACTATGAACTACATTTTAAGTTTGCAAGGAACTTATGATTTATATCTTCTGTGACTAAATCACATACAATGCATCTCATAGAATATGATAATGTCCCATTAGTTCATTTATAGATAATTTCATATAATTAAACAATTTAATTATTTATGACATGCCAATAAATTGGATTTTAGGGTATAAACCCCAACAATCCCTCACTTGCCCTCAAAGACAATTTATCATATATCCGACACTTATTTCCGTTTAGAGTATTCATAGTCACCCTAAAGCAATGTTTGAAAACAAGTTTCAGTCAGATTTGTTACATAAATTATCTTTTCTACTATTACATCTCATGTACTTATATGTCTCTAATGAGATAATACTTACACTTAATGTGTATCTTCATCACCTAGGATGAACACATAACGTGAAATCTAACTTCATGAATCACAATCAAACTACAAATCATTATTTGTACAATTAGTAACCATCAAATCCTCACTTTAGTTTACAAGCATATAATCCCTCATTCTCCTAAGATATTTGAGTATATGCTTTACTACCACTAAATTAAGTAATCTTAGATTCAATTAATATTTGTTTACTATGCCCATCGCAAAATAGATATTTAGCCTAGCATATAGCATAGCATAAAAACTTCCTATTGATATGGCATAAGGAACCGTCTTAATATGTTCTTCCTTTTATATGTCTTAGGACTATAGTCCTATATAAAGGAGCTTCAAACTTAAAAGGAAAGAATCATTTCTTGAAGTATTACATGCTATACTTGACTAGAATCTAATCTATTTAAGCAATTTGAAATACATCCAACATCCTAATTTCTAAATTTTAACCAAAGTTTAATTCTTAGGATGTGACCAATCTTTCCCAAGTACTTTATATCAAACTGGACTAAACAACAAAGAAATTTCATTGATGACAATAACTTTATATCATTCTAAATGATTAGAATGTCATCAACATACATTAAGAAATTTATTATTCTATATAGCTTTTACACATATAAGGCATTTTAATACTTGATCAAAATCAAACAACTTGATTGCTTGATCAAAGATGATATTTTATGATTTAGATGCTTGCTTTAGTTCATAAATGAACTTTAAGCAATCTACATACTAAGTACTACTGGTTCTTTGCTATGAATAAATCTAGTTATATCATATAGATGTCTTCCTTAAAATTGCTACTAAAAGAAGTTTTCTTGATATCCATTTCCATATTTCATCCAAATGAAATATAATGAATAAGAGTATCTAGATAGAGTCAAACTTGACTATTGGTGAAAAAATCTTTTCATAATCGAACCATTTCTTTCTAAATAAATCTTTTCCCCATTAGTCATGACTTTGAAGGTTTGCACCTTCAAATCTATCAATCTCATTTGCTTATAGAGCTATTTGAAAACAATAAGCTTAATGCCATTAGGCGCCTTTACAAGCTCTAGACTTTAAATAGAATCCAATTCTATTCACATAACCTTGATCCAGTAATTCATATTCATATCATCTATTGCCTTTATGTGGGACCGAGAATCAAATTCATATCCTTATGGAATAACTTCAAAAGTTTATTCCAAAAGTATGAATTTATTTGGTAATTGATAATCCTCCCACTACGATATTGTACCGGTGTAATTGTTATCTACAGAATAATGTCTTGTGATGTATTTATTACAATCATCTCATTTCTAAATGTATTTTATAGTTGTCCTACAACAAATTATGACATTTTTCTTCTAGAACAATCTATCTTTAAAAGAGTCCTACTCCTCCTTTATGTATGCACTGATTTAAAGAAGTCATTGGAACTTCATTCCTTTACGAAAAAGAGCCCTAGATCTTATTATCCTCTAAATAGAATTCATAGACTAGGAATATAATAAAATAATGGTTCTAAAAGCTCATCTTTCACCAATCTTGAATATCATTTAGATTAATAAGATCTAGATATAAGTGCCAATACATACAATACCAAAGGATAGAAACTGTCTTTTTAAAAAGTAAAACATGTAAATTTCCATCTAAAAAACAATCATGGATAACGCTTACCTTTACCAAAACAGAAACACTTTCCTTTTAGTCATACTTTTGAGTCTAATTTCCTTTTGGCAACTACTAGGGCAACTCACTTGTCCAACTGTTTAGTATCATAATCCCTCTTCTTACCACCTTTACCTTTCGGTTCAGGCTAAGAATTCGAATTAAATCATATTGATCTTAGCATTAGCTTTTAGGATGTCTTCCGTTGCGTAGAACTCACTCATCAATTCAGATAATATAAAAAAAAAATTATTTTCAAAACAATCTGAATTGATCAATTGATTCTAACAAGGACTCATGGATCATATCCATATGATATTAACAATTAATCTCTACATCCAAGAATTCAAATTCATTTTAAAATTAAAACATTTTCATAAAATGATATAGAATTGGAACTCGTTAAGCCTTTCTTAGCACTTAATATGATTCATATCAAACATCTCATTTAGACTTAATATAAAGTCTAAGTCTAGTACTAACCCTTGCATCTCATGGTGTAGCACAATTGAGAAAGAAGCCAATGTAGCATATTAGTATTTCAATGGAGACTATAATCATATCATAAGCTATCTTCCATCAATGCATCATGCATAGGAAATTATGACAATGCTGAATCGAAACATATTTATGTACTTCAACTCCTTTAAGCACCATGTCCAAAATTATTTCATAGTTAATGTGATTCGATTAAAATAGTAGTTTGAGAACAAAAATTTATGACAACTTTATTTTGAGACTACGAACATAAATACAAGGACATTATATTTTGGATCCATAACCATATAATATGGAACCCAAAAACCATACTATACTAGGTGCAACAACAACCTAATCCTGTAATTAATATTCCTCGGAAGCGAGGTCATACCTATCACTATGATTAGGTGAGAATTATTATCATTATTAATGTTATCATGGTAACTCTTACCAAACAAAAATAATTTGCCGCTTTTTCTTTAGCCTCTAAGTAATAATGATTTCTGACATAATAAATAAGTAATCATGCCCAAAAATGCTTGCTATTGCTTGATTGGTTGGAGTTTTGGTTTAGTTACCATCTTGGTTTAGTTCTCATTGAGTTCCTTGAAATAGAACCCTAAGCCCTACTGTGTTTAATATGTATTATTTTATTATTATTATTATTTTAAAAAAGTGTTTTATATGTATTTTGGTGTGTATGCATGTATGCGTGTGTGTTTGTAGGTGTGTTTTGTATATATGTTGGTAATGCAATTATAAAAATATTTTTAAGTGAATAGAACAGATATCAAATATTAAGACAATCACAAACTTCTGACAATGTTTCCTATTTCAATTAGGAAAACTGTCACCCTGAAACAAATTTTAAGAACTCTTATGGCTATGACTCTTGTGACTCATTCTAATCTTGAAGTTTCTTAAGCTTATAAAAGTAGAAACTAAATGAGATGCCAGGAACTAGTTGTTGGACAGTCAAAACTTATGCTATACCCTAGGGAATATTAAAAGAAACCACCTATAAAGGAAGATATGTAGGCATATATATCAAGAACAACTGATTAATCACTAATATCATACACTTTTCTGTTCTTTAATCACCTCTACTATATTCAAATACCCCTCCTCCTCCTCCCCAACACCCCCCCCCCCAAAAAAATAAAGAAAGAAAGAGAACCTCGATCACAAAGATGTCCATATATCTGCAACAGGAAATAACATTTAATTAACAATTACACTAGAGAGTTAAGACCATCAAAAGACTTCCCATATTTTGTAATCACAAATTAAATCACCCGTCACTTTAATCTGCATGGAAAAGGAACCATTATTTTGCTACAAACCAATGCCCATGTCTGTGTCCACAGTTATATCACATATCAGTTCATTGGAGGTAACGATGTTAAAGTGATAGGCCAAATGCGTATTGACCCCTTGTGATTAATTAACCAATTAATTTAACCAAGTTTATTAATTAAGTTAATAAACATGCAATTGCGTGGCAGCACAAACAAATCACTAAATAACTAAATATGCAGTGGAAATTAAAAGACACGGTGATTTGTTTACAAATGGGAAAACCCTAACGGCAAAAACCCCATCGGGTGATTTTCAGGTCACCACTCCTGAAACTCTACTATTATCACAACAAACAGTTACAAGTAAAGGAATCCCAAGTACCTTACCAACCTACAGTTCAACCCTTACCCCAATACCCAATTGGACTTGTTCTGTAGTGACAGTTTCCACTTTTGATGCACGGCTCCCAAGTACGTGACTAACCAGTTTGCGCGGATCCCAGTACGCGACTTCAATCACCAACTAGAAAGAGGGTTGGCTGCAAAGTTTTTTAGTTCATCATATACGATGAAGATCAAGACGATGCTTGGTCACAAAACCCAAATGTGCACATACATAGCAACTTCTTCAGAAGAGATGAACAAGGGCAGAACTTTGTCTCCGTTTACAAATTGCTTGAACAGAGTTTGCTCAATGCTTGTGCAACTTGTATCTCTGTTGACGGCCCTTAAAACAATCATTTTATATGTCTAGGTTTAGAAGAAAAGAAGGCCCAAAGATACATTCACGGATCCCAAGAAATCAGATTAGAATTCTGATTTTTATAAACCTCGACAGATAAAAGCTGTCAAGCAGGCGTCGAGACACGGGGCTGAAATATCTTACTGAAGCTTGATAGATGCAGCTGTCGAGCTTTAATGAAATTGCACTTTCAGCTTGTTTTCTTGAACAGACTTGAAGGCTTCAATACTTGATCTTGAAACAGAGTTTCTTGAAGTATTTCAACACATCCTATATCTACCCAATTACAAGTAAAGTGCGTTTTGTCAAAAGATTAGCCAATTACATAAAAGTATGACATATGTCTTATCGAGGAGACAGGAGATTTCTCGATCGATCCACCAGGTGTCGAGGAAGTGTCGAGATTGCGATAAGAAAAAGCTAGGGAAGCTCGACAGATAGCAAGGTATTAAGAAGGTGTCGAGGAGCTGTTGAGCTAGCTTTTAAAAACAGTTTTTCGAGAATAGAAAAACATAGATATGAATGCAATTCAACATGCAACTTCAACCAAAGATCCAAACAACACATATTAATCTCTTAAGATCATCTCTTAATAGTAATTTTAAGCACATGGATCTCAAAAAACACACACACACACACTAAACAAGTCTAACCAATTTTATAATTCAAAAAGAAGTTATGATAGTTTAGTGAGCATACATTAACACATGTAAAACCTTGTGATGGCCAAATCACATTGTACCTACACATGTATCAAGAGTAGCAAAGAATATTGCGTGTTGTGTGTGAAACATCGCAAGATTATATCAGTGTATGCATGTTATGACGATTTGGGATATGAGAAAATCACTTTAACTCACACACAATTATAACTATTTGATGGGAACTATTACCTTCGAGATACATCCTATAACTTCCACATCTCCTAGAATACACGCTTGCAATCATATTTAAAGTATTTTTTAATCTTTTTGCTTTTTATTTTCTTTGCATATTTTCTTTTTTTAAGCATATCATGCATGGGTATACAAGGGAGAGAAAAGAAGTACCCATTGATATATGACATTCCAATTTTGCTATGCCGAAGCACACAAATGTCATTGACACTGCACTTTTGCTATGCCGAAGCATACAGGTGTCATTCATGATTAGTGGGCAACAGTGGTGAGATAGTTATTTATGCCTTTCTCTTAGGATTTTCTAGTCCTACCCATCAAAAAGAGTGATATAAGTGTTAAGTTTAAGAGATAACTTAATCTTACTCATCACAAACAAGAGCCACAAAGCTCACTTGCTTAATTGTACAGAGAGATACTCATCTAAGCTACAAAAGATATAAAGTTTAGAAAACTTTGTTTCAATGGCCATCCAAGGAACACAAGTACCAATGTACACAAAACACACACTGTTTTTGTATTTTCTGATTTTCCAATTTTATTTTTTATTTTTATATCGAAAACAAAATAAACAAAAATTGAAAACAAACAAAAACATGTTATCAAAGTAAAGCATAAAACTAGACTGACTCAAAATAAAAGCAAAACACATAAGTAGTGCAATCAAACAAAAATGAGAAGATAGAAGAAAGTGACATCATCACTTAGAGTCCTTTTTCTTCCACACCTTGGAAGAACCTTTCCTTTGATTGAATCCTTAAACAGGAGGTGAGGGGGAAGAGTTGAAACCGTTCAAGTTCGAAAGGAACATTAGGGCTTTCAGAAGATCTCCAAGAGGAGCAAGAGAGGATTGAAGCTGACTTTGGCTTCTAGATGCTATCATGCCGTTGCTCTGTTAAGTGGCTAACCACTTATAGTAATTTGGTCGAGTATGACTGGCAACACCGCAATGATGACAGAGATGCTGCTTCTTCTGTTTAGGCTTTTAAGAGATAGCCTTCTTAGTTCTAGGGTTTTTAACATCTTTCTTATTTTGCTTAGGGGGTGCTCCTAAGATAGATTTACTCTTGTCTACGTTCTCACTAGCTAATTTAGTTTTAGCATCAATGTTCTCAATTTCAATATTATTAGCAGGTGGAACAAAAACAGTAGAACTAGTAGAAGCAATATTAGAGGAAGAAAGACCATACCCTAAACCTGTTCGATCTGAAGCAAATTTCTGAATGCTGAGCATCTCATCAAGCTTTGCGTCGAGGTCCTCTCCAACTGAGCTCTAACTTGAAATAGCTCTGCTTCAAGCTTTTTGGTCTTCTCAGCCAAGAAATTGTTCTCAAACCTCAACGCTCCAATGGTCTGATTTGCCTCATCAAACTTTGTGGACAACTCTTCACGGTCAAGTTTCACATTGCTGAGCTTCTTGGTGGTCAACCTATAGAGCTTCTCGTGTTTCTCAAACAGCTTGTATAGTTTCTCATAGGCTGAATGGATATCATCTTGATCATCCATCTTCTCACACTTGGTGTCCACCAATTCTTCTTCTTCTTCCACTTCATCAACAATCTCTTCAGTAGGATTGACTGTGGCAGTGAAGGCATTTAAGATTCTGTCATCCTCACTATCGGAATCATCTTTAGACTCAATGTCACTCAAGGTTGTAGCAAGTGCTTGCTCTTCCCAATGCTCTTGAGATATGTAGGACACTCATGTTTCATGTGTCCAAACGCATGACACCCAAAGCACTTAGGCCCTACGGGAACAGTGTACTGACCACTTTCCTTTGCATCCTTCTTCACTTTGTCCTGGCTCTTGAACTGAGAAGAACTAGATTGCCTACAGTCCTTGTCAAAGCCCTTTCCATTGGCATTCTTCATAAATTTCTTGAACTGCCTGGTGATGTAGGACTTCATCTTGGAATCTTCATCATCTGAAGACTCATCTGTGTCACTGCTCTTTGTCTTCAAGGCCATGCTCTTGCCTTTACTTGACTTACCAATCCTAGAGAACCCTAACTCGTAGGTCTGCAAGTTTCCAACTAGCTCAGTCAAAGGAATCTTGTCAATATCCTTTGATTCCTCAATCGCCGTAATCTTGGCATAGAATCTCTCGGGTAGAGATCTGAGCACTTTTCTCACAATCTTGGGTTCAGGAATGGTTTCCCTAAGATTGAAGGCTGAGTTCACTATGTCTTTGAGCTTGGCATAAAACTCATCGAATGACTCATCCTCCTCCATCTTTATTTCTTCAAAGCTTGTAGTGAGCCTCTGAAGCTTCGAATCTTTGACAGCCTTGGTTCCTTCATAGGTTGTCTGGAGGATGGTCCAAGCCTCCTTAGCAGTATCAGTTGAGGATATCTTCTTGAACTCCTCATTGGTGACCACACTGAACAACGCATTCAATGCCCTGCTGTTGAAGTTTGCCGCCTTGATCTTGGCTTCATCCCAATTGGCCGGTGCTTCCTTTGGCTTAGTCCAGCCAATCTCTACAGCTTGCCACACCTTCTCATCTAAGGACTGCAAAAAGCTCTCATGCATACTTTCCAGTAGGCATGGTTAGTCCCATCAAATAAAGGAGGTATGATTAACAACTATCCTCTATCCATGACAAACAGGGGTCAATGGATCAAACACAGCAAAGATTATCCTAATCAGAGTATGCCTGCTCTAATACCACTTGATAGGCCAAACGCGTATTGACCCCTTGTGATTAATTAACCAATTAATTTAACCAAGTTTATTAATTAAGTTAATTAACATGAAATTGCGTGATAGCACAAACAAATCACCAAATAACTAAATATGCAGTGGAAATTAAAAGACACAGTGATTTGTTTACGAATGGGGAAAACCCTAACGGCAAAAACCCCACCGGGTGATTTTCAAGTCACCACTCCCGAAACTCCACTATTATCACAACAAGCGGTTACAAGTAAAAGAATCCCAAGTACCTTACTAACCTACAATTGAACCCTTACCCCAATACCCAATTAGACTTGTTTTGTAGTGACAATTTCCACTTTTGATGCACGGCTCCCAAGTACGTAACTAACCAGTTTGTGCGGATCCCAGTAAGCGACTTCAATCACCAACTAGAAAGAGGGTTGGTTGCAAAGTTCTTCAGTTCATCCTATACGATGAAGATCAAGAAGATGCTTGGTCACAAAACCGAAAGGTGCACATACACAGCAACTTCTTTAGAAGAGATGAACAAGGGCAGAACTTTGTCTCTAGTTACAAATTGCTTGAACAGAGTTTGCTCAATGCTTGTGCAACTTGTATCTCTGTTGACGGCCCTTAAAACAATCATTTGATATGTCTAAGGTTAGAAGAAAAAAAGGCCCAAAGACACATTCACGGATCCCAAGAAATCAGATCAGAATTCTGATTTTTATAAACCTTGACAGATAGAAGCTATCGAGCATCTGTCGAGCAGGTGTCGAGACACGGGGCTGAAACAGCTTACTGAAACTCGATAGATGCAGCTGTCGAGCTTTACTGAAATTGCACTTTCAGCTTGTTTTCTTGAACAGACTTGAAGGCTTCAATACTTGATCTTGAAACACGGTTTCTTGAAGTATTTCAACACATCTTAAATCTACACAATAACAAGTAAAGTGCGTTTTGTCAAAGGATTAGTCAATTACATAAAAGTATGACATATGTTCTTAACAAGTGAACCACATATGTTCTAACATAAAGTATTGACATGTTTGAATTACATGGAAAACAAATAGCGCTTAGCATGTCATACACTTATTTTATTTTGCAACCACAAGTTCTGGATAATGATCATGTAGAAATACAATGCATTGAATTCTAAAACATTACTTAAAAATATATATATATATATATATATATATATATTGTATAATTAGATACAGATAGTGATAGGCCACAAACTGAATGACCCCTTGTGATTAAACCAATTAATTAATTAGCCAAATTATTAATTAATCAATTTATCATTCAAACGCGTGGAAGCACAAACAAATCACCAATAAACTAAATAAGCAGCGGAAAATAAATAACACGGTGATTTGTTCACGAATGGGGAAAACCCTAACGGCAAAACTCCACCGGGTGATTTTTAGGTCACCGCTCCCGAAACTCCACTATTATCAAATCAAGCGGTTACAAGTAAAAGAATCCCAAGTACCTTACCAACCTACAGTTGAACCCTTACCCCAATACCCAATTAGACTTGATTTGTAGTGACAGTTCCCATTTTTGATGCACGGCTCCCAAGTACGTGACTAACCAATGCACGGATCCAGTACGCGACTTCAAACATCAACTTAGAAGGAGAGGTTGGCTGCAAAGTTCTTCAGTTCATCCTACACGATGAAGATCAGGAAGATGCTTGGTCACAAAACCCTTTGGTGCAAATACACAGCAATTTCTTCAGAGAAGATGAACAAGGTCAAGAACTTCGTCTTTGATCACAATTTGCTTGAACAGAGATTGCTCAATACTTTTGCAACTTGTGTATCTTTTGACGGCTCTTAAAACAATCCTTTTATATGTTTAGGGTTAGAAGAAAAGAAAACCCAAAAGCATATTCACGGATCTCAAGAAATCAGATCAGAAAATCTGACTTTTTAATTTTCGACAGATAGCAGGTGTCGAGGAGCTATCGAGCAGGTGTCGAGATTTAATGAATTTGCACTTCAGCTTGTTTTTCTTGGACAGACTTGATGACTTCAACACTTGATCTTGAAACCTTGTTTCTTGAAGTATTAAAAACACCTAGAACTACCCAATTACAAGTAGAGTGCATTTTGTTAAAGGATTAGCCAATTTACATAAATAAGTGACATATGTTCAAATAAGTAAGAACACATATGTCGTAATAGATAGCACAAATAAATGGATAACAATATAATAATGATTGAAGTATAAATACTTGCCACATATTGATATGATCAAGCAGTACTTCTAATATTCTGGATAATTTGGGACAACTCAAGCACAATTTTGTACCAATTCTCTGTCCAAATCAATCTGTCATTGGACAATGGAGGATATCAGCCTTCAACTTCAAAAAAGCGCTCTGATTTTTGAATAAAGGTCCAATGTTTTTTTTGGAACTCTTACCCTGGGTACAGGCAGTGGCAAAGCTGGAAATTTTTAAGGGGGCCAATGTTATATAGTGGTATGAAACTTTTTAGAGTTAGCATCTTATCTGAATAATAATCTATTTTGGCAATTCACAATCTAGTGTCAAGGCAATAAAATTCACAAACTGATTTAACTCTATGTAATCCTATCAACCATCACCTTACATAAACTATAAGCACTACCATTGTCATAAGTATTTCTTTCACAAATATTAATTTCTTTCACAAATATTAATGAATCCCTAGTCTCATATTTGTTGATATCTGTATTTTTTAAAAAATAAATAGTAAAAAAGAAGTCATAAAAAAAAAAAAAAAAGTGAACATGATGTTGTAACTTGTAACTATAGCATTACATATAATTAAATGGTTTCCTGTCTAAAAAATTGATAAGTCATATGACACAAGTAAGAATTAATAAGGACAACAATAATCTCAAAATGACAAATGATTAACTATTAGTTATAAAAGAGATTTAAAACATACAACTTAAAATATATATTATATATTATAAAATAATTTAATGGGGGCCAAAAGTTATTTTAAAATTTTTAATATTTTTAATTTGCAAACATATGAGGGAGGGAGTGAAACAAGCCAATTATCTTCAATGGAGGTCTAGGATTAGCTTGATGAGGTCTTCAATGGAGGAGATATCATGATCTTCTGGTTTGAAACTCCAACAGCTGGAGAACCACATAGCCTTGGCTATGGGGCATGCAATTAAGGAATACATGCATAGAACACAAAAAGAGTTATTTTCACGGTCTCAGGCGCCTTCATTTTCCATGGTACATTGGACTGATTTATGCACCCAAATGAGCTTTTATCATGTCTTGGGTCTGATGGGAATTGGGCTAGCAAGGTGGCTTGTGCTGACTGTGGATCGAAAAGGTTCTGGACTAGGCTAGCTTTGGTTGAATTGCGAAAACGAAATGAACTTTTTGTTTGATCCTTATTAATAAATAAATAAGGTGCATAACATATCCAAATTTTCAACGGTAATTTTTGAAGCTAAGTGCTAGTAAAAGTGTAAATTTTTTTTTTCTTTTTTTTGAGAAACCGATAAGGAAATTTTATTAAGCTAAATCAAACAGTAAAACATCATCCAAATCACGTGGAAGGTCTTCCAACCATACATCAGTATCTACAAATAAAACTGTTAGACGCACAAGGGCATGAGCTAACTTATTACCCTCACGCTTAACATGAACAAAATTACGGCAAGACAAAGAAGAAGACAACAAGTTAATCTCATCAATAATATGCCCGTGAGGAGCCTTGGAGAGAGTAGAGGTGTTGATGGCCTTGATAACCTGTAGAGAATCACCTTCCACCACAGCCCGTAGAATACAGATTTCCTTGGCAAACGAGACAGCCCTACGAGCAGCAAGGGCCTCCACCATCACCACCGAGATAGGAAGCCTAATCCTCTGACTAAGTGCACCAATAATCAGACCGGCAGAGTCCCTGATCACCACCCCTAACCCTGCAAAAGTTTGGTCTTCAAAAATTGCCCCGTCGAAATTAACTTTGTACATACCCTCAGTCGGCAGAGATCATTTAATATTAACACGTGACGGGGGACTCACGTGCTTGATAATTTGGCTAAAATATATATATATATATATATTATCTAAAGTTTAAATGAAATTTGTATAACATGCATGTCAGATCCTAGATTCTTTATTGTTAAAAATAAGTTTGACACTTGGAATTAAAATAGAAAGTTAGAAGGTATAATGTTTTCAATAAACTACTTAAAATTTAGGATGAAAAACCAAATTAATGTAAATATTTAGGTGCTAATTAAGCACGTTTCATAAATGGTCAGGCATGCTTGTGGGTAGGCCCCACATATAATACAATAGAAAAGATTGCGAAATCCCAAGAGCCAGTGTTTATAGAAACCAAGTTTAGGTTAGGTCTATTTTGTCATTGGAAGTAACAATGAGTTGAGTTACATTCAACATCTTTAATTTTTGGTGTTTTGTATATTTTTCTTTTGTATTAATTTTTTCTCAATTCTTATTATTTGTTTGAAGATCTTTTTCAAGCCTAAAATATTTTCACAGTCAATCTTGGTAATTTGAGTGCTATTTTACAACATTTTCAACATTGATGAATGTTTTTTTTTTTTCATTTCCCAAACAGAAAGAGAATCAAATTTAGTTTATTTTTTTGTAGCTCCGTGATGAAAACATTGGAGAAGAAAATTTGGTGACCAAAAGGTAAGTTTGATAGTTTTCTCTTTCTTTTTTAAAGATTCGTCTTCCATTTTTGTTGAATATTATCAACTGAATAACATGGTTATTGGTTATATAATTCTAATGTTGTGTATGGTTATAGACTTTTGTGATAATTTATAATCTTACCCAATTCGGTTGTGAGTTTAGACTAATAGTATCTAGAAATAAAGAAATATAATTGATTTTAGTTTATCTTGGTGGGTTGGTATGGGTTCTATCACTTATATTTTTTCATTTCCTTTTCTTTTTATAGACTGAAAATTTCCTAGGTACAATTTTAAAATAAATTTTTTTGGCTGCACATAAGATCTGTAACCAATCTGTTCAGATAACACCTCTAATCCTCATAATCTACACAACCACATCTCCATTCCACAAGCTCTGCAACCTACCACATCATATGCTAGAACTCCATACAACCATGTCTCCAAACGTTAAAAATCCCCATTCTGCTTTGCTGCTGCCAATTAAACATCTATTCATCTAATCTGTCAATAGCAAGCCTAATTCAACTCAGTGAAACCTATGCCTAACATAAGGCTCAAAGTAGATCAAAACACCAACTAAATCCAATTAGACGATACCGTTAAAGAGTTGTAGTTAGTGGTTTAGTTACCATATTAGTGAGTCACTACCAATGATAATTTATATTTTCCAGTTGCAAAGATTTTTCTTCTATATTTTTAGGGCCAAAATGGGGATGTATCCTTTTCGGCGAAAAGTTCCAGCAAAATACCTCATTTCTGAAACTATTTAGGGATATGCTTTTATTTTGAAACTCAATTTTTTAAAAATCAAGTTTCAATATAAAACTCAATTTTTAGAAAATCGAGTTATAACCAAATTAAACTATTAAAAAAAAAAATTGTGGAACTCGAGTTCCACACTAAAACTCGATTTGATAACAGGGACATATCCTTAAATAATTTCAGAAATATGGCATTTTACTGGAACTTTTCACTGAAAGTGGTATATCCCCATTTTGTCCATATTTTTAGTTTATCATAAGTAAACATAGCCAGGTTTGATATTTAAGAAACAATATCTTTGAATTATAGGAGAACTTGGACTCTTGAACTTATGTATCTTTTTTTTCTTTTTTCTTTATTTTTTTAAGAAAAAAATAAACTTGAACTTTTGTATTTAAGTAAACGTTAAAACGTAGTTGGTTTCATTTATTTATTTTTCATTATTTATGGATCGATTATCAAATTTCATAAGTATTTATTTAGATCTCATTATTAACAATTTTTTCGTGCATCGCAAGAGTTTAAGATTAGTTATATATTTAAAGTCAAAGTGGAGAAAAAATCTAATTTAATTTCAAATTGAAATTCAATTAGGGACTAATATTGCATCCTATATCTCATCTAAAGTTGTTTAATGCCAAATGAGTTATCTAGGGTAAAAGATGAGAAGTTCATTTTTTTTATGCTAATTATTGTTGTACTGGCTAAATTACATTACCATACACACAACCGATGAAATTGTGTTCGTGTTTCTAAAAAAAGAAATTGTGTTCAAATATGATTTCAATTTATAATTATGAAATTATGTTTTCATAATTTTAACTGAAATCATGTATTTGGTAGGATTGTATCATATGATTTCTCAATGTAACAAATATATATATATATATATATATATCCTACTTTTAAAGGAAGTTACTAACACTGACACTATTTTAGTCACATGAAAGCTACTTCTATAATCACATGCGTCGCTTCTCGTTACTCTTGGCAACTCTCTCCCCTTGCTCTTTAGTCAAGTTTTCCCTGACTAGTCCTTCCAAACACAACTTTGCACAGATCTATACCCAAGTCTACCTTTTCAATCCATAAAATATTAAGTGTAATTAATATTGCCAAAACATCATCCAATACCCATATATCTCAATCTCTCAACCAAATTTTTTTCTGTAGCCTCACTTATAACCCCAAAATCCTCACTCTCCTTGACCAATGACCATCCTTTCTTTATCCTCCATTTCTTTCTCTAGAGAGTTTTGTTGCGGTCCCACGCAGGTTTTGGCCTGGGCCACCAGCCATGGACCAGTAAGATCTAATAGTGGAGTCCTTGGCTAGAGACACAGCTAGACTTGAGAGTCCAAGTAAAGCCATTAAGCTAAAGGCAAATGAAAAGGTTGTTGACATCATCCTGGCAGATAGAGCAATCAACAAAAATGTAGTGAAGGCCATCTTATTAAAAGCTTGGAGTAGTACGGCAAAAGTGGTCCAGATAGTGACAATATTTTTCTGTTCAGTAAAAGAGTTCTAGAGTTGGGGCCATGGAATATTGAAGGGTTCCCTCTAATTCTTAAGCCATGGGACCAAAACCTGCAAGTCCAAGAGATGGATTTTTCTCATATTCAACTCTGAGTTCAAATCCACAACTTGCCAATTGAATATATATCTAAAAGAGAAAGCAAAAGAAATTGGGTCTTTGCTGGGAAAGGTTTAAGAGGTAGACTTCTCAGGCGATGGTCTGGTATATATGCATGACCAGATTCCTCTGGATCAAAGTGGAATATATTTGATGGAGAGAAACCATTAAAAAGTGGATTTTTTTCTTGATAAAAACCCTTCATCTGATCTCTAGATACAATTTAAATATACAATCATCAATCACGTCTCACTAAATCTCACTAATATAAACTAGTACAAATCAACAATACACAAAAAGGAACCCTAGCATTCATACACAAGTGAAATTTTTTTCCTTCCAACTCTCTAATACATAACAAAAGGTTACCGAAAAAGTTTCCTATTGAATTAAAGTCTATCTGACAGTGCAAGTTCTAATCTACAGTAGTGATTAAAAAAAGCATTCCATGAGCTAAACCTAGCATGTGCAATGCTTAATTAAACAAATTTCTTCTGTTCTATACCAAGAACTAGCCAGATCCACACAATTATTTAACAATGTAAGCATAAAATTAAAATATTCCCAGGTCACTTCCAAATTCTAAATACTAATTCATCATCCACAAACACTTCAATTAACACATAAAACCATAACTAAAAGAGAAAATACCACAATAGCAAGCTTGGAATACCCACAACGAGTGATTTATTTGTCTATCACCTGATCAACGGCCAACCTCGAATTGGAATGCCCACGGAATGGCCTCCTCGTCACTATTCTCCGGATCCACCTCCCCTGGTCCTTCAAGCGGCGATGATGTTGGTGGTGGTGGTGGTGGTGGTGGTGGTGGTGGTGGTGGTGGTAGACCTTCTACACTGCCGCCAGTCATCATGACCTTCTTTAGCCAAAAACAAAGGCCAATGTACACTATGGCTACCGTGACGGCAACGACAATGATCCAAGAGTTATTTTTGCTTTTGGTGCGGATGGTGGGGTGCTGAACCCCTACCACAGGAGCGGGAGACCCAATGGGTTCAGGGAAATTTCTAGAGCTGTTTAGGCTAGGAAGAAGTGCCATTGGAATCGAAGTGAAGTGAAATGGAGGATGAGAGAATGAGAGAGTGAGGAAATAGTTGTAGGAGTTAAGGCTTGGCGAGTATGGTTCCAATAATAGTATCTGCATGCAACAGCACGTAATTGCAAGTATACGTTTGATCTCTCTGTGATTATTATGAGTTATCTTTCTTTGTTTTTTATGCAAGTATATATGTGTGTGTGTGGATGAAAAGGAGGAATCCGGATCCTCTCTGTTCCCACTGAAATGGAGTGTGTGGATGGGATCTTTTTGAAAAATATCAACGGTCTTAGATGTGCCACCTCAATTAAAATTTAATGACTTAACCTAGTAAATTTAACTATAATTAAACACATGGTTAATCCAGCAAAATATCTCTCTCATGAAAACCATCCCCTTGGGTAAGAGTATTAAAATATACTGATAACTTTTTGTTTTGCAATTCATAAAATGATGGGTCCACACTTGAATTTATTGTTTGGATAATATTTTCTAAATATAGTTTTCAAAAATTGTATTCTATTTTCCTGATTTAGAACAAGATTTTGAAAATAATTAAGGGGGTGTTTTTAGGATACATAAAATATTTTTAATGATACAATCGTAAATAAATTGAAAACAATGGACCTTACATATTTGTCCAAATTCTTTTATCTCTTAAATTAAGAGACTTATCTTTATCACAAAAAGAATTCTCACACTTCAAATTTAAAAATTTTCATTAAAAAAAATGATGAGTTCTATTCCCTTGTCATTATCTACAAAAGAAGAAGAAGAAGAAGAAGTAATTGATCTGCAGATTCTAAACGTTACTTTTTGTAAATATTTTTTAAAAAAATCTGAAAAATAGAAATGGTCTCCCAAACAATTATTTTTTTATTTTAGTATTTTGAAAAATATTCTTAAAAGTAAGAGCCAAATGCATAAAATATAAAAATTATTATCTGAAAACTAGTTTCAAGTTCAAATTTTAAAAAATTATTTTTATACTGTGTAAAAATAAAAATAAAAACAAAAATCCCTGTCGCTGCCATCCTTGCACCAACCCATCGTTAGCACGAAGTCCTCACACCAGTCTAGTATCGCCAAACTGTGCCACTGGAATAGCCACTGCACAGTAAGTTCTTTTTTATTTTTTCAATAAGATTGGTTTAATTGGTTGCTAGAAAAAAAGAAGGAAACATAGTATGATACAACTATTTTTTTTATGGATTATTTGGTACTGAATTTGTTTTTTTTTTTTTTTAGTTGTTGGTTTTGAGTTTAGGGATTAAAATCAGCTGGTGGGTGTTTTAACATTGTGGAATTAATGGGTTGTTTTGATCTGGATCTGCTCCAAAAGCTATGGATTTATGGGTTGTTTTAATACCACACCCAAGTTTCTTGAGATTAGGATTAAAAAAATAGGTAAAGAAAGGGCATGGGAAGAGATGGAATTAATTACTGGAAAATGGAAAAATTCATATGATTTGCATACTATTTTTTATCACGATAGATTAGAAAAGTATATGTATATATTGTTTGTGAGCAATTGTGATAATGCTGCTTTCCTATTTGCAATTTGATTAGGTGTTTGTTTTCTTGAATACCATATTAATGACCAAGTATCTAAAGCAAAGGAGTCAATACCGTACCGGAGACTGTACCGGTTTGCCCAGCGGTACGGTATATTTCGGATACCGGTCAATACCGGTGTACCGTTTCGGGTTTACCACTATTTTTTATATTTTTAAATAAATATATATGTATGTGTGTGTATATATATTATAATAAATATAAAAGTTTACCATAAAACATTTCCTCAATTCAAAACTAATTATTCATAATTTTAGATTTTAGTATCAATTAAAAGAAAAAAAAAACACACAATATAAAAAATAGAAAGCTTAAAAGTTACCATTGCATACTAAGAAAATAAATAATACTAATAAGTTAATGCAAATAAGTTATCATTCTACCCTAACAAAAATTCAAAAATTACAAAACTTAAAAAAATAAAATCTTTTTTCTGTACCGGCCGGTACACCTGGTACCGGCTGTTATTGCCCGAAATTGGCCGGTACGGCCGGTATTTAAACCGGTACGAAACGTTAATGTTTCGATACCGGTATGCAACCGGTACGGTACGTACCGGCCAGTACGGCCGGTACCGGTACGGTATCGACTTCCTTGATCTAAAGGATAGAAATAGCAGTGCATATCTAGTCGTTTTACCAAGATATAGAATATTTCTCTCTGTTGTGGATAATTGATGGATTTAATTGTATGTATCAAAAATTATTTAAGTGGGTTATGTTTTTCATGCTTTTGAAATCCACTCCATTCTGAACCAATGTGGTATTGGCGTGGTACTCATGGGAGCAATGTGCAAAAAATTACCTTCACCTTTGGGTGCATTGGAGACTGAGGCAAAGGCTGTTGAGGCCGGATCAATTTTTGCCATGGGATCGAGTTGGATCTTAGAAAGATTATCCTAGAAAGTGAATCCCAGGTGGTTATGCAGGCTTTAGCAAGCATTCTGCTCACGTTAAAGTTTTTTTTTTTATTAACATCATTGACATTTAAATTTTAAAACTCAGAGCCAAAATAGAAAACTAGCAATAAGAAAAATATGTTTTGCTGCGTCGTTTACTACAAAAGTGCACCAATTGTCCACGTATGATTATAAAGTGACAGCCCGTGGGCCACCCACTGCCACGGTGGCACCACCTGGGTACTACATGCTTTTTGTTGTCCACGCTGGCATTCCCAGCCAAGCCGTTTGGGTCAAGGTGGTTTAATTTTAGTGAATATTTTGTTCACTTTTAATGCACGCACAAATTTATTATATAGATGAGATATATACACAGCTAGAGTTTTTTTTTTTTTTTTTTGGGCTATTATTAATGTTATTGTTAAGATTTTAAGCGTTTTGGTTAGTCTTACTTTTGTTGTTTTTTCCTTTTTGTGGGCATGAATTATTTTAATTTGCTTCTAGTTTGAATTTGTAATTGCATCATTGATTAAGTGAAGCTTGCAAATATATAATATTTACAGTTTTCCTTATAGTGAAGCAATGGAAGTAATGTATTTTACAGTTTTAACAAGTGAAATTTTAGTTCACTGTCTTTTCATAAAATGCAGTCAAGTAACGTATTGGTGACTTTTTTTTTTTTTTTAATTAGAAATTAGCTGTAATGCTATTAGGTTAGGATTCTATTAATTTCATTTCAAAATTAGTAATATCCATGTTTATTAGGTTAAACCATCTTACAAATACAATTACTTTATTAGTAACTTCTGTTATCTGAATGGGCATACTGCATGTGCCATAATTAAGATACTAAATACATTCATGTATCATTAACAATATTTGGTGGTAATGGACATAATTGTATTTTTTTTTATGCCCCACCTCTCTCTCTCCCATTTTCTACCTATTATAAAATATATATATATATATATATATATATATTCAACTCACATTCATCAGCTTATTTAGCTGAAATTAAAAACTTTTTATTAAAAGTGATCATTTTAATTTTCATAATTTTGATATTAAATAAGTCATTCACTCAGCTAAGTAAAATCATCCCATCACCACTATTATTGAATGTTTCTGTGCGTAAGCACAAGTTACAATCTAGTTGACATGAATGTTCATACCCAAAGGAGTAACTTTCCAATTTATTTGCAAGATGATTGGTACAAAATATTTCAGTTGACACATTTTCCACCTGGGCCACCAAAATCAAAGTTGTATCCCTGGTTCGCACGATATACAGGATCCGCTACACTATAACAGCCGGGACTATCAATGATTTTCTCATAGTCACCATAAGGTCCATCTAGAATTCCTGAATTATTTCTATATTGAACAAATCTAATTGAACATGAATGCTCATACTTGCCATCAGGAAATACTCCAGATCTCATGGGTGGGCTAATTTCAGTTGTAGGATCAGGAACCACAACGATACCTCCCCAACCAACAATTTGAGGATTAGTAACATTATTAAATATATTTGCTGGATAATATCCAACATTAATACCGTTGTAATTTATCCACCAATTGCCATCATCCTCCTGTCACATTAAAGAGCAAGAGCATATGATCCAACTATAGGAACCTTTTCAACTTTGTTCCAACTTTTGAATATATGGAACCATATACATATAAGGTTAATATTAAAAATTAAATAACAGTCAATAATAATTGATGATATATTTACCTTAAAAATAGAGACTGGAATCTCAAAATGAGGACCGTAAGGAATGGATACATTGCTTATAGGTGCCCCGAGATGAACTCTTCTGTCAATTTGCACAAATCCTGGGCAATAAATGTTGAAGCAGCCCGTCGTATTAGAACCATCAATCTGTAATTTTTAAATGTGTTGTTAGTATCCAAAGCAACAAACTTTCATGTATACCCAACAAGTAACGCTACGTAAAATTTTCAAGCAGATTTTTAAATGGCTGAAAAAAGAAGTATAGAAAACTTACTGTCCAATGTGCAAAGAAAATAGAATACTTAGCACCACTGTATATGGTTGGAGAAACCTATTTGAATCAAACAGCACAAAAATTATTCTTTGTGAAAAATCTAGCTATGTTGTTCAATTTGTATATAATTATCAATTTTCCTGATAATCCTTAATTATCCTTTAGCAATTCATTTCACTCATTTTTAAGTATTATAAATATTAGAATTTGAACCCTTTGTAACCAATAACATAATTAAGTTCTTGGTCATAGTATCCTAACCAACGGTAAAATGATTGTTTCCTCAATATAAATTACATCTTATTCATTAAAGAATAACGACCACATTTTTCATTGTTGAAAATGCCCATTGTTTGTTGCAGTTCATGATTGGATAGTTTTACCTAGATCAATAAGTGTAAATTTTCAAAAAAAAAAAAAAAAAAAAGTATAAATTTTAAAATACCATCCACCCCTTAATGATCTATTCCAAATAATATATATATATATATATATATATATATATATTAATTGTAAGGAGCAGGCAAGGGGAGAAAATTGCTCCCTGGCGTTATTTTTATTTTTTATTTTTGATGTTTTCTTTAAATATATTTTTATATCAAATTTAGTTGAATAATATAATTTTTTTTCCATATTTTATCAATGTTTTGTAATGTCAAAAAGTTATAAGAGAAATATAGGATTTAAAAAATAGACCAAAATTGGCATTTGCCCATTTTGCTCAAAAGATATAGGAAAATGTCACTGTTCTTAAACTATCTAGCAAAATGCCCATGTTGTGAAACTTGATTTTTAGAAAATTGAGTTTCAATAAAAAACTCGATTTGACGAAAAACGAGTAATTTTTATTTTACATGGAACTTGAGTTCCATGTATTTTTTATTTTTTTTTTTATTTTTTTAGTTTGATTTTACATAACTCAATTTTCTAAAAATTGAGTTTTTCACTAAAACTCGATTTTTAGAAAATCGAGTTTAAAATAGGGACATTTTGCTAGATAGTTTCAGAATAGGAGCATTCTACTGGAAAGTTTTAGCAAAAAGGGAAAATATTCATTTTGGCCTAAAAAATATATTATAAGTGGAATATAGAATATCATTTTAAAGTTGAACTCTAAATTTTAGATGTACAAATGGTTACAAACTTAGAATATGACTTAAAATGATTATAATTTGATCATTTTATAAGTTTAACAAGAATTGACACATATTGTACATGAGATTTTTTTTTTTTTAATTACTAAAATTCATTGCATGAGAATTAAGTGAAATTTCGACAATGAAGAAATTATAACACGGATTATAAAAATCATAAAAAAAAAAAAAAAATACACACACACACACAATATAATGCTTATGTTATGTGTGAGAGTGCTTTTTTTTCTTAGCACACAGGCCCAAGTAGAGACAAGGATCCCGGGCCCAAATACTTGTTGTTTTGGTGGACTGGGCTTGGTTCACCGCAGCTAAATGAGGCTGATTACGAACCAAGTTGTGCACAAGTCACATAAAGCTCATCAAGATGAAAAATGCATTTCCTCCTAAGCAATAAAATACCATTATAAGTGTTTTAGTCTCGTAAAATGACCATTTACTCTTACAAGATAAGTAAAATAAGTGTTCTTAATATTCACAATGAGAAGGAGATTGAAATAGAGTATTTAAGGCTTATCTTTTATTGTATAAACATTTAAAAGAGTTCCTTCACTTGGTACCCCAGGGCGTACTGTCGTGGGATCTCGGGCATACTGTCGTGGGATCCCGGGGCGTACTAGGCCTGTAAGAACCCAGAATACTGGTTCTCTGGACTATATGATCTTTTTCCATGTTTATTATGCAATAGAGCTTTGTCCTTTCCCTTTACCTCTATGGGTGCTACATAAAAACACACTATACAATACACATATCTTCAAATAATTGTTAGTTTCTTAGATTAGGATATACACTTTAATACATATACATATATGTAAACGAGTTTCATGAGAATGATTCAGCCACGACGATCCTGGCCCCAATTCTCACAGACTTAGTGCTTTTGCACAAGACTTGTGGGATTTGGAACTCAAATCCGAGTGGCTTTGCTTGGGCTTTTCCTTCCAAGATAGTTAGGTGAGAAGGATTTTAGCAAGAAATAGTAAAGGAAGACAATGTAATAAAGAAATACACGAAATAATTGTTAGAGATCCTCAAATCAATATGAGGTATTTCATTATTTTCTTGATTGTGGATTACAATATGCTCACTAAGATGTGATACAAGGTTCAACTAAGTTCAAAAATTACAGACTTTGATAGCCATTCAAGCTTCCAAGACTTGCAAAGTTTGAATTTGTTGAATCCGAGTATGTGCTATAGTGGCTGTCTCTGGGATACCGGGAGCGGTTCCTCTGTTTTCTTTGAGTTTTACAGAGTTATCTTAATGATTTTTCTGTGATTTTCTATTGCTGCATCATGCCTCTTAATGTTGGCTACTTCCCCCTTTTTATAGTGTCATTTTAGGGTTTGAATACCATTGATTCTTCCCCCTTGGCTCCTTGAGTACCAGAGCCTCTGTCATGCCAACCATTTCTGACCGTTGATTCTTTCTCTGTTTCTCATAGTTTTCATTTTTTAGTCCTGTTTTCCTAAAAGCCACTTACTGACTTTCCATTTTGGATAGCTGACGTTTACCCTCTGTTCTTTCAAGTCCTTTTACCTCTTGGACTTAGCTTTTTGGCTGTCCATCTTGCTGTCATTTTTCTCAAGTGAGTAGAATCCATTCCTGCTGGGTTGAAGGTTTTCCCAGCCACTTCCTTTTATAGTTCTTCATTCTGGGTTTCCCGGGGTACCAGCCTTTTGTTCATGAATTGTTACTCTCCAAGCTTTCTGATTCTTTGCTGCACCACTGGGTGCTTGAGAGAGACATATCTGTTCTTCATTTCTTGTATTTCATGGTACTCATTTTGAGCTGTCTCAATCCCACTTTAGCTGCACACATCCTGAGGATCCCGAGCCTCTGGGGATCCCGGCCCAGTTTTTTTCACTGGATTTTGCTGGATTTTTAATGGCCTTTTTTTTGCTGGAAATCTGAACATACATAGGGCCTCAATGTCGATTCTTCTTGCTGCATGAATTGGGCCTTCTTTTGTTAAAGCCCATGGTCTTTCTTTACTTTTCATAGAATGGACTTTCTTGTGAAATTTTGGCCTTCATCATTATCCCCCCGAGCTCGTGGGTTACCTGTAGCCCACGCGCGAGCAAATAAATTGTTTTTGGACACTTTCCTGCTTTGTAGAACCAATGTATAGATCAAATAATTCTTGAGGGAAACTCCAAATGAATTGCTACACTTCCTTCATGGAATGAACTAACATGTTGCCAAAGATTAGAATTCACCTTCATGTTAGTATTAAGCTGTAGATTGGTATTCAATTTTCCATAAAACAAATCAATTTTGTCAGGCCGACAATGAAGTATTCATATATAGCCAAAATTATATTGGTATTGCATTTGATGCCAAGAGTATATTTTTAGCACTAGTGTTTTTGCTAGCAATTCTAGGATATGCCTTTTTTGAAAGTAGCATACAAAAATCATATTGAATGCATATTAAGTCTTAATATAAGATAGCATAGCTTTGTCAACAAGATTTTGTTTGTTTTATAAAATAGGTTGAGTGAGGGAAGCCCCCATGAACTTTGCCAAAGATATTCTATGCATTGTAGTACATGCTTGCTATGGCTAAGGTGAATAACACCCAGATGTTTGCCACATGAGATTTTAGTCCATGAATAGTGACTCACCAATGAGACCATGATATCATAAGTCTTTGAATTATATAAACATGCTAATTAAAGTCAAATCAAGGCTAGCTATTCTTTCTCAAAATGTATTAAGAGACATAAACTTCCCTGAGAACATGGCTTAGAATGCTTAAGAACATCTCCATGCCTTGCTTTTAGCTAAAGACCTTGCTCTTCTTGTGGATGCTCTTGATCTTTGCCTTATTCTTTTTCCAAATTGTGAGAGATTATATAATATTTCAAATTGCAGCAAATTATTCACATATCATGCCACCAATTATATTGCTATATACCATATAGTTCATAAAGAAAATAACAGTGGTTGAACTTAGTATAGTAAAGTTTGCACTAGGCTTCTCAATTTTCATCAAGTGAAAGATATATCTAAGGAAAATTTTTAATCTTATCTTAGCCCCCAGTGTATGCACTGGAAAAGCCAATTGCCAAATAAGACATAGGAATAAAATTATTTCATGTATATGAAATCATGTGAGGATTTCAATCACACAAGAATTCCAAATTTTGATTTTTGATAATTGGTCAAGTAAGAAGACCAAAATATTAGAATTTTCACTTTAATATACATGAATAAAGTATTAGTGCATGAGTGATACCTCTTGCACAACTTTTTGCAGTGTTTTGATATATTCAAACATGATATTAATGAGTGGGCTCATCGAAAGGGTACCTTTCTTTTGTTGAATTGAAGTACCTCCAAGCCTTTGGTGAGTTTACACCTTGTAAGAGGAGGGAAATGTTGCTAGCTGGTTTGCAATGTCATTGACTAATCTCTTTGTATAGAGATTTGCAAAAGTACCCATGCTTTTACGGCTTCGAGTGATGTACTCTTAGAATTTTTTTTTAAGTTACGCCTTCCTTGCTTCCTTAGGCTCTCTTAAACCAATTCCTTTCAAGGAGGTCAATCTTGTGCACTTTATACACCCATTTTTGGGTTTTTCATACCCACTCGAGGCTCTTTCTCTTTGTACCCCTCGTTGGGTCTTACTTACAATTTGCACCCTTTACTGGGATGTGCTACGGCTTGTACCTATTTCTGGTACATGCTACAGTTTATACCCATTGCTGGTACATGCTACAAGTTATAGCCATGACTGGGATATGCTTACAATCTGCACTTTTACCTATTGTTGGTACGTGCTACAGCTTGTACCCATAAACTTTTGCTTTTGACCATTTTCTTGGTCGTACTTGGAAACTTTTCCTCTTGGCCAATTTCTGGGCCATGTATTTAGAAAATCTGTTCTAGGCCAAGTCTTGCGCCAGGTACATGGAAAGTTTGCTCTTCCCAAATCCTAGGCCATGCCACTTGGAAAATTTGTTTTTTCATCAAGTCATGGGCTAGGTACATGGGAAATTTTCCCTTTCCTCAAGTCCTGGGCTAGGTACATGGGAAATTTGCCCTTTCCCAAGTCCTAGGCCATGCCACTTGGAAAATTCTGTTTTGGTCAAGTCCTGTACCAGGTACATGGAAAGTTTGCCCTTTCTCAAGTCCTAGGCCATGTCACTTGGAAGAATTTGTATTATGATCAAGTCCTGGGTTAGGTACATGGAAAATTTTCCCTTTCCCAAGTCCTAGGCCATGCCACTTTGAAAATTTGTATTATGATCAAGTCCTAGGCTAGGTACATGGAAAATGTTCCCTTTCCCAAGTCCTAGGCCATGCCACTTGGAAAGTTTGTTCATGACCATTGAATTTTTCAATTTTCAGAGAAAGTTCCTTCGTAGCCCCTCGTTCTCAAGTGGACTCACTGAACTGATTTCTTTTCTTTTCTTTAAAGGGTCGAGGATTTGTTTCCTTCTCCGAGGATCTTCTAAAATATCCTCTCTCGGCTGTGAACAAATCTTTTATGAAAATAAACTTCTTTTATGAGTCATCTAAGGTTGCTCTCACTGGTGAATTGGTGGACAGGAGCTCCACCAAGATGATTATGTCATGGTGTTTTCTTCAAGTGGGTGATCCTCTTACGGGGATCCTGGAAGAGGAAGGCTTCCTCTAGGCATGCTCGTTGAAGGCTGTCTTCACAAACCTCATGGTCTGTTTCTTTACAAGGATCTCTACCGCTACTGCTTTTTTTAGAGATCTTCTCACTCGATAGGTACTCCTCTTCTTCAGGGAACTAGACCAGTAAGTTTGCTACAGCTTAGCTCTTGACAGCTCTGGGGATCCTTCGGACCTATGTTGTATTGGAAAATTAATTTTAGCCACTGGGCCACTCTTCAAGATCGCAAGGGCTGATGGAGGAGGGCTTATCACCAATAGGATTTGGTGGTAAAAAGTAATGATTCAGTTGTTGAGATGCATGACCGCCAAATGCGTTCTTTCTATGTTGGGATACCTCATTTCGGTTTCCTTTAATGCTCTGTATGCTTGGGATCGGGATCCCAGGTACAACAATAATGATTTTGCCATGGACTAGTACCCATAAGGTAGGAAAATGACTCATGTTGAAGTTTTATGATTGGATGCTCAGCTCCCCATATGAGAACATTCTCCTTTTTCAATAGTTTGAATAGTCCACTAGTGACCAAGGTTGGTCTTGGTGTGAACTTCCTAATGTAAGAAACTCTTTCCAAGAAGCTCTTAAGTTCCTTGACCATGGTATGCCTCTTTATGGTAGATATTGTTGTTGCCTTGGCTGGATCTATGAGGAGATCGATGTTAGGCAAAGGAAATTTATCCTTTGGAAGTGCCTTATTTAATTTGAAGGAGTCTACGCCAATAAATCTTCATATTTTTCCATAGCTCCACCAGTTGCTCTTTTTTTTTTTGTACTAATAACTAATTGCTAATTAGGATAGGCCCCAGGTTCCTTGGGTCAGCCCCCAAGTTCACCTTTTCTAGTTTTTCCTTTGGTAGGATTTATGCCTTCCTTTCCATATCCATAAGTTTCTCCGGGATCTTCAAAAGTAGTATATTGGCATTCCTTCTTCTGTCTTTTTTTCTATCTGAGGGATCCTTCAAACCATGGGTATTGTTTCCTTCTTCTGGGATGGGAGCCCCCCGGGATCCTCGAGATGGGAGCCCCCAGGATCCTAACAATAGGATATTCTTCAGCTGGAGCCAATTCATCATAAAGTATATTTTTCACAAAGTTTACTTTGTGCTGGATGAAAGGACTAGGATTGGCAGTGACTTTTGTGGACTTCCCATTCAATCCCTCTTTCATGTACTAGTGGTACATTGAGGGGATTAGGCAATACTTGTGATGTCATGGTTGGCCTTCAGAGCTAGTTGTAGGTGTCTTTCAATGGTCTCTGTATCCCCTCCAAATCTTGTTATTTTCGTGGGTGGGCCCAATTGTTGAGCTATAAGAAATGATAGATGTACTGTATAGTTGTTGAGCTTTCAATAATGTTGATTTTGCTGCTGACTTGCAATGTAGTGTTTTCTATTGATTTTCTTCAAAATGTATTCAAGGTCCGCTGCACAATAGGCTTTAGCCCCCAGGACATGAGGCAGTTGTTGAACCATGCTTGATCCACTTTCTCTTGATGCTATTGTGGAACTTCTATCAATTTTTCTGATGCCTCCATTTTTTTTTTTAACCATTTTGCTTTGCTGGATCCATGGGAGTACTTCAATTTTGTTGGAACCAGGGAACTATTCCACTTTGCTAGAACCAGAAAACTATTCCATCAAGGAACAACTCGAATTTTTTATGGAACCAAGGAAAAAACTCTATTTTGCTAGAACCATGGCTGGAACCAAGGAACTACTCAGCTTCTTTGAAATCAAGGAGCTACTCTTTTTTTGTTGGATTCGTGTCTGGAACCAGGGAACCACTTAGTTTTTTTTTTTTTTTTTTTTTTTACTGGAATCTAGGATCTCCTAAACTTTACATTCCTGGAGTCAAGGATCTCCTCAGCTTTGTTGGGATCAAGGATCTCCCAGGCTTTACTTCCTGGAGTCAAGGATCTCCTAGGCTTTGCTGGAATCGCGGGTGTACTCAGCCTTGCTGGAATAAAGGATCTCCTCAGTTTTGTTGGAATCAAGGATCTCCTCAGCTTTGTTGGGATCAAGGATCTCCCAGGCTTTGCTTCCTGGAGTCAAGGATCTCCTAGGCTTTGCTGGAATCGCAGGTGTACTCAGCCTTGCTGGAATAAAGGATCTCCTCAGCTTTGTTGGGATCAAGGATCTCCTCAGCTTTGTTGGGATCAAGGATCTCCCAAGCTTTGCTTCCTGGAGTCAAGGATCTCCTAGGCTTTGCTGGAATCGCGGGTGTACTCAGCCTTGCTGGAATAAAGGATCTCCTCAGCTTTGTTGGGATCAAGGATCTCCCAGGCTTTGCTTCCTGGAGTCAAGGATCTCCTAGGCTTTGCTGGAATCGCGGGTGTACTCAGCCTTGCTGGAATAAAGGATCTCCTCAGCTTTGTTGGGATCAAGGATCTCCTCAGCTTTGTTGGGATCATGGAACTACTCCATTTTGCCAAATCCATGGGTGGAGCCAAGGAACTTGTCCATTTTGTTAACCTGCGCCATATGATGTTATTATCAAGTTGCTGCAAAATTATTTAGCCTCACAGCGTGAGAAAATTCTTTGCTATGTAATTTACATCTCATCAAGCCTCTTTGATTCGCTTACTTCTCTTTCTTTTTTTTTTTTTTTTTTTTTTTTTTAAAACAGATGAAACAATATCATAAATTTTTTTTTTCTTGTTTAAAGAAAATACATCAGCCCCCAAATGTAGGGCCATTGCCTTATTATGTAGCTCATACAATCTTTATTTCATTGATTTTTTTTTTTTATTTGCTCACTTCTCCAATTTTTTTTTTAGCAATGAGACAACGTTTTGATTGTTTAAAATATTATTACTTGACCCCTCTTACCCCCTTTTTATAAAGAGTAGAATCCTCATAAGAAACAAGATTTTGCTTCTTCTAGTTGAGTTCAATATTTATTTTTCAACTTTTTTGTTGTACTATATAGGTTGGCTGTACTCTCAAAACACCTTTAGTATTAGTTAAGTTTTTATGAGACCAGTGAGTTGCCTTTGGAGACCAATGGTACAAAGTAGTTTCACACCACCAATACCTCATTTAACAAGCATTTTCAAGTTTTGGACTTCAAAGTTTAGGACTAAACTAACTGCATAAATGCTAATCAAAGTTTAGGACCTCATTTTATTTATTTATTATTTTTCAAAACTAATTGATTCAGTTGGGCAGTTATCTTTTATGAACTTCTTTAAATGAGGTCCATTTAATTGGAGGATGAGTATGACAACTAAACTTATCTATGATTCTATATTGTGTAGAACAAGTGTCTACATTTATTATTAAACAATACAATGCTTTTGCTTTCATGCAACATAGTGATAGCTATCCATTTGAAAACCATAGACTTCAGTCCATTATGTTCAAAATATAAAATGGAGAAAATAATGATGCATAAAACTTATCTTGTGTTGGGAAGTTCCCCAAAATTCCATATAGAGTCCCTTGGTAGGACGTTCGTTGGAGGAACCCGCACTTTTGGGATCTTGATGTTGAACGCACTAAGAGAAACTTTCCTTCCTTTAGGTGTTTCCTAGCTTTGGAGCCATGCTTGTGAAGGGACTGCTTTTTCCCTCTCCTTTTTCCCAGTCCCCAGTGGAGTCGCCAAAATGTGAGAGTGCTTTTTTTTCTTAGCACCCAGGCCCAAGTAGAGACAAGGATCCCGTGCCCAAATACTTGTTGTTTTGGTGGACTGGGCTTGGTTCACCGCAGCTAAATGGGGCTGATTACGAACCAAGTTGTGCGCAAGTCACATAAGCTCCTCAAGATGAAAAATGCAATTCCTCTTAAGCAATAAAATATCATTATAAGTGTTTTAGTCTCGTAAAATGACCATTTACTCTTACGAAATAAGTAAAATAAGTGTTCATAATATTCACAATGAAAAGGAGATTGAAATAGAGTATTTAAGACTTATCTTTTATTGTATAAACATTTAAAATAGTTCCTTCACTTGGTACCCCGGGGCGTACTGTCGTGGGATCTTGGGCATACTGTTGTGGGATCCCGGGGCGTACTAGGCCTTTAAGAACCTAGAATACTGGTTCTCTGGACTATATGATCTTTTTCCATGTTTATTATGCAATAGAGCTTTGTCATTTCCCTTTACCTCTATGGGTGCTACATAAAAACACACTATACAATACACATATCTTCAAATAATTGTTAGTTTATTAGATTAGGATATACACTTTAATACATATACATATATGTAAATGGGTTTCATGAGAATGATTCAGCCACGAGGATCCTGGCCCCAATTCTCACAGACTTAGTGCTTTTGCACAAGACTTGTGGGATTTGGAACTCAAATCCGAGTGGCTTTGCTTAGGCTTTTCCTTCCAAAATAGTTAGGTGAGAAGGATTTTAGCAAGAAATAGTAAAGGAAGACAATGTAATAAAGAAATACACGAAATAATTGTTAGAGATCCTCAAATCAATATGAGGTATTTCATTATTTTCTTGATTGTGGATTACAATATGCTCACTAAGACGTGATACAAGGTTCAACTAAGTTCAAAAATTACAGACTTTGATAGCCATTCAAGCTTCCAAGACTTGCAAAGTTTGAATTTGTTGAATCCGAGTATGTGCTATAGTGGCTGTCTCTGGGATACCGGGAGCGGTTCCTCTGTTTTCTTTGAGTTTTACAGAGTTATCTTAATGATTTTTCTGTGATTTTCTATTGCTGCATCATGCCTCTTAATGTTGGCTACTTCCCCCTTTTTATAGTGTCATTTTAGGGTTTGAATACCATTGATTCTTCCCCCTTGGCTCCTTGAGTACCAGAGCCTCTGTCATGCCAACCATTTCTGACCGTTGATTCTTTCTCTGTTTCTCATAGTTTTCATTTTTTAGTCCTGTTTTCCTAAAAGCCACTTACTGACTTTCCATTTTGGATAGCTGACGTTTACCCTCTGTTCTTTCAAGTCCTTTTACCTCTTGGACTTAGCTTTTTGGCTGTCCATCTTGCTGTCATTTTTCTCAAGTGAGTAGAATCCATTCCTGCTGGGTTGAAGGTTTTCCCAGCCACTTCCTTTTATAGTTCTTCATTCTGGGTTTCCCGGGGTACCAGCCTTTTGTTCATGAATTGTTACTCTCCAAGCTTTCTGATTCTTTGCTGCACCACTGGGTGCTTGAGAGAGACATATCTGTTCTTCATTTCTTGTATTTCATGGTACTCATTTTGAGCTGTCTCAATCCCACTTTAGCTGCACACATCCTGAGGATCCCGAGCCTCTGGGGATCCCGGCCCAGTTTTTTTCACTGGATTTTGCTGGATTTTTAATGGCCTTTTTTTTGCTGGAAATCTGAACATACATAGGGCCTCAATGTCGATTCTTCTTGCTGCATGAATTGGGCCTTCTTTTGTTAAAGCCCATGGTCTTTCTTTACTTTTCATAGAATGGACTTTCTTGTGAAATTTTGGCCTTCATCATTATGTTATAGGTAATATTAAAATACCATTTCATATTCACAAGAGTGCCGGTGTTTTATTTTATTTTATTATGTAGAATGGTCTTACATATCATGTGTGGGCATATATAACGTGTATCTACATATATTCAGACTTGAATGAAGACATATATGTTAGTTATAACTTTTATATATAGAGAGAGATGAGTTTAAGTTACATGGTATAACTCTAAGTAATGTTACAGCATTTAATAACTTGTTATTGAATTCATATCTTAAAAATATCATTGTTAGATTACAGTATCTTTGTATATTTTACATGTTTGCAAAATTTCAAGGTGACTAAAAATTAATAGTTATATCATCAATTAATTGTTTAAATTTAATTGTAATTTAAAATAATATAAAATATGAGTTTATAAATCGAATAGTAAATAACATTCGATTAACATGAAAATTTACATGCATGTTAAAAATATATAGAACATGTAATCTATCGTTTGAATTTTTAAAGTATGAATTCAATAACAAGTTATTAAGTAGTGTAATATTTTTTAAAGTTATATCAAGAATAACTTGAACTTGCCCAACCCATAGAAAGAGACAGATATAGTCATTATACGTAAGGGACTTTGGCAGTTTGGCCTTGGCCTAGTCTCCAAGACTGAGAGGTTCAATCATTAAACGTCAGGGACTTTGGCAGTTTGGCCTTGGCTTAATCTCCAAGACTACGTATACCAATTAAAATTTGAACAAGTAGTCTTAAAGAATATATTTATGTTGTTGGGAGATTGCGATTTATACAAAGTTGCAGATCATTTAATGTAATTAATTGTATTATTATGAGATTATAATTTTGGGAAGGTCCAAAACTCATAATACTGAGCTGAAGTGCTTTCAAAAAAATCCCTCTCAAAAAAAAAAAAAAAAGTGCTTTCAAAAAAAAAAAAAAAAATAAATTTGTTTTGTATATTTTGAGTGTAACAATCACAAGAGCAGCTGCTGGTTATACATTTTTTTTTTCTTGTGCCTATGTCAATATGTGAATAATTCGATAGTTAAATAATGGGAATTGATGGGGGAATTCAAAATGAGTAACGCTAACGCCACTCTATATATACTATAAGGCACTTGATATTTGATGGTTATAACTGATGAAGCTTTTTATCTGATTAATACTATTTTCTCATTTGAGTTACTTGAGAATTGAGATGTAACTAAGGAGACGTCTGCATTTATTTATTTATTTTTATTTATTATTTTTTTGAGGAATTAGAGGTGTCTGCAATTGACTTCACTGTTTTGTTTTTTTTTTTTTTTAAGAATGCTAATGAGTGGTCTCAGAGTACTAGTTAATAATTTATTTAAAGAAAGTTTTTATAAAAAAAAAAAAAAAAAAAGTAATTAATATATGTATGGAGAGGGTATAGTGTGTTAATGGGATTTGAACCCCTCTTTCAAAGTCCACCTTCATTGTTTATTGATTCAATCCATTTAGTCATTGACTCGTTCTGATGACTTTATCAAAGTCTCAGCATGGACTCTAGAACTTAACGTCATAGATAACTGTGGCAAATATTATACAAATATAAGTAACACCCGGTATATGATTTGAACGGATCTATCTTAATTTTCTAATGCATATAAAATTCTAGCATCTCCTAAAATAAAGGGTTAAGCATGTGTTTTGTGCATCAATACATTAAAGAAGATTCTGACACCTGTTCAAATTCCAAATTCTACTGTGTACTGTACTGGACATAAACCGTATTTTAAAATAAATAAATAAATAAATAAAATCTAGCATCAATATATAGGAAGTTTTTTTGTACAGAAATACATACAGTAAACTCGTCCTCTCAGAAAATATTGGGTGCTATATGGGTTTCCGATTCCACAAGTTGCTTTTGCAAGTCACATGGGTTGGTGTGTTATTATCAGTGACTACTTCAGCCTCAGCTGTACTATCATATCCATCAGCCCTACCTAATTGTCAGAACAGTTGTGGAGGTGTCGAAATTCCATATCCTTTCGGAATGAATCAAGGATGTTACTTAGATGAAAGTTTTTCCATCACTTGTGATAACTCGACAAGCCAACCTGTGTATGGAGATGTCATTGTTAAAAACATTTCCATCGAAGACCACAATATAGAGATCTTGGCCTATACAGCCAGGGACTGTTACAACAACACTGGTCCGCTTGTGAATAATACCAATTACCCCAGTACTCTCTGGTCCCGTTATTTCACAATTTCTGACACTCAAAACGTGTTCACGGCCGTCGGGTGTGACACTTACGCATACCTTAATGGTTTTAAGAACAATCATTCTTTCTCCCTCGGCTGCACGTCGGTATGTGTAGATGCTAGCAATGTGGTCAATGGCTCTTGCTCTGGGATCGGCTGTTGCCAGACGGAAATTCCTGAAGGAATGAAAAATATTAGTTTGGAAGCACATAGCTTTAATAATCATTCAAAAGTATTGAATTTTAATCCATGCAGCTATTCCTTTATTGTGCAAAAGGACAAGTTCAATTTCTCAGCTGATTCCCTTCAAAATCTTCTGGAAAAGATGCCAATGGTTCTTGATTGGGCTGTCGGAAATGAAACATGGGCGGTCGGTAATGAAACATGATGATGCTAAGATCGTCAGTAGAGATGTTCGTCCAGATTGATATCGTCAGCCTCCGCTCCAGATCCTGCAAAGAATATGTCTAAACACAAATGTATATGGTCACCGGTGTGGCGCCAGCCACAAAATCTCCGATGCCAAAGTTAGGAAAGGTCCTCCTTTATCAAGAAAGAATCAAGTACTTCTTTAATAATGAAATTTCTAGTGAGTGTTTCTTGTACCTTTTCCGGATCCCGTTTGGGGATATATATAGGTTGTTTTCAGTACCCTTCTAGCCGTTGGTTCTGCCATAATGAGGGTGTAATTCCTTGACTTTGTAACGTCCGTGCAGGGTAGTAAATTTGACAGATACTTCTTCAACGGTATTGGTATTTATTGTTCATTTTGTAACGGATGGTCGTGACAGGTGTATGGACGACTAACTTGTAGATTCGGGCAATCACTCTCGTTCCTATTAGTCGTCCACAGGCAAGGTATGGACGGTCGTATTTTTTGGATCGATCAGCTGCCCCCTTATTCCGAGATCGTCCACAAGTCGGACGATCTTAGGAATACGAAAGGGTTTTCTTTTATTTTTTATTTTTTTATTTTTTGGGAAGTGCCCTCCGCATTAATTGCCTTCTGGCGGCGTGGCATGCGTCGTGGCCACGTGTCTAGTTCTGACTGGTGGGTAGACATCGTTTCCGGTGAGTGTCTTTTCGGTTTCCCGCGGTTTTCCAAAGCATGCCTTTTAGCTTGACCTTTCTCTTTCCTTTCATTTCCTTCGTTTCATATTTCTTTGGTTTTTCTGGGTTTCTTCCTTTTTTTGTTTTCTCTGCGTTTGATTCTGAGTCTTGCTGCCGTGGCTGCCTTACCTTTTCGACCTCCGATTCTGTTCCTTCTCTTCAGGTGCGTATCCCTTCTTTTCTGCTCTTTTTCCTTTTTTTTCTTGCTTTGTTTTTGCTTAGTTTCCTTTTTCGTTGTGTGTGTGTCCCTCCTTTAATGGTGGACTACACAGCATTTCAGCAAATTTGTCCTTCTGTTGCTTTTCTTTTCGCGCGTCTGGGAGGTTCTCTAGAGTTTTCCGGCGACCGGTGTCTATACCTTGGCGATTTTGTGGTTGAGGGGAGTGGTTTAGACTTAGCGCTGAGTGAACTGCACCCATTGTTGCAGCAGTCTTTTTCTTGGTTTAAATCTGTTCGCGGGGTCCTTGAGAGGGAAAAAATGGGTTCCGCGGTGAGGTCGAGTGATCCTGAAGGAGGTTCTTCTTCTGGCGCAGCCGTGGACGGGGTTGTGCTGGACACAGCTACCTCTGTGCTTCCTTCGTCCAATCTTCCTTTGTCAACTCTTCCTTCGTCTTCCACTGTCGTCCCTCGTCCCTTCCATGCTCTTAGGGAAAAGTGTAATTTGAAGGTCGATGTTTTCAGTAGGTTCAGGGATAGGTTTCAATTTCCAGCGGAAACTAGGGTTCGTCTCCCCAGGAAGGGTGAAAAAGCTTGTGCTTTTGCCCACGGAGAAGTTTGCTTTTATGAGGCGGCCTTCCTGGGTGGTCTAAGGTTCCCCGTTCATCCATTTATCATGGAGCTTCTAGATCACCTGCAGATTGCTCCTGGGCAACTTATGCCCAATTCTTGGAGAATTGTTATAAGCTGTATGGTGATCTGGACGATCATAGCAGATGGAGAGATGATCACGGTGAACGAGCTTACTAATCTCTATCGTCTAAAAGAGTCTAGGGAATTCGGGTATTATGAGCTCGTCCCCTGGGAGAGGAGGTCACGTTTGGTAGGCGATCTCCCTTCGTCCTTCCGTTACTGGAAGTCAAGATATTTTTTTGTGTCCGGAGATGGTTGGGAGACCTTGTCAGATGACGTTTGGGGAAATGTCCCCAGACTGCTGCGTCGGTGGGAGATCCCTGGCCTTGGTGCGTTTGTCTTTTTATGCTCCCTTTCTTATCATCGTCACTTTCTTTTTGATCGTTAGTGTAATCTTGAATGACCCCTTTTTTTGTGCAGTGAAGGAGCGTCCTGGTCTTGACAACCGAGTTGAAGCGAGAGTTCAGGAAGCGATTAAATATTCGAGGACGATCGAAGATTTCAACGAGCTTATCGATCCGCGTACTCTGGCTCGTCACTGTTTGGGACCTGATCCTTCACTCTACGTCCTTCAAGTTCTTGATCGGGAGCAGAAAAAACGTGAGTAGACGTGTATGGTACGTATGTGTATATGTATATATGTTTTTAACTTTCTTCAGCTTTCTTCTCCAGAAATGACGAGCAAATTCAACAAAGATCTGTATGCGAAAATCAGGGGGAAAAAGAACGAACCCCTTTCAAGCATTGGTCAGAGAACTTTGAAGTTTACTGACAGAGAGAAAGAAAAGGAGAAAGAGAAAGAGACGGTGGAGAGGGGGTCGTCTACCCCTGCTCAGGACGAGGCAAGGACAGCTTCTCCTGCAGTTTCAATCGAAGAGGTCCCTGGACCAAAAAGGCGAAAGACATCGCACAAAGGTAAAGAGAAGATGGGTTCCAGTATTTGGGACGATGCGGAGGCTGCCGTAGCCCGGGCCAATGATTTTTTAACTCCTGAAGAGAGAAAGGAGATTTCTCTCGTCCCTTCTCATGAAATGGTGAACCAGCACGTTCATAAACTCGTGCAGGTATGCTCTTTTTACCTTTATCATCATATTATCGTCATTCTATTGTTTTCTCAAGAAAACTCATAAGCTAAAATTTTTAGGTATTGGGGGAAACGATGCATCTTACTTCACAATTCCTGGCGAGTGAGGAGAAAGCTGTTATGGCCACTTCGAAGGTGGAAGCCTTAGAGGCTGAGGCTTCGGGTTTAAGGAAGGATCTGATTGCAGCGATGGACGCCAATAATACCTCCAAGGAGCAAATTAAAGTCCTGACCGAGTAGCTTGAAGCTGAAAAGGCGAAGGTGAAGCAGAAGGACGATCTGCTTGCATCCGCGGGCCAAAGGATGAAGGCTGCTGTAGCCAAGGCCGTCCTTGCCTTCCAGACGACGGATGAGTACAACACTGTGCTGTTCCAGTGGTACTTCAAGGGGTTTGAGCTGTTAAGAAGATACATGATCAAACATGGGCAATGAGTCAATCTGGACGACCTGGATTTTGAAGCTGTGGATAAAGAGATAGAGGCGGACGAGGCTGCTCTGGCGGTTCAAGCTTCTATAGCTTCGGGTGAGGACCCTCCAGCAACTGACGAGGGTGACGCCCAGGCTCTTCCAGCCTAAACACTTAGCGCCATTTTTTTTTTCTTTTTTTGAACAAGTACTATTTCAGGTCCCCGTATGTTTTGGGGTTTTTCCTTGAACAACTTGCATTTTTGTGCATATTTATATGAGTCTTGTTCGTTGTTGTTTATCATTCTCATTTTAATCGTTTCTCCCCTTCAGCCTTAAAGGAGTTTGAAATTACTTCTTCGTTTCTTGAAGTATAAATTCTCTTCGTTCGTCTGTAGAATTAGATGATTTTTGTTGGAATGTTCTCGGTTGATTAAAGGATTTCCTCGTCATTTTGATCTGGATAATGAGCATTCCTTGTGGGAATATCATCATCTTTTCGATCTAGACGATGGTAGCTTCTTCAAGGCTTTAAGGTTTTCCTCGTCATTTTGATCTGGATAATGAGCATTCCTTGCGGGAATCTCATCCTCTTTTCGATCTAGACGATGGTAGCTCCTTTAAGGCTTTTTTTTTTTTTTTTTTTTTTTTGACCTGCTAGATCTGGACAATGCTGGTCCTTTCGCAGGGTTTTATTGTCTCTTTAGATCAGAAACGACGTAAACTTTTGTAGTGAGTTTTATGGCATTTTTGATCTGGACGATGTACATACTTTCGTAGGATTTAATCGTCTTTTCGACCTGGGCTATCAGCCGTTTTAAACTTTGAGAAGGCAATTTATAACACGGGGAGTGCTAAATAACCACTTATGGAGCCCTGAATGATTACTTATATAATCTTGCATAAATACATAACTTGTGGTAGACAGCATAAAATTAATTTGAATAAAAAGAAAGCATGGAATTAAATTTTGTTAACTGCTTACAATTAGGCCATGGGTTCTTTCTTGTAATACCTTTTTAGGTGCTCGACATTCCATGGACGAGGTAACTTGTTTCCTTCTTGGTCTTCTAAATGGTAGCTTCCTTGTCGTGAATAATGGACGACTTTGTAAGGTCCTTCCCAGGTTGGGCCTAGTTTGCCTTGTGCAGGGTCTTTTGTTGCAGGAGTTACTTTCCTGAGGACGAGGTCACCGATGTTGAATCTTTTTAGCTTCACTCTTTGATTGTAGTATCCTGCCATCTTCTGCTGGTATTTGGCCATTCTCTGCGAGGCTTGATCTCTGACTTCGTCCACGCAGTCCAGGTTCAATCTTAGCTGGTCGTTGTTTTCTTCTTCGTCAAAAAAGTTTCTCCTGATGCTAGTGAGCCCCACTTCGACGGGAATAACTGTTTCCGTGCCATATGTTAGGTTGAAGGGGGTTTCTCCTGTTGGCGTTCTTGCCGTCGTCCTGTAAGCCCATAGGACGCCTGGCAGTTCCTCGGGCCACGCTCCCTTTGCCCCCACTAACCGGGACTTGATTATCTTGAGCAAGGTTCGGTTCGTTACTTCCGTCTGTCCGTTGGCCTGAGGATGTCCTGGTGAAGAATACTTGTTTCTGATGCCTAAGCCTGAGCAGAATGATCTGAACCCTTGGCAGTCGAACTGACGACCGTTGTCGGATATGATCGTCCGAGGAATCCCGAACCTGCACACAATATTTTTCCAAACAAAATTTTGTACCTTAGCTTCTGTGATTGTCGCAAGTGCCTCTGCTTCGACCCACTTCGTGAAATAATCAATTGCGACGATCAGGAACTTCATTTGTCTTTTTCCCTGTGGCAGGGGACCGACGATATCGATTCCCCATTGTGCGAATGGCCAGGGAGAGGAAATGCTCGTCATTATCTCACCTGGGACTCGTTGAATGTTCCCATATCTTTGACAACTGTCACATTTTTTTACAAAGTCGGCTGCGTCTTGCTGCATTGTGGGCCAGAAATAACCTGCCTTCATGATCTTTCTGACGAGTGATTTTGACCCCATATGATCTCCACAGATTCCTCCGTGAACCTCCTCGAGGACATACTTGGCCTCTTCGTCTTCTACACATCTTAAATACGGCTGAGAGAAACCTCTTCTAAATAGTTGATCGTTCAAGATAGTGAACCGGGCAGCTCTTCTACGGACCTTCCTGGCCTCTTCAGTGTCTGAAGGCAGTTGCCCGTCTTTAAGAAAAGCCAGGATCGGACTCGTCCATCCCTGGTGTGTATGCACAGAGAAGGCTTGCAACTCTTTAATGCTTGGGAGACTTTGCTCTTCTAGTCTCCAGTCATAATTCTTGTCCTGAAGATCTGCTGATGCGCTGCGGGCTACTTCGTCGGCTTCTGTATTTTGTTCCCGTGGAACCTGTAAGAACTCCACCTGATTGAAATTGCTTACCAGCTGGTTTGTTAACTTTAGATATTTTTGCATCCTCGTCTCTTTTGCTTCGAAATCCCCTCTGACCTGCCCTATGACGAGCTGCGAATCGCTTTTAACCACAATTCTTTCAGCCCCCAATGCCTGAGCTAGTCGGAGACCTGTTAGCAGAGCTTCATATTCTGCCTCGTTATTTGTTATGGGGAACTTCAGCTGGACCCCATATTTGAGGACATCGTCCTGGGGAGAGACAATAACAACGCCTGCTCCTCCCCCCTTCTGTGTAGACGATCCATCTGTGTTGATCGTCCAGATATCTTCCCGTGCTTCTTCATGCCCGTTGGTAGTGAATTCTGCTATAAAATCTGCCAAGGCCTGAGCTTTTATGGCTGTTCTCGACCGGTATTCAATATCGAACTGGCTAAGTTCGATCGCCCACTGTACCATTCGTCCAGCTGCCTCAGGTTTGTTCATCGCCTTCTTGATTGGCTGATCCGTCATTACCTTTATCGGGTTAGCCTGGAAGTATGGGCGTAGCTTCCTGGAGGCCATTATTAAGGCGAAAGTAATCTTTTCGATCCGGGGATACCGAGCCTCTGCCCCCTGGAAGGCTTGGCTGACATAATACACGGGGAGTTGTACCTTGTCCTCCTCTCTGATTAGGGCTGCACTTACTGCCGTGACTGACACTGCCAGGTATAAGAACAGATCTTCTCCTTCCTTAGACGGACTTAAGAGCGGGGGGTTGCTCAAGTACCGTTTCAACTCTTGGAATGCTGTCTCGCACTCCTCCGTCCAGGCAAAAACCTTCTTCAGGGTCTTAATGAATGGAAGACATTTGTCCGTTGCTCTTGAGACGAACCTGTTGAGTGCCGCTACTCTTCCTGTGAGCGATTGTACTTCTTTGGTCGTCCTCGGTGAGGACATTTCCAGGATGGCTTTTACTTTTTCTGGATTTGCTTCAATTCCCCTTCGTGAAACCACAAACCCGAGGAACTTCCCTGAAGAGACTCCGAAAGCACACTTGGAGGGGTTTAGCTTCATGCTGTGCTGCCTGAGCGTATTGAATGTCTCCTTAAGATCGTTCATATGATCCTCTTCTTCTTTGCTTTTGACGAGCATATCGTCGACGTACACTTCCACATTTCTCCCAATCTGCTTGTTGAACATTTGATTTACCAATCTCTGGTATGTGGCTCCTGCGTTCTTTAGACCGAAGGGCATGACCCTATAGCAATAGAGCCCTTGGCTAGTGATGAATGCAGTTTTTTCTTGATCTTCTTCCGCCATCTGTATCTGGTTATACCCCGAGAATGCGTCCATGAAAGTGAGAAGTTTGTGCCCGGCTGTAGAGTCTACTAGTTGGTCGATTCTGGGTAAGGGGAAGCTGTCTTTCGGGCAGGCTTGGTTTAGATCTGTGAAGTCAACGCACATTCTCCATTTCCCATTTGCCTTCTTGACCATGACGATATTGGCCAACCATTCCGGGTAATAAACTTCTCGAATAAAGTTTGCATCAAGTAGTTTTCTCACTTCGTCCATAACCGCTTTGTTTCGTTCAGGGGTGAAAACTCTTCTTTTTTGCTGGACGGGCTTCTTTTCCGGATCTACGTTTAGGCGGTGTTGGATGATGCTTGCTGGGATCCCTGGCATATCTTCGTGACTCCAGGCAAATACATCGAGATTGTTTTTCAGGAAAGTAATGATTTCTGCCCTCGTCCTCGGGTTTAGGTCCGTTCCTATCTGAGTCGTCCTTATCGGATCCCCTTCGACCAGTTCTATTGTTTCTAGCTTCTCCACGATCTCAGGTGTTTTATCCTCGATCACCCACGTATGGTTTTCTTTCGAGGCTAGGACGGCCTGGTAGCACTCTCTTGCTAACACCTGATCTCCCCTTATTTCTCCAACTCCCTGTTCTGTAGGAAACTTTACCTTCAGGCAGTACGTGGAAGTAGCAGCTTTCCAACGGTTAAGGGTTGGTCGTCCTATGATAACATTGTAAGACGATGGTGAGTCTACAACCAGAAAATTGTGTTTGTTGGTTACCTGGAGGGGGTATGAGCCAGCTGTGACCGTCAACGTCACTATCTCGCGGGGGTACACCTTGTCTCCGCTGAAGCTGACGAGGGGTGACTCAAAGGGACGAAGCCTCTTCGGGTCTACCTTCAATTGCTGGAAGGCGGACAGATAGATAATATCCGCTGAACTCCCGTTATCTACCAGAACTCTCCTCGTGTTGAATCCCTCAATCATGATCATGATGACGAGCGGGTCGTCATGAGGTTGCCTTATCCCCCTGGCATCTTCCTCTGAAAAATACATGTCCTGGTTCGTTCGTCGCTGCTTTGTTGGGGGTAAGCTATGAACACTGTTTATTTGCCTTTGGTATGACTTTTTGAGGGATCTGAACGAGCCTCCTGTGGACGGTCCTCCCGTGATGGTTTTTATTTCTCCTTTTGCATTCTGCGGACGAGGTGGCTGATCTTCAGTTCTTTGGAAACCTCCAGGCTGATCCCTCCTACCGTATCTGCTGGCTTCCCCTCTTTTCACGTACCTTTGAAGCTTCCCTTTTTGAATAAGTTCTTCTACCTGCTCCTTCAGGTCTCTGCAATCCTCCGTGTAGTGTCCGTGGTCCTTGTGAAAACGGCAATATTTCTTTTTGTCACGTACACCGGGTGGTGATTGGAGTGGCCTGGGCCACTTAAGGCTTTGTTCGTCTTTGATCTCTGCCAAAATTTGATCGACGGGCATCACTAATGGCGTGAATTTCGTTTGCCGTGAATTCTTATCATCCCTTCGTCTATTCCCTTCTTCATTACGTCTGTCAACTCGGTCTCTCTTCTGCCCCCTTCGATCGTCATTCTCATTCCTCTTTTCTTTTGTCTTTTCTGCCCCGTCTATAGCTGCCAGGGCATCTTCAGCGTTCATATACTTCTGCGCTTTCAACAGTGCTTCTGCCATCGTCTTGGGAGGGTTTTTTGCCACAGAAGCCACAAAGTCTCTGGATTTCAGTCCTGCTTTAAAGGTCGTAAGTTGCACCTTGTCGTCAGACTCGTCTACTTCTAGCATTCCTCGTGTGAAACGTGTCACATAGGACCTCAAGGTTTCTTTCTCTCCTTGTTTGATTGTGAGCAAGTGATCGGCAGTTCTTTTTGGACGTTGTCCACCAACAAAATGACGAACAAACGAACTGCTTAGCTGTTCGAAATTATCGATGGAAGATGTGGGTAATTTTGTGAACCATTCTCGGGCGGCTCCTTTCAAGGTTGTGGGAAAGGATCGACATAGAATCTCGTCAGGAGGCTGTTGAAGACCCAAAGTCGTCCTGAAAGTATTCAGGTGATCCAACGGATCTTTCAATCCGTCGAAGGGCTCGAGCTGGGGTAAACGGAACTTGGAGGGTACCGGGCACTCCTGGACGGCTGCGGTAAAAGGGGAATCAGTTTTCCTGACGATTCGGTCCAGCCCTTGTTCCGTCTTTCCTCTAATTGCGCTTCTCAACTCGTCCATTTCTTTCCTCATCTCCTTGAGGAAACTCGAGTTTGGTTCTTCTGGAGTGCCGGTTCGTCTCCCATGACTGTCTCCGTCCTCATTCCCATTGACTTCTGTGTGGTTGTCCCCTTGTTGCAGTCGTTGTTTCATTTCTTGATTTTGCTTGGTGAGCTCTTCCACTGTGGCTGCAAGTGCTTGGATTTGTAGGGACAACGCAGCGGGGTCTGGGATACAGCTGGACTCCATCTCCTTAGAATAGAACAGTACCCTTGAACCGAAAGCTCAAGAATAATACGTTCCCCACAGACGGCGCCAAACTGATGATGCTAAGATCGTCAGTAGAGATGTTCGTCCAGATTGATATCGTCAGCCTCCGCTCCAGATCCTGCAAAGAATATGTCTAAACACAAATGTATATGGTCACCGGTGTGGCGCCAGCCACAAAATCTCCGATGCCAAAGTTAGGAAAGGTCCTCCTTTATCAAGAAAGAATCAAGTACTTCTTTAATAATGAAATTTCTAGTGAGTGTTTCTTGTACCTTTTCCGGATCCCGTTTGGGGATATATATAGGTTGTTTTCAGTACCCTTCTAGCCGTTGGTTCTGCCATAATGAGGGTGTAATTCCTTGACTTTGTAACGTCCGTGCAGGGTAGTAAATTTGACAGATACTTCTTCAACGGTATTGGTATTTATTGTTCATTTTGTAACGGATGGTCGTGACAGGTGTATGGACGACTAACTTGTAGATTCGGGCAATCACTCTCGTTCCTATTAGTCGTCCACAGGCAAGGTATGGACGGTCGTATTTTTTGGATCGATCAAAACATGTGCTGTGAACACAAAGAATTATCCGTGTGGAGGGAATAGCACTTGTAAGGGTTCTGAAAATGGGGGATACTTTTGTCTCTGCATGGATGGTTACCGTGGGAACCCATACCTCAAAGATGGTTGTCAAGGGATTCTTCTTGTACAATTTTTTACCGTGGCAGAGAATCATTTTCACTAACTACGATAGAATTGTGATATGAAAATGGTGTTCACGAACCTTCTTATAACCCTTGCTTGTATTTATATTTCCTCAAAGTTACTTAAAGATGGGCTTTATTACCACCAGATATTGACGAATGCAAAGAGAGCAATAACAACTGCACGGGCAAAAACACTAATTGTGTTAATGACCCAGGAAGTTATTATTGTGTGTGCAGCGTGGGGTACCATTTTGATGACGGAGGAGCATGTGTCCATCCATCATCCAATCTAGCAATTAAGCTCACCATTGGTAAGTATATTTAATTATGGAAAATTCTTGTTGTGTATAAATTATTTTACACAATATTATATATAATCTAAAAAACAATTGAAATTGTGACTTTAAATCATGGTTTTATAGGTATTTTTGGTTGTGTAAAACAATTTGTATATATTAAATACAACCCTTTAATTACTAATATATATTGTGGTGCATTCTTGAAAAATGCTTATTGAGTTTGCAGTTGATTGTCAATTACGACTGTACCATATATTTGTGTGTATATATATATATATATATATATGAGTAATTAATTTATTAATTTGTACTTCAAGAGTACATCTTTATGATATTCTCTTCTCTCACATGATAGTTAGCTTTATTAACTAAATTTATAGTGAGAGTCATCATTGATTGTGAAGAATATTCACACAATAAAAGTCTAGTGACATAAATTTTTTTAATAACTTTTCTTATAATGTTTGACATTTTATGTTATGACTGGTGGATTGTAAAAAAAGTGTTATTGTGAATTTATCTGAAAATAATGTTTCAATTTTAACTTCTTTGTTTTAATTATAACTTCTTAACATCTTATGACAAGGTTATCAAAAAATTTGACTCTCTAGCTAGCATCACTTACATTATAGAATTATGTCATAGCACTCAATATTATTAAAATTATATCTATAGGCTTAACCTTCTGCCTTAAGTTATGTCTTTTTATATTATATCAATTCTTTATTAGAATCTCCCTAATGTGTTATTTATCCAACACTAAAAAAATTCCATATGATTAAGGCACTTTTCCCCCCCTAAACTATAATTATTTGTAGTTATATCTCAAATGGTTGAAACAATCAAATTAGGAGGGAAAACCCCTCAAATGGTTGAGGTAAGTGCCATTACTATTTCTTAAGGAAAAAAAAAATATGAGATTTAATTTTTTACTGTTGCAAAATAATAAATAGTTAGAATAATGTTACATGCACAAATTATTTTACAATATTTTACTTTATAATATTTTTATAAAATGTTTATGTGACCCACAATTAATATCAATTTTTCATTTACTAATAATCATTTATTATATCAGTAGTTTGTAAATTTTTTATCTCTGACATTATTCTAATAGTAATAAAGAATGATAGTTTGTCTAGAAAAATGAAAGGTAATTTGAATTACAATTTTTTTTTTTTTGGTTGGGTTAGAACTTCCACATAATATTGATATTTTTTTTTCAACTTGTTGTTGGATTGAGATTTTGTCAATCTAATTAGTTAGCATTATCAGAAAATATATATATATATATTCAATGTGGTGGGGTATAATTTAAAAATATTGCCCATGTGTTCAATACAAAATTAAATAAATAATCTTGAACTTTATATATATATATATATATATATATATATATTCAATGTGGTGGGGTATAATTTAAAAATATTGCCCATGTGTTCAATACAAAATTAAATAAATAATCTTGAACTTTTATTATTTGACTTAACTCAATTTTTTTACCAACCTAATATTTAGTCTATATTTATAAATTTATAGAATGAATGTATTCCATTACTGTTTGTCTCTTTTTTATTTACTTTTGGTTATCATCAAATAAAAAGATTAAATTGAAATACTGTAATATGATATATTCAATTGAAGTCTTGCCAATCTGGAAATATCTGCATGGAATGAGAGAATGGGAATAGAGAATGAAATAGTCCTCTCTCTCTCTCTCTGAAGAAAGCAAATACTCTCAAAATCCTTTTTTTTTTTTTTTTTTTTTTTTTTTTTTGGGGAATGGTAATACTCTCAAAATTTATCTCTTATATTGTCAAATTTTATTATATTTTATCTTTATTTTTACATTGTGAGAAAGAAAGTTTTTCTTTCTTGCTCTTCTCATCTTTAGCATTTTAACTTCCAAATATAATATAGATTTTAATTGACTTGATTCCCAAATTTTCGAAAAGAAAAAGGAAAAAGAAAAAGAAACTATACAACGTCTCTTTCTGTATATATATGGAGTATTACATTTATTTCTTTCAAATATAGGTATTGGCATATGCATTATAGCTATGCTTGTCTGTAGCTCTTCGCTGTACTTGATAGTAAATCAAAGAAAGCTAATGAAGCTTAAACAAAGGTTCTTTCAGCAGAATGGTGGTTTAATATTACAACAACAACTCTCTAGACAAGATAATTCAACTAACGTGGTAAAAATCTTTACAATAGAAGAGTTGGAGAAGGCTACCAACAATTATGATGAAAATCTAATCACTGGTCGAGGAGGGTTTGGTATTGTTTATAAAGGATTTTTAGCAGATGATAGAATTGTGGCCATTAAGAAGTCAAAAATAGTAGATGAAAGCCAAATTGAGCAGTTCATCAATGAGTTAGTTGTACTTTCTCAAATTAACCACATGAATGTTGTTAAACTATTGGGTTGTTGTTTGGAGACACAAGTTCCTTTGCTAGTTTATGAATTTGTACCTAATGGTACTCTCTTTGAGTACATACACCATGAAAGCAAGTTGTCGATTGTACCATGGGAAACTCGTCTTAGGATAGCTACAGTATCTGCAGAAGCACTTTCGTATTTGCACTCTGCAGCTTCTCCCCCTATAATCCATAGAGATGTCAAGTCTTCAAACATATTACTAGATGGTAAACACATAGCAAAGGTATCAGATTTTGGAGCATCAAGATTTGTTCCACTTGACCAAACACAAGCCATAGCTACAATGGTAAAAGGAACTTTCGGATATTTAGATCCCGAATACTTGCACACAAGCCAATTGACAGAGAAAAGTGATGTTTATAGTTTTGGAGTGGTCCTTGTGGAGTTATTAACAGGGAAAAAGGCAATTTTATTTGATAGGCCTGAGGAGGAGAGAAGCCTTGCTTTGTATTTTCTTTCTTCTTTGAAAGAAAATAGATTGTTTGAAGTTCTTGAGAAGAATATAGCAAATGAAGAAAATGTAGAGCAACTAAAAGAAGTTTCAAATCTTGCAATGAGGTGCTTAAGATTGAAAGGGGAGGATAGACCTAATATGAAGGAAGTAGCAATGGAACTTCAAGGTTTAAGAAAGATGGAAGAGCATTTGTGGGTTAATGTAGGTTCCAACTTGGAAGAGACTGAATACTTACTTGGTGGGCCATCTGATTCTCGTGAATATGATGTTAGTAATAAAATTACCACTGGTTATGATAGTGTGAAACATCACGTAATGTTGGCCTTCGATGATGGGAGATTATCAAAGCTTGGAAACATAAGTTTACCAAATGCCATATATATGCTAGTTTGTGTAATTTTTTGCCTTTCAATTTATTTTCTTTCCTTGTAATTTTTTTGGAGTTTTCTCCTAAAATGCTAGTGTAGGGATAAATAGTGAACTTGAAACTTCAAATTTGTAATTTTATTATAGTGCCTTTCTATTCTTATCTTACTTTATTTGTAAACACTTCACATAAATCTCTTACCAATTTCTTTACATTTGTGTTTTCATATTAACAAAAGTATACATAATTTATACTTAAAGCAAAACTTTAAAATGATATATATATTATCTTCCCTTATACAAGAAAATTTCAAAATAAATTTTTTAATTTATAAAATAACACACACACACATACATACATACATACATACATACATTCATATATATATATATATATGTGTGTGTGTGTGTGTGTATAATTTAGAGTAAATCAAGTATGGTTTCTAAGATGTCGTATAATAAGTTCTCTAATTAAATTAAAATAAATATTTGCATTAAATTAATTGTCATTGAAAAATATATCATTAATTGTGATCATGTATTTGAATTTGATTGGAGGAATCAAACTCAAGCATTGTATCTAAGAAACTATACCTAAATTTTAGTCATTGAAAATATGATTGAGTTTTTTTTTTTTTTTTTTTTGGGGGGGGGGGGGGGGGGGTGTGGGGGGATACTTGCTTTATGTCCTCTCTACGTGTATACACTACAAAAACATTCATTTGAGAGAGAGAGATATTCAATCACCGTCTGATGGGGACTATAAACTAGTCTCTTCGAAGATTGCGGAGATCAATTATAAAGTACCTTCATCGATCAGCATCATTATTTATTTTAAAAATAAGATTTTTTTTTTTTAAATTATTATTTATAAAATATTCAAAAAAATTTATTGATAATATTAAGACTCACTATAACATTTACACTTTACACACAAGTCTTGGAGGAGATCAGATATATCCAGATTTGGTCATCAGTACAACAATCACATGCATGCTTGTTGTGCTAAGTATAGTGCCGTTCGGTTCTGATTATCCTATCTTCGGCGACATATGCAAGAGATCTCCCATTTCTTTAAGCCCAACAAACCATTCCATGCATCAGCTTGGCCATGCATTGATAAATCTTCTCCGGGGTGGTGTTTGTACGTAGGACATGACTTTCTTCTCCTTCAGGAGTAATATTATCTTTGGCCAAATGTTTAGTTATTTGTTTTAAGTCATGTACTGGTTATACCTACCAAATACATCACTCCGATAGCTGGTGAACTTCAGATAATATGTATATATATACTGTAAACGGTGCACAATTGCACATCCTTTTAATATAAATTTTTTTATTATAATTGATTAGATTTTAATAAAAAGTCGAGTTAACTCTAATTTACAAAATATTTATTATTAATTTTTATTACTTCTCAATATAAGTAAGATATTTTTAAAACCTGTTTAACAAGTACACCGATACTAGTTAATAAAAGCATATATATATATATATATATATATATATATATAGAGAGAGAGAGAGAGAGAGAGAGAGAGAGAGAGAGAGAGAGGGAGGGGGCAAGAGGAGAAAATTGCCCTGACCCGGCATTATTTTTATTTTTCATTTTTAATGATTTCTTTTAAATATTTTTATATGTCAAATTTAATTAAAAAATATAGATTTTTTTCCTATTTTATAAAAGTTTTGTAATGTTAATTAAGATATAAATATAGGATTTAAAATATATAGTATAAGTGGAATATGGAATATTATTTAAGTTGAATTCAGAATTTTAGATGCACAAATGGTTATAATATGACTTAAAATGATTATAATTTGGTCATTTTATAAGTTTAACAAAAATTAACATATATTATACTTAAGTTTTGTTTAATTACTAAATCATTACATGAGAATTATAAGTAGAATTTCGACAATGAAAAAATTATCAATAACTACTTCAACCTTAGCTATAACATATCAATCAACCTTACCTAATCTTCAGAATAAGTATAGTTCCTAAGATGTTGTATATTAAGTTCTCCAATTAAATTAAAATTAATAATTGTATTGAATTTAATTGTTATTGAAAAAATGTCATTAATTACGTTTTATTGATCAGCAATCATGTATATGAATTTGATTGGGGGAATCAAATGCATTGTATCTAAGAAATTATTCATAAATTTTAGTCTGTAATTTATAGAATGACCGATATATTATTTTCTCTTACCCAAGAGAATTTCAGGAAGTCAATTTCATCTAATTTAAAAACAAATATGTTCATTCTTTAAGTCATGTATAATTATCCATTAAATTATATGATTCATAATTAATATTCTTTAAACATTTTAAATCAAGGTTATTTTGTTAAATAAATTAAGGGATTACACATTAGAATATGTGAATAAGAATAGTTTTAGAAAACACAAAAGGTATACAAATATGTTATTTTTGATAAACTAAATAATAAATATTTTCATTTTTTTTTTTGGATAAATAAATATTTTCAGTTAAATATGCCCTTTGGGTGTTCAGGGCTGACAATTTACTATGGGTCTACACTCATAGCCAATGCGTTTGGGCAGCTGATTTGTGCATGGACTGTAGTTTCGTTCTCCATTAAAAGAAACGCTATTTAGACCCCAAAATTATGACTAATGTCAATTTAAAATCTTTTTTTTAGCATATAAGCCCAATGGACTTAGGCCCATAGTGTAGGTTACTTGTATGGTACATCATGTCCACTTATATATAAGGTTGATCTTTGTACCTTATTACTTGCAGTTTAATACACAATCATTCAAACTTTTACATAGTATCAGAGCTGAATCATAAAAACTAGATGAGAACTGAGAGTAGACCATAATTAATTTCAATCTAACTAGAGAATTAGGCCCAATTTTTTTAAGTAACTAGCCAATTGACAATATCATACATATGAAATATAGTAGCAAAACCCATATAACTATAGTAGGACATCAAAGTGTTTATAGAGAGAAAAACTCAAAAAATTGGCTGAAAAAATTCGGCCTCTAGCACTAAATGATTGACTAATCAAGAATAGTTGCAGTACATAATACATATCACTTACAAAACCCTCCAAATTATGTAATGACTATGCACTTGAGTTTCCAGCTCCTGCTAGTAACAAATTCCTCTAATATTTTCTCCTTGTTAGTCTTTGGTTTGGATTTGCAATACAAAATACAAGGACTATAGTAGCATTTGAAAAACATCACTATAAATCCTGTAAACGCTGTTATAGGTCCATTTGTGCTATAGCAGTGGTACAAAAAAGTTGATGTAGAACCATTACTATAGGTTCATCTGGGTCTATAATGGCGTTTTGGAAAACATCACTATAGATCCAAATCTATAGCAACGTTTCTAAAATGCTATGATGGCAATTTTTTTTAATAGGTTATAGTCGCGTTTTAATACCTATAGCAGCATTTTTTGAAAATGCTCCTAAAAAAACACTGCTATAGCCAACGTTTTATGTAGTGTTGTGACTTAATCCTCCAATTGCAAAACCAAATCTTTTTGGTCAATCCAAGGCCACTTGGAGATTTTGGGTATTCTCCAATGATTCTCAAGCACCAAACAACACCAAGAATTTTGAAGGTTTCTTTGTGTGTGATGGTTTTAATCTCCTCTTATAGTAATTAACAATTGCAGATGGAGAAGGTGGAGAGAATGATGAGAGGGTTTTAGTTCTAGGGTGTTAGGTTTCTCTATAGCCCTTTGAAACTAAGGTTTTAGATTAATCATTATTTTTCTATTAAAAATTAAGAACTATAAACAATAATGGTTACAAAAGAAAAATAAAAACAAAACAAAGCAATGAGTAATTACAATATCGGTAAGCCAACTATATTCGTGCATTAAAAAAGGCAACTAAAAGAATATATATCTAACTGAAATTTTCTTCTATGCTCAATCAAAAGCTTAGAAAAACCAAAAAACCAACCCAAAAAAAGAAAAAAAAAAGAAAAAGAACAAAAAGAAAGGAGAAGCACAAAGAATAATAAATATTAGTCTGCCTAATAGAAGATTGGACATAATAAGCACACAAAATACCATTCTAAAAAATACCATAATGTTTTATATTATACATTACTTTTTTTTTTTGAGAACTATTGTATGTTACTAGAGATATTTCTATATAATTAATAATCATAATAAAAAAAAATAATCATAATAATACTTTTTGTCTAAACATGTACCTGGAGTCTCATTGTTTTGTTTAAAATATTTTTATATTAAAGTACATGCCTCAAATAGCAACCTCAAGAAATTCTCATATAACATTATAAAAAATCAATTCAATTTAAAACATGAAAATTACATTTAATTAAATAAAAGCTACCCACAACATGTATGATGGGCACAGTGGATGGGCCCTGATGGCTTGAAACCATTGAAATTAAAGTTGGGAAGAGGAAAAAAAGAAGAAGCATGACTGATAAAAATGCTACCCAATCTAGTAAGAAATCTATCATATTTGGTGAAAGACAAGGATTTCCTCCACACAAGCTTGCAGCAACTGCTTCAAATATGATAGATGTCAAACAAATAAAGAAACACATATGACGGGTCATGTGACACGCACATGACCCATTTTAAGAAAATAGTTGTTAACTTAATGTTAACAGCTTCTCTCTGTTTCAATCTAAACCAAATAGCACCATAATCCCACACAACGCCAAGCTTCTCTCTTCCTCCTCCTCCACCTTTTTTTTTTTCTCAAAATTCCAAACCGGCCAGAGAATCATGGCCACATGTTGCGGCAGCCGATCTCACTTAACCATATCTCCATTCCTCCTCTTCACACCCTTCCCTCTTCGCCAATTCCACCCGATTCACTTTCTCACTTAGCCGATGCCACTCCTAGCAACCTTATCTCTCTTTGCCATTCCCATCCCGCACCCATATATTCGCCGCCAAGGATCAACACTCCTACCACTCCATCGTTTTCTCGACATTCTCCCTAACAGTGACAAAGGCAATAGCTCTCAATTTTTTCAAGTCTGATTTTCATTAAATTTATTGTAATTGAAAAAAAAAATTGTTTAAAAGATAATTATTCCTTAAATTTGTTTCTCAAATTGCATTAATACTTGAAGTTTGAATATTTTTCCTTATGATTATTACCATAGTTGAGTTCGATAGCTTAAAAGCTGATGATTTAGCTGGTTTTGAATGGGTATTTATTGTTGGTGGTCAGGATTTATTTACTACTTATTTTTAGGGAGTTTGAGTATAATTTTTGTTGAATAGGATTTTTGGGTATTTTGAGTTTTGAATATTGTTGTTTTTGTTCATCATGACTTTTTATAAGACTATAAGCAACTATGGTTTTTTTGTTGTATTTAATAAAAAAATTGAATATTATTTTATATATTGAATATTGCTAACACTATTGCTTTTTATTGGTTTTTGGATTTAGGAAGAAGCTCAAGTAGAACCTACTGATTGAAGTTCAAACACCTCGAGTAAACACAATAAGGAAATTAAGGCACCAACGATTGGAATGAAATTTGATTGTGGTGATAGTGCATATGAGTTTTACAAACAATATGCTCACAGAAGGGGCTTCAGTGTAAGGAAACATTATATAAGGTGAGAGAGTGTTGGACATGTTAAGAGGAGAAGATTTTGTCATTCAAAACAAGGTGAACTAGCTATTGACAAACGTCGTAAACAAGTATATTTCCATCACCCAATTTCACGAATTGGTTGTTTAGTACAAATGACTTGTCAACTTCAAAAGGATGGTATGTTAGAAGTTGTTCTTTTCACAAACAACATAATCATGAGTTTGCTCATTCTCCAATGAAACATATGCTAAGATCAAATAGAAAAATTACACCTACCCAACAAGCTTTTGTGGATAATGCAGAAAAATCTAGGATATCAATAAAATAATTCATAGAACTGTTGAGCATGCAAGTTGGTGGTTACGAAAATCTTGGGCTTTTGAATGTTGACTATCAAAATCATGTAAATTCCAAGAGGAGAGAGGCTTTAAAGAGAGGAGATGGTCGTGCTGTGATGGATTGCTTTAAAAAGATGCAATTAGAAGATCCATCTCACTTTTATTCTATACAACTTGATGATGATAATCAAATTCTGAATATTTTTTGGGTTGATTCAAGATCTATAGTTGATTATGGATACTTTTAGGATGTTATATGTTTTGACACTACTTATCAAACAAATTCATATGGTCGACCCCTTGCTTCATTCATTAGGGTTAATCATCATAACACAATCAATTATCATTGGTGCAGCTTTACTTTATGATAAAACTATAATGTCATTCAAATGGTTGTTTGAAACTTTTTTGAGTGCAATGTCAGGGAAACAACTAAGAACTATATTTACAAATCAATTTGTTGCAATGGCTAATGCAATAGAAGATGTGTTTCCTAAATCAAATCACCGTCTATGTGTGTGGCAGATTTATCAGAATGTTGCTAAACGTCTACATCATGTATTTAATCCATCAAGCCAATTTCAAAATGTTCTTAGTAGTTGTGTGTATGATTTTGAAGATGAAGATGAGTGGATATATAGTTACTTGGAATAACATGCTTGAGACATATGATCTTCCTAATAATCCATATGAAATGTCTGTTGTATATATAGGTATATATAAGGATAGGTTGTACTAATGATGTTTGAGTTTGGAGAATATGGTTTCATAAAGTAAAAATTCAAGTTCTGGAATTTTCTAAGTGAAAATTCGAAAATAAGTATTTTCGATCGGTCGAAACTTTGGCTCGATCGATCGAAAATGGTAAGAAAATAATCTTGAAGTTTCTGGATGTCTCGATCATTGTTCGATTCTTTATCGACCGATTGAAAAGAGCACTCGATCAATCGAAAGTAATTTTTGACCGATCAAAAATTGTGAAACAAGATTTTCTGCAGAATTTTCTGGTGATTGTTCAGAAGAGGTTTCAAGCATTGTTAACAATTTTATGAAACATTTTAACTCTCCATACGTACCTTTTGATAAAATATAACCTTATGAGTATAAATAGAGGCTTATGTTTACTTGAAATCCTGTTGTCATTCTTCAGAATTGCTATATGTAGAACCCAACATCTTGGTTATATCCTGGAGACAAATTTGCGATAACCCTTTAGCAACAATAGTGTGGGCAGATTTATCAGAATGTTGCTAAACGTCTACATCATGTATTTAATCCATCAAGCCAATTTCAAAATGTTCTTAGTAGTTGTGTGTATGATTTTGAAGATGAAGATGAGTGGATATATAGTTAATTGGAATAACATGCTTGAGACATATGATCTTCCTAATAATCCATATGAAATGTCTGTTGTATATATAGGTATATATAAGGATAGGTTGTACTAATGATGTTTGAGTTTGGAGAATATGGTTTCATAAAGTAAAAATTCAAGTTCTGGAATTTTCTAAGTGAAAATTCGAAAATAAGTATTTTCGATCGGTCGAAACTTTGGCTCGATCGATCGAAAATGGTAAGAAAATAATCTTGAAGTTTCTGGATGTCTCGATCATTGTTCGATTCTTTATCGACCGATTGAAAAGAGCACTCGATCAATCGAAAGTAATTTTTGACCGATCAAAAATTGTGAAACAAGATTTTCTGCAGAATTTTCTGGTGATTGTTCAGAAGAGGTTTCAAGCATTGTTAACAATTTTATGAAACATTTTAACTCTCCATACGTGCCTTTTGATAAAATATAACTCTATGAGTATAAATAGAGGCTTATGTTTACTTGAAATCCTGTTGTCATTCTTCAGAATTGCTATATGTAGAACCCAACATCTTGGTTATATCCTGGAGACAAATTTGCGATAACCCTTTAGCAACAGTAGTGTGGGCAGATTTATCAGAATGTTGCTAAACGTCTACATCATGTATTTAATCCATCAAGCCAATTTCGAAATGTTCTTAGTAGTTGTGTGTATGATTTTGAAGATGAAGATGAGTGGATATATAGTTACTTGGAATAACATGCTTGAGACATATGATCTTCCTAATAATCCATATGAAATGTCTGTTGTATATATAGGTATATATAAGGATAGGTTGTACTAATGATGTTTGAGTTTGGAGAATATGGTTTCATAAAGTAAAAATTCAAGTTCTGGAATTTTCTAAGTGAAAATTCGAAAATAAGTATTTTCGATCGGTCGAAAGTTTGGCTCGATCGATCGAAAATGGTAAGAAAATAATCTTGAAGTTTCTGGATGTCTCGATCATTGTTCGATTCTTTATCGACCGATTGAAAAGAGCACTCGATCAATCGAAAGTAATTTTTGACCGATCAAAAATTGTGAAACAAGATTTTCTGCAGAATTTTCTGGTGATTGTTCAGAAGAGGTTTCAAGCATTGTTAACAATTTTATGAAACATTTTAACTCTCCATACGTGCCTTTTGATAAAATATAACCCTATGAGTATAAATAGAGGCTTATGTTTACTTGAAATCCTGTGGTCATTCTTCAGAATTGCTATATGTAGAACCCAACATCTTGGTTATATCCTGGAGACAAATTTGCGATAACCCTTTAGCAACAATAGTGTGGGGGGCAAATATTGTCTAAAAAAACGATATAGTGCCTCCAAGCTATCAATTTTCTGTTTGTCTTTTGTGTTAACCTTGTTCTTCCATTATTACTTTGTGTAATATCCCCAACAATGTTTGATGCGAAAGAGAAATGGTCTATGGTATATGGTCGGCATACGTTTGCTGTTGACATGAAAAGCACTCAGCGCAATGAGTTAATAAACAATGTGTTGAAGAAATACTTAAAGCCAAAACATGGTCTTTTGCAATATTTTGAACATTATTCTAAAGTATTGTCTGATAAGCAAAGTCAAGAACTACAAGCAGAGTTCAAAATAAGGCAAACAACACTGGTTTTACTAGTTGACTTTGAGATGTTGAGAGATGTTGTAAAGTTGTACATTTCAGAAATATTCAAAATCTTTCAAGATGAATATGTGAAGATTGTGGATTGTACTATTTACAAGGCTAGTAAATTTGATTCTATTACAGAATACAGAGTGAAATATCGAAACAGAACTCAAGAGAACTTAGTCAAATATGAAGCCTCAATAACTACAGTCCAATGCAGCTGCATGAAGTTTAGCTTTTTGTGAATTTTATGTTCCCATGCTTTGAAAGTTTTTGACCAAAAAAAAAAATGTTAAGAGAATTCCAGCCTTTCTGTATTGAAAAGATAGACACAAGATGCAAATGTTGGTTCTATCAAGGACTATCATGGCATTGATGTTAAAGGTAGTGCACAAGAGTCAATGGGAAAGCTTCTCTCTCATTTAAGTCACAAATGTCTTCAAATTAACACACTTGCCGCATAGAGAGAGAGAGAGAGAGAGAGAGAGAGAGAGAGAGAGAGAGATGATGTATGAACATGTTAATAAATGTTTTGACAAATTATTGAAGCATTTGCAAGAAATGAGAAATGTTGAAAAGCCCATTAGAAAGGAAAAAATAATATCTCAAAGTAAGAAGGCTCAACCCAAAAAGACTAGTGGAGTAAGACAAGTTCAATCACGTGGTGGTCTAAATAGAGTAAGTTCATTTACATTCCTGTATAGAACATTAATGTGTAGGTTCATAAATTTGCTTTATGTGACAATTTTTTTTTCCCACATAGATCGATTCCTTAGTAAATATTAAATCTCGCAAAGAATATAGTAATGTTGAATAACCATCACCATTAGTAGACAACATAACTCAGGTATGATGCTACTAATTACATATTTTGTCTAATATCCTATTAAACAATTACTACTATTAAAAAGTAACACAAATTTATTTAAATGTCATATATAGGAATATTTTATAGAAGTAATTTGGTTGGACAAGGCAATGTTGTTGGGTTAAATGGTCTAAATTAGGTATGCATATAAATTTCTTTGGTTATATCCTACAAACTAATTACTGCTATTACTTATAATTTTTTTCTAATATCCTACTACCCAATTACTTTCATTAGCATAGAAAATGAAATGTTGATTTGTTTAAATGTTATATGTAGGAATCTTCTAATTGTGGATTTTTGGTTGGACAAGAACACGTTGGGTTATATGGCTTGAGTCAAGTGTGCATAGTCGTTATGAATTTTGCTATAATTTAAAATTATATTTTCCTTTTAATTTTTTTTTTCCATTTACTTATTCATATTTGGTGGCATATTTTGAGAGCTTCAGTAGATCTCGATATTTATAACCTTTGAAAAACAGTATATTGGCTGTTTTCCTTGTTTTTTGCACAATTGTTGAACAACATATTGTATAGTTATAATAGCTAGTGGACAGAACTTTGACAGTATTTTTTGAACAGTACACCTGACTTTGATAGATTTTTAAGGAGTATTTTGGACAGCACATTTGAGCTTATAGAATCTTTTTAAACATATTTTGTAACAAATGAAGCAACTTAAACATCTTCGGTCCTATATGTGCATGTTTGAGTAAGCTTCTAGTTAGGTACCAATTATAATTGGAACATGTGGATATTTCTATATGCAATGAAAAAGTTCATTTCTATATTTTTGTATCTATATATTTGCATATTTAAACAAAGGTAGCTTTAGATGAATGCAATATTGTGATGTGGATGGAAATTTAAATTCAAGAAGCTTAAATTTAGCAATAGATTTGTTGAAATTTTCCTTTTATCTAGCTCTCTTTTATAAGAAAAATACTCTTCAAGAAATGAAACTAATGAATGCAATATAGTGTTCAGGATGAATGCAATATAGTGTTTAAGAAATGAAACTAATCAATGCAATATAGTGATGTGGATGGAAATTTAAATTTAGAAAGTTTAAATTTAGCAATATATTTGTTGAAATTTTCCTTTAATTCGACTCTCTTTTATAAGAAAAATACATTTAAGGAAATCAAACTCAATAGAGCTATGGTGATTGGTGACAACATCGATAAATTTTTTTTTGGACATAAACGAAAGTAAACTCATTAGCTTGATGAATATTGACGTTAAAAATATTAGTAAGATTAAAGAAGGGATCAAATATCCTAAAATATTAATTACACACATTGGTTGGATTGATACACATTCATTGCAAGCCTGATAGAAACAGTGTTTAGAATTAACTCCCTGTACATTCTCCATATATCAATACGTTGGCTCACAATAATATTTCTAGGAAAATATACATCCAAATCTCCCTCCAACCATGGACTACTAACAAACAAAACACCTTCAACATAAAAAAATCAACAACAAGAACCAAAATTCTGCAAAGTTCTTTACTTTTTCTTCTCTATGATTTTATACAATCAAGACTCTCTAACAATGTTCGCATCCTAGGCCACATCTTTGGATCAAGTTCAATGCAATTTAGTGCAATATGAAATGCGGCAACAACTTGCTTCTTTGCAAACACTTTAGGCAGCAGTGCTGAGTCTATAACCTTGTTGCTATGAAAATATTTTCAGGGGCTGAACTCATGGATGTACATTAAACCCGTACCAATTCCTTGAGCAATTTTTAACCTTGTTGCCCATGTAAGCGGGGGCAAAGAATTGGAAGGACCAAGACTGCCTGCAATAATTTAACACCATGGAGAAAACGTCGGCATTAGAATGCTCACAAATAATGGTCACATATTACAACAGTCATTAACAAAAGTTAGGTGAAAAGTAACTAATTATGCCATAATAATGTCAATATGAAAAGTTTTAACAAGGGTACAATAATTGCTTGTTGTATGTGCAATTTAAAGAACCAATTTTCTACCACATTAACATCTAACATGTAATCATATATGTAACATGAGTCATTGATCTATTAGAGTAATAAATATTTTTTCTATCTGTGAACAAACAGGATAGCAACCATTAGTCCCCATATAATGCAGCTTTAAATCACAAGAAGACAATTTTTGCCCATGGTCCATACTTTTGCTACATGCACCAATGAAGGAATTTTGTTCTTTGGGTGCAATTTTTGCCAAATGGATGAAAAGGGAATTCCCTTATTTCTTGATATAGTATATACTTGAAAATTTCCTTGCCTACGGTTCTTAACACTCCAATTGATTACGGTAAGCATAACAAGATGGCTAAATACCTATACAACCAAAATTTATGCATGAGAACATCATAATTACCAAACCCAACACAACCTCAAAACAAAACCTACTTGCACAAAGTCAAGCTAGCTAAGAACCTGGGAAATATTTTTAAAAAAAATTACAAAACAAAAATTACAAATATATCACAGCAAGGACTCAAGCTAGCCAAAATGGTAATTTTATGAAAATTACAAACAAACAATCTAATTGAAAGTTCAAAATGTGTATAAAACACCCTTGAACGTTTAGACCCCCAAATACAAAATTACCAATTCAAGCTTTATATCAAACAATTAATGTGCAAAACATGATAACAAGCTTATAACAGAATTGATAAACAATCTAAGCCAAATATAAACACATCCACAGCAGTAAATATAAGGCAAAGATAAAGGGAAGGAATATGCAAACACACGGACAACACACGATGTGTTATCGAAGAGGAAACCGAAGTTCTCGGCATAAAACCTCTTCGCCGCCCTCCAAGCGGTAAATAATCCACTAAAGAATGTAGTTGGGATACATGAATAGCAGAAGACCCTCCAAGCCTAATCTACCCAAGTACCTAAGCCCTCCAAGTTTCTTGCTCCAACGAGGTTACGCCGAACCTATTTCTTCTTTAGCTTCCCGGATTCCGCTACTATACCATAACATCAACCAATGTATATTGGTTCATTCCAAACTGCTTCCCTTAGCACCAAATGAACCTTCTCACAGACGTGGGTGTGGTGAGATAAGAATTTGGTCAATGGCCTCTCAAGGATGTGACAATGGAGAGGAAGAGAGTAGAGGAATTTGTAGAGTCTCTAAGGTAAAGATTGGGGATGAGACAATCTTGTTTTTCTCTAGGGTTTCTCTCACAAAAATCTCTCTGGAAGCTTTCTCAATTTAGTGGGTATAAGGGTCTATATATAGTGGGATGAGAAAGGAATACGAAGAGACAGTTTTTGCCAAACAGGGCTGATTCGCGGCTTGTCCAAGTCGCGAATTCAAGTCGTGACGTAACGGCCTGGCCAGCCTAGACCTTTTGTCCTGTAGTGCGACAGTTGGCGCGACCCTTCAGCTCCCCTGTGTGCATCTCATGTGCCAGCATTTGGCGGCTTGCAGCCGCAAGCCACCCGCGAGTCCTAACCGCGAAACTCTGCTTCTTTGCACATACTTGAGCTTTTCTTCACATCTTCTCACACACTACCCTTACAATAATCCCACCTAAATACAGGGTTACTAAGTGCTTAAATTACAAGCAAATTGGCACGGAATAAAGCCAACAAGATGGTTGATAAAATTCAACCTTACACTAATTATCACAGCAACAAAAAACCAGAATTAAATCGTCCAAATATATCATACAAAACAAACCAAAACAATATCAAATACAGAGGGTTATGGTAAGAAACCTAGAAAAAATTGGAGCCTTAAAAAGATGGGTGGTAGAATCGGTAGTCCTTGGCAGCGAAGAGGTGGGTGCGGGATGGGAAAGGCAGAACATGTGGCAGTAGTTAGGGTTTCAGAGAGGAACAAAGAAGGAGGATGAGCGTTGATGGGGTTTTAAAGAGAGAGAGAGAGAGAGAGAGTATTTTCTTCCAGTCAGTACATGGTCGTGATCCTCTGGCCAGGATCCCCCTGCTAGTGGAGAGAAAAACAGAGGTGAAGGAGGATGAGAGAGAGAGGAGATATGTGGGTTTAAGGAGAGAGAAGTGGGGAGCTTGTGTGCAGGAAATCCTTGTTCTTTGATGAAAATGGCTCCTAATTTGATTAGAATGATGATGGATCTAGATTGTGACTAACAACTAACCTAGTTAATTTGCACACATGGAATTATACGATTGAGTGGAAGAACCACTAGACATTAACGCCATGGTCCTCAAATACACTAAAATAATTTCATGCATATTATATATAAAAGTTGTAAATATTATAATATATATATGTGTGTGTATGTATGTATATGTATATATAATCAAATTCAACCACAAAAAAAGAGGCCTACACAAAATAATAATAATAATAAAAAACTTTTCTATGTAATATATAACTTTTTAAAAATATTTCTACTTCTAAAAAAATCATGTGAAGTACGGGTTAATAACTAGTATGTTATAAAAAAACAAAATCATCCAATCAACACATGGATAGTTCATTAAAAATAAAAAAATAAAAAAACACCTAATACATGGGTCCAAACTTTGAACAGTAAAGTAGAGAGAGAGAGAGAAGATGCTCTACCTTTGCCTCAGCTAAGATGAGTCAGCGAGAGGGAAATAACTTGCTAGTGTAGTTTTGGTTTCTCCCAGAAGCAGATCAGGTACCAACGCGTCATTTAGTGCTGCTGCATTTTGGTCTCAGTATTCACTCCATCTGCCTCACGTCTCACTACTAAAGTCTCTCTCTAGGTTAGGGTTTTTTTTTGGGGGGAGGGGGGAGGGTGGAGGAGGAATCTGATGGAATGATTTGAGATCATATTAGTTTTGTTTTCAATTTTTTAACGGCTGGGCTAATGTTTTTGATAAATTGGCTGAATGTTCCCAATTTTATTTAGCTTTTTTTATTGGTGACTTTGTTGTTGGGTTTCTTTTTTTTTTTTTTTTTGGGATTTTTTATTTGTAATTTTTTTTATGGGGTTTTTCTTTTTATTTAAGAGGGTCAAAGATTTTGTTTAGGGTAGCAACTATGAACAGTATGGTATTAAATATAGGAATCGCCATAGCTTGATGGTAAAACTCAAAGAAACTTCACGGTTTCTATGAGTTTATGATTTCATGATGATGCACACGTAATTATTTGTAACATGGCTTTTATTAAGCTATATAAATACCTATACTTTCTAGACCAATTTATCAATTCAGCCATTTGAAAATTTATCTATGGTATGTTGGAGTGGATCTAGAAATTTGGATAGCTATCCATTGTTCATGTCATATATACAAGATTCCAAATGAGCTTCGACAAGGGAAGAATGATGTCTACACTCCGAAGGTCATTTCAATTGGCCCTCTTCACCATGGCAATAGTAGATTGGAAGCCATGGAAGAGCATAAAGTGAGATACTTGGAGGATTACTTGTCACGGACTGGGGTGATCCTCGAGCATTTAGTACGCTTTATAGGGGATAAGGAAGAAACAATTCGCAGTTGTTACTTTTCACTTTTTTGAGTACTTCAACAATCAGCGAACATCCCCCTATAAAGCAGTGCAAGTAAAACACTTCTTAGACCTGCTTAAAATCTTTCAGCTAACTTCAACTGAGAGGCTATTATCAACAAACTATATTTATGATGAACTTCGGTACTCTGCAACACAGCTAGAGGAGGTGTTAAGCAGTGGCTTGATCTTGTATATAGTGGTTTTGTAACTTGTACATTGTACTTTGTCTATAGAGTATTAAGCTAAGTATCATAGAGTAGCTATGCATAAAACGGCTTGTCGTTTATGCAGTACAGATAGTTAGTTAGTCTGTTTCTTTATTTTGCCACTTGTCTCTTCTGTACTGGTTGGATTGATAGCTTGTTAGGTTAGTTACTTTTCCCGCTACTCTGTTCTCATTATATAAGGGGCAAAGCTTGATATTTATTAATATATTGATTCATCCACAACACTTCAGCTCCTACTCTCTCTCTGTGATTCTCATTCCACCATTGTAGGACCTCGAGCTTGTGTGTGATTTCAACAGGAGGCAGGTGTAGAGTTTAAGGTGAGTTCAAGCAAAAGCTTAATTGATCTTGAATTCAAAACCAATTTGTTGGAAATCCTACTCATAGAATTATCTGATTGGACAGAAACTCATTTTGGAAACATTATGGCATTAGAGCAAACTCGTTCTACGGGAGATGAACTCTTTACAGCTTACATTGCCATGTTGGGTTTACTTATCAAGACTACCGAAGATATATATGGATTTACTTTGTGATAAGAAAATTGTGGCCAATCACTTTCATGATAGCAGTGCAGCAACATCACTTGTTCAAAATCTTTTCGACAGTATCATATGTGTAGATCAGAGCTACAGCATTTGCAAAGATTTAAACAGATTTTACGAGCGCCCTTGGAGAACCCAACTACACACATGGAAGAGCACATTAAAGCGTGACTATTTTAGCAGTAAAAGCATTAACGCTTCTAGCCTTAAGATAAAGACTTCCCTTCAGAGAAAAAAATTGGCGTTAGCTATGGATTTGGGCCTAGGGTTGGTGTATTTATTTTAACAACTCACTAATCAAGGTCAGCCAAAAACGATACAAAACATTTTTTATTTTTGAGATAATTACCAAACCAAAGTCAGTACTTAACCCCAGATATATATAATTTAAAAATAAAAACATTAATCAAGACCTAATCCTTACATTTGGAGTTGACTATGGATCCATATATACTAATCAATATTGTTCACGTTTTTTTCCATATATACTCTTCTATAAAGTATTTAAAGCACGTTTTTTTTTTCCAAATTCATCACTTATGCAGGCTGTTGATTCAAGGATGGGGTCTTATGCATGGAAGAGTATCCTTAGAGGGAGAGACATCATTCAAAGGGGGGCAATATGGAGGATTGGAAATGGAGAAAAAAATTAACATTTGGCAACAACGTTGGCTGCCAAGAAAACACCCTCCATTGCAGCCAAATTGTCCATTAGAGAGTTTTGAGAATCACACCATTGATACACTTATTGATCCGGTCACAAGAAGATGGAATAAGGAGTTGGTGGACGGTCTATTTGTGGTAGAGGATGTGGAGTTGATTAAGAAAATTCCCCTTAGCCAAAGTGTAGTAGAGGACACCCTTTATTAGCCTTTTTCCACCTTCGGTCACTATACATGCAGGTCTGCTTATAGATTCCTTAAAGAGGAATCAGAGCTGCAAGCTCATCCACAAGCTCCACCAATCTGTGATAAGGTTTGGAAAGTGCTATGGTAGTTGCAAGTTCCACCGAAGGTAAAAAAATTTATTTGGCTAGCTTGTCGTAATGCATTGCCAACCAAACAAGCTTTGATGCATAGGAAGATAGTTGCAGACCCAATCTGTGAAAGGTGTAAATTGGATGTGGAAGAAACAAAGCATGCTTTATGGTCATGTCCGAAGTTGGATGTGGTGTGGGCTGATCAGGAAACATGGGGTTTTAGGTATGAAATTGGGTTCTTGGGTGTAAAGGAGCTGCTGTCATGGATGGTTGAGAAAGGTGTGTCCCTAGAGCTGTTTGCTTATACGGCTTGGAGTGTTTGGAGTCAGCGGAATAAAGCCTGAATGCACCTGCAGGTCAGTCCACTTCATCAGGTGGCAAAACAGGCAAGAGATATGTTGGCGCAATACCAAGCAAACACTCAAATTGCAGAGATGCAGGTTGTGAGCAACGACATCAGAGGAATAAGGTGGAGGCCTCCACAATCTGGTTTGGTTAAGGTTAATTTTGATGGCACTGTGTTTAATAACTCAAACATGTCAGGTATTGGAGCTGTAATACGGAACCATGATGGAGCTGTTATGGCCTCTTGTGCAGAAAAATTAAATCAAGCTTACAAGGCAGAGGAAATATAAGCTTTGGCAGCACTTAAAGCATTGCAGCTTGCGTAAGACCTGGGTGGTCATACTCAAAGGGGACTCGCTTGGTCTAATTCAAGCTTTGAAGGCAGAAGACCATAATCTGTCCCCACTGGGTTTATTGGTAAAGGATGTCAAGTTGTTTGCAAACAATTTTGTAAGATTATCGTATTCTCACATTAAGAGAAGCGGCAATAGTGTAGCTCATAATCTGACGAAACATGCAATACGCATACCAGATTTTCAAGTATGGATGGAAGATGTTCCATCAAATGTTGTTTCATTTTACATTCGGATGTAGTTGATTTACCTTAATAAAACCACACAAGTTCATTCTCAAAAAATAATATTGTTCACGTTTTATTTTTTGTTTTTTGTTTTTTGTTGTTTTTCCTGTCATTCTATCCTATTTAAGTAGTACTATTACTAGTATTATTTTATACATTTTTCTCTAACTCTTTTTGTTCCCTTGACTTAAATCAAATTGCTATATCTCATTGGTTCATTAATAATTCTCCTTTGCACATTACCAAACCATTTCAATCAGTTGTCCCTCTTCTTTTCCTCAACGAGAGCCACTCTTTTTTTAATTGAATTTCATCATTTTTGAAAGTTCACTTGGTGTGTAAAACATTGGTGAATTTTTAGACCCCCAATAACAAAATAACCAACACAAGCTTATATTCAAACAATGTATATGCGGAATATGAAATATAAGCAATACCCAATTTGGTAAACTACTTTAACACATAATTAATTACAAATACAGTAGCAATTAATGGTTAAAGAGTAAGGGAAGAGAGATGCAAACATAAGGATAACACCGGCACATGTTATCGAAGAGGAAACCGAAGAACTCGGTGAAAAACCTCTCCGCCGCCCTCCAAACAGTAAAATGATCCACTAGAAAATTAGTTGGGATACATGAATAGCAATAAACTCTTCAAGCCTAATCTACTCGATGCACCTAAGCCCTCTAAACTTTTTGCTTCAACAAGGTTAAGTCTAACCGTGTCTTCTCTAGCTTTTCGGATCCCGCAATAAGCTCCATATTGCATCCACCATCCTTGGCATCTTCCAATACTTCTCAATCTCCAAAAACACTCTCAACACTCTAAATGGGTGTGGGTTGTGTTTTGGTACAAATCTCCTCTCAATGGGTATAACAATGGGAGAGGGAAGGAGAAAATACTACAAAGATTTCTCTCTAAGAATGAGTAGCTCTCTCTCTAATAAGATGGGTGTGTTGTAGAAACCTTTCTTAGGGTTTTTCTCTCAATAGGCTCCTTACCATTTCTATGGGTAATGAGGGTATATATAGTATGAATGATGGGCAAATGGGTCACACTCAAAAATCCTCTAACCAGTGAAATTCGTGGGTCACTCGCGGTCACCTAAGTCGCGAAAACAGCTGGCACAGCTAGCACATGACTCTTCAACTTCCATAGCTGGCACTTGACTCTTCAGCTTCTAGCATGTGCTCCTCATGTGACTTTTGCTGTCTTGATCAAATCTCCACCACTTAATACTAAACCCATTACAAATAAATCCCACAAAAATACAAGAAAATAAATTTATGCAATTGTAACACATTTTGTCATGGAATAAGCCAATACAAAATATTATGAGAAAAATCATAACTTAACAATTTTATATCCTATCTTTTCTGGTATTTTCATTCATCAATCTTAATATTCTCATTTCAATTACGTTCATTATATAAACATATTGTTTCATATAAATATCCCCACTCAATGCCCCTTTCCTGGGGAGAGGAGCTCGCTATCACCTATAAATCAGCAATATGGGGGACAATAAGATGGTTTTCACTTTTGCCTTATTTGCAGATTAAGAACCGATGCTAGTGAATGGACCTTGGCTTGGTCCTTTAACAAGCATGATATATTGTTGCAATGAGTAGAAGAGGATGAATTGATCTCAAACGTTCTTTTCAACATCTGTTTAATGGGTAGAAGGCACATCATATAATTTGTATAGATGAGCCCGATAACACTATGCAAGGGGATGGACTTGATATTTTATTTCTAAATAGTGGGTCTCACTTAACAAGGAACTCAAGCCCAAGAGCAGAAAACAGAAGAAATTAGCAAGACAGAGCCTAATAGAAGATCAGGCTTGGGAGAGTTAATGAACCGAGATAGCGAGCTTATGACTTTTTTCTGAATAAAGGTGTAAATTTGTAATTTACAACTATTTTATGTTGGCTTTAACTCCGTGCCAAATTTGATTATAATTTCTTCAATCATATTTCCCTGTATTTATGTAGGTTTTTAATTGTAAGGAATAAGAGTGAGAGAGTGTGAAGACTCAAGCTTAAAAGGATGAACAAGCGGATTTTGAGAGCACCTCATGAGAAGCTTACCCGCGAAAGAGCCACGTGTAGAGCACATGACTAGAAAATGAAGAGTCATGCTAGCCTGGAGGTTTTCATGAGTGTCTCGCGAGAAAGGCCGTCTCACGAAGTACTCACGAAACTCTTTGTTTGTCAAAAAGTTGTGTTTTGCTTTACTAAGTCTTTACCCACACTATATATATACCCTCATTACCCACAAATTGTAAGGATTGTTTTTCAAAGAGAAAACCCTTGAAAATACACTTTGAGAGTTAGAGATTGTTATACCCACAATCATATACACATTTCCTTGTGGTTTTCCTCAAGTCCTACCTCTCTATCTCCATATCCTTAAGAGGTTGATAGCCCAAACACTTACCACACCCATTTTGAGCGTCAAGTGAGACTTTGGTGCTGTTGGGAAGTATTGGAATGAGCCATTCATTGGTAGATGCAATCGGGCTGAATTATGGAATCCGAAAAGCTAGAGAAGACAAGGTTCCGAGAAGCCAGTTGGTAGTAGTAGTTTGGAGGCTCAAGTACATGGGGTAGACTAGACTTGGAGGGTTTTTTGTTATTCATGTACTCCAACTTTATTCTCTAGTAGATCGATTTCAACTTGGAGGGTCGCAGAGAGGTTTTTTATCGAGTTCTTCGGTTTCGTCTTCAATAACACGTCTCGATGTTATCTTATTTTTGCATCTCTCTTCCCTAATCTAAGCTTTTCTTTTATTGTTGATAATGGATGAATATGGCTTAGGGTAGTGTTATCAGTTGTTTGCACTCATTTACTCTTATTCTGCACTTAGCTTAAGTTAGAGTAAAAATAATCTAGTTGTATTTTAATTGGGGGTCTGAACAAGCTCTTGTGTTTTCACATAAATCCGATCTTTCAAGAGTCCTTTTAGGCTTTTATTCAATGTTAAGATATTTTATGAATTTTTTATTTTAGTTATTGAAACCAGAAAAGTCAACTAGTGCCTTAACTTGTGATAAAAAAAAATATAAAACTAACTCGTACCATTTGATATATATATATATTCCTAATTATGCTTCTTTTTTTTTTTCTTTTTTTTTTTTTGCCTTATCTCTAATGGCTATATTTTGGTTCTTAATGGAAAAATGAATAATGGTAACTCTCCTAAAGTACCTTTTGATCATAACCCCTTATCTATAAATAGTGATTTCATATTCAGATTTTAAATACTTTTATACCAATTTTAATATATTCACAAAAATTCTCCAAATTTGCTATTTTTCAGAAATCTTGTTAATTGTATTTTGAGGGAAAAATTTACAGGAATCCCATAATAAAACTTGTGTGTGGTAAAAACTTTCTAAAGAAAACGACTATTTGTGCTTTTAGTATTCATCAATTATCTCTTTGTTATTCCATTGTTTTTTCAACAATGTATTATATACAAATTATCAACTTTTACGTACATATTACTAAATAATTTTTTAGGAGAACTTATTAGGTTTTAAACTCCAATAACTTTACAAAAGTTACATAATTTGATAATAGAAATGTACAATATAATAATAATAATAATAATAACTCCTACCAAAACTATGCTGAATGACGATCTTTCATAGAATAAAATTTATCTCTTACCATTTTCATAATGAAAATTTTAACATTTTTATTTTGAATATAAATTTTCAAATTGTTTGTCAAAGTGAACAACAAAATTTTAATAGAACCAATGAAGTATTCAAAGACATGAAGCAAAATTATAACAGATGTACAAGAGCAAGGTTTACAAAAATAAAAATAACAATAAATTGAGGAAACAATTCATTGTCTTCATAACTACCAAATCAATTGGCCAATTCTCTTTTGAGAAATTTCATTTTAACAATTTAATGAATTAAACATTATAGTTTGATAAGTAACAAATTAAAATCTAAGGCTTTAAAAAGTAACAAATTAATTAAACTCTATAGTTTTAAAAGTAAGGCTAAATTGCAAACTTTGCAATATATTAATTTTAAATTATATCCTCAATCCAAGGGAACTTCTGTTTCAAAGCAAAATGACACTAACTTTCAAGGATTCAGATCTTTTAGATTTTTTAGAATACTCTACTAATAAATTTCTTTAAATTTTAATTATTTTTTTTATAATTTAAAAGTTTAAATTTTGTCCTGCAAACATTCTACTTTTTTCTTGAAATGAATGAGAATAGAAGTTTGAATTTTTTAAGATTTAATTTGGGGTCCATGATTGCATGAACTCTCCCCCGTGACTCCTTTTTCCAGGTCTTGTAGAAAAAAACTCACCCACCACCGACACACCTAACTTCCATTCTTCCAAGTCTTGGTATCACTTTCAAATTTCAATCATATGCATATTTAGCATGTGTAAAACCTTGCTTGAGAACATTTTGGCAATCTTTTTGTGTACTTTTCTCTTCTTTGATTAGCCAAAACCTGTACAATGAAAGGAAGATATTCTTCCACACAGTACTGGTCAAATCATGGCGAACCATACTCTCTATCATTTGCCACTAAAGCCAAAACAATCGCAGAGTCTATTATTACAGTTTACTGCAACTGGGGCCAAGATTAAAAATTAAAAAATTCACCTGACAAAAACGTGAACATCGGGCGAAGGTAAATCTTTGAAATTATTGCAGGAATCTTCGTTGATTAAATTACAGCTTGCAATATACTGATTTTAAATCATATTCTCAATGTAAGAGGACTTTGCTTCAAAGCAAAAAAAACAGTAACTTTTGAAGATAATTTAATTTAACATACACATATGAAAATAACGTTAATTAAATCACAACTTGCAATATATTAATTTTAAATCTTATCCTCAATTCAAGAGGACTTTGCTTCAAAGCAAAAGGACACTCACTTTCAAAAGCAAATTTAATTAACGTCATTTACAAATGTACCTATCACGGATAACTTAAATTAAATTTGTCAGTGCACGCCTATTATGGTCTTATTGCAGGATCTAGAATAGATAGAAGTAAACTACATATACCTAACTCAGTAACTCTGTAGGGCTAATAAAAAGAGATGGTATCAGTAAGACAAATAAGAAGAAAATAAAATAAAATAATAGATAGACAAATGGAACTTAAGAGGAAATTAATGTTATGAAGCCATACCTCAGTCCTTAGTTATTGTTTGTGTACCACTATCACCTAAAAGAATGGTACAGTAACTGTTTGGCTCTCAGTAGAGGTGGCAAATGAGTGGGTTGGGTCATAAATGGGTTGGGTGTGTAATTACCTATATATCCATTTATGACCCGTTTATATATAAATTAATTATCAATTACTAACTCAACTCATTTAATTACTAACCCACCCATTTAACCCAATATGACTTAAATACCTTTAAAACTACTTGAATATCCTCTTGACCTCCACAATTACCAAAATACCCTTAAATACCTAAAATAACGCAAATACTCCTACACTTCCAAAATTACCAATACACCCTTGGACGTCCAAAATTATCTCCAAAATCTCTAAAATGAGCAAAATACCCATGAAACCTCTAAAATGACCAAAATACCCTTGATATCTCTAAAATCACCAAATATGCTTAAAAACCACTAAAATGACCAAAATAGCCCCGAAACCTAAAAATGACCAAAATACCCCCAAAACCTAAAAAATGACCAAAATACTCCCAAAACCTAAAAATGACCAAAATACCCTCGAAACCTAAAAAATGAAATACCCCAAAACCGAAAAATTACCAAAATACTTCTAAACCCTAGAAATTTACCGAAATAACCAAAAAATATAAAAATTATTGAAATAACCCTAAAATCTAAAAGATGACAAAAATGCCCTCGTAACCTAAAAAAATTACTAAAATACCCTTAGAATCTAAAAAAAGATCAAAATAACCCCGAAACCTAAAAAATCACCAAAATTCTGTCGAAACCTAAAAAATTACCGAAATTCCCTCGAAACCTATACAATGACTGAAATACTCTTAGAACCTTTAATTTGTCGAAATATCCTCGAAACATCCTAAATACCATAAACCTATATTTCGGTAATTTTAGATGTTTCAGGTGTATTTTAGTCATCTTACATGTTTAGGGGTATTTTGGTCATAATTTAGGTTTCAGGGGTTTTTATCGACCATTTTTTTTTTAGGTTTTGGGGTTATTTTGGTAATTTTTTTTGGTTGCAAGGGTATTTCAGTTATTTTTCAGGTTTTGGAGGTATTTCGGTCATTTTTTAGGTTTAGGGAGTATTTTGGTATTTTTAAGGTTTAGGGTGTATTTTGGTAATTTTTAGGTTTTGGGGGTTTTTTGGTCATTGTTTTAGGTTTTGGGGCTAGTTTAGTCATTTTTTAGGTCTTGGGGTATTTCGATCATTTTTATGTTTCAGACTATTTTGGTAATTTTTTAGGTTTCAGGGGTATTTCAGTGTTTTTTTAGGTTTAAGGGGTAAATTGGTAATTTTTAGGTTTCGGGGGGGGGGGGGGGGTATTTTGGTCATTTTTTAGGTTTCGAGGGGGTATTTTAATCATTTTTTAGGTTTCAAGGTATTTCGGTCATTTTTTAAGTTTAGGGTATGTTTTGGTAATTTTATGGGTTTTGGAGGTATTTCGGTCATTTTTTAAATTACAGGGTAATTTGATAATTTTTTCAGGTTTTGGGGCTATTTTAGTCATTTTATAGGTTTCAAAGGCATTTTGGTCATTTTTCCGGTTTCGAGGGTATTTTTGGTAATTTTTAGGTTTTAGAGGTATTTTAGTCATATTTAAGGATTAGGGGGTATTTTGGTAATTTTTTGGGTTTGGGGGATATTTTGGACATTTTAGAGGTTTTGGGAGGTATTTTGCTCATTTTAGAGATTTTGGAGGCATTTTGGTCATATTGTGGGTTTTTGGGGTATTTTGGTCATTTTTAGGTTTCGGGGGTATTTTGGTATTTTTTAGGTTGTGGGGGTATTTTGGTAATTTTAAGGTTTTAGGGGTATTTTGGTCATTTTGTGGGTTTCAAGGGTGTTTTGGCCATTTTTTTTTGTTTTGGGGGGTATTTTGCTATTTTTTAAGGTTTTGGCAGTATTTTAGTGATTTTTTAGGTTTTGGGAGTATTTTGGTAATTTTTAGGTTTTAGGGGTATTTTGGTAATTTTTAGGTTTTGGGCAGTATTTTGATCATTTTTTGGGTTTTGGGGGTATTTTGGTTAATTTTAAGTTTCAGGGCATTTCTTGGGTTTTAGGGGTATTTTGGTAATTTTTTGGGTTTCAAGGGTATTTTGGTAATTTTTAGGTTTAGGGGTGTTTTGGTAATTTTTAGGTTTTGGGGGTATTTTGGTCATTTTTTAGGTTTCGGGGATATTTTGGTCATTTTTGGGTTTTGGGGGTATTTTGGTCATTTTTTAGTTTGCAAGTATTTTGGTAATTTTTAGATTTCGGAGGTATTTTGGTCATTTTATGGGTTTTGGGGGTATTTTGGTCATTTTCTGGGTTTCGGGGGTATTTTGGTCATTTTTTAGGTTTTGTGAATATTTTGGTCATTTTTTGGGTTTTTGGGGGTATTTTGGTTGTTTTCTAGGTTTCGGGGATATTTTGGTCATTTTTTAGGTTTTTGGGATATTTTGGACATTTTAGTGGTTTGGGGGGGAGGGGGTATTTTGCTCATTTTAGAGATTTTGGAGGTATTTTGGTCATTTTAGTGGTTTTTAAGCATATTTGGTGATTGTAGAGACATCGGGGGTATTTTGGTCATTTTGGAGGTTTCATGGGTATTTTGCTCATTTTAAAGATTTTAGGGATATTTTGGTCATTTTAGTGGTTTTTGAGCATATTTGGTAATTTTAGAGATATCAGGAGTATTTTGGTTATTTTAGATGTTTCATGGATATTTTGCTCATTTTAGAGATTTTGGCAATATTTTGCTCATTTTAGAGATTTTGGGGATAATTTTGGATGTTCAAGGGTATATTGGTAATTTTGGAAGTGTAGGGTTATTTGCGTCATTTTAGGTATTTAAGGGTATTTTGGTAATTTTGGAGGTCAATAGGGTATTCAAGTAGTTTTAGAGATATATAGATCATATTGGGTTAAATGGGTGGGTTACTAATTAAATGAGTTGGGTTGGTAATGGATAATTAATTTATATATAAATGGGTTATAAATGGATAAATGAGTAATTTTACACCAAACCCATTTATAACCCATCCCACCAATTTGCCACCTCTAGACTCATATGTAGCAATAATATTCTAACAATTCACCTGAGGACTAGCACAGTGAATCATGTGAATTCTCTATTGATGCAAGAAGACAAGTGATCTTTACAAGTACGTACAATGGCTCCTTCAAAGTCTCTCAGACTAAATAGATAATGAAAATTTTGTAAAACCTTATCAATAATTTGAATAACTGAGAGATTGGATACCACAAAAATCATTATCATTTGCGAAACACAAGTGAGATAAGCATGTGCATGTTCTTCAAATAAAATTGTAGTATCATATTCCATGAATGCAAACAAAAAATGTCCAACAAATTTATCATCCTCAAAATATTTTAATACATCTCTTTTGAGAATGTCAAACTCAATAACATGATCATTTAAATTAGTTCCATTTAAATTGTTCTAATACATTTTTGCTCAATCATTTTGTGATCTATCAAAATGTAATTCGATAGTTTTTTAAATCACACAATTTTCTATGATTGATTCTGTACAAAGTGTTGCAAAAAATTTCTTTTTAATGTACAAAATAATAGAATCTATAAAAAAAAATAAATAAATAAATAAAAAAAATAAAAAATTTATTTTGTTGTGTAGCGTAATTTTGACTTTTGACATTATTCATGACTAAAGATGATTGATTCATAATTGCAATAAAAACTATAAAAGTATATGCAACTACAATCAGAAAGGTATTTTTTTATGAGAATAAATAATGAGAGTTGTGCACCTTCAATAGCAAATTTTAATCCTAGAAATTCTTTATGACTGCATCCTAAATCCATTACTACTACATTAGTCAATTAATATCGTTACCATATTGTCTTAATTATCAATGTACAACTATACTGTATATCATCTCCATGACATTCCTATTATCATTGGATGTGAAATAATCCCAATATTAGTATTACCGCTTCCTTCAGTCCTGCTGCCACCACTCCATTGACACTATTTTGTCACCTCTCTGTCAATCTTACTATTTTTGTTAGCTTTATCTTATCATCTTTTTGTTATAATATTCATCGCATTGTAACCTACTACCTAGTGTTCTTGTAACAAAGTGTGATTTTTCTTCAAGCCAGATTAGAGTCTGTGCACGTGCTCTAATTCTAAATATATGTGTTGTTGAATAAATGTACGATCATCGAGGTAAATCATATCCTATCAGGTAGGATATACAATATGATTCCCTCATTGACCCACGATCCTGGTGCTAATGATTCTCACACTACTTGAACTCAAGCGCAATAACTAGGTGGACAATTATGCTAAAATTAATTTTAACAATTATTTTTAAGAAAAAAAATAATGAAAATTTGACTTTAAATGCCCATTATTGATTTTTAAATGGAAAAATAAAATTGAAAAATAATAATTTGTTTTAAGAAAGAAACCAAGAAAAGCTGCAAAACGACAGATGTTCACCTCTATGTTTGAGGAAATCATGAAGTTGAGACATTTTATGAGTTTTATGCTAAACTCAATGGCATAGTGTACTCTACGTTCAACTTTGGTGAGACCATATATAAATGAACCTAAGATAGTCAGAAAAATTCATTGTGCTCTCTCTAAAAGCATCCGACCTAAGATAGGTGACTGACATAAATGCCATGAAAGTAACAAAACTTTATCTTATCTTGTTTGGATTGCTTTTTGATGTTGTGGGTTTTGTTATGGTGGTTGTTTATTGAGTTTGTTCGGACATTAGGAGCTATTGTCTAAATTTTTGGACACGTTTTTTTGTTTTTGTTTTTTATGTTTTAAAAGCAAACACACACAGCTTTCAGGAACGATTTAAACTATGGATTACTCATGAACGTTTTCGTTTTTTGTTTCTTTCGAGGGAATTTTTTTCAATAATTCTAAACATAGCGAATCTTCGTATGGACCAAGAGTTTGTCCATAGACTGTTTGTTTGTCTTCTTACAATTATGTGATGGCGCAAATGATAAAAGTGTGATTGTATGAACATGGTGTTAACAATAAGGTAATCATCATGAAGAAGTAGGAAGTTTAGAGCTATTGTTGAAATTTTGATGCACTTGTCAGGCACGTTTTAAACCAATTTTTTCTATCCCGCATGCAAATTGGATGCATAGGATAGGGATAGCCACTTTACTAGGACAAGTTCTCAGAGTCTAATTGCATGGGAAGGAAAAAAAGAAAAAGAAAAAAAGAAGAAGAATATTTTTAGTACACATACATTTTCTCACATTGGATTTATGTGAAAGTGATAAGTAATAAACAGTCTACCACGTAGGATTTGATGACATTGATGTAAAGAAAAATCAAGATGCATGGTCTTGTACATAGCTTCAGTATGTTTCAAGTGAACAGGCAAGAGTGAGAATATTATGAAAAAAAGGGACAAAATGGGCTTTTGCCCTTTTCAACCAAATTAATTAGCCTTATGCCCTCCTTCCCAAGCTAAATAGGGAAATGCCCCTCTTTTAAAACTCGATTTTTGATAAATCGAGTTAGGTCCTATAGCGGCGTTTTTAAGGACCTATAGTAACGTTTTCAAGACCTATAGTGGCGTTTTATAACTTGATTTATATGAAATCGAGTTATAGGTAAAAAAAATTAAAAAAATTGCCTATAACTCGATTTAATGGAAGTCGAGTTAAAAAACGTCACTATAGGTCTTGAAAACGTCACTATAGGTCCTTAAAAACGCCGCTATAGGGCTCCAGATTTTTTTTTTTTTATAACTCGATTTATCAAAAATCGAGTTTTAAAAGAGGGGCATTTCCCTATTTAGTTTGGGAAGGAGGGCATAAGGCTAATTAGTTTGGTTGAAAAGGACAAAAGCCCATTTTGTCCTGAAAAAAAGATGTACGATATAATGCTAACAACAATAATACGATTGATTGAAAGGTGACAAAATGAAGTCAACAATTGAGTGGTGATATAGTAGTACATTGATAAAGACTCGCAAGAATATTAGTTGAATGTAGACTATATTAGAAAATGGTAAAAATGCGGAGTCCTAAAAGATTTCAAGACTTAAAAATTTCATTTGTTTTTGCTGTAAAGGGTGTCAAACTCTCATTATATATATATATATATATATATATATATGTATGTATATATGTTAAGGACATATTTATGTAATTGGCTAATCCTTTGACAAAATGCACTTTACTTGTAATTTGGTAGATCTAGGATGAATTTAGTGTTAGGACATATGTGAATCATGTTAGGAACATATTTCATTTAAAATTGGCTAATCCTATGAAAAAATGTATTTTACTTGTAATTGGGTAGATCTAGGATGTGTTTAATACTTCAAGGAATAAGAGTTCAAGTCCAAGTGTTGTCCAAGTGTTAAAACCATGCAAATTTGTCCAAGAAACAAGTGAAAAAATGTTGGATTTTAAAACTCGACAGGTAGCATCTATCGAAGTTTAAAAGACTTGTTTAGCCCAATGCTCGACAGCTGCCCGATAGATAACCTATCTATCGAGATTTACGAAAATCAGTTTTTCAGATCTGATTTCACACCAATCCGTGTATATTTGTTTAGGCTTTTTTTTTTCTTACAACCTTAAACATATATAAGAATTATTTTAAGGGCCGTCACAGCTGATGCAACTTAATGCAAAAGTTTTTCATAAGCATATTGTGACAGGAGATATATGCCCTAGTTGATATTTTTCTTGAAGAAGCTGCTGCGTTTGTACGCCGTAGGGTTTTGTAACTAAGAAGCTTCATGATTTTCATCGTGTTGATGAACTGAAGAACTTTGCAGCCAACATTCTTCTCAAATTGGTGGTTAGTCACGTTCTTGAATCCATGCATCGATTAGTTAGTCACGTACTGGCAGCCGTGCATTGAAAATGAGAGATTGTCACTACATAACAAGTCCAATTGGGTATTAGGATAAGGGTTTAACTGTAGGTAAGTATAAGGTACTGGGATTCCTTTACTTGTAACCGTTTGTTGTGATAATATTGAATTCTCGGGAGTGGTGATCTTAAAATCACCCGGTGGAATTTTGCCTTGAAGGTTTTCTCCATTCGTAAACAAATCACCATGTCAACTTTATTTTTCGCTGCATATTAACTTAGTTGGTGATTTGTTTGTGCTACCACGCGTATTGCATGTTAATTGAATTAATTAATTAACTTGGCTAATTAATTGGTTAATTTATCAAAAGGGGTTAATACTTTCTTGGCCTATCAAGTGGTATCAGAGCAGGCACACTTTGATTAGGGTTAATCTTTGTTGTGTGATCTATTGACCCCTGTTGTCATGAATAGAGTACAATCGTTGATTATACCTCATTTATTTGATGGCACTAACTATGCATACTGGAAAGTACGCATAAAAGCTTTCTTGTAGTCATTAGATGAAAAAGTATGGTAAGCTATGGAGGTAGGCTAGACCAAGCTAAAGGAAGCGCCAGCCGATTGGAATGATGCTAAGATCAAGGCGGCTAACTTCAACAGCAAGGCGTTGAATGCTTTATTCAGTGCGGTCACAAATGAGGTGTTCAAGAAGATATCCTCTTCCGAAACTACGAAGGAAGCATGGACCATCCTCCATACAACCTATGAAGGAACCAAGGCTGTCAATGATTCAAAGCTTCAGAGACTTACTACAAGCTTTGAGGAGATCAAGATGGAGGAGGATGAGTCGTTCGATGAGTTCTATATCAAGCTCAAGGACATAGTGAACTTAGCCTTTAATCTTGGGGAAACCATTCCCAAACCCAAGATTGTTAGAAATGTACTTAGATCTCTACCCGAGAGATTTCATGCCAAGATCACCACAATTAAAGAATCAAAGGATATTGGCAAAATTCCTTTGATAGAATTGGCTGGCAATCTGCAGACCTATGAGTTGGGTTTAACAAGGATTGGGAAATCGAATAAGGGAAAGTGCATGGCACTGAAGGCCAAGAGTAGTGACCCAGATAACTCATCAAAAGATGAAGATTCTAAAATGAAATCCTACATTACGAGGCAATTCAAAAAGTTTATGAAGAATGCCAATGCTAAAGGATTTGACAAAGATCGCAAGTAGTCCAGTTCGTCTCAGTTCAAGAGCCAAGACAAAGGGAAGAAGGATGCTAGGAATGGCAGTCAATACACTATTCCCTCAGGACCAAAGTGCTTTGGGTGTCAAGGATTCGGATACATGAAACAAGAATGCCTAACTTATCTCAAGACCATTGGGAAAAGCAAGGCCCTTGCTGCTACTTTGAGTGACATCGAGCCTGAGGATGATTCGAACAATGAGGATGATGGAATCCTGAATGCCTTTACTGCCACTGCAAATCCTACTGAGGGGATTGTTGAAGAAGTGGATGAAGAACAGGACTTGGTGGAGTCTAAGTTTGAAAAGATGGATGAGCAAGATGACATCCACACAGCCTATGCAAAATTATACAAAGTTTCGAAAAAGCATGAGAAGTTGTATAGGTTGGCCACCAAGAAGCTTAGTGATGTGGAGCTTGAACGAGAAGAGATCTCCACGAAATTTGATGAAGCCAATCAGACTATTGGAGCAATGCGGTTTGAGAACAATTTCTTGGTTGAGAAGACCAAGAAACTTGAGGTAGAGCTGTTCCAAGTCAGAGCTCAATTGGAGAGGACTTTAAGTGCAAAGCTTGACGAGATGCTTAGCTTTTAGAAATCTACTTTTGATCGAACCGGTTTAGGGTATGATTTCTCTTCTCCAAGTATTTCTTTACTAGTACTACTATTTTTGTTTCACCTGCTAATAATGTTGAATTTGAGAATAATGATGTTAAAACTGCATTAGCTAGTGAGAACATAGACAAGTGTAAATTTATCTTAGGATCACCCCTTAAGTTTGATAAGAAAGAGACTAAAAACCCTAGAGCTAAGAAGGGCAATACTCAAAATTCTAAACAAAAGAAGCAGTATCCCTGCCATCACTTTGGAGCAATTGGACATACTCGACCTAATTGCTATAAGTGGTTAGTCACTCAACAGAGTAACAGTATGATCTCATCGGGAAACCAAAATTAGTTTCCATCCTCTTTTGCACCTCTTGGAGATCTTTTCAATGCCCTCATGTTCCTTTCGGACTTGAATGGTTTCAATTCTTTCCCCTCACTGCCGGATCAAGGGTTCATCAAACAAAGAGGTTCTTCCAAGGTGTGGAAGGAAAAAAGGCTCTAAGTAATTTAGTCACTTTTTCTCTCTTTCCCTTTCTTGTTTTTGAGTATGCATTACTTGTGTGTTTTGCTTTCTTATTTTGAGTCAGTCTAGTTTTATGCTTTGCTTTCTTTAACATGTTTTTGTTTGTTTATTTTCAGTTTTGCTTTATTTTGTTTTTCATAAAAATTTTAAATTTTTTTTTGAAAAATCAGAAAAATACAAAAACAATGCATGTTTTGTGTACATTGGTACTTATGTACCTTGGATGGCCATTAAGACAAAGTTTTCTAAATTTTGTATTTTTTTTAGCTTAGATGAGCATCTCTATGCACAACTAAGCAAGTGAGCTTTGTGGCTCGTGTTTGTGATGAGTAAGATTAAGTAATCTCTTGTACTTAACACTCGTATCACTCTTTTTGACGGGAAGAACTAGAAAATCCTAAGAGAAAGGCATAAATAACTATCTCACCACTGTTTCCTGCCAATAATGAAATGATATCTGTATGCTTCTGCATAGCAAAAGTGCAATGTCAAAAGCTTAACACCATTAGGTATTTCTTTTCTTTCTCATACATACCCATGCATGATATACTTTACAAAAGAAAATATGCAAAGAAAAATAAAAAGCAAAAAGAATCAAAATGCTTTATATATGATTGCAAGCGTGTCTTATAGGAGATATGAGAGTTATAGGATGTATCTCGAAGGTAATAGTCCCCATCAAGCAGTTATGATTGTGTGTGAGTTAAAGTGATTTTCTCATATCTCAAATCGTCATGACATGTAGACACTTATGCAATTTTGCAATGTTCTTCACACCCAACACACAATATTCTTTGCTACTCTTGATACATATGCATGTACAATGTGATTTGTCCATCACAAGGAATACATGTGTTAATGTATGCTCACTAAACTGTCTTGACTTGTTTTTGAAATATAAAATTGGTTAGACTTGTTTAGTGTGTGTGTGTGTTTTGGATCTAAATTCTTGACATTTTCTTGTTGAGAGACGTTTTTGAAAGCTTAAAATGTTGTTTGAATCTTTGGTTGAATAGCATGCTTGATTACATTCATATTTGTGTTTTTGTCTTCTTTGAAAAACTGTTTTTGAGCAATCTCGACAACTTCTCGATATCTCTCGACAGCTAGGCTATCTATCGAGCCTCTTGATCTTCTTTTCTCGACAGCTGTTATCGCAATTTTGATCCATTGAAGTTTTTGAGAATTTGTCTCGATAGCTTCTTGACAGCTTCTTGATCCATTGAGAAAGTTTCTATATGCTCGATAGTTTCTCGATCCATCGAGGTCACTTTGCTGTGGACACCTCTTGATAGCTCCTCAACAGCTCCATCTGTCGAAAATTAAAGCTTGACACCTCTCGATACCTCTCGATCCATCGAGCTTCATGTTTTTCTATATATAGCTCAGCTCGATTTTTTTTTTCATTTCTCACCGATCTCTCTCAACAAAAACTCTCTTTTTTCTCTCCCATACTCTTCTCTCTCAACCTCTTCATCTTCCCCGCCTGATTATCGGCCTAAACCTTACTTCTTTTCACTGGTATGATCTCATTATCTCTCTTTCTTCATGCATTTCATACTTTTAGACCTAGGTTTTTGGGTTTTTGAAAATTTTGGGTTTTTTCAAAATTGATGAGGTTTTTGCAAAACTTTTGGGTTGCGTTTTGTTTAATTGATCTTAAATGTTCATGCATTGCATTACATTTGCATTTTAACAATGTTTCATGCATTATAGATGTGTACTCTATATGTTGAAATGATGTGTGCTGGTAGGATTGGATTGGGCTGAGCCCATGATGTTTTTACTTTTGCATGTCACATGTTCATGCATTTTTCATGCATACATACCATTTTTTTTTTTCTCTATCTTATTGATATTGATCTGTGTTGGTACTTTTCTGTTTGTCACATTCTTTCTCTCTTTCTTTTGGTTAGTTGCTCTATGGCACCTAAACTAAGTCTACTCTGTTCCGGAAACCTCTTCATTCTGGGGCATCTTCTTCTTTTTCTCCTGTTGATTCTACCTCTCTCACATTCGGTTCCGTGATGAGAAAGCTCGTATGGACTTCTCGGAGAACTTTTCACGACGCAGCATTCATTCGGAACACCAAGTCGTCCTATCGGATTTTTTCGATACTAACCTTCCCACTGTCATCTACAGTAGGGGTTGGGAGTCATTTTGTGGCATCTCGGTCACTTGTCCCTCCGTGATCATACAGGAGTTTTACTCTAACATGCATGGATTTGATTATTCTGTACCTCATTTTTTCACTCACGTTCGAGGTACGCGCATTGTAGTCACTCTGGATCTTATATTCGAGGTGCTACACGTACCGAGGGTAGCGCATCCTGACTACTCCGACTGTGATCGTCTTAGGACTGTGTCCAAAGACAAACTCTCGTCTCTCTTCTATAAGACACTTTCATCTTGGGGTGACCATCAAAACACCCCTTCCTTGGGCTTTACAAAAGGTCCGAGGTTCCTTAACATGGTGATGACATTTGTTCTCCATCCCTTGTCTTATTATAACTCCATTACTGAGCCTCGTGCATGATTTTTGTTATCCCTATTTGAGGGACTCACTATTGACTTTCCCTTTCACTTCATACTCTCCCTTATAGATGTTTATAAGGATTCGGCAACTCGTGATAAGCTCATTTTTTCTTCGGCTCTCACGCGGATTCTCCGCCTTGCATTTGTCTCCTATCTTGAGTCTACACAATTCTCCGTCATGTGTGCCATAGACGCAGCGATCATTTGATGGAGCAAGGCGACGACTTCTTCGACATCCTCCACTCCATCCACATCTGCTTCTTCTTCTTCTACGGGTGGTGTGACTTTTGAGGCAGTCATGGCATAGCTTCAGCGCATGGATGCTTGCCTTGACACACTCAGTGATGAGTTGTGTAAGGTGAACACCCACGTCAGTCGTATTGCGCGACGGCAGGCTCGCCTTGGTGGCTTCGTGGAGTCTCCTTCTCCTTCTCTAGAGGCATCTGAGGACAAGGACAATGATGATGACGATAAGAATGATGATGCTAGCTCTTCCGATGACGACGAGATGATAGCTTGAGTTACTTGCCCTTTGTCATTCGTGACAAAAAAGGGGAGTAGTTTTGGGTATAAGAGTAGTCATGTTCTTAGGGGGAGAGTTAGTATAGGAGACACTTTTGTTAGGGGGAGTGTTTTCTTTTTGAGGGATGTAGTGAGGACTTTTTGTATCTTTTCTTTTCTTTACTGTTTAGATACATTGTTCTTACTTTGTGATAGTAAACCTTGTATTCATTTTGATATATATTGAGGTTGTTATTACATTCTTTCACATATCTCTTCATGTGTTGTTTATTTTCTTTCTTTATGCACATGCTTCTTATTAATTATATGCAATCTTTGATATTTCTGCTTCACACTAAGATGCCATGATGAGTTTTGTTTAAAGTGTTTCAGAAATAAAGGTTGTCAAAGTCTTTCTTGTCATGAACTCTCTTCTTGCAAAGTTTTTCAAGAGTTTGTGTTAGGATTAGATTTTATTGTATTCAGCAAGTGAGTATGAGTTGAGTGATTTATTACTTCTCTCATATGTTCATTTGTTTGTTATGGTTTTGTCATGGATTGTAAAAGGGGGAGATTGTTAAGACATATGTGAATCATGTTAGAAACATATGTCATTTAGAATTGGCTAATCCTATGACAAAACGAACTTTACTTGTAATTAGGTAGATCTAGGATGTATTTAATACTTCAAGGAACAAGAGTTCAAGTCCAAGTGTTAAAACCATGCAAATCTGTCCAAGAAACAAGTGAAGAAGTGCTGGATTTTAAAACTCGATAGCTAGCTCGACTGGTAGCATCTATCGAGGTTTAAAAGGCTTGTTTAGCCCAATGCTTGACAGCTGCTTGATAGATAACCTAACTATCGAGATTTACTAAAATCAGTTTTTCAGATCTGATTTCACATAAATCCGTGTACATTTATTTAGGCTTTCTTTTTTCACAACCCTAAACATATATAAGGATTATTTTAAGAGCCGTCACAGTTGATGCAACTTAATGCAAAAGTTTTTCACAAGCATATGTGACTGGAGACATATGCCCTAGTTGATCTTTCTCTTGAAAAAGCTACTGCGTTTGTACGCCGTAAGGTTTTGTAACCAAGGAGCTTTGTGATCTTCATCGTGTTGATGAGCTGAAGAGTTTTGTAGCCAACATGCTTCTCAAGTTGGTGGTTAGTCACGTACTTGGATCCGTGCATTGATTGGTTAGTCACATACTGAGAGCCGTGCATTGAAAATGAGAGATTGTTACTACAGAACAAGTCCAATTGGGTATTGAGGTAAGGGTTCAACTGTAGATTGGTATAAGATACTAGGATTCCTTTACTTTTAACAGTTTGTTGTGATAATAGTGGATTCTCAAAAATGGTGATCTTAAAATCACTCAGTAAGGTTTTGTCTTGGAGGTTTTCCCCATTCGTAATCAAATCATCGTGTCAACTTTATTTTCCACTGCATATTAACTTAGTTGGTGATTTGTTTGTGCTACCACGCGTATTGCATGTTAATTGAATTAATTAATTAACTTCGCTAATTAGTTGGTTAATTTATCACAAGGGGTCAATACTTTCTTGGCCTATCATTTAGTACTTCAAGAAATAAGAGTTCAAGTCAAGTGTTAAAGCCATGAAGATTGGACCAAGAAAAAAGTGAAAAAAAACTATTCATTAAAGCTCGACAAATACCTCGATACAAACAGTATCTATCGAGATTTAAGAACGAAGCTCGACAGAAGCTGAATTTGTCGAGATGTATGAAATTAGAATTTCCAGATCTAATTTTTGACCCTAGCTAACATGTATGTATAGGGTTTCTTTTCTCACAACCCTAGACATATATAAGGTTTATTTTAAAGGCCGTTATAGATGGAGAACACATGCAAAAAGTGACCTAGTGTCTTATTCTCTCTGTAAGAAGTTAATGCATCTTTTGCGCTTTAGGGTTTTGTAACCAAGTGCTTCTTGATCTTCATTGTTGATGAAGTGAAGAACTTTGCCGTCAACAACATCTTTAAGTTGCTGGAGTTAGTCACATAATAGAATTCATGCCAAAGGGTGGCATTCATATATTAAAGAGTTTAGAGGTTTTGAAGCGGTAGAAGGTTTCTCCTGTAAGTTCATCTACGGGGATTGTAGAGTCTAGGAACAAAAGTTTTGTACTAGATCTAAAACTTCTCTTTACTATAGTGAATTACTTTTCGGGAAGGTTTCCCCCTAGGTTTTTTACTGTGAAACTAGTTTGTTTCATTGGTTTTCCTAGGTCATCATATCTTGTCTTATTTACTATTCCGTTGTGCATGATATTGATATTTGTTGATTTTAACAAGGCTTATTCATAATAAATCTAATTAACAACTTGGGTTTAAAACTTGTTAATTCTATCAATTGGGGTCTAAATTTCCCAACAATATATATATATAGGCGCAAATGATAAAAGTGTGATTGTTTGAACATGGTGTTAACAAGAAGGTAATCATCATAAAGAAGTACGAAATTTAGAGCTATTGTTGAAATATTGATGCACCTGTCAGGCACGTTTTAAACCAATTTTTTCTATCCTGCACACAAATTGGGTGCATAGGATAGGGATAGTGATGTGCATGAAATATATACAATAAAATACTCACATATCTACATATTTAGCTTTACTTTTATGTTATTTTGTGACTGATTATGTAATATTTTTGTGTTGCAGGTAACAAGGGCTTTACATGCAAAGTGGGGCTAGGCCAATTGAATCAAGCCAACTTACATCCAGCCAGGCATGAATTCAAGAGAAGATCAACCCAATTAAATTTAAGTCCAATTGGAGTAAGGAATCAAAGGAAATTTGCACCAAATCCAAGTCCAATTCGGATTAGGATTCCAGCCTACACATCAGTTAGTATTTTTTTAACTTAAAGGGCTACAACTTTGTAGTTTACCAGGAGCCCGAATTCTGAAGTTAAATGGGCCAAAATGGTCGGTTAAGTGAAGCCTAAAAATCTAAGATTTTCTCCAAACGGGAATTCAACTTGTAATAGCATTCCTTGACCTATTTAAAGGCTTTTTAGAGCAAAATTCAGGGAGGCTAGTGCTAGGGCTGAGATGCAAAATAGAAAATTGGAGCAAGAGGCAGTGTTGCATGTGGCTTCTCTATAGCTTTTCTCCATGATAGCATTGTGACTATTTCTTTCTCTATTTTATTTGTCTAGTTTAATGTTTAGTATTTTATTCTTTTGTTTTATTTCAATTACCATGAGTAGCTAAATTTATAATTAGGGTTGAGGATGAAACCTTGTTAAGGATTATCAATAATATTTATGTGATTTGATTTTTCCCACAATAGTTGTTCTTTAATGATTTAAATTGTTCTTGCTTCATATCAATTGACTAAGATAGGATTTTAGACATGAGTTCAATCATGTTTTTCTCATGATTTAGGATTTGTCTTAATTAATTGAATGCTTGGATTATTAATTCTTGATTATAAAATTGGATATCGCTTGTGATTTGTCTGTCAATGGATACAAGTTATGATTTGATTTTTAGAATTGGATATATCTTGTGATTTGTTTGGCTACGGATACAATTGATGATTTGGTTTCATACTTAAGAAGCGAAGAAGAACATGCTTTAGATATTTAAATAGAAGTTTTAATGAGGATATTTTCCATGATAGCAAGATTGATTTCTAGATTATCATGTAGTGAGTTGGGAAAAATTAACGATCATAAATATATGCTGGTATGACTTACAACGCGGATTCCAAAACCTTAATTCATTTCCCTTGATTGTTTACATCTTTTCATTGCTTTATATCTTTTGCTTAGTTTAACTATTTGCTTAATTTTATTATTTGCTTAGTTTATTTAATTTCAAAACAACCAATTTTTATTAAACTAGATTAGGATTAATTTGGTTAAGATTTAATTAATTTTCCTACGTTCATTCAAGTCCCTGTGGGTTCGACCTCGTTCTTGTCAAACTATACTTCGGTACGGTTCGTACACTTGCGAGTATTTTAAAATTTCACAACAAGTTTTTGGCGCCGTTGCCGGGGACTTGGATAGGAAAATAAATTAGGTCTTAATTGAATTTTTCCTTCTACTAGTTGTAGTTGAAATTTATTTTTTTAAATAAAAAAAAAAACAAAAAAAAATTTATTTCTTTGTGCTTGGTGTATGAGAACTTGGATACGTGATAAAGAAAATCGTCTTGTTAGTTTTGATTATTCATCCACAATGGGAAAAACAGGAGATGATTCAAAAACTCTTAGGGAGTTGTTCTCACCTATAACCACCAACCCTCCATCTTGCATAGTATTGCCTGCAACCACTGCTGCACATTTTGAGTTGAAACCACAGATAATCCATCTTCTTCCTACTTTTCATGGATTGGATAGAGAAGATCCTTATATGCATGCGAAAGATTTTCTTGAGATTTGTGCTACTTGTAAGTTCCAGAATTTCACTGATGACTCAGTTCGCTTGCGTTTATTCCCTTTTTCCTTGAAGGATAAGACAAAAGCATGGCTTAATTCTTTGTCACCTGGATCTATCACTTCATGGGAACTGTTGGTCACAAAATTCCTCTCTAAATTTTTCCCAATGGCCAAGACCAATGCTTTAAGGAGAGAAATTGCAGATTTTTATCAGGATGAACAAGAGAAATTTTATGAGAGTTGGGAGAGATTTAAGGACTTGATCTTAAAGTGTCCTCATCATGGTTTTGAAACATGGAGACTAGTACAATATTTTTATAATGGTTTGACTCAGACAAATCGTAACATGATTGAGTCCATGAATGGTGGTGGATTTTTGAGTCTTGTAGATGATGAGGCATACAAATTTCTTGAGAATTTATCCGAAAGCTCACAACAATGGGATTTTTCCACTCGTAGAGAGAGATCTGCCCCTGCAATTAAGAAAGGAGGATTGTATGAAGTCAGTGAAGATTTAGACATAAAAGCTAGGTTGGATAATCTCACTCGTAAGGTTGAAGCTTTAGCTTTAGGTAGAGGGATGAATTCTGTCAATCAAGTTCAAAGTGAAACATGCTCTATTTGTGCAAGTCCTATGCATTCAACACAAATGTGTCCTTCCACTGTTGGTTACCCTGAATACTATACTGAGCAAGCAAATGCACTAAATAATTATGGAAGGCCACTTGCTAGTCCACTTTCAGAGACATACAATCCAAATTTGCAAAATCATCCTAATCTCTCTTGGAGGCAGAACCATTCTCTCACAAATATAGGTGGACAACAAGTGCATCAACAAAGTCAATTTCGTCCACCTACTCAAGCATATCCTCCCATTCCTCAATCAACACCTCAGTTTGTAGCACCACCAAGACAACAACCATCTTTGGAGGAGTCTCTCAAAACTTTCATGCAATCAACGAGCAAAGCCATTCAAGAGATGAAAAGTTCCACCCATTTGAATACTCAAGCTATTTCAAAGTTAGAAAATCAAGTTGGCCAGTTAGCAACCCAAGTTAGAGAGAGGGAAAAAGGAAAGTTTCCTAGTCAACCTATACCTAACCCAAAAGGGCTATATGCAATTAATGATTCTTCTAGTTCTACTCATGCACATGAATCTGTTCAGTCTATTACTACCCTTAGGTCTGGTAGACAAGTTGATAATCAAGTGAAAATGCCAGAAGTGGAGGATAATGAAAATACTGTATTAGAGGAAAAAGGAGTTCACAGTTCATAGGATGATCATAAAGAAAAGAAGGGCAACTCAACCTCAATTCCAATTCAGGATCTTAGTTCCCCCCTTGATAGGAGGTTTGTTCCTAAAGCTCCATTTCCTCAAAGTTTAATCAGTCCTCAAAAAAGTGCACAATTTGGAGACATTTTAGAGGTTTTTAAGCAAGTGCAAATTAATATTCCATTTCTTGATGCAATTTAGCAAATTCTTGCTTATGCTAAGTTTCTAAAAGATCTTGTGACAATGAAGAGAAAGACAAATGTTCCTAAAAAGGCATTTTTGACAGAGCAAGTTAGTTCAATCATTCAAAATAAATATCCAGTGAAATTTAAGGACCCTAGATCTCCTACAATTTCATGCAAGATTGGGGATCGTCTCATTGAGCGAGCTTTGTTAGATTTGGGGGCAAGTGTGAACCTAATGCCATATTCAGTATTCTTACAGCTAGGTTTGGGGGATTTAAAACCCACAACCATGACACTTCAATTAGCTGATAGGTCTGTGAAAATCCCTAGAGGTATTGTTGAGGATGTGCTGATTAAGGTGGATGCATTCTACTTTCCTGTTGATTTTGTTGTGTTAGACACTGAGCCTGCTCTGAATGCCAGTACACAAATCCATGTCATTTTAGGTCGCCCTTTCTTAGCCACATCCAATGCTTTGATCAATTGTCGGAGTGGTGTGATGAAGATTTCTTTTGGAAATATGACTGTTGAGCTTAATATCTTTGACATAAGTAAGCAAGTACTAGACAATGAGGATATATGTGAGGTTAACATGATTGGGAGCCTAGTCCATGATACTTTCCTACAATCAAGTTGTGAGGATCCCCTAACGGATTGCTTAACCCATTTTGATTGCAATTTGGATACTGAAAAATCAATTGACAAGGTCAATGCATTGTTGGATTTTGTTCCACTCTTAAGTATTGATAGTTGGCAACCAAAAATGGTCCCTTTTCCACTTTCTTTATCCCCATTCCCATCTATTGTAGAACCACCAAAGTTGGATGACTTTTGGGAACACCAATTGATAAGTATACTTAAAGAGCATAAGGAAGATATAGGTTGGAAAATTGTTGATATTAAGGGTATTATTTCCTCTGTGGTTATGCAAAGAATTCACTTGGAAGAGATTGCTAAAATCTCCCAACATGTTTTTGGTCCAGGTAAGTTACGATCTCATTGGACTAATCCATTCATAATATGCATTATTTATCTCCATGATGTTGTTGAGGTTTGGATGGTCCTGTTTATCAGGATTGCTCTCCAGTTGTGTTAAATCTTTTTGCCAAAAAAGAAAAATGTTTTTCTTGTTTATTTTCTGCTTTTAGATTAATATTTTTGTTTCTTTTTGTTTTTAGTTTTATATTCTTTTGTTCTAGCTGATATTTGACAGAAATTAAAAATTATAACAATCAGCTTGATCAAGGTACGTCTCCTCCTTCTCCTTACCTTACTTGTTTCTACTTGGTTCTCATGTTTCATATTAATATTTTGCTATCTTTTCATTCAGGACATATATTTGAGAGTATCATTTTTAACATTGAGGACAATGTTTGGTTTAGGTTTGGGGGGGATGTATAGATTTCTATCTTCTTATTTTGTTTTGTTTAGTTGTGTGTAAAAAGAAAAAAAAAAAAAAAATTCTTTTGCCTAGCTTGAGGTTTATGTTTTGAGTTTGTTATACTACTTTTGCTTAAAGAATTTCATTGCTTTCATGCTCAATTCATTGCACATGCACGTAGCCACTCAGACACAACTTCTTGTTGAAGGATAAAAATGATTAGAAAATCTTGATGATAACAATGCGGAGACTATAACCCATGTGAGTTTTGAGCTAATCATTATTTTCGGAGAGTTATTTATTGTTTCTAATCTTAAAGTTCATTTGGAAGTGCGTAAGATATTTCCCTTGTTGTAGTCTCATTGTTCTTTCTTTTGGCCAAGAAAAAAAAAAAAAATCTAATTTTATGCCACACTTGAATTTTTTGAAGTCATTGATGTTGAATGAACTATACTAGTCTTTGAGAGATGAGATTAGGCCATTTTTGTCTACTTTGAGCCATATATGTGTTTGTTTGTTTGTTTTTTTTTTGATACATTATCGCTAGTCACCCCGTTGAGCCTTTTAATTAGCCTTTCTTTCTTAAAACCCTTATCCATAGTGTTTCAAGATGTAATTTGATCAATTTGTTTCAATGTGGTGGTTTGTGCGAGAATTCAAAGAAGAAAGAAAGAAAAAAAAAGAATTGAAAAAAAAAAAAGAGAAAAAAAGAAAAGAAAAGAAAAAATGTCAAAAGAAGAAAATAAAAAGGGTTCTTATCAAATTTTGAGAAGTGAAATAGAAGGAAGGATTACTGCTTTGAAGAAGAAGAATTGAAAAAAAAAATTTGTTGAATGGAAATTCCAAAAAAAGTTGACATTCCAACAAATCTTGAAAACACTTCTTATTATTTACCTTCACCCATATTTATTTCATTCCCTTTACTTTTACCCTACGTTACGTCCTAATAAAGTCCTTGTTTGATCTTGAAGATTGTATAGTTCAGATATTGATATAACTGAGAAGAAAAAGGTGTGGTATAAATTCTTTTTGGCATCCTTTCATGAGACTACTTGTTCTTCCTTGATTAAGCGTTTTTCATGTGATTTATATGTGAGATGTTTGATTTTGCTTACATTATTCCGCTCACATATATTGTTGAGAGTGTTACACCCCATTTCAGAGTGATTTCAGTTGTTGAGTGATAACACCAGAAAGATTTGAGTTGAAGCATACTTTCAAATAGAGATTCGAGTCAAGTTTATTCTAAAACTAAGAGTATGTTTGGGTTGGCTACCACTTTTCACTCACATTGAGTTTTGATGGCATGAGAAATTTCTTTAGCATTTGTAGTGTTTTTAAACTTGAACTAATCCTCTTTGCAAAAGGCAATTGAAAAAAAAAAAAAAAAATTTTGTTTTGTTTTGTTTATTTTAGTATTCATTTTCAGAATTTTGTGGGTATATTCCCTGCAAACCCTCACGAGACTACAACTCGTCCACTAGTGTAAGCTAGGGGTTTAAAGGCTTGTTGCATACGCTAAATGCAATCGAAAATTCCAGCGAAAGTGGATTAGTTAGGATTTTCTTTTTCTGTGTTTATAATTTCTTTGTTTTGCTTTGCTCTTTATCTGTTTTGCTCGAGGACTAGCAAAATGTAGTGTTGGGAAATTTAGACCCCAGTTGATAGAATTAACAAGTTTTTAACCCAAGTTGTTAATTAGATTTATTATGATTAAACTTGTTAAAAACCAACAAACATCAATATCATGTCAATAATGAATGCAGCAGAAAAGTAAATAAGACAAGATATGATGACCCAGGAAAACCAATGAAACCAACCAGTTTCACAGTAAAAAACCTGGGGGGAAACCTTCCCGAAAAGCAATCCACTATAGTAAAGAGAAGTTTCAGATCTAGTACAAAACATTTGTCCCTAGACTTTACAATCCCCGTAGATGAACTCACAGCAGAAACCTTCTACCGCTTCAGAACCTCTGAACTCTTCAATATATGAACGCCACCCTTTTGTTGTTGCACGGATCCCAGTACGTGACTAACTCCTTTGCACGAATCCCAGTACGTGACTCACTCACCAACTTGAGGAAGAAGAATGTTGGCTGCAAAGTTCTTCACTTCATCAACAATGAAGATCAAGAAGCACTTGGTTACAAAACCCTAAGGCGCAAAAGACGCAGTAGCTTCTTTCAGAGAGAATAACCTTTTTAATATGTTCTCCTTGTATTCTCTTATTTTCTTGTGTGACGGCCTATAAAATAAGCCTTATATAGGTCTAGGGTTGTGAGAAAAGAAACCCTACACAAATACAAAAGCCTGGCCCAAAAATCAGATCTGGAAATCTGAAATCCCGTAACCTCGATAGATACCTCGATCGATCGGGAGCTGTCGAGATTTAATCCTCGATAGATAGCAGGTGTCGAAAAGGTGTCGAGAATCTGTCGAGAAGACAGGAGCTTTCTCGATCGATCCACCAGCTATCGAGATTGCATTAAGAAACAGCTGAAGATCTCGACAGATAGCCAGGTGTCGAGAGGTGTTGGGAAGCTGTCGAGAATTAATGAATTTGCACTTCAGCTTGCTTTTTCTTGGACAGACTTGATGACTTCAACACTTGATCTTGAAACCTTGTTTCTTGAAGTATTAAAAACACCTAGAACTACCCAATTACAAGTAGAGTGCGTTTTGTCAAAAGGATTAGCCAATTTATATAAATGAGTGACATATGTTCTTAACAAGTGAAAACACATATGTCCTAACAATCTCCCCCTTTGGCAATCCGTGACAAAACCACAACAAACAAATGAACATATGAGAGAAGTCATAAATCACTCAACTCATAGTCACTTGTTGAATACAATAAAATCTATCCTAGCACAAACTCTTGAAAAACTTTGCAAGAAGAGAGTTCATAGCATGGAAGACTTTGACAACCTGTATTTCTGAAACACTTAAACAAAACTCATCAAGGCATCTTTGTGTAAAACAGAAATAATAGATTGCATACAGGTATAAGAAACATGTATAAGAAACATGTGTATAAAGATAGAAAAGAAACAACACATGTAAAGGTAGGTGAAGGAAAACAAACATCAACATATAAAGAAGATAAGTTCAATGTATGTAAACATGGTCACAAGACCCAAGGTACAAGAAAAAGGAAGTAAGCACTCCCCCTAACAAGATGAAACACATCTCCCCCTTACAAAGGAATGTATTTCTCCCCCTAACATGTAGAATCTTAAAAAGAAACCACAAAGTCTCCACACTTTCTCTCCCCCTTTTTGTCATGATTGACAAAGGGTACAAGAAGCTAGAAAGCTTCGCCCGAGAAACGTAAAGATGATCAAGGATGATCAAGGAGGCACAAAGAAATCCATATAAATGCATGAATGTAATGAAACAAGATGCTATGGATGACAAGATTTAATAGAAGGATGCAAAACATGTGAAAAATACATCTCTCAACAAGAAAAATGTTAAGCACATAGATCCCAAAACACACACACACACACTAAACAAGTCTAACCAATTTTATATTTCAAAAACAAGTCAAGACAGTTTAGTGAGCATACATTAGCATATGTAAACCTAGTGATGGCCAAATCACATTGTACCTGCACATGTATCAAGAGTAGCAAAGAATATTGCGTGTTGTGTGTGAAAAACATCGCAAGATTGCATATGTGTATACATGTTATGACGATCTGAGATATGAGAAAATAACTTTAACTCACACATAATCATAACTGTTTGATGGGGACTATCACCTTCGAGGTACATCCTATAACTCCCACATCTCCTAGAAAACACGCTTGCAATCATATTTAAAGCATCTTTAATCTTTTTGCTTTTTATTTTCTTTGCATATTTTCTTTTAAGCATATCATGCATGGGCATAAAAAGAGAGAAAAGAATTACCCAAGATGTTAAGCATTTGACATCGCATTTTTGCTATGCCGAAGCATACGAATGTCTTTGACACTGCACTTTTACTATGCCGAAGCATACAGGTGTCATACAATGATTGGCGGGTAACAGTGGTGAGATGGTCATTTATGCCTTTCTCTTAGGATTTTCTAGTCCTACCCGTCAAAAAGAGTGATATGAGTGTTAAGTTTAAGAGATAACTTAATCTTACTCATCACAAACAAGAGCCACAAAGCTCACTTGCTTAGTTGTGCATAGAGATGCTCATCTAAGTTACAAGAGATACAAAGTTTAGAAAACTTTGTTTCATTGGCCATCCAAGGTACACAAATACCAAAGTACACAAAACACACTGTTTTGTATTTTTCAATTTTTATTTTTTATTTTTATCAAAAACAAAAATAAGCAAAATTGAAAATAAACAAACAAAAAAACATGTTAAGCAAAGCATGAAAGAAAGATGCATATGCATGAAAACATGATAGAAAGATGCAGATGCATGAAAGCATGATTTCAAAAGCAGATAAGAAATCAAGCAAAGAGAGTCCTACTTTAGATAGAAAGAATTAAAGCAGAGGACAAACAGAAAAGACAATTAAGTCTTAGGCTCCTTTTTCACCCACACAGCACGAGTCTTTGGCCGTGAAGATGAAGGCACGTGTCCTAGTATGTCTACTAAAGGACATAGAAGAATTAAGATTCTCCTGAAATTGAGTTAAAAAGCTCAAGACTTTTAATAACTCTCGAAACAAAGGTATAGGTCCTTGAGAGGAAACCTGTGACCGTTTGGACAATTGCTTATGAGGATACAACCTAAAGCAATTAGGACGAATATGTCCAGCAACACCACAATGGTGACAAACATGAGGTCTAATAAAGGATTTAGAATTAACCAGATCAATTTTGGATTTCATACCTTTATTACCTTTTTCAGATTGTGGCACAAAGACAATCTTTGATCCAGAAGCTGTGGATGAGGAGGGGCTGGAGGAAATAGCATATCCTAAGCCAGTCTTATCAGAGGCTTCCTGAAGGGTCATCTTCTTAGGTACTTCATCATCAGAAGAATCCTCACTGTCACTAGTACTCTCCATAATCACCTTATCGGTTGTGGCAGCAAAGGCCATAACTTGACGACATTCATCCACAAACTCATCAGAAGAGTCATCCTCAGTATCACTCCAGGTAGCAACCAACCCTTTCTCTTTTGGCTTCTTGGTCTTTTCCTTCATGAGGTAGTTTGGACACTCTATCCTCATATGACCAAAACCTTTGCACTCATGGCATTGAATAAGGGGTTTTTCATTCTTGCCATTCCTAGAGGATTTAAGTTTCCTAGGAGGTTTGCCCTTATCCTTTTTCCTAAACTGAAGAAGCTTGATAATCTCATCAGTTATGAAGGTTAGATCCTCATCCTCATCTTCACTTTGATCTTCATCTTCAGAGTCCTCAGTCTCTTCCTCTATACCCTTGAGAGCCAAGTTTTTGCTCTTTCCACCTTTTCCCATTGAGCCTAATCCCATCTCATAGGTTTGAAGGTTCCCTACAAGCTCAGTCAAAGGAATTTGATCAATGTCCTTGACTTCTTCAATGGCAGTGATCTTGGCATAGAATCTTTCAAGTAAGGACCTAAGGATTTTTCTAACAATTTTGGATTTTGCAATACATTCTCCAAGGTTGAAAGCAGAATTCACAAAATCCTTGAGTTTGGCATAGAACTCATCAAAGGTCTCATCCTCCTCCATCCTTATTTCTTCAAAACTACTAGTGAGTTGTTGAAGCTTCACAGTCTTTACTGCCTTTGTACCTTCATAGGTGGTCTCAAGAATAGTCCATGCTTCCTTGGCAACTTCAGTGGATGAAATTTTCTTGAATTCTTCATTGGTCACCCCACAAAACAAAGCATTCAAGGCCCTACTATTGAAATTTGCAGCTACAATTGTTGCATCATCCCAATCCACAGGTGCTTCCTTCGGCTTAATCCAGCCAGTTTTAACAGCTTGCCATACCTGTTCACCTAGAGCCTGCAAGAACACTTTCATACGAACTTTCCAGTACGCATAATTAGTTCCATCAAATAAAGGTGGAATAAATAAAGATTGTCCTCTATCCATGACAACAGGGGTCAATGGATCACACTCAGGAAATTAATCCAATCAGAGTGAACCCGCTCTGATACCACTTGTTGGGAAATTTAGACCCCAGTTGATAGAATTAACAAGTTTTTAACCCAAGTTGTTAATTAGATTTATTATGATTAAACTTGTTAAAAACCAACAAACATCAATATCATGTCAATAATGAATGCAGCGGAAAAGTAAATAAGACAAGATATGATGACCCAGGAAAACCAATGAAACCAACCAGTTTCACAGTAAAAAACCTGGGGGGAAACCTTCCCGAAAAGCAATCCACTATAGTAAAGAGAAGTTTCAGATCTAGTACAAAACCTTTGTCCCTAGACTCTACAATCCCCGTAGATGAACTCACAGCAGAAACCTTCTACCGCTTCAGAACCTCTGAACTCTTCAATATATGAACGCCACCATTTTGTTGCACGGATCCCAGTACGTGACTAACTCCTTTGCACGAATCCCAGTACGTGACTCACTCACCAACTTGAGGAAGAAGAATGTTGGCTGCAAAGTTCTTCACTTCATCAACAATGAAGATCAAGAAGCACTTGGTTACAAAACCCTAAGGCGCAAAAGAAGCAGTAGCTTCTTTCAGAGAGAATAACCTTTTTAATATGTTCTCCTTGTATTCTCTTATTTTCTTGTGTGACGGCCTCTAAAATAAGCCTTATATAGGTCTAGGGTTGTGAGAAAAGAAACCCTACACAAATACAAAAGCCTGGCCCAAAAATCAGATCTGGAAATCTGAAATCCCATAACCTTGATAGATACCTCAATCGATCGGGAGCTGTCGAGATTTAATCCTCGATAGATAGCAAGAGTCGAAAAGGTGTCGAGAATCTGTTGAGAAGACAGGAGCTTTCTCAATCGATCCACCAGCTGTCGAGAAGCTGTCGATATTGCGTTAAGAAACAGCTGAAGATCTCGATAGATAGCCAGGTGTCGAGAGGTGTCGGGAAGCTGTCGAGAATTAATGAATTTGCACTTCAGCTTGCTTTTTCTTGGACAGACTTGATGACTTCAACACTTGATCTTGAAACCTTGTTTCTTGAAGTATTAAAAACACCTAGAACTACCCAATTACAAGTAGAGTGCGTTTTGTCAAAAGGATTAACCAATTTACATAAATGAGTGACATATGTTCTTAACAAGTCAAAACACATATGTCCTAACATGTAGGTTTGGGGGTATTTGATGTGCATGAAATATATACAATAAAATACTCACATATCTACATATTTAGCTTTACTTTTATGTTATTTTGTGACTGATTATGTAATATTTTTGTGTTGCAGGTAACAAGGGCTTTACATGCAAAGTGGGGCTAGGCCAATTGAATCAAGCCAACTTACATCCAGCCAGGCATGAATTCAAGAGAAGATCAACCCAATTAAATTTAAGTCCAATTGGAGTAAGGAATCAAAGGAAATTTGCACCAAATCCAAGTCCAATTCAGATTAGGATTCCAGCCTACACATCAGTTAGTATTTTTTTAACTTAAAGGGCTACAACTTTGTAGTTTACCAGGAGCCTGAATTCTGAAGTTAAATGGGCCAAAATGGTCGGTTAAGTGAAGCCTAAAAATCTGAGATTTTCTCCAAACGGGAATTCAACTTGTAATAGCATTCCTTGACCTATTTAAAGGCTTTTTAGAGCAAAATTCAGGGAGGCTAATGTTAGGGCTGAGATGCAAAACAGAAAATTGGAGCAAGAGGCAGTGCCGCATGTGGCTTCTCTGTAGCTTTTCTCCATGATAGCATTGTGACTATTTCTTTCTCTATTTTATTTATCTAGTTTAATGTTTAGTATTTTATTCTTTTGTTTTATTTCAATTACCATGAGTAGCTAAATTTATAATTAGAGTTGAGGATGAAACCTTGTTAAGGATTATCAATAATATTTATGTGATTTGATTTTTCCCACAATAGTTGTTCTTTAATGATTTAAATTGTTCTTGCTTCATATCAATTGACTAAGATGAGATTCTAGATATGAGTTCAATCATGTTTTTCTCATGATTTAGGATTTGTCTTAATTAATTGAATGCTTGGATTATTAATTCTTGATTATAAAATTGGATATCGCTTGTGATTTGTCTGTCAATGGATACAAGTTATGATTTGATTTTTAGAATTGGATATATCTTGTGATTTGTTTGGCTACGGATACAATTGATGATTTGGTTTCATACTTAAGAAGCGAAGAAGAACATGCTTTAGATATTTAAATAGAAGTTTTAATGAGGATATTTTCCATGATAGCAAGATTGATTTCTAGATTATCATGTAGTGAGTTGGGAAAAATTAACGATCATAAATATATGCTGGTATGACTTACAATGCGGATTCCAAAACCTTAATTCATTTCCCTTGATTGTTTACGTCTTTTCATTGCTTTATATCTTTTGCTTAGTTTAACTATTTGCTTAATTTTATTATTTTCTTAGTTTATTTAATTTCAAAACAACCAATTTTTATTAAACTAGATTAGGATTAATTTGGTTAAGATTTAATTAATTTTCCTACGTTCATTCAAGTCCCTGTAGGTTCGACCTCGTTCTTGTCAAACTATACTTCGGTACAGTTCGTACACTTGCGAGTATTTTAAAATTTCACAACAGATAGCTATTTACTTGGACAAGTTCTCAGATTCTAATTCCACAAGAAGGAAAAAAAAAAAAAAAATATTTCTAGTAAACATACTTTTTCGCACATTAGGCTTATGTGAAAGTGACAAGCAATGAATCACAACCTACCGTGTCAGATTTGACGTGAAGAAAAATTGAGACACATGGTCTTGTACATAACTTTGGTATGTCTCAATTAAGTGAACTGGCAAGAGTGAGAATTATTTTAAGAAATTTAAAAACGGGACACATGGTCTTGTACAAACTATTCGCAGTCTCTTTCTCTCACTTTATATTCATAACATTTTTTTAAAAATTTAAATTTAAATGATTGTGTGTGTATTGACACATTCTCTATCGTTCTTTGAGGCCCAAATTTAAAAGTTTTGAAAATTTGATTTAAGTGCTGTTCTATTGCTGCTTGTCTCCAACTAAAAAATTCATTAAAAGAAGAAAAATGATGTTTTGTCCTCTCACATTTATGATAAGGTCCACTAATTAAATTTATGGTGCGGTCTACAATGAATATGAGAAGAGAGAGTACCATTTCTCCGTGCTTCGAGAGTATCTAAGAGGTCTACTATTTGTACATAATTAATATTTTGAAAATCTATTTGTTAGATTACATATTCTTTTTATTTTTAATATTTATACCAAATTCCAACTCATATATTTTATGTAAGAAATATGTATATATTGTCAATAAGAAAATTACTAAAATGACATTTAAATCCAACTTTTAATTGTTTCTTTTTTGTAACTAATTACGTAAAATTGATTTTAGAACAGAATTCTATGTTTTCACCAAAACAAAGATGCTTATCAATGTTCAAAGGTATGTTTTCATTTAAAAAACTTATCCATAATGGTCAAATTATTGATTATTTGGTTACTGAATGATTACGTACAAGAAAATTTCAGTTAATTAAAATTTATATAGTACGATATATGCAAATTCAAATTGAAAACTCACTTAGTGTATAAAACACTTGTGAATGTTTAGACCCCCAAATACAAAATTTCTAATACAAGCTTATATTCAAACAATATATGTGCGGAATATGAAATATAAGCAATATCCAAATTATCAAACTACTCTAAGCCATTAATTAATTACAACCAGTAGAAATTAAAAGCCAAGAGTAAGGAAAAGCGAGATACAAATACAAGACAACATCATCACGTGTTATTGAAGAGAAAACTGAAGAACTCGGCGAAAAACTTCTCCGCCGCCCTCCAAGCGGTAAATGATCCACTAGAAAATTAGTTGGGATACATGAATAGCAATAAGCCCTCCAAGTCTAATCTACCAAATGCACCTAAGCCCTCTAAGTTTCTTGCTCCAACAAGGTTACGCCAAACCGTGTCTTCTCTAGATCCAACAATTAGCCCATTGCATCAACCAATATGAATTGGTTCTTTCTTGAACTGCTTCCCAAACACCAAGAACCTTCTCACTACTCTGAATTTGGTGAGGTAGGGATTTGGTTTATAATCCTCTCATGGGTATGACAATAGAGAGGGTAAGAGTAGAGGAATTTGGAGAATCAAGTGGATTAGATTGTGAATTAATCAATTTTGTTTTTCTCTAGGGTTTCTCTCTCAAAATTCTCTCTGGAAGCTCTCTACATTTCGTGGGTATAAGGGTATTTATAGTAGGGTATGAGATGGAATGTGAAAAGTCATTTTTTAGCAAAATATGGTGCACTGGCGAGTCACTTGCAATAGGGATGAGTCGCGAGTTCTAGTCGCCAATTACCAGACTATGCCAGACTGTACTTTTTGTCCTGTAGTGATCCAGCTGGCTTGACTTTTTATCTTCCTACATGCTTCACACGTGCGCTTCATTTTGGTGAGTCACCACTCGCGAGTCAATTGCAAGTCCAGTTGCGAGTCACCTTCTTGTTGCACACTCTTGATCAAATCTTCACATTCTTTTACAAACAACTCTTATATTATTCTCACCTAAATACAAGGTTTCTAAATGCTGAATTACAAGTAAATTTAGCACGGAATAAAGCCAACACATAGTTGAATAAATTCAACTTTACACAAATGTTAAGTGTGTTTGAGCAATGTAAATGTAAAATTCTCAAGAATTTTGTTTTGCATCTTTAGGATTTTAAGAAGATTTTAAGAAATCTTAGTTGAAATTCTCAACCATATAGGGATGTTGATAATGGCACACATGCACTATTGTTTATAACAGAAGACACTACAAGAAATCTGAGTTTAGGCGGCGTTTTTTTTAGCGACGTTTTTAAATCCGCCACTATAAGTAGTATATTGTGACGTTTTTAAAAAACGCCGCTAAAGAGTGAACCTTTCGCGACGTTTTTTGAAAACGTCGCTATAACCCAAAACAATAGCAGCGTTTCTTAAAACGTCGCAAAAAGTACAGTTTTAGTGGCGTATTTTTTATTATAGCGACGTTTTTCAAAACGTCGCTATAGTTATTAAAGAAGACCCAGCTATAGGCCAAAAAATTTTGAGAATACATATAGTGACGTTTTTTGGAAACATATAGCGACGTTTTTAAAACGTCGCTATATTTTTCACCAAAATTTTTATCCTTTTCCCACTCAAAATTTCGCTGAGTGGGAAAGTTCCCGCTGTTTTTTTTTTTTTTTTGTCTCTATTTTGTCCTTTTCCAATGTTGAGTGGGAAATTCCCAAAGTTTTTTTTTTTTTTTTTTTTTTTTTTTTTTTTTTTTTTTTTTTTTTTTTTTTTTTTTATGGTCTGCTTTTTGTCCTTTTCCCACTCAAAATTTCACTGAGTGGGAAAATTCCCACCATTTCGTCCTTTCTTTATTTTTATTTATTTTTGGTCTCCTTTTCCTACACATTTTTTCATTCCTTTTTCCTTCTTATCATTCTTTTTTTTTTTCTCAGACAAACTTACCTTCTTGCTTCCATATTCTCTCTACTCCCCACCTTTTCACACTTAGCCAAAAGCAACCATTGCTGCCCCTGCCACTGCTGACCCATTGATCTACAATCTCTTCCCTCTCTAGCCACTACCCACTGCCAGCTCCATACATTTTTTCCTCTTTTTTGGTGTTCAAGTTTCTTTAAAGTGTAAGTCTTTGTATTTTAGCTTATAGGTTTGCTTTGATTTGTTTTTTTTAAATGGGTCATGGAGGCTTTGTGTTTTGGTTTATGGGTTTGCTTTGATTTCGTTTTTCTTTAATGGGATATGGAACTTTTGTGCTAATTTTTGTTGTTTGCTTGTTTTGGTTGGATTTTGGTACAGAAAACTCTTATTCAAATTTGCATTTTTGAGCAAAAAGACCTGAGCATCAAAGGCTAAATCATTGTAAGTTTATGTATAAGTTTGTAAATCTTGTATTTTTTTTTTCTACAATTTTTCTATAATGTAGATCTTGAATTTTTCTATTGTACTTTGTTTTAATATTGTCATAGTTTGAGTGGTTGTTTTTTTCTTTTTTTTGGTGTAGGTAGACAAGTGTTTTGTTACAACCCCATTTATTTTGAAAGTATTCTACTTTGTTTAATATTGTCATAGTTTAGGTGGTTTTTTTTTTTTTTTTTTGGCAAGTAGACAAGTGTTTTGCTCAATTAAAGATGATACATGTATTAAATCTATGGTTAATGTGGACATTTGATATTGTGGAATATTGATGATAGGTATATTTAATCTATTATAAGCTAATTTTAGGCTTATGTTAGTTATTGTTGAATTTTAAGTAGGTTTACATAGCATTTTTAATATATTTTTTTTTTTAAAAATGAGCAGGTTTTGCGACGTTTTTGAAACGTCGCTATTGTTGTGATTATTAGCGACGTTTATAAAACGTCACTAAATGTATTTTCTTACATTATTTACGAAAATGTTATATTATTTAGTGGCGTTTTATAAAACGTCACTAAAAGTTTTTGAACGCCACTAAAGAGACACCTATAGCGACGTTTTTAGAAACGTCGCAATAGACCTATAGCGACGGCTCTATTGCGACGTTTTTTAGTGTCGCAAAAAAAAACGTCGCTGTAGACCGTTTGTGTCTATATTGACGTTTTTTGGGTTTTTAGTGACGTTTTACAAACGTCGCCTATACCCAGATTTCTTGTAGTGAGACATGATTTAAAGTCACGCGTTTTGATAATATATTCATTTTGATGGTTGTGATCCATTATCAGACTATAGAGATGAAGCTATGAAAGTAAAGAAGGAAAGCCGAGGAGATTGAACGTCATGAGTAGTAGAATAGATGCATATATATAGAAGACCATAAAGCATTGATTACATCGTCACATGCAGTAGACTATATATGAAGATCAAACCACGCCAAAGATCTTGAACACAAGTACTAGAACATAAAACATTATATAACATTGATTACATTAGACATGCAGAAGAACATGTAGTTCCTCCACTAAATTTTAAAACACTGAAACCACACAAGCAGAACCTCGTACCTAGGTTCATTTATTTAAGTAGACAGATAAGTCAATGATTACTACTATATATAAATAATAATCATTGATTTTTCTTGGGCCATAGTTCTATATATGACCACGCACGTACGGATCGATCTATTCCATGAAGATCTTCGTGACAGGAGCAGGTTCATAAGGTTGCTGGTTGTAGCAGAGGCTTGTCTCAGGATCAAAAGTCACGCCCAATAGGTCGCAGAAGGTCGAGTAGAACTGAAACCGGGTCCAGTCACGTGGATCGGTCACTCCCTGCCCACATTCAACTTCTCCATCGATGATATTGGTAGTGAGACCAAAGCCTGCCACTCGATTCGCTTCCACGTCGTCTAAGTCTGCCACCCATTGGTTGGTCATGACAGCATGGCATGAGGGTTTTTGGTAATGGTAATTCATCCAATAGTGCAACGCGGACTTGAAAGACATGACTGGGTCATTTTCAAGCAGATCTGGGTCGGATAGAAGTGGATAATCCAAGTCTAATCCGGCCGGACCATAGTAGGTGTTGCTGCAATTACAACATATTCAGTTAAATTAAGCCAATAGCTTCAAATGGATCTGTGCTCTACTACATAAATTAAACTCATAGAACTAATTATCGATTTCTTACTATCGGAGTTGAATGGGACCACGGCCGTAATACTTTTTACCCTCTGCACATGGCCAATTTGTACTTCCATTAATACAATAATCTGGCAAGGTGGCGTTTTGCTCTACAACGTGACAATAACCCCAGAAATAGCGATCCGATACATTTCCTTGGTCCTCACCTTGCACAACATAAAGCAACATAAGTAAACATATAATATAGTAAAACTATATTTTATTTTTTATTTTATAAAAAATAAAAGGTTTAGTTTCTATTTGGCAAATTAACCTGCAGTTGCATATGCAGTTTGAGCCAAAAAGGCTAAAATTTCTCTCATCTGGGTGGTGGAGTTGCCAGTTCTTCCAAATCCTCCAAATACAGAGGTAGCCGCCATAAATGCATCATAGGTGTAGAAGGACCCCTCACACGAAGAATTGTTGCGGTGAGGAAACATAAATTCAAACGTGGTCCGGTTAATGAGATCGCTTATATCACTTGGTAGTAGGTGGCAATTGCTCTGGCAGCCATTTTGAGTGCTGCAAAAGTCCTCAGTGCTTCCGCAAAGCCCATGTGAGCCGCAACATTCATCGTTGGGACATACATCTCCGTCAGCCTCTCTTCCACATACAGGAGTCTGTGCTAGGACCCCAACTGCAAATGTGGAGAGAAAAACGAAAAGTATGAGTAGGTAGAACCTCATTGCTTCTTCTTTTTTTTTTTTGAAAATGTTGTGTTACTTCCTAGTTCTTAATTTGTGTACAACTGAGGCTGGTGAGCCTGCTATAAATAGGCGATCGACTTGGAGTTAATATGCTTTCCACGACCAGTATTGTTCTTTACGAGTGCATTACATCCAGAGTAGATAGGGTATAATAAACATGATTTGGCTTACTTCTAGTAATAATTTTTAAAAGGAATTTTTTTTTTTTTTTTAATGAGTGATTGACACATCACCCACTAGCTAAATAAAATGCGATGATTAAAACTCACTATCACTTACTATTGTATATTCATAACAAAATAATATGTCTAAGGGTCCGTTTGGATACAGTTGAAAACTGAAAAACAATGTAGAAAAATAATTTTTAAATGTGTGAATAGTACTGTGGGACCCATTTTTAATAAAAAAGTTGATAAAAAGTGAAATTTGTGGGTCCGTAAACAGTGCATATTATGCACTGTTCACAGGAAAAGTCAAAGTTTTTGGCTGGGAATGCTGAAAAAAAAAAAAAGAAAAAAAAAGAAACGCAAATGCGAAGCGCAAAACGCGCTTCCCAAATGCACACTAACTAAAAATGTACCAGAAGTAAACTAATACTTTATTCACTTACTTTATTAATTCCTCTCTCTCTCTCACCGGGTTTTTGAGTTTTGGGTTTTTTTTTTTTTTTTGGGTTTTGAGATATATTATTTTATTGTGTAGAAATATTATTTTAATGCGTTGTATTGTAAAATAAAAGTTGGGATGCTGAGAGTATTATAAAATGGTATGATATAATTGATAAAGTAGTTTTTTGGGATGGTAAAATAGGATGAGATAGAATTTTGGAATGTGAATGCTCTAATGACTTGTTTGAAAGGGAAGTGCGAAACAGCTTCATATTTCTATTATATATATACTCAATCAGTGTTGTAAATAAATAAAAATGCAAAGGAAAAAATGAATTAAAAAGAAAAATCTATACAATTCTTTAGGTGGAGCCATACAGCATGAAAACGCCTAAATCCCAAACATATATCTTTTGATATGAAACAGTAAACAATCAAAGTTTCATACCAAATACAAATATGATTCACGTGGTTATTTTAACTTTTGGGTTCTTTGTCTCAATTTACAATTTGTGAAGGTTGGTTTTCAATTCAAGAGGGCCAAATATAAAAATTTCTCGAATGCGGCAACACTTTACTCTCTACTCCTTGGTTATCTCCCAAGTGAAAATCTTTTTTTCCTCTCTTGGTTTCACACTCTATTTTTCCTCTCCCAATAGGGAGAACCCTTGGTTCAAAGCCATCAAAATCTTTGTAGGATTTTTTATATATAAGACTCTTTTTCTATTCCCTCTTACACTAGGAATACATTACTTCTTTAAAAAGGAGTAGACTTTCCTTCCACACCAAGGAATAGTCTTTCCTTCCACACAAAGGTACTCAAATTAATTTTTCATTCTTCAACTAGGAAACTTAATTGACATTCCAAGTCACAATTGGAATTTGAGGCAATTTCCCAACAATCTCCACCTTGACTCAAATTCCATCAATTGTCTTCAGCTGTCTAGTTTCCTCTTGGGATAATTCCACCTTAATCAAGTAGTCTTTTTTTCCTCTTGGAATAGCTCCACCTTAATCAAAGCAATCCCTTCTCTTCCATCTTAATTCACATAAAAAGTCATCCACTAAATCAACCAAGCTCTGATACCACTGTTGGGTCCCAAATAATATTACCACCAATATTATCAATTCCAAATAGCAATCACACATAAGAACACAAATATTTAAGTGGAAAACCCTTTCTCCTTGTAGGAAAAAACCACGAGACAAACTCTGAATCAATTTCACTATTATCAAATCAATTACAATATTTCTTGTGTATGTCTCACAACAAAAGAAAAATCTCTCTTATTTTTCTTTGCTCTCATATACACTCTCCTTGTATCCCATGGCTAAAGAAAAATTTCATTGTTTTTATTTACTCTCACACACTCTCTCTTTGTGTCTCACGGCTAAAGAAAAACATTCTTGTTTTTTTTTTGCTCTCACACACACTAATTATTTATGTAGAGGGCAGCAACACTTTGCTCTATCCTCTCTATCTTTCGTTCCTTCTTCCTTCTCTTTCCACGTAGCTCTCCTTGGCTGTCTTCTCAAAGTTGGCAACACTTAGATTGTTGGATACACGTGTGAGTGAAATCCCACATTGAATAATGATGAGAAGAATGATTAGTTAATATAACATAATTAAGAACATACCTATTGGATTTAGGCCTTTTGGGTTAAAGTGTATTTTTGTATGTTATATTAATTATTCAAGGAAACTCCCCAAGGTGTTTATCTCCCTAACAAGTGGTATTAGAGCCCATGGTGGAATGGGGCAAAGGTGGAAAGGTTATCGAGGCTCATTTCGCAGTTGGAGCAAGAATGGGGTGTGTGTACTTTAAGCCCTTGCACAAATGAAGCAGGGCAAGTCCTTTTCGTAGTTGGAGTAGGGATAGTATATTGCACCAAGCAAGCCCATAAATTCCACACAAACAATCTCAGAAAAGGCCCAACAAAGGAGTATTATTGCTAATAGTGCTAGACAACGATGAGGTGTGAGGTTCTCATGGAGGATAAAAGACGTGCAGGGTTGATACGTGAAGGTCCATGAATGATGCACTAGTGAGGGAAAAAGCCTATTAGGCAAGGGGGAGTGAGTAGGACGTGTTCATGGTCCAAAGAAAGGTCATGAAGCACACAAAGAGGCAGAGACTCACACGTGAGGGAGCGATTATTGGGTATATACATGTGAGTGAAGTCTCACATTAAATAATGAAGAGAAAAATGAGTAGTTAATGTAACATGATTAAGCACATGCCTATGGATCCCCCCCCCCCTCCCCCCCCCCCGAAAAAAAATCTTTGGGGAAATTTTGTTTTTGGGTTTCATCGCACATTGGGTCCTTGGCGATGTGCCTCTTGTGTGATAGTGTCTCTGAGGTGAGGTGTGTGTGTGTGTGTGTGTGTGTGAGTCCCTTTCTCTTGTTTTTATTTTTGGTGTCGCCGCCAACCATTGGTTTTGTATTAGGTGTGATTGGTCACCTAGATGTCTAATTTGTTTTAAGTCACCTCATTAACTAAACCAAATTTTAAAGGTTCATTAATTATGGTAAACCAAAAGTCTTTGAACCAATGATCTTGGACTCAGAAGTTTGGTTACATGTGGGGAAGGTGTTAGGCACCCCACAATGCCTATCTGAAGATAATAACTCATTTTTATTTATTTCAAACATTAGTTTTTTATGAAAAAAATAAAATACTTGGCATTTTGATTTTTTTTTGAAAAGATTTTTGCAAACAATATACATATTGTTGATTTCTGCAAACAACATACTTGGCGGTTCGACCACCCATCGCGGAAACGCTCTTGTGTGCTCGCGAAGTTGCAGGCTTTAGAGCTCAGGTGCTATGCAAAAAGAGTATAACTTTGGTGTGTGATTGGAAAATGAGTCAATTTTAATCAGGTTACCAAAGGTAATTGAAGTTGCCACCAATCATTGGATTTTTTCTAAGGTGTGATTGGTCACTTGACTCTATTTGATTTTATTACTAATCCTAGGCTAAGAAAAAGGTCGTTTTTCCTAATCTAATACGGATGGATAAAAAATCTTGATTCTTGAGCTCAAAAGTCTGGTTACGTGTAGGGAAGGTATTAGGCACCCCTCAATGCCTATCCAATGACAATCCTTTGTTTTGATAAAATCATAATTTTCGAACATTGAAAATTAAAAACGAGCTATTGACATTAGCTTTTGTGGCTTTAAATGAATTGGACTCTCAAGTTTGGTTTCAGAAAGGGTGTGGTCTTGATCGATGCTTCCCTAGTGTGTTTGGAATCAGTGCCAAATTTCCATGACAATAATCCGACAGCATTTCGCCTTGTTTTCGTGGCAGAAATCCAGCAGCACATCGCTTCAGGTGTGTCATAGCACACAAACACTATTCTCACCAAGCTTTTGCTGTAAGAATACAGCAATGGAGGTGCCCCATTTTTATGGTGAAAATTTGGCAGAGTTTCGTGTTTGGTGAGGCAGGGTTTCATGCATGTGTATTCAGTGCGTGCAAACATGCTCATGCCAAGATGAGCTAGAGCCCCTCAAATCATCAAGCATATTGATGCGTATCACATACATGAGAAAACTAATGTCACTCAGGCGACACGGATCGAGACAATCACACTGCGATGATCATGCACACAATATAGCATGAATATGCACCTATAGTAATTGCCTTGAGCACATACCCACACTACAAGGTTAAGAGCACTCATGGCTAGAGAGGAACACTCATTTAGCCACTATAGTCCATCATACATAGTGCACGATCAAACGTTGCCATACCTAGGGAATGCGGCCGAAGTAAAGCACAAGAAAGATAAATGATACATGCCTACATCCCTAGGGTATAGCCCAACAAAGTGCAGGAAATATAAAACAGACATTGTCATACCCTAAGAATGCGGCCTAAAACTGGATACAAGGATGAGAATCCTAATACAAGGCTCTAAAGAAGTGGCTAAGTGGGGAGGCTAAACCTTCTAATCTACTGAACATTGCCCTATTTGGGTTTACATCTTCTTACTTGCACCCTTGCCTTTTTTGCTCGCACTTAGGAGGTTGCACCCTCACTCCAAGCATCCTCGCACCAAGCATGTACATGCAACAAACAAAGAACAAGCCAACAGAAAAGCAAAAAAAGATAGCCAAAAGGTAAAGAAAGCATACAAAGAGACACACTGACAAAGAGAGCCAAACGGGGGCAAACAAGCATGTTAAGCCCACGAAGGGCCAAACAAGCATGATATCAGACAAAAAGGGGTGTCCTAGGAAGACAAATGTAGGTTTGGATTGGGTGTCCATAGTTCTATTGGATTGGAGTATGGATGACACACGTGCCAACAAGCAAAATTCCTAAAAGGGAGTTGGGGTCTCGTGTATAAAAAATGGGTGTGAACCTGCACAAGATAGTAGGAATTAGGCTTGATGACACAAGCAAGCACAAGGACTCCTACATGAACATATAGGCAAGTGTGCAAAGATGCAAAGAGATAAGGAGAGCCAAATTGGTGGCACAAATCAAGCAAGGCAAGCATATCATCGCACAGAGCAGAGAAAGGGTATGCATCAAGCAAACCAACATCATGAGGATGTGTTCTTGCAAGTTGTTACACCCAAACAAGCCACAAGAGGGATGGATGCAACCACGCAAGCACAAGCCCACAAGGGGCACCAAGCATGGCAAAACCTAGATCTGGGCAGACAAACATGATAAAAGGCAGAGAACCAAGCAAGCAAACACATGCATAAAGGAAATGATCCAAACCCTTTGATATAGCCTAGGTGTATGGATGTTATCCTAGACCACAAGATTTAGATCTACACCCTACCTAAAGGGCCAAAATGCAAGAAAGAGACATATCAAGAGACGAAAAGGCTATAGAAGCACATGGCGTTGCATCCAACATGTAGATCTAGACACATAAACATGGCATGAAGCACGTCAAGATATAGGTCTAAGTATAAACATGACAAGGAGCACATAAACATATAGATCTAAGCATATACATAGGAAAAAACACCTAGGCATATAGATCTAAGCATAGACATAGCAAAAAGCACCTAGGCATATAGATCTAAGCACAAACATAGTATTTAGACATATCCTAGCCCAAGAATGCTAGACAAACATCATCAAAGCAATAAAACATGGAAAAAGCAAGTAGACATGCTAAGAAAGCTGTAAAACATGCTAGGAAGCAAGATAAAGCAATAACCATGCTAGGAAAGAAAAGGGTGTAGATAGTAGCTAAAAAGCTACATCTATACCCTTAAAACCTCAAATCCAAGATCCTAAGACCAAGGAAAGGAAAAAGAGAGCAAGAACACTACCCCATACGATACGGGCTCCCGTTCCCCAATGATGCTTAAACTCTAAGGCCCAAGGCTAGTTTAGGGCCCAATCAGATATCAATTTGACTTGAGGAGTGTTAAAATTAAAAATATAACATTTTAACTGAGCAAAAATCTATTTTTGAAAATAAAATTGATAGGCTAAAAACAAATTGACCCTTTGTGATGAATTAATTGATTAATTAGTCAAGTTTATTAATTAATCAAATTAACATGCAAACGCGTGGTAGCACAAACAAATCACCAATAACTAAAGTATGCAGTGGAAAATAAATTGACACGGTAATTTGTTTACAAATGGGGAAAACCTACACGGTAAAACCCCACCGGGTAAAATAATCTCGGATTGGATGAAAAATAGTCCTGAAAAAATGAACTTTATAAACCTCGACAGATACCCTATCTGTCGAGCGGCTGTCGAGCCACAGGCTAGAACAGCTCTTCAAGGCTTGATAGATGTTAGCTGTCGAGCTAACTGTCGAGTATTAATGAACAACACTTTTCACACTTGAATATTGGACAGACTTAAAGGCTTCAACACTTGATCTTGAAACATGGTTTCTTGAAGTATTTCAACACATCCTAGATCTACCCAATTATAAGTAAAGTGCGTTTTGTCAAAGGATTAGTCAATTACATAAAAGCATGACATATGTTCTTAACATGTGAACCACATATGTCCTAACAATCTCCCCCTTTGGCAATCCGTGACAAAACCACAACAAACAAATGAGATATGAGAGAAGTCATAAATCACTCAACTCATATTCACTTGTTGAATATAATAAAATCTATCCTAACCCAAACTCTTGAAAAACTTTGTAAGAAGAGAGTTTATGCTAAGTAGACTTTGACAACCTATATTTCTGAAACACTTTAAACAAAAACTCATCAAGGCATCTTTGTGTGAAGCAGAAATAATAGATTGCATACAAGATATAAGAAGCATGTACATAAAGAGAGAAAAGAAACAACACATGTAAGGGTAGGTGAAAACATGCATCAATATATAAAGAATATATGTACAATGTATGTCAAAATGGTCACAAGACCCATGTATAAGATATAAATGTATCTAAAGCAAAAACAAAAGAAAAAGATACCTAAAAATCCTCACTACATCCCTCAATATCAACACCCCCCCTAACAAAAATCTCCTATACTAACTCTCATATATCCAAATCCAAAACTACTCCCTCATTTTTGTCACAAGTGACAAAGGGTAAGAGTGTCAAGTAGACATCTCATTAGCACTGGAAAAGCTAGCATCTCCATCGGAAGCATTAGCACCATCATCATCATCCTCGTCCTCAGAAGCCTCTAGAGAAGGTGGAGAAGAAGAAACGAAGCCACCCATGACCGCCTGCCATCATGCAATACGACCCACATGGGTGTTCACCTAACACAACTCATCACTGAGAGCGTCGAGGCAAGCATCCATGTGCTGAAGCTGCGCCATGATGTCCTCAAGAGTCACACCGCTCGTAGAAAAAGAGGGAGCAGATGTGGATGGAACCGAAGGAGTGGGAGGAGTTGTTGACCCAGACCGCCTCGACCGAAACTGTGCCTTGCTCCGTTTAACGGTAGCGGCATCTATAGCACCCACGACAGGGAAGTGGTCAAACACGGGAAAGGGAACAGAAAAATGGCGTAAAATCCTCGTAATAGCCGAAGGGAAGATGAGCTTATCACAAGTCACCAAATCCTTATACATATCTATGATAGAAAGAATGAAATGAGAGAAAAAATCTATACTAAGATGCTCAAGAAGGGAAAGCAAAAACCGAGCACGGGCTCTGTGATGGAGTTATAGTGAGATAGGGGATGAAGAACAAAAGTCATAACCATGTTCAAAAACTGAGTGCCTTTAGCAAAGCCCGAACAGTAAGTGAACTGACGCTCACCCTAATCAAAAGGGCGCTCACAGAAAGCAGAAATACGCTCATCTTTAGACACTGTCCTAAGACGATCACAGCTAGGGTAGACAGGATGCTCTACCCTGGGGACACGGAGCACATCAGAGACAATCTCTGGTGTGACAATAATGCGCGTACCTTAAATGCGAGTAGTGAAGAGAGGTACTGAAATATCAAATCCATGCATGTTGGAGTAAAATTCCTAGATTAGCACGGATGGACAGGTGACCGGGACGACACACAATGACTTCCATTCCCTACTATGAATGACAGTGGGAAGGTCAGTGTCGAAGAAGTCCGACAAGATGACTTAGCATTCAGAATGAATGCCTCGTCGGGAAAAGTTCTCAAAGAAATCCGATTTGGCCTTCTCATCACAGAACTGAACGTGTGAGGGAGTAGGATCGGAAGAAGTGGATGCCCCCGAACGAAGAGGGTTCCGGGACAGAGTAGATTTGCATTTGGGTGCCATAGAAGTAGACTAACGCAAACAAAAGAGAGAGAGGGAGAAATAGATAATCAGAAAAGTCCCAAAACAGTTCAAATATACAAGAATATATAGAATGTAAAGGATGTATGCATGAAAATGCATGAACATGTGACGTGCAAAGATAATCGCATCATGGGCTCAGCCCAATCCAATCCTACCAGCACATAATCAGTTTAACATATATAACACACATCTAAATGCATGAAAATATAGTTATAATGCACATGAAATGCAATGCATGAAGTTTTTAAGATCACATAAGCATAATCCAACCCAAAAAGTTTCACCAAAACTTCATCAATTTCGAAAAACCCCAAATCTTTAAAAAAATCCCAAAATCTAGGTCAGAATGCATGAACATGTATGAGTAAGGAAGATGAAGTGGTTAAGTTGAGAGTGTTTAGGAGTGAGAGAGATGAGAAACTGTCGAGAGAGATCGAAGAAATGAGATCAGAAAATTGCGACGCGCATATATATAGAAACCTCATAAAGCTCGATCGATCAAGATGTATCGAGGAGCTATCAAGCTTTAAAATGCGTCTTCTAGCTGTCAAGCCAGCTATTGAGGATCAAACAACAGAAATCTTCACAAAGGAGCTCGATGGATCGAGGTACCTATCGAGGAGCTATCGAGGGGATAGGAATTTCCTCGATCGATCCACCTAGCTATCGAGAGGTGTCGAGATTGCGATAAAAAGCAACTGAAGAGCTCGATAGATAAGCCAGGTATCGAGAGGTGTCGAGGAGGTGTCGAGATTGCTTAAAAACAGTTTTTCAAGAAGAGAAAAACATAGATATGAATGCAATCAAACATGCAACTCAACCAAGGATCCAAACAATATTTTGAACTCTCAAAATCATCTCTCAACAAAAATTGTTAAGCACAAAGATCCCAAAACACACACACACACACACACACACACACACAACAAGTCTAATCAATTTTATATTTCAAAAACAAGTCAAGACAATTTAGTGAGCATACATTAACACATGTAAATCTTATGATGGCCAAATCACATTGTACCTACACATGTATCAAGAGTAGCAAGGAATATTGCGTGTTGTGTATTGTGTGTGAAAAACATCACAAGATTGCATAAGTGTATACATGTTATGACGATTTGAGATATGAGAAAATCATTTTAACTCACACACAATCATAACTGTTTGATGGGGACTATCACCTTGAGGTACATCCTAGAACTCCCACATCTCCTAGAATACACGCTTGCAATCATATAAAGCATTTTGATCTTTTTGCTTTTTATTTTTCTTCTTTGCATATCTTTCTTTTATGCAAACCATGCATGGGCATATAAGAGAAAGAAAAGAAATACCCAATGATGTTAAGCATTTTACATTCCAATTTTGCTATGCCAAAGCATACAAATGTCATTGACATTGCACTTTTGCTATGCCGAAGCATACAGATGTCACTTCGTGATTGGTGGGCAACAGTGGTGAGATGGTTATTTATGCATTTCTCTTAGAATCTTCTAGTCCTTCCCATCAAAAAGAGTGATACGAGTGTTAAGTACAAGAGATCACTTAACCTTACTCATCACAAACTTAAGCCACAAAGCTCACTTGCTTAGTTGTGCATAGAGATGCTCATCTAAGCTACAAAAGATACAAAGTTTAGAAAACTTTGTTTCAATGGCCATCCAAGGTACACAAGTACCAATGTACACAAACATACACTGTTTTTGTATTTTTCTAATTTTTCAATTTTTTTTATATGAAAAACAAAATAAACAAAACTGAAAAGTAACCAGACAAAAACATGTTAAACAAAACACAACAAAACATAAAACTAGACTGACTCAAAACAATAAAGCAAAACTTATAAGGGTAGTCTAGGCAAAAGTTTGGGGAAAAGACCATGGGCATGGCAAAAATTCCCGAAGGGACGTCATGGGCAAAAGTTACATGGTAAAGGAAAAAGAAAAGAAAAATAAGATGACAATAAGCAAAGATAATAAGAAAGTGATTCTTTCATTGCTCATATCAAAAGATAATAAGATTGTTTTCGTGGGGGATTTGGAACATTATAATCCTTTATCAACTTCAAAAACAAAAACACAAGAATTATAAAAGTGCATAAAAGCAAAATATGGGGCATATCAAGGTGGTCATTCAGTTCTCCTTACTTTCTTGCTAGTCCTCATTCAAGCTTTCTCTTCCCTCAGAATCCACTTCATGTCATCCTCCAACCATTTCTTGTACCTCACAGTGGGGTAGATGTCTCAAGGAGGAACAATCTCTTTCGTCACCCTACAGCGTGGCCAAGCCTCACTGATCCTACCCAAGATCCTATTAGTGAACACCGTGGTGTGGAAGGCAGCTTCATCGTTAGGAGCTCCTTGACATTCTCCAAATTTTCTTGAGATGTGACAAGTGGAGTAGTAGGAGCAGCAACGAAGCTTGACTAAAGTCACACAGCGATCCTTGCAGCAACTATGGACCATGCTTAAGATGTGCCCCCATTCCACGACCCACTGAATGTCGGTCTCCTTTACGCAGCCCATAAGTTCCATGTATGCCTCAAAGCTCATGTCATTTTGAAGAAGCCGACGGTCCCTAAAATGCCAGGAAGGTAGGTGCTGAGGGGTATAGTAGGAGGTTGAAGCAACCATAGCCTCTCTTGTAGCCATATTTGGGAAAAAAAAAATTTAAAAAAAAAAAGAAGAAGGAAAAAAGAAGAGAGATAGAAGAAAAAAAAAGAAAGAGAAGAAAAGATGGAGAGCATGAGTGAGACAAAATAAAAATAAAATTGAAAGACAATATAAGGTGCCTCGATGGGTTGAAAACCGAAAGGCAAGTTGCTCCTAATGCTTGGAGGATATTCATTGGAGCTGAGATCCTATGGTGTCGTCTAAGTGGTGGGAACCGTCAGCTTTCGTTGGACGAGTTCTTTTGGTGCTATAGACACCAGCACGTCGCCTCGTCTTAAGGGATATACCACTTTGCTGCGCGGAAGAAAGAGCTTAGGCTTGTGTCGGATATGCCTAATTCCAATAGAAATTGGAAGGGCAGATATTTCTTTGTTCAGGGGATGGATTGGGTATGCTGTCCAGATGAGTGGGTTACAATGCCTCATGGCTTCGACAATGTTTGGGGTATTGTCAAAGACTCAGGTTTAGCGCCATCAGTTTTTGTTCTTTTACTTCTTTCCTTGGTTATTTGTTAAGTATTTAACATCGTCATTCCTCTTTTTCAGCTAATGTTGGTCCGCACATAACTGATGAGCAAGAGGCTTTTATACGCCGGGTTCTTGAGATTCCATTCGAGGAATGGAAATGTAGAGACCTGATCACTCTTGATACGCTACACGCATACTGTGGTGGTCCAGAGTCGACGCCCACAGCACGTAGGTTGAACAATTACTCTCGTCAGCGTAAGTCCTTCCTTCCTTATTTCTTTCCGTCTCTTCCTTGTCGTCTTTGTGGACTTTAATAACTTCAAGGCATCCCCATGGGATGACCTCGTCCACTTGTGGACTTAGTGATGAACTCATCCATTTATGGACTTTAATAATTTCAAGGCATCCCCATGGAATGAACTCGTCCACTTGTAGACTTAATGATGAACTTGTCCATTTGTGGACTTTAATAATTTCAAGGCATCCTCGGGGGATGAGCTCGTCCACTTGTGGACTTAGTGATGAATTCGCCCACTTGTGGACTTTAATAATTTCAAGGCATCCCCATGGGATGAACTCGTCCACATGTGGGCTTAGTGATGAACTCGTCCACTTGTGGACTTAATAATGAACTTGTCCATTTGTGGACTTTATAGTTTCAAGGCATCCCCATGGGACGAAATCGTCCACTTGTGGACTTAGTGATGAACTCATCCACTTGTGGACTTAATAATGAACTTGTCCATTTGTGGACTTTAATAGTTTCAAGGCATCCCTATGGGATGAACTTGTCCACTTGTGGACTTAGTTGCAAATGTAGTTTTATAGAGACACATATATACACAGGACATATATGAATAACTCCTCTTATTATGATAAAAGCATGTATAAGTAAAAAATTGTCCTTGAAAGAATAAAAAGCTACCTTTATGGCTTAAAAAGTACTGCCGATAGTCAAAAATTAACTAAAGGGAAGTAAACTGGTAGCAAAAATTAACTAAAAAGAAGTAAACTGGAAATGAGGAGTGTTCCATGGGTGGTGCAAAAATTAACTAAAGGGGAGTAAACTAGTAGCAAAAATTAACTAAAAAGAAGTAAACTGGAAATGAGGAGTGTTGCTCTTTGTGCCATTGTCTACTAGTAGTATTTTTTCAAGTGCTCCGTGATCCATGGGTGGTGCAGCTTTTATCCATCTAGTGTTTCCAGGTGGTAGGTGTCTTTCCTCTACCATAAAGCGATTCTATAGGGTCCTTCCCAGTCAGGACCGAGCTTTCCTAGGAAAAGATCTCTAGTGGCGCCTATTACCTTCCTTAAGACGAGGTCTCCAACTTTGAAGTCTTTGTATCTAACTATGGAGTTGTAGTGCTTAGCCATGAAGTCCCAGTATCATGCAAGTCTTTGTTCAGCGGTCGCCTTGACTTCGTCTACTAGGTCAAGCTGTAGACATATCGCCTCGTCGTTCCTTCTCTCATCATGATTGTCCACCCTGTAACTTGTGAGTCCGACCTCAGCTGGGATAACTGCCTCGTTTCCGTATGCTAGTTGAAAAGGCATCTCTCTTGTAGGTGTTTTGCCTATTGTCCTGTATGCCTATAATACACTTGGCAACTCTTCTAGCCATATACCTTTTGCCCCCTCGAGCCGAGTCTTGATGATTTTAAGCAAGGATCGGTTCGTGACCTCAACTTGTTCGTTGGCTTGAGGGTGGGCGGGGGAGGAGTAGTGGTTTTTTATTCCTAATTGTGAGCAAAACTCCCTGAAAGAGTCGTTGTCAAATTGCTTCCCGTTATCTAAGACCAAGACCCTAGGGATCTTGTATCTGCAGACGATGTTCCTCCAGACAAAGCTTCACACATTCTTCTTTGTGATGGTGGCCAGGGCTTCAGCTTCTATCCATTTGGTGAAGTAGTCTATGCCAACTATTAGGAACTTTAGCTGTCTTATTGCTATTAGGAATGGGCCCATGATGTCCAATCCCTATTGAGCGAAAGGCCATGGGGTCGTCATCGGGCTAACCTCTTCTGTTGGTTGTCTGATGACGTTGCTGAGCCTTTGACATTTGTTGCAAGCTTTGACATAAGTCTGGGCATCCTTCTGCATAGTAAGCTAGTAGTATCCAACTCGAATCAGTTTGTGCACCAAAGACTGCAACCCTGAGTGGTTCCCGCAGATCCTTTCATGGACTTCTCACATGACATAGTCCGCTTTTTTGGTGCTTAAGCACCTGAGGAACGGGCGGGAGAAGCCTCTCTTGTACAAGACGTCTTTTATCAGAACGAATCGTGCCGCTTGGACCTTCAGCTTCCTTATGGCCTCCTTATTGTTGCGTAATGTGCCGTTTTTTAAGTAAGAAACTATCGGCGTAGTCCAGTTGCCTTCCGAGTCTATTTCCAGCATGCGAACATCGTCTATTAAAGGTGAGAGTTGAACAAAAGAAAGTACCTTACTGGTGATAAGCATATGTTTCGTAGAGGTGGCTTTGGCAAGGCAATCATCTTTCTCGTTTTCTTCCCTGGGAACTTGAACGAACTTGGCCTTCAGCTCGCCTACTTGTTTTCTCATCTCTTATAGATACTTCTTCATCTTTTACCCTTTGCATTCGAAGTCACCGTTCACCTGACTAGTGACGACCTAAGAGTCGCAGTACACGACCACGCTTGTTGCCCCTGTAGCTTTTGCAAGGTCTAGCCCTTCTACTAAGGCTTCATAATTTGCTTCGTTGTTAGTCGTTGGGAAATCGGGACGAACCATGCATTTGATCTCGTCCCCTTCTGGGAAATGGAGCACTATACCTGCCCCGCCAGCCTGCCTGTTGGACGATCCATCCGTGTGGACGCTTCACTGAGATTGTTCTTCTTCCCCTTGGCTTTTCATACTGGTGAATTCTACGATGAAGTCGGCGACTACCTATCATTTTATGGCAGTACGTGGATAGTATTGCATGTCAAATTCACTCAATTCTATTGCCCATAGCGCCATCCGTCCGGAAGCTTCGGGATTACTCATCGCCCGCGATAGAGGCTTATTAGTTAGGACGACCATAGTGCGGGCCTGGAAGTAGGGCTTGAGCTTACGGGCTGCGGTGTAGTACGTAGACTTCTGGATGCCTCGAAGTGCTCAACTAGTGTAGTACACAAGCTTCTACACCCTGTCTTCTTCCCTGACTAAGGCCTCATTGATGGCATCTGGGTATACAGCCAAGTAAAGAAATAGTTCTTCCCTTGGTTTGAAAGGGCTTAGCAACGGTGGTGAAGAGAGGTAGGCCTTCAGATCCTCATATGCCTGTTGACACTCGGCCGTCCACTCAAAAGACTTCTTCAGCATGTGGAAGAAAGGTAGGCACTTGTCTGTTGCCCTTGATACGAACCTATTCAGTGCAACTACCTTGCCGTTGAGGCTTTGTACTTCTTTTACGCTTCTTGGTGGTGCCATCTCTAGTATGGCCCGGATCTTGTCTAGGTTAACTTTGATACCTTTCTGAGACACCATGAACCCTAGGAATTTTTCAGCCATCACCTTGAATGCACACTTGCTTAGATTGAGCTTCATGTTGTAAGAGCAGAGGGTGTCGAAGTTCTCCCTAAGATCATCCAAATGATCGTCCTCCCTTCAACTTTTTACCAACATGTCGTCGACGTAGACATGGACATTTCTTCCAATCTGAAGTACGAACATCTTGTTCATGAGCCTCTGATATGTTGCGCCAACGTTTTTAAGGCCGAATGGCATCACTTTGTAGCAGAAGAGGCCTTGGCTGGTAACGAACGAAGTCTTCTCCTGATCCACTTTGTCCATTTTGTTTTGGTTGTAACAAAAAAAAACATCCATGAATCTCAGTAACTGGTGTTGAGCCATAGAGTCCACTAAGACATCAACCCGCAGGAGGCGGTAACTATCCTTGGGGCATGCCTTATTTAGGTCTGTAAAGTCTACACACATCCTCCACTTCCCGTTGGCTTTCTAGACCATCACCACATTCGCCAGCTAGTTAGAGTAGTAGACTTCTCTGATGAAGTTTGCCTCTTGCAACTTGCGGACTTCTTCCGCTATAACTCAATCTCGTTCTTGGGTGAACACCCGCTTCTTCTGACGAATAGGTGGAAAAGTGGGCGACACATTCAACCTATGCCCCATAACTGAAGGGTCGATCTCGGGCATGTCTTCATGGCTCCAAGCAAAGACATCCTAGTTCTCTTTGAGAAAAGTCGTGAGTGCCTAGCGAACCAACGGGCTGGCGAGTGTGCCGATCCTAGTCGTTCAATCTGGTTTGGAGTTGTCGAGAAGTATCTCTTTAAGTCCTTCAATGGGCTCCACCATCGTCCGCTGTTCTTCTATGTTCATGGTCTGTAGATGATTGTCCATCTCCAACATTGCTATGTAGCACTCACGTGCAGCCACTTGGTCTCTATGTACTTCTCCCACTTCGTACTTGGAAGGAAATTTGATCATCAGGTGGTAGGTCGAATTTACAGCGTTCAACAAGTTAAGGGTAGGTCATCCTAGGATGGCATTGTAGGCGGACGAGCAGTAGACAACAAGGAATGTAACATCCTTAGTGATCTACTGAGGATAATCACCGACTATTACGGGCAACGTGACTATGCCGAGGGGGTATACTTTTGTCCCTTTGAATCCAACGAGTGGGGCGTTGGTAGGGACCAGCCATTCTCTAACAATCCTCATCTGCTAGAACGCCGGGTAGTAAAGGCTGTCAGCGGAGCTTCCGTTGTCAACCAGGACCCGGTGTGTGTTGTAGTCTCCTACCCGTATGCTAAGGATGAGTGCATCATCATGCGGGTGGTGAAGACGTCGAGCATCTTCCTCTGAGAATCCAATGATGGGGTTGTCGACTCGTGCCATCTTTGGAACGAAACCTGTCAGTTGGATGTTCTGAACCATCCTGAGGTAAGTCTTACGGGACTTTTTGGATGAGCTAAAAGTCGCAATGCCTCCCACAATCATTCTTATGTCTCCTATAGGCGGCCTAGGACACTCATTCTCCTATCGGACAACTTGTTCTTATGGTGGGTCCGTTATTTCCTTGCTAACGAACCTCTGCAACTTTCCTTGTCTGATAAGAGCTTCTATTTATTGCTTCAAGTCGTAGTAGTTAGATGTGTCATGACTTGATCACGATGAAAGCAGTAGTACTTGTCTTTGGGCCTCTTACTAGGTTCTCCCTTCAGCTTGTTGGGAAATGTCAGGGCTCCTTCGTCCATGATCTGCATCAAGACTTAGTCGATCGGGGCAGTCAGCGGGGTGAAGCTTGTGAACCTCCTTGTGGGGGGTTTGGAGCGCCTATCCTCTCGTCGGTCTCTAGTCTTTGTTGTCTTTTGTCCCTTTTCCTGCCATGCCTCTTCTTGTCTTTCCCTTTTCTTAGGTTTCTCTTCTCGAGCTAGCAGCGTGTTTTTCGTGTTCATGTACTTAGTTGCCCTGTAAAGTACATCCGACGTAGTCTTTGGGTTGTTTTTGTATAAGGGAAATAGAAACTTACCCTTCCGTAACCCATTCGTGAATGTAGCCATGAGTATCTTGTCGTCAGCTTCATCGATCGAGAGGGCCTCTTTGTTAAAGCAGGTTATGTAAGACCTTAATGTCTCATCCTCCTGTTGCTTAATGTTCTTCAGGCATGCAGTGGACTTCTTATACCTGTGTCCCTCGATAAAGTGTGAGGCAAACTAGGCATTCAACTCCTTAAAGGTACTAATGGAGTTAGGCGTCAACCTACTGAACCAAATCCTTACAGGGCCCTTCAGCATAGTGGGGAAGGCCTTGCACATGATCTCATCCTCCACTCCTTGCAGGTGCATTAGGGTCTCGAAAGACTCCAGGTGATCTAGGGGATCCTTTAATCCGTTATAGGCTTCTACTTGCGGCATACGGAACTTTGGTGGAAGGGGGAACAAAGTGAAGGATGCAGTGAATGGTGAATCAGTTCGATGGACCAACTCATCGAGGTCGCTAGACACTTGTCCTCTGAGGGCATTCATCATGAAGTCCATATGTTCCTTTATCATCCGCATCTCCGCGACCATGTGTGGTGAAGCTGTATCTGCTGCGGATGGACAGCTTGTGTCCTGTCGCTCTTGTCTGCTTGGGGCGTTGCTATCCTCCGGCCCTTCTTGGTCCCTTCTCTCAGCACTTATACCTTCTTGGTCCTCCTCCTGAGTGTTCTCGTCCTGAGTGTTCGGCCCTGCGTTCTTTCGGCGCAGTTGCTCCTCTAGGTCATGGTTTTGCTTAGTGAGGCATTCTACGGTCGCGGCGAGAGTTTGAACCTATCTTTCAAGGGCGGTGGTACATCGTTTATCCCCTTGATTATTGTTGGTGGTCGCCATTGAGCGAGTAAGTACCATGCAACTCTTTGTTTGGAAAGCGGTAGTATGGCTTGCAAACGAGTTCCCACAGACAGCGCCAACTAATGATGCCAAAAATCGTCAGTAAGTTGCACAGTCCTCACATACTCGAGACAACACCTGCGAAACAGAAACAAAGAAGACCTTGTAGAGAGTACCGGTGTGGTACCGGTCAAATACACTCCAAAGGTCAAGTTAGAGAACTTTCACAACTCTAAAGTGCCAGAGCTTGGGTAAATTATGCGTGCCTTAGTTTGTGAGGGATTTGGGGTTTTTATAGTAGGATTTGGACTCTTTGATTTTTACACTCAATAATTCATTTGGCACAAGTAAAAAATTAAATTGAACACGTGATGCAAAATTGAGATTCCAATTAAAATCTAATTGGATTTTCTCTGAGTTTTGGTTATTAATATATATAGACTAGTGTGTAACCCCGTGCATATGTATAGGTACAATTTAGAAAAAATCACAATTATACGGTTCAAATTATACATGGTATTAGCTTACACATTTCTAAAATATATAATGGTTTCTTATATTATATTATATTATATATATATATATATATATATATATAAAATTAGATTTAGACTCTTCAATTTTTGCACCCAATAATTCACTTGCCACAAAAATTAAAAAATTAAATAGACACGTGGTGCACAATTGGAATCCAATTGAAATCCAATTTAGAATCTAATTAGATTTTGACTCTTCAATTTTTACACTCAATAATTCACTTGGCACAGAAATTTAAAATTCAATAAGACACGCGGCACAAAATTGAGAATTTAATTGAAATCTAATTAGATTTTTTCTAAACTTTGACTATTAATATATACTAGTATGTAGCCCGTGCTATCGCATGGGAATGGATATATTATTAATCATGAGTTTATTCATGTTTAAAAGGCTCAGTTAAGTCTAAATTCATATTATTAACCAAAAAATTTCATTAACAAAACTTAGCAGAATATATATATATATATATATATATTTGTTGATGAAAATGAGTGGTGAGGTAAGATAGAACAGATGAAAGGAGGAGGGGAAGAGGAAATGATAATTAAGCACAATTTCAGTCGAGTAGGCCAGCCAACCTTATATGATATGGCTTATCAACTGGGGCTTTACTTGTAAGTGCTTATAAATAATTGGCATAAGAGTGGTTTGTGTGCATAGGTGAATTGTGAGTTGGGCGTATAGGAAATGCTATTTGTATTGTCTATCTTCTAGCTTAGATGAGTATAGTTTGATTGAATTTGTATAATTTATTTATGGGAGCTATGTGATGTGTCATTAGTGGATGGTTTACTTTTATTTTATTATATTGTGTGCTTCCACATGAGTATGGTTCACTCTCATCACAGTGACATAAAATATGCTTTGGACAAGAAAGATTGTGCTTTATTATTCACTCTCATCAAAAGTATTTTTCTTTTTTATATAACATCATCAAAAGTAAATCAAATCATACTTCATTATAGTAACATATATTAACACACTTTGAATAAGGGGGAAAAATTAAACTTACAAAAGTGGAAAAACAAATAGTTTTCTTTATAACATCATAAAAATTTAGGTACATAGCTCAAAATAACATTTATAATCTTAAAATAAACCAAAACTCAAATAAATTAACCCCTTAAAAGTTTATGGGTCTAATGTTGGGGGTTTAGAGATTAATCCAGAGAGATCCTAAACCTTCCTACTTTTTGTATTAGAAATAATGCATTGAAACACTGAAGGAAAAAAAGGGCACAATATTATAGTGAGTAAATAGACATTCCTCACTATGGTTAAAAAAGCATTACATGGTCCAAAATAACGCTGAGGCACCCTAGCCAATAATTTTCCTTTAAATTAAAGTTTTGACTATTTGCAATCCACACAACATAACCCAAAAAAAAAAAAAAAACACAATTAAATAGTAATAATCAAGCTGTATCTCTCTTCAATAACTACCTAAAATCTAAAAGATAGAACAGCAAGGAAACATTTTAAAGAAACAAGCTTACCTTCTTCTTTTTTTCCAAACAGTTGCATAATTTTTTAGTGGTGCATTGGTCAGATCCAAGGCAAACTTCACATATGCCACAAAATTTCTTTCTCATGATTTGGCTTAGCTGCCCTCAAATCCTACACATAAATCAAGTGCACTCAATTTGCATAGAGTAAGAAAATGTAATTATTAAGTATTCAAAATGGCACAATAGATTCTACACAGGAATGCACGGATGCAGCTCCAGAGGAGCCGCACCCGTGTCCGACTCGGCAGGACGCAGCGACATGGGAGGGACGCCGCTGACCGCGAGTCCGTGCCGCGTCGGGCCGCGTCTTGCCACGTGGATTCCCTGACTCGCACCAACGCGGCTCAAATCGGGCCGTATCGGCCGAATATCGGTGTGTTTCGGCCGGAAAAAGGAAATCGGCCAAAAAACTTAAAACCGAAATACTGGTGGATTTCAGCCAAATATCACTGTTCTTTCTCTTCTTCTTCTTTGCTTCTTCGTCTTCTTCTTCAATGGCCTTAACCCCTTTCTTCTTCTTCTTCTTCTTCTTCTTCTTTGCTTCGTAACTCACTGTTCTGTTTCTTTTTTTTTTTTCTCTTTTGAAGAGCTCTGTTTCTTATGATTGTCCCGAAGATAAAAAAGCTTATTTTTTCTTTGTGGCTCTCACGCCTCTCTGACCAAACACGTGAGAGCAGAGGCGTGAGAGCCACATCTACCTTTTTTTTTTTTTTTTTAATAGGAAGCTACACCTATTTTAATACTTACTACATATATCATTTATTTTATTTTTGAGCTAAGTCACATCTTTTTATTTATTTATTATTTATGAGAAGCTTCATCTATTTTAATACCTCTGTCAATAATTCAAGTGTCAAAAAATTTATTATTATTATTATTATTATTATTATTATTATTATATAAAAAAGTATGCTTAGCAATATATTAAAAATATAAATAAAAATATTTTTAATAATTTTTTAATCGCCGAGTCCCGCCGCACCCACACCCACCTTTTTCAAAAATTGCCGAGTCCCGCACCCGCACCCGCACCCGAGTCTCGAAACGCACCCGTGCTTCATAGATTCTACATAGCCACCTTCCCTAATCATATCAAAATATGTCAAAAGGGTCCAAAAGGCAAGACATTATTCAAATTAAAAACTTTCACCCCTAACCATAACACTGTTTGCCTTATAAACTACTTTTGCATGTCAATTCCCAATTATTAAGACTACGAATTTTGGAGCAAAGCAAATGAGGGTGGCTATTTTTCAATTACCGATATACATCTTAAGACAACTGCAGGTATTGTTTTATCAAATTTTATTGTTTCTCTTTCTCCTAATCTCCCATTAAGTTATGCATTAAAATATGAAGTTTGATAGTTTTAGTGACATGTAATGCAGCGTCAAAATTGATTAAGAAATTTAATTAATTTTAAAAAATTACATGTCCTGTTTTATTCAGGTCCAATTTCTTTGTCATATTTGTTCCCTTTAAGAACAAAAAATGGTTTTGGGAAATGTTTATAGATTTTATTTATCAGAACCTATATTTGTTCTACGTATACACTAAAAAATTTAAACAAACACAGAGAAAAAACACAAATAACCGAGACAAAAGTTATTTAAAAAAAGTGCAGAAAGTTATTCAAAACAGAGCAGATTTAATGAAATAGTGCAGTGCAGACTTTTTATGAATCAATGCAGTGTAGATTTTGGGAAACAATGTAGCGAAGATTTTAGTTGCAAAGAAAAGCATATTTTAGATGTGTAACAGTGCAAATTCTTTGTAGAAGAATAGTGCAGAAAATAAACATTTTGAAGAAGAAATCTTTTTAACAAATTGGATCCATAGACCAAATTTTATTCATTGAGAAATTTAAACAAACAAATAGAGAACAAACACAAAGATAACCAAAACAGAACCTTCAAATTCACATTGCTCATTTTATAGAACTTGGCATATGAAACAAAAATCCCAAAGCCAAAGCTTATTAGTAAAATCACATACCAAATAAAATGGAGGTTATAATGTGGTTTTGGAGAAGGAGATGGGCAGAGAAAAGAGAGGATAGACTAACAGAACACAACGTATTCAAGGCCTAGTGATGCCCATTGAGAAGCTTCAAACAGGGCAAAAAAAATCCTTTGAAAAACCTTTAAAGGTATAGCTAATAGGTTATACAATATCAATTGATTTTTTTATATTCTAAATAAAATTTGATTTGTGGTAAATTATGATAAAATAAGCTTCAAGACCCCTTTATTTATAAATCACTTAAGTTAGAGCGTAAATTCCCAAAGTCATAATCTATTCATTCTAAAGATAAACCACACACAGACATTTAACATTCTTTCAAAAACTACCCTAACAAAAACATGTGAGAGAGAGACAGAGACAGAGACAGAGAGGGGGTAATTATAGAGAGACAAAGTGAGAAAACTGGTGAATCTATTGGACAAAATTTTGTTTTGATTAGTATATTAAAGCCAATGAATGTTTTAGAAACCAAAGAATGTTGAAGGCTAATAGCAAAGGGGTTTTGAAGAGACCATTGTTAATTTATTTAAGTTTTAATTTTGTTTAAGAATACCTTACAAATTGGCTCCTTGACTAACTCTTCTCCCTTGCTTTGTTGAGTAACTATTCTTGCTGAAAGAAATTGATACAAAGGGAAAAATACAAAGGCGTTTACAATTTAAAGAAAACAGGTTGAACAGCCAAAATTGATGATATAAACTTTGCAACATTTTCTAATATTACAAAGCAATAAACCAAAAAAATAAACCAAAGAAAACTTAATTTTGCAGAGAACTATCCCAAATACATCAATTGGCAAAATGTAATCCAATGGATGAATCCGATGATACTGATATTGAGATAGAAAAGAGAAGAAGTCCATTGGAGAAACAACGGAATCAACCTAATGGAAGTCATAGGATAGAGAATGAGAAGAATGATAGTTAGAACGTCCTAACCTGCCAATTTTATCCAGCAATGTTTCTTGAAAACACCTGGTGAACATTATAAATTTGTCTAAACAGAGGTAATTCAAACAACAAATACATAATGGATAGAATCTATTACAAAGTATAAGATAAAGGAAAGAGAAATTAGTCTTTCATAAACAATGCTGACCCAATCTCCAAGTATGTTTGATCATATCTAAAACAAAATAATAAAGTACCAATATACCTCATTGTCATGGTCAATCTTTCTTTAAAAGAGTGATTTTCAATTGGTAATCTTATCACTTCTATGATACCAATTCTATTAAATGCTCTTCAATTGGCATATCTCATCCATATATGTTAAGAAATCACACTGGGTTAATTTGCATATTTTAGCAAGTAACAAATATTGATTTCGGAGTTTAATCAAACAAAATTGAATCAAAGAGAGACTATATACCAATTATGAATAGCTACCACATTGAATTCAAACCCACAATCCCATTGATTAAATAGTACAAAAAAATTAATATTTTTTGGTCAAAGTAATCTCTCTTTCATGAACAGCTTTTGTTATATTTTTTTGGAACATAGCTTTTTATTTATAACGATAACATATAAACATTGTAAATTCCAAGACAAAGAAGAATGTACAATAGAGGGAAAATGTGAAGTTACAGGCTATAGATTAAATCAGACAGATATTACAATTTTACAGGTCAATTCAATCTAAATACTTGAGGAAAAAAAAAAACTAAAATATGGAAAATAATTATACAACAAAAAAGGGCATGAGTAACAATAAAGAAAACCCAATTGGATAGCAAAGCAAAAAACCAATCCTTGATACGCAAACAACACTGGTTACAAAACATATAACATGGAAAAATAAATAAATAAGGGATAATTACACTTTACCCACTTGTGGTTTGCCTCTAATTTGACTTGCCTACCCGTGGTTTCAATTTTGACACTTTACCCACCTGTGATTCCCTCCGTTACTAATCCGTAACCCACCTCTGTTAAAATTAAGGGTAAATAGGTATTTTTGCTCAAGTTTTATGTCTCTCTCCTCCCAAAACAAAAATAGCACAAAAATGCAAGAGAAAGAAGATCAAAAAGTGGTATTTGTCTCTCTCTCCATTGACACAAATCTTGAACATTAAGAACATACCAAAAAAAAAAAAAAAACCTAGATCAACCTACACAAGATCACTGACTTAATGACTCAGATTGCCCAATTTCTAAGCAAGAATAATGCACCTTCCATCTAAATTCTATTAATGTTATCATCTAGTTCTTCAATTGAAAACTTATCTTGATTTTAAAGATGTATGTGAACCCTTCCTTTTCCTTTTTGATATGCTATTATTGATAGAAGGTGACATTTAGTTCCCATGTACTATTTTAGGTTTGTGTAAAACTTCTCTACATGGCAGTAGGGATAGGTGTTCCAGGATTTCTCCGTAAGTACATTCCATGATCAAAATCACTGCAGATTTTAACACATAAAAGAAAATTTTTCATCTATCAAGCATTGAGAAATGATACACTCGTCTTTGTTCTTGTTAGAGGTGGCTTGTTGGATGGTCACAGGGGAGCGACAGGCTGCACGAATAAGGGGTTTGTATTTGAAGACAATTTTGAGACAAAATGTTGCTTTCTTTGATATGGAAACAAACACTGGAGAGGTTGTTGGGAGAATGTCAGGTGACACTGTTCTCAGTGATCTTGTGTAGGTTGATCTGGTTTTTTTTTTTTTTTTTGGGTATGTGCTTCATGTTCAAGATTTGTGTGAATGGAGAGAGGGACAAATACCACTTTTTGATCTTCTTTCTCTTGCATTTTTGTGCTATTTTTTGTTTTGGGAGGAGAGAGACATAAAACTTGAGCAAAAATACCTATTTACCATTAATTTTAACAGACGTGGGTTACGGATTAGTAACGGAGGGAATCACAGGTGAGTAAAGTGTCAAAATTGAAACCACGGGTTGGCAAGTCAAATTAGAGGCAAACCACAGGTAGGTAAAGTGTAATTATCCCAATAAATAAATGCAACTTATGCACAGGTTAGTGCTTTTTAATTAACTTTCGTATTTATTTGTTTCTAATTTCAGTACAAATGAAAGTCAATTATAAAGTCATCAAAGGATAAATATAATTAACAAATTAGTAAATAACAGAATACTGGAATTGTTCTTCCATGAAATCTAAAGACCAAAACCAACAAACACCAGAAAAGAATAAATGCTATAGAGACCACAAACCAAATATAAAACCTGATTTGAAACTGCAATTAATGATTACATAATCATCACTAATAGAAAACTCAAATCCTTCAAAACCAACACAATGTAATCATTAAGCTACACTGAATAGTAAAATTGCACAAAAACAAAAGCCAAATTGATTGCAAAGCAGAGCGAACATAAAAATAAAGATCCATGGACTAATCAAAAACATTAATGTGTTCATAAGATTTTAGTTTCAAGTTTAACACTTTTACTACTACTTTGGTATCAGTTTAGTAAAACTGCCATTATTTCCGATTGCTCAAAAAATAAATCATAGCAGTTTTAAATCGCAGCAGAGAAAAATGAAAGAAATACTGCAAAAAAAAAAAAACCTGAGAAAACATTGAACATATGGGTTGAATTGTCAACAACACACCATTTAATCAAATCTATGTCATTTATTTCTTTGTTTCTATTTCAAAGAAGGCAGTACATAAACGAAGAAAACAATAATTTCAATTTGGAAAAGATTATAATGTTACTAAAACAGGAAAAACAAATATTATAATTTGAGACCAAATCATTCAAAGAGAGAGAATAAACAACCAGATTTTAATTCAAATTTGAATAAGAAAAAGTACCGGTGAGGAGTTCTAGAGAAATTAGTGCATACCTTCTGAATACACTGGGTTTTAATATGCAATAACAACAATCAAGCAGGGACAACCAAGAAAGAAAGAATACCGCCTTTTAAGCTCGTGAAAAGAAAAAGAAAACACAGACACACACTCTTGGTTAGAGAATGACCAACCTGGCATCAACACATGATCTAGAAAAAAAGATAATTGAAATCTCATAAGCTATAACTAATGCAGATTTGAAATCTGTAGAAGGGAAAATTGGCTAAAAAAATCAATTTGTAAAGAAAAAAGTTGGCTAAAACATGCAAATCAGAGCCAATTGAAACACAAATACAGTAAATTGACAAAATCTAATACGAAGTATGAGATAAGTAGAAGGGAAATCAAACTATCCTAACCTATCAGTTTGTTCCAACAACGTTTCTTACAAAAATGCCTGGTGAACATTATAAATCAATCTAAACAGGACATTCAACATGTCACTTTTGATATATAACTTAAGTATTAAGCATATGTCAAAGCATAAAAAGGAATCTTCCACTCAAACTTGAGGCATTTAGTAATTTAAGATGCCCAATACAAACTCACACACCGTGACTGTTGGGTCAATTGGTATCTCTTGATGTCCCTAACTTACACATTCCTGGTAGTACTGCTTCTACTCAGACTTGGATTGCTTCCAAGGATTTCCCTTTCCACCTACAAACCCTGAAAAAGAAAAGTTTAGAAAGAACCCACCTCATCTCTGTAGAGAAAGGAATTGACATTGACAGATATAAATCCAAAATACTTGAAATAAAAAAATACGAATAACCAGAAAATATTAAATAAGAATAGTCACAGCTGAAAAGCATTCATCATTGATCCCTGGTAAATTAAACAAAAACACCCTCATAATTCACCACTATTTACATTAATACCACTCAAAGCACAAACGGTTATTGTAAAGTCAAACTCAAAACTCGAAAACTCACCGTATTGGGAGACTTGAAAGACGATGACCCATCAACGACATCGTCGGAGGCACCCAAAGAAAGCGTCAACAACATCGTCAGAGGCACCCAAAGAAAGCAGCATCTGTATCAGACCAGACTTGCTGGCTTCGGCGCCGGCACCGCGAGACATGAAGAGTTGCTGCTGGAGCATGATGGCAGCAGCGGCAGCTGCGGCGGAGGACTTAGTAGCACCGGAAATCTGGTGGTTACGGAGCTTGGAAGCGAGGGTGGAAGAGTCATGGTCGAACTGGTAAGGAACATTGTTGTCAGGGTAGACAGTGGTGTTTCATCGGAGAGGCCTCTGGGCTTAAAGTCCCACGGGATTTTGCGGTTGAGGTTAGGCCAAGAACACGAAGGCTCCAAGAAGTCATCGTGGGTGTTGTTGGGGTCGAAGTGTGAGTTCTGGAGGTGTTGAATTTGAGAGTTTTGGATCTATGGGGAGCTATATTTCTAATTTGCATTTGATTATTGTAGAAGGGGAGGTGAACCAGGCCTGTCTGATATCAAAAGGTTTTATTTAGCCAAAAAAAAATAGCACAACATTTAATGTAAAACACAGATTTCTAGAATGGGAGGTGAACCTAGTGTTTTATTCAGGAAAAATTGGACTCCAATTTCAGATTTGACTCAAAATTAGACTCCAATTTCAGATTTGAATATTGAAATTGGTGTGTACACATGACACATAATTAGAGTTCTAATTTGGAATTCAATTTCACACTCTCTTTGCTTCACCTATTATTATATATATAGATATAAATTAGCTTGTAACCCTATGCATATGTATGGATATACTTAAAAGATACACATTAAGATGCATAGTATAATAATCTTACATATATAATTTAAATATTATTGATAGTCATTCTTATATTTCTTTTTTTAACTCTTTAAAAAGTCTTGTAAGAATGTTATTAGGTAGGAAATGTAAATTGTCCATTTTTTAAATATTTTTATGTTCATTAATTTTAAACTCTTTGGTTTATGTACATAATAATTCACTTGAATGGATATTTATGATATGGTCCCACATTTGATTCCAAAATTAAGAAATAAAACTCTCTCTAAAAATAAATAATTTAGGACACATTGTGCAAAATTGGACTTCAATTGTAGAATCTAATTGCATTTTCTCTAAGTTTTACCTATATATATATATGTATAATTTTTGTACCAAATGAATTGTTTTTAGTTATAAAAAAAAGGCTTATAAATATAAAATTATTCAAACTCTCTCTTCCTCTAATTTTATATATGTAGTGTTAGATATATGATTACGTTTTTTATGGTTTATTTATATTGTACTCCTCGTTTAAGACACTAAATTAACTCATTTGGTACAAAAATTAAAAAAAACTTAGATTAGATGGGACACATGTCGCAAAATTAATTTCTAATTGAAATCTAATTTTTACATTGAATTAACTCACTTGGCACAAAAATTTAAAAATTTAGATTAAATGAGAGACGTGGTGCAAAATTAAACTCTAATTTGAAATCTAATTGACTTTTCTCTCAGCTTTACCTAGTATTTTATATATATATATATAGATAATTTTATAAAAGTTTTATCAATTAAATAAAATATGGGTCATACTAACGGATGCTTTTAGGGCAATGGTTAATAATCTATTTTAGGAAAGTTTTGACACTACTTTTATAGGAAATGGAAAAAACTGTCAAAACATTAATTACTTACTTTTCTTTTCCCATAAAATTTTTCTTTAAATGGATTATTAATTATTGCTCTAAGGGCATCCATTAGCATTTCCAATAAAATATTATGCTTAAAAATTTACATTCCAATTTTCGTCTTCTTAATGACATAAATTTAAGTGAAATTAAGTCCCTAGATATTAACATCAGTTTTCAAGAAACAAAAAGGCAACGACATGATTCACCTAGTATTTCCAATGCCAATGGTAATGGCTAATTGTGTTTTTCATCAGGAAATTTAAGGAAGACAACTCTATAGATGGAAGAAACAGTGAGTATAGAAATTGAAACTGAAAATACTGAAAGTCAAAAGGATGCAAACACTTCAAATGAAAACAAAAATCAATATGAAAGGTTGGTTAGTGACCTCAAAATAATGATTGAAATGCGAATGCCAGAGCCTTCATTTCCTTTTAAGTGTCGCATCAAAAGAATTCCAGATCACCTTCGCAAAGTAAATGAACAAGCCTACACTCCTACGATTATTTCAATTGGCCCTTTTCACTACTACAACAAAAATTTACGGACCATGGAAAAGTTTAAGGTAAGGTATTTCAAGAGTTTCGTGAAACGGGCTAATATAAACTCGGAGAATTTAGTAAGCACTATAAGGGAGATGGAAGTTCGCATTTCTTATTGCTATGCAGAGGCTTCGCTCGGCATGGACAGAGATGTTTTTTGGAAAATAATTCTGGTAGATGCAATCTTCATTCTTCAGCTTATCATAAGAAATGATAACGAACGTAAGGAAAGTGATGATTTTTTGATAATGGACCAAATGGATTTTATCATATTTGACTTGGTCTTACTTGAAAACCAGCTTCCATTCTTTGTCCTTGAGAAACTATTCAACCATTTTTATCCCAATTGCTCAAACTCCTCTTCTTTAATTGATCTAACTTTTAAATTCTTTGAGCAATTCAATGTTCGAAAAATTCCCCCCAAGAATGTGAAAATAGCATTTCACCGATCTGATTAGAATATTTCAGCTACCACAACTCCAGAGCCTACCGGAAAGACAACCTGTATCTAAAATGGTTACACTTTTGAACTCTGCAACACAACTGCATGAGGCAGGAGTAAAGTTTAAGGTGAAATCAAGCAAATGTTTACTTGACATAGCATTTGAATTCAAAAACGGAGTGTTGGAAATACCACGCTTAGAGTTATATGATCAGACAAGCTCTTATTCGAAATGTAAAGGCATTTGAGCAGTATTGTTTTGGGGGAAAAAACATACATTAGGGATTACTATTTGTTTTTGGATTGCCTTGTCAATACTACCAGAGATATAGATTTACTTTGCGATAAGGGAATTATACGTAATTATCTGGGAGACAACAAAGCAGCAACATCTTTGGTCAACAAGCTTAACATCCATGTCTCATGGTCAGGCATAAACCCAAATCACAATCGTATCTTCAAAGAATTGAACGACTTCTATAAGAAACCTTCGGACAAATGGGAGGCAACATTTAGGCATCAATATTTGAGCACTCCTTGGAGAATTGCTTCTACCATCGCTGCTATCATCCTTCTGGTGTTCAAATTCATACAAACAGTATGTTCTATCATCCAAATAGTGCCTATTGTTTGATTGCTTCTCAATAAATTTGTGCAAGCGCAGTGTGTGCAATGTGTGGTTAGTACGTGGAATGTGAAGAGTTTAGATTGCTGCAGATTTCTTATCTTCCCTGATTGTCATCTACTTTTTATCTAAATAAAGCTTGGATAGGATTGTTATCTGCTTTAGTTTGGATAGGATTGTTATTTGCTTTTGGATAGGATTCATTGTGTAAGCGTGATGAGAAATTTTACTTCTATGGCATTTCCATTTTCATTGTCTATCGCATTTCTTTTTCAATTTTTTTTAAGACGATATATATGAACATTGATGGAGTTAATAAAAGCTATCAGATATATTTACCAAAACTCAGCGAGTAATTGCTGTGAGAGGATTGGTTTTCGCTCAAAGTAGACCAACGTTGTTTCATACCATTTTCTATCCAAACCAAGCAAGAGGGTTTGAGATGAGGAAGAGCAATGGTCATGAGATAATTAATATGAACAAATTCATTACAAATGCATATATCACCAGGAATAAGAACATGTATTGCGTTGCTTATTAAACATGTATCACCAGGGATACGACCACTTCCAAACATTTTTTTTTGCACCAGAATTTTTTCCTTCAAACATCAGAATTTTATGTTGATATAAGTAGTTTAGATAATTAGATTTATTTCCATACCTAAAAGGTTTTAAAGAAGTTTTGCAATTAGAATACAATATTTAAAATAATGTATTAAATTATATCTTTAAAAAAAATTAAAATCATGCAAGTATTATTCACTAAATTTTATTGACAATATTTATTACAGTTATTCAAGTATATTTTCTTAAAAAACAAATAAAATAAAATTGATAAAACTCTACCTAACTTGGAAAAAAGGTTTTTTTAGCAAACTTGAAAACAAAAGTTTAAGTAATAATTTTGCATATCAAAACAAGAAAAAATTTGAATTTTAAAATAGATTACCTTTTTTTTATACAAGATAAAATTTCTACTCTAATCTAATCTAAATGTATATGTGTGTAAAGTTTCCTCTTGGAGACTTGAACCCCGGCCCTTACCCCTCACACCTCACAATCACACCCTACAAGCATTTATACTTGTGGAGTGACCAGGGCCGACTCAACCATAGAAGCAACTGATGTAATGGCCTAAGGCCCCCAAATAAAAGAAGGCCCCTCAATACGTACAGCTCCTCCACCTAGGAAAAAAATTTAAGGCGCCACTAATGGAAATAAATTGATATGAAGAACGAAAATTAGGGGCCCTTGAAGAGAGAAAATAAGGCCCCTTTGTAACTAATGGTTTATCAAAAAAAAAAAAAAAAAAATTAAAGCCCCCTTTCCCAAAACATAGAAATTGAAGAGATAATGTTCCTATTTAAAATCTGAATTAATGGCTTTATAAATAATTTCGTTGATAAAAACCAACATTTATTACTTAAATCTAAGGAAAAAATAGACTAAAAAAACATATTCTCTCCATCTTAAATCTCAAGAAATCAAAAACAGTATCGATTAGTATTTTTTTTTCCTACTCACCTTGCTTCTCTCTAGTCTCCATCTTGATTATATTTTTATAGCATTCTTTGTTGTTTACTAGCTACTCTTCTTTGATCTTCATTCAGGTTTGCTTCTATTTGCTCTTCCTTTCTTTTTATTCTTCTTGCTACTGAATTATTTTTTTTTTTTTTTTTTTTTGTTAAGGAATTGGATCTAAACACTCTTTTCTTTTTTCTTTTTTCTTTTTTTTTTTTTTTGATACCAAACAAAGGAAGAGTTCATACAATGATACTTAGAGTAGGATTGAACCACTTGTAATACAAGGGTGTGTTCACAGCCTGTTTAGCAAAACACCACACAGCCTTAACTACTACATGAGGAACAACCAAAGTATTACAAAATAAACCATTTTGAGAAAGAAAATTCAGATCAGCTATCCTACTACTATCCAGCCAATCTGTGCTTTTCCTCAATTTGAAAGCTTGATGGAGATTGACCCTGTCAGTTAAGAACAAAAAATGCTGACAGCCATAATTTTTAGCTATGATACCAGCTTCCACCATTACTTCAAGAAGAGTTCCTATTGCTGTGTTGGCAAGACTGCAATTAACCCTTGAAAACACTTCCGCTCCCTGCATATTTACAGCTACAAAAGCATATGCTCTCTTTTGTGGCTTTGTTCTTCTTGCTTCAGTTAATTTGATGATGAGCTGATATTGCCCTGCAGCTGCGAGATGGTCTGACTTGTCTGCTCTAAACTCTCTGGTAGGATGCTATGGACCTGCATAAGCCTTCTTGTACCTGCAAGATAAAGTTTTGGCTGTTAGAATAACCTCAAGGGGATTCGGGTGCAAGCCTTGGTGAAGCACTTTGTTTATGTGACTCCAAATCAACCACAAAATAGTAAACATTGATTGAAGGATGTCCAGACTTTGATCTTGATTGTTTAGACAAGAACTGATATAGCCTTTTAACCAAGACTAAACAGACACATTGGTGATATCAGAAGTATGCAGACCAAGATCTGAACCAAACCAGCAAGCTCTAGGAAAACTACACAAGAGAAACAGATGTGTAGTAGTCTCTTCTTCAGCATTACATAATGGGCAAGTGTCATCAGTACTGATGCCTCTGCTATGTAGAGTGGTCATGGTAGGTAAGCTGTCATGGAGAAGTTTCCACATAAAGTTGATAATTCTTAAGGGAACATGTGCTTTCCAAATTGCAGTCCATATTTTCCTTTCCCGCTGGAATTGTTGTGACCCTAAATAGTCTTCAGTTAACAACTCATAAGCTCTCTTGGTACTATAATTCCCATCCCTTGAGTGTTTCCACAAAAGCCTACCCTTAGAATCATTGATTTTGGAAATGGGCATTTGCAAAATATTGACCGCTTTAAGGTGATGGTATAAGCTCCTGATTAAATCCACTTTCCAACTTCTAGAGTTATGATCAATAAAATCTCCTACTGTGCCATTTTGCAAAAAAGGAAGCAAGAACTATCTCTTAAATTTGGCGACCAATCAGGATGTGTAAGGGGTATATCAAAACCATCCCCAACCAACCATCTGCCTTCCCTAAGAATAGGATCACCTTGCTGAACAATATTTTTCCAAACCTAGGAATGGTGTGTTTTAGGTGTGTATCCTTGCAAGGATTCATTAGGATGGTACTTAGCCTTAAAAGTTCTAGCTAAGAGGGATTGGGGATATTTAATAAGCCTCCAATACTGCTTTGCCAACAAAGCTTGATTCATGGGGCTGAACTTCTTAATGCCAAGACCCTCCCCCCCCCCCCCCCCCCCATCTTTTAGGCTTGCAGATTTTATTCCAATTGATCAAATGAAGTTTTTTCTCTCTAGTTTCATGACCCCACCAAAAGGACCTTACAATAGAATCCATCTTATTGCAGATAGATTCAGGAACCTTAAAACAGAGAAAGTGTATAAAGGAAGAGATTGGAGTACAGAAGAGATGAAGGCAGTTCTGCCAGCCTGTGAAAGAAGCCTAGATTTCCAACCTTGCAACTTGGAATAAAGCTTATCAATCAGAAACTAAAAATCAGCAATACGATTCCCTCTCAACTTAAAATTGATACCAAGCTATTTGCTGGGGTGTTGGACGAGGTTCACATTCAAGCTTCTAGCTATGGAACTAAACACTCTTTAGTCATAGTCACCACTACAAGCCTTTTTATTAGACTTTTAAAAATTTTAATATTTTTCTCCAAAGTCCAAAGTGTACACGTTTATGGCTAGGAAGCATTCCACTTTTTTCCATGCTATGAGTTATCATGTCAATCTGTAGGAGTTACACGTTTCTTACAATTAAGCAATTTTTGAAAATTAATTTTTATATATTTTTTGTTTTAATTCGAGCTTTAATACTGAGTTGGTCGGTCACCTGTTTTTATTTTAGTGAATCTATTTGTTCAACCTACATCTAGACTATGACTATCTAGTAATTTTTCTTTTCTTTTTTTCTCATCCATTTAGAAAGTCATTAATTTGTTATATGTACGAGTGTTATCTTAATTTAATAAAATTATAAGTTTAGGATAATATATTTTATATTAAAATTAATTTGTTAAGTTATGTGATAAATAATTTTTTATTTGTGCAGGTTTAGAATGTAAAGTGATCATATTATTTTCTAAGGTTGCAATTGTGTTTTGATAAATCAAGTTTTATTGTTCTATACTTTAATTTTTGTTTTATTTCAGATAATTTATAATTTTTCTATTATAAATCATGTTTTATTTTAATTATAAATGTTTACTAAAAGATTAAGTGATAGTAAAAGTAAGTGTTAATGAAACTTGAATGTAAAAATTTAATTAATAATTTTGCATCTCAAAGAGAATGATATATAGATTCTAAATTTTTTTAAAAAAAATCAAAAGTTAAATAAATATCATTTAATTAATATTTAAATAATTAAAAAAGCCTCGCCTAAATATTTCACCTAAGGCCCCCAAATTTGTTGAGCCGCCCTGGGAGTGACCACCGCACTAAGGATGCATGATGGTCAATTTTAAAATAAAATAAAAGTTTAAGTAAAATAAAACTCTACCTAAATTGAAAAAAAAAAGGGTTTTTTTAGCAAACTTGAAAACAAAAGTTTAAGTAATAATTTTGCATATCAAAACATGAAAAATTTTGAATTGTAAAATATATTACTGAGACCTAGTAATCTTTAGCGTAGTTGCACTGAATTAAATACCTTGTACTTTTAATTTAGCCAAATTAATGCCAAATAGCCCCATCACATAAGAAGCTGCAATTTGCAGGACAAATTGGGCCTGGAGAATGGGCAGAAAGGCAGAACTCATTCATGAATAAGTTGGGCCATGGTCGAGAATAGATCTAGAGGCCTTGATTATGCTCTCTCAGTTAAGTATAGCCCAATATCTTTTCCTTTTATTTTTTTCTTTAAAAAAAAAAAAATGCGAATATCGTTGCCTTTTTAATTTCCCGCGAAACTGGAGAAATCCATTCGCAGTTTAAAAATTGGGGTTTTCAAGAATTTTTTTAGAAGAGCTTAATTACGAAAGTGTTTGATAAGTATATTTTATGCGTATTTTGGTTGCAGTTAGTTCCTAGTAACATGATTTTTGCTTATGTATTTACTTAATTGGACATGTTGAACAATACATAAAACCAATACACTGCTCGGTTTATGCTAAAAGTGCGGCACAAACTGCATTCTCAATAATGAAAAATAACAGTAAAGCAGTGCAAATTAAGAAATGAACCAAATTTGGAGAAGCTGATAGCAATAATATAAAAGAAGGGGTTATAAGTTCGTTCATTATAGCTGCAAATGACAATAATCATATGTAAGTTGACACAATCAAGCTCAAGAGACAAAAATATCTATTGGATTGTGTTTCCATATCTGTTCATCAATACAAGTAATTGTATACTCAACTTTACTGCAAACAAATATTCTGCATTTTCAACCCAAATCATGGGCTGGGGGAAGAGTAATGGTCTAGCCATCATATAACCAAATGACAGAAGCATAGCCTATACATGTTTTCCCTATAAGAACATGGTGACATGATCCTTACCACTTCAACCTTTTTCTGACCAAAATAGCTTATCTTCTACGCATCATCGGAGCAATTTTCTATTCCAACATTCCTTGCAGGGAAACTCCAATATAACACTATGACAGCTAGGTCTTGACATGTCCATCACTCATTCTTAATGGAATAGTACTTATCCCATAGCATAGGAGATTTTGATATTTCAGTCATAAGGTTCTTGAACTTAAGGCTGCAATTTCCTCCACTGCAGAATAAAAGAATATAGTAGGGCATTAGAGGAGATTCATTCATATGACACTCACATATTCAGGGGCATAAACAAGAGAGAGAAGGTGTAGGCAAAATAAGGGAAGGCCTGCTCTGTTCATTGATGTCAAATAACCAGTTCAACGAAAATTAAATGAACTCCATCCACAAGTTTAAGGATGAGACGGGCTACTCAAAGTGGAGTCTCAATTCTCACTTCCCAACTTACTGTTGCGTCAAAGGTTTTTTTTTTTTTTTTTTTTTTTTTTTTTATAATTTATTTTACTGACAAGTTTCACACACACCCAAGTGAGTCTTGAACCCATAACCCTACCCTCCAATCAATTGTTATGGGAGAAGGCTCATTGGCTTTGCATCAAAGCAATGTAATAGTCAACTTAACCACAAATTTTATTTCAAACCCAGCAACTTACACTAATGCAATATCTAGATTGTCAACTGATTCTCCACCCTAAGGCACTACAGCATGGTGCAAAGTCCGATTCACAAGTTGACAATTGACAGGTTGAAAAAAGTCACTTAGGTAAGAGTATTAAAAAGATGCGGTGGGAGGTGGGTTCTTCAGGAGGATGAAATCCCCTCTAACCATGATGAGAAATATGTATATTCAGCTTCTTGGATAAAGTAGCAAGAGAAAACAGCCCCCCAAAAAAAAGGATGAAATAAAGAAGAAAAGACAAATCAAAGCATTAGATAAATCAGTATTGCAAAACCCTGCCCCCAAAAATCTTCTCCCCCCAAAAAATAATAATAATAATAAATAAGAAAGACAAATCAAGTGTATGAGAAAATTTAAAAACATAATTTTTGTCACAATTTAGTAAAATAGTTGACTTTGAGTGGTAAAAAAAAAAAAATTAATGTGTCCATATAAAAATGATTGTCAGTCACTCAAGGTTGATCACTTCAACAAATTGTATCTGTAGAAGAATTATTTATTCTTTATAGACGGCCCAGTGCCTACACAATTTGCCTTGTTACATCTCTCCCTTCTATTTTTTTACTTTCATTTTCGTTTCAACATGCATGATGTAATGTCGCCTTATTGGACTTGAACATTACCAATGAAACACACAGATTTAACATGCTATTTTAATTTTATGCATCTGAGTGGACACGTATTCGTCATGTCACTTTGTTTACGTTAGGCAGCCCTATCTAATTGCGTCTGTAGACTATGTACCATTCATTTGTTATCATGAACTTTTCGGCATTGTTTGTGCCTGCTTTCAAAAACTTTTTTTTTTTTTTTGATAATTTGCAATTGTTGGATTCTAAGACTTTAGGAACTAAATGTATTAGAACTTTCTTTGTATATGTTGGTAAACCATGATCAAAACAATGAGTCTAGGTTTAGGCTTGCTCAAAGTTTATTTGTTATTGTTTGAATCAAGCTGAATGCAGAAACTTACTATGCAAAATTGCAAAGCTCGATCAATCGAAAGTAAGGTTCGATCGATCGAGAATCGTATCTGCAAAATTTGAATTAAGCCCAAATAGCAATTCAAGCCCATTGAGGATTAGGGTTTCAGATCTACTTCTCCTGGTATATAAAGAAAACTCTAAGCACGTTTTAAATAAGGCTTTTCAGAAAGAGAAGAGTGTGCCTCTTTTATATATCTAGGGTTTTGTACCCAAAAGCTCTCTAAGATCTTTGTTGAGTTGTGTGTTGAATTTTTTGTGAGATCTAAGAGGTGTTTACCTTCATACACACACATAGAGCTATTAGGATCAAGATTTGCATCAAGAACTTGATGTTAGTTTCAGTTGTTGCATAAAGAACTTTCAAGAAGATCCAAAATCTTTGAGTTGAGTCTCAAAGTCACAAGTAAGAGAACTTGTAGTTGCTGTAGATCAAAGAAAGCAGTAGTCCGTGGACTCGGAGCTATCATGTAGTCGTGGTAGTAAGTTTTGCACTCGAGGTAGCAATAGGATGTGTGGTCTAAGTTCAATTGTAAAAACTTCAATTCTTTCATAGTGGATCTGTTTTTTCCTTGAGGATAACTAAGTTAAATCCTTCCTAGGTTTTTTACCAGTTTGGTTTTCCTAGGTCGACCATTATATCATTGTGTTATTTACTTTTCCACTACTTTGCATGATATGATTGTTTTGTTTTAATCTAGATCTGAATAATAAACCTAAGTATTCACTTGATTAATTAATTAGGTTAAATAATATAGTTTACAGGGATCTAAACAACAATGCATTACTGGAAAAAAGCGGAACAAAGGGGATAATCTGCCTTACAAATAACTGACAAGGTTGGGGGTAGACATGTATAGGCTATGCATCTGTCATTTGGTTATATGATGGCATGACCATCACTTTCACAGGTCCAAGTTATCAATAAAAGACAATCTTGAGCTTTATTTCAAAAAAGCTTTTCTCTAAACTTGTCTATATAGTAGAAATCTTAATTCAAGCGGTGTGAAAATTACAAACAAATCAGCACTCTGTGAAAGGGATCAATTAAGGCAAATATATTGATTAAACAACCCTTTCCTCCTTAGGCTCAGAATTTTGGCCTACAAAGCTGAGTGTGAACAAGATTCTAGTTCACACGGCCTCTATGACCACCCCCAATCTTTAAAATAAAGGACAGTATAACCTAATCATGATAAGAGGTTAAACTACCTGAAAAATTAGAAATGGATAAAAAAACCACACAAAAAATAGGACACCAAATAAAGCGACCCGATAAAGTAAAGAACTAAACCTTATGCGATTCAACGATGCAATTGCTCTAAGAGCACTGCAAATCATGTATTCATTACGATCTACTTCTTGCTTGACAGCATCTTGCTTTGGCTTAAAATTAATCGTCTTCTGCGAGGATCCACCAATGAATCCAACACTGAAAGAGTACAAAACTAACATTAGATAGAATGTCCGAAGCTCGGCTAAATCTTAGTGAAGCAAAATCAATGAAGTCACTAACCTGCCAATACAGCAGATGGACACCTATCCGCAAGTTTTGAAAGGATAAGGTGGCAAGGCATTTTGACATCATAATGATCTAAAAGAGAATCCAAATTAATTGTGGAAGCAACAAAAACCACGAACACCATTAAGTTACCAATCACAGCATTTAATTTGAAAGATAAAATCTAAAAGCATTAGAAACTAGAAAGTTGAATCTAACATCACTGTCTGTATGTCCAACACAAGTATAACTGAATATGAAAGGTACACTAAGTGAGAACAAAAAAGTATAGGCAGGACAAAAAAAAAAATCAACTCAACATCCAGACCGGATTTCAGGTATGGAACAACAAAAGATGGAGGATTCACTTGGTCAAGACAACTATCAAGCAATGTGTCCACACATTCAAAAGCAGCCTTTCTCAACTCAAGTCCATCATCCACAATGTGCTTGAAAGGACCAAGATCAACCGTCCTTATTAATTCTTGCTGAACCAGAAATTTAAAAAACAGAACATCATGTCAATGCATCAATATATCACTGGTGAACAATAGATAAAGATACAAACTAGAGTAAGAAAGAAAGGGAGAGGAGCACGGACTAATTGGAAATAAAAATAAAAATAAAAAAGGAACGAAATGTCCAAGCCACATTAATACGTTCAGTCATAGGTCTACATATGAAAGCCGAATAATAAATCACGATAAAATGGAAGTACTGCAGTTCAGCGAAATAAAACATCAGTATAGCCAAAGCATTCTAATGGAATGAAGATGTGTACTAACTGCACCAAATAAGTTCCAAATATTAAGACAACGAGCAACTAACAAGTCAATAATAAATAAAATCATTTACGCGAAATCATATGCACAGGCATTATCAATAACATACTACTTCAGATTACGGAAAAGATTCATTTAACATGAACAATGTCAAAATCTGAAGTTACCTTAACAATTGTCTGATCATAAAGAAGTGGCAATAATTCTGGAATGTGAGATGCAGGGTATATAATCTCGTCTATCTTCTCAGGCCTCTCAATTATAGAATATTTTACAGCAATGACAACTGTAGCTCTGGTGAATGCAGTTGGACTGGTTGTACGAACCTATAGGAAATCAAGAGTATAAAACAAACATACAAACCCCCATCAAATGTAAAAATAAAGTATTCATCAAAAGCTTGAGGAGAAGTGGGCAAAATAAAACAAACATACCTTGAGTTCTGGAACTAGTTTTGAAGGTTCGACAAGTGCAATTTTCTCAAGACACTCGGCTACAACATTACGAACACCCTCTTCATCACTTTCACAGTGGTTGAATAGTAATTTAAGAATCTTCTCAACACTAAAATCCTGGAATTCTGCTTTATCTACGGATTGTCGTACAATTACCTGCAACACGTCATAAATTGTTTCTTCTGCTGATTATCAATTTGGTCCAAGATTAAAGGAAGATGGTGGACTGTACATTGTGCCACGTCACCTCAAATCTTTTATGGCATTAGACATTGCACCCCATGGCCTATTTGTAAAGTGGTTGTAAGGAGTTGAATTTTGGTTCTCCCAGTAGCAGATACTTGGGCAGAGCCCTATAGGAGCCTGCAGACTTTATCTCTTCAAAAGAAGATTGAGACGATTCAATAACAATATTCTCAATATGTGCATGTGAACGTGCCAAGGTTTTGGCTTATATTTTGTGCAGTATCCCTATGTTGTCTTTTTTAGATTTTTTTATTTTTAGATCTTTTGATTGTTAGGTCTTTAAGAGTAGTTTGATGCAGATATTGTGTATCTGAAATTATCTTCTTTAATGAATAAAAAATATTTTACTTGACATTAAAAAAAAATAACACAGTGGTGGTGTGTGTATAACTCGAGTGAACTAAGATTTGAAAGAGACGAGTCCATAATAAGTTTAAGGACTTGATGGGGTCTTGAACACATACTGAGGAGCTTTAAATAGAAATTATAAATATTTTGGTAAAAAACAGAAAAAATATAACGTTGTAATTAGCAGTTGTATATAGCATTGAGATTAAAACAAGCACACGTCGGTCACGTGCCTTCCGTAAAGGTTCACTAATAATCGTTTCCACATCAGCAGCAACGTGTCTAATTCCTATTGGTTCCTGTAAATAAGCATAATTTCTGTTTGTTAGTTACTAATTCTTCTCTCTCTCTCTCTCTCTCTCTCTCTCTCTCTCTCTCTCCTTTACCATTTATTTATTAGAGAGTTTTAAAAGAAATTGCAACTATCTAAATAGGCCTATAGGTGGTGTTAAAAGAAGCCCTTAATCTTGTCCGCGTAATAATAAAAGGAGATAAACTCATATGCAGATTGATAAAACTTGTTTCTAGCTAATAAGAGGTCTTTTGAGGACCTGCTGGGAAGACATGTCATGGTGGAAAGAAAAAGACGTATGAGTGAAGAGTCTATTTACTGGATCTCAAAGAGTTTGAGATAAGACACGTGAGCTTAATTTATCTTGTGAGATAAGGCATTCTTTAGTATGAATGATGAGTAGTTTTCCAAAAGAGAGAAGACCTTTCTAGGTTGAGTGTAGTACTCCCCAAAGCTTATTCCGGGTTCTTAAGTGTTAATGTGATAGTTTTTGATTCCGAGAAACTTGGCCGTGTTAACGTGAGAGTTAAATAGGAAGGAAGTGAATAAGCTAATCTTTTGGCTCCGTAATCTTGGTGGGGCTTGCAGTACTGGATGCTCCAACCTCGCACAAGTCTTTGAAGTTTGAAGAGGTTATTTTCTTTATAAACAATCCATCTATTGTTCGGGGCTGTACAATAAAGCAGATATTCATTTCATTTAATAAAGAAGCTATCCGAGCCAATTTCCATTTATGTACGAGTAACGTGAGGGACAAAAAATAATAATAATAATAATTTTCTTTACAAGTTTTTTGAAACTTTGTCCTATTATATATATATATATATATATATATATATATATATATATATATATATATCCTTTCATGGCTTAGTTTGATCGCTGCAAGAGAACCCTATATCTCATCAGCTGTTGATAGTTTGTACTTACGAGTTAAAGGATTCTTCTGCTACACAAATTAATAAGTGAGCTAGGCTTTCGTAACATTTCCTGTTCAGGTCCCTTTGTCTATATATTTATTTATTCTTTTACTATTAGCATTCCGAAATCATCTTCTTATCCTAAATCTTCAATGCCATCAGTTATTTGTTGAAATTTCTGTCAATATTTAACGTTTTACCTCTCACAAACTTTATAATAGTTGCAGGGATTTTCAATTCATATTAAGCATTGCCTTCATTGACTGTCTTTCAATTAATTCTTAGCTTTTGGTTTGATTGGAATGTTGATATAAATACCATGAATAAAAATTATTGGTCTCACTTTTAGTATTTTATTTTATACTTCATCAACTGTTTCTTTTCATCTTCTTTTATCTTTTATTTTCTTGAACTTTTGTATTTTTTTTTTTAAAGGATGTATGGTAAACTAAACAAGAAATGAATCACTCATAATAGAATAGATAATATTTATTCCAAATATCATTGTCTTTCCCCTATCTACAATATAGATGGGATTCTACCCGTCATTTCTTCCATATTCTATTCTTTGTAAAGACATTCTTGAGATGTAATAATTGGAATGCCACTAATTCGGTTGTTGTATAGCTCATGCATAGTGATAGAGTCAATATTTGATTTTTGGAGGAAGTTACACTTGTTCTTATATGTAGAGATTTTTACACATGATTGAGTTATTATATGGTATTTTTTTTAAGTAGGCACAATCAACAAAAATCAATCACACATCTAAAATGCATGAAATGTTGTTATAATGCAATGAGAATGCAATGCATGAGCATATAACATTAAAACAACAACACCCAACCCAAAAATTTCACAAAAATCTCAAAAACCCCAAAACCTAGGTAAAAAATGCATGAATGCATGTAAAAAGAGGGTTTAAGAACACTTACGAAGTGATTGAGGCTTGATCTAGCCAAAAATCACATGGGTAGAGAGATTTTAGAGAGAGAAGAGTGTTTGGGGTGAGAGAGAAGTGAAATATGTCGAGCGATAATGAGAAAAGTGAATCTAAAATTGCGCCTCAGCTATAAATATAAAACACAGCTTGATAGATCGAGGTATCTATTGAGATCTATTGAGCACTAAATCTCAACAAAAATGAATCTGTTGAGGTGCTGTCGAGGATCTGTTGACGGCAAAAATCACCTCAATGGATCGAGAATCTGTCGAGAAGCTATCGGGCAAACAGAGAGCTTATAAAATTGGCTTGATGGATCGAAGAAGCTGTCAAGAATCTATCGAGAAGAGTGAAGCTATTTCCATAATCTCATTGATTTTCTCTGGACTTGTTATTTGGAATTTATGAAACCATATTTAATTCTAGCTATATAAATGAAGAAAATATTGAAAAAGAAAATGTTTTATGAAAATGAAAATAGAATGAACAAAAACATACTTCAACAGTAAATTTCTTAATTAGAGCACATAAGAATATTTGACCTTCTATTTAAAAAAAAAAAAAAAAATCTATGTTCACTATATTTTAACAACAAATCCTAAGTGACAAATTGTTATTGACTGTTACGGGTGAGCAAAAAATAATTTAAGTTGTGAATTTAAATTAAAACTGATAATAACTTACCACTTATAATTTATTGTAAAAATATTGTAGTTAGAGCACTTCTCTGAAAATATATATAAGAAATTAAGAATAGGTCGAGATTTAAAAATTAGGTGATATTATGTTAATTAAGGTTGAGAAAGAGTTAAAAAAAATTAAGGTTGAGAAAGGGAGTACTCTAAGATGAAATAATCTAAAAGGAAAACATTGAAAGAAAAAAAAAATTCTAAGCTATTAAAGTGTTAATTTAAAAAGAAAACTTAACGTGATTTAAGTCACAACAATATAATATTTTTTCTTTTTCTTTTATGGTATGGGTAAACATTGGAACCTTATTTATTTAGAGAAGTGTTACGTTCACAACAAATTTTAAGTAATAAGTTGTTACTAATTTTATCTTGAACTCATCACTTAAATTACTTTTTTGCTCATTAATAGCAATTAGCAACCAATGACAACCTGCTTTTTAGAATTTGTTGTGAAAATGTTGTAAACATAGCATTTCTCTATTTTTTAAGATTAATATATCAAAACTTGGAGTAATATTACAGTCACAAACTATTTAATAATATTTTTACAAATTATTAATGTGATGAATTTTTACTAGTTCTCATTTGAATCCACCACTAACATCATGATGATAGACTAAAAATTATCGCATTATTTTACTAAAACCTATTTGGTTGCTTCCATAATAATACTAATAATAATAACAATAATAATAATGGTAAGGACTAGAATCATGGCCCAAGCCCACTTAAAACAGTATGACTTAGTACAAGTCCAAAATAATAGATTTGTAAGAGAATGGGCTTTATGAGCCAAATACAATGCAAAGCAAGTACAAACTTAAGAATAATTGGGCTAGCAATATTAACATAAGTGCAAGAGATGCAAATTTAGTATAAAAATCTTCCTCAGGCAAGTCCAAGGAGGAGTTGTTCATTAAAGATCAATGTGGTTGCTTTTACAATGAGATTCTATATTATTTGACCTTCTCTCTCTCTTCATATAAGATGTCTATCCCCTATTTATGTGGGGATCTTTTCCTTATATAGTCCCCTCTGTTGCATCTTAGCCATCCACCTGTATGATTTAGGGAAACCATTTAGATGCTTGTCCCATCAGGACCCTTCTGAAGGTAATAGAGAGGGCTGTGAGCTGTGAAGTCACTGTTTAGGTAATTTTTTTCTAATAAATGCGGTCAGTTCAGTTGGTATAGTGCATTAATGTGGAAGTGACAGTCACCTTCTTAGATATTTCCTCATTTAATTGCATGACTCTATTGTCTTCCCTGAAGCTTTACTTTCCGGTGTGGGCAATTACTTAAGTATTCCCGTGCTATCTTTGCTCCTCAAGATCCTCGGTCGGTGGACTGGTTCACCCTTTCTCCTCAGACCTTTTATCCACATGTCAGATTTTGGTTCACACATATGTGGCTCTTTATTCATCCTCAGACAGAGCCCATGGCCCAAAAATGTGCTTGGATCATTTACTCCCATAATAGCCCTTAAAACTCCACTCATTCCCGTTTTAGAGAAGATGGGGTTTTGACTACATTCAGCAATTCTCACATGTTTTGGGAGTGTTCACACGTGGTGTGTCTTTTCGTTAGCTTTGCGCACGTCCCTGACGCTTTGGCATTTGCAACACTCCATTTATTGCTTAGTATGGCGCTGTGTCTCCTACGTTCTACAGCGCGATGAAGATCCAATTGTGGAGATCTTTTTGGGGGTTTCGAGCGGGAGTTTTCCCGCTCATCTTTTCTTCCTATATAAGAGGTTAGGGGGGGGGGGGGGGGAGGACCATTTTTCCCATTTTTCTCAACCTTCAATCTTTCAAAGAAGCGGTCCAAGGTGCCCCATTCTCCGGCTTTGTAAGTGTCTTTTGGTTTTTACGCAACTCTTAGAGTTCTTTCTTCTTTTTTTCTTTATTACCTTCCTTAGTGAAATTGGTAGATTTCTTAGATTAGTTGACACACCCAAGAAGATGTAGGCTTTAAAGTCAAATACAACATTCCTACTGGGGTAGAAATAGAACACTGCCACTTAGGGGAGTGGCATACCAAAAGACCAAAGGGTGCTGTGGTTATACCTATGATTGCCTTTATAGAAGGCGGGATGTAAATCCCCATGGTTAAAGTCACAAGGGATTTTTTAATTTTCTATAGGCTTTGTCCGACTCAGTGCTCTCCCAATTCAGGATACTAGGTAGTGTAGACATGTTAAACCATAAGATGGGAGTTAATCTTACCCATCATGACGTCAATTAGGTGTATAATTGCCAAAACCTCAAGGGCATGGGATATTACTTTAAAACCAAGGTTCCCTCGGTCAGGCTGATCTCCTATCTTCCCGAATCCAACAAGGGCATAGACAAGGACTTTCTGATCATCTCGGATGAATGGCACAATGGCTTACATTCTCCTACACGAAACAGGGAACCAGGTGGGATATTCAATAGGCATGAGCTATTCATCTTACCCCATTAGGTTCTAGTGTGTCATTTCGCCCATTTTTTGTTATTTGTCTTCTAGCCTTTTACTCACTCTTGACTTCTCTTTTCTTTTGTTACAGACAAACTATTCACTGCCCCGAACCTTAATTTAGTGAACCAAGAAGATCTGAATAGAATTTTGAAGTCTAGGATCTTCCTACACAAGGACAGCCAGTTGCAAGCTACCCACATTGTCCTCAGGTACACTCCTATCTCCTTCAGTTTCCAGTCACCCAAGTACGTGACTAAGACTAAGGATCCTCGACTGGTTCAAATCAACGTTACTGCTCTTGGGTTTCTTGCTAGTCCCCCCCCTCCCCCTCGGAAGGGTACCCGCAATGTTGCCCTAACTGATCATCAAGTAGCTGAAATTCTTCAAGCCAAGGAAGAGGTTATTCCATTAGAGGAGGAGCGAGAAGAAATTGCCCGAGAGCTAGTTTCTACTATTTCTGAAGAGGATTTCAGCGTGTTTAACCGACCTGAGCTTGTTGAATCTTCAGTTACTAACTCAAGGCCTCAATCTGCAGTTGAAGTGAACAGTGACAAAGGAACCACCGACATACCTGAAGCCATAGTATGTAGTTTCATGTTGAGATATTTTGAGAAATATACATTTATTTTGTTTCACGTTGAGATATTTTGAAGAAGCTTTGTGTTATGTTGTTTCAAGCATTTTTGTCATGTCATTACAAAAATAGATTTTTTTAGAAAGCAAATTGAAATTCCCAAAGTATAACATGTTTTGTAAGATGCTCATTATTATTATACTTGCATTTCCTCCACACCCATTAATTATGTTACTTACTGGGCTTTAGCTCATTCCACTCTCCAACAGTTTTACAGATAAATTAGCTACACCTCGGGAATGGAGCTTATCTTATTGGTGGTGATTGGTGTTTTATGCTGAATTGGGAGACTGACATTATTATTGGTTGGTGATTCGATCTGGTTGTTCTTAAGGAAGTAGTAGTTAATTCTATTAGAAGTTGGGCTCTCATGAGTTTTGTTAGCCCAAGAATTATGTTGGAGTTACATATTTTGAGAATAATGGAGTTTTATGTTAAATTGTTTGTTGTTTGGAATATTTGTGTAAATTTTGGAGGCACATGATTTGTAGTTCGTATTATTTGTATACGTGTTATAGAGTTTTGACTTATATTGTGGAGAAATTAATATGTTATTTAGTTTATCATATGAAAAGAAGAAAAAAAAAATCCCTTACAATTTCTCTTGAAGGTTTGGTTTCGCATGCTTTGAACCATTTTGGGTTTGGGGCGTGATAAGTGTGCTCAATCTATCGTCAAGTTGTGCCGCAGTTTAGCGTCTCTCTCATTTAGGGTTTTTTTTTTCTTTCTTCGTTTTGGGAATTTGTTGGAAGGATCGAAAATTTAAATTCACAAAATAGTTTGGTTTCAAAAAATTTTAATGGTTGGGCATTTTTATTTTGGTAAAATTGGTAGATTAGGCTAAATTTTGTCACTTCCCTATTGTTGATTTTGTTATGGAGCTTTTTTTTTGGGTTTGCTATTTTTAAAGAGGGTAAGTATAATTTTATTGAACTAAATTACTGAATTATTACCTACATATATATACTAATAATTTTTTTTTTCCTTTTTTTTTGGGGGGGGTGGGGGAGAACTTTCAAGGCTAAAATCATTGGTCAAAGTTTGGATTGATGTTGGCAACTCACGACAAAATTGTTAAGTCTGGTGTCTATTTGTAAGTCCAAGGCAAAGACAGCAACACCTTCTATACTCCTCCACAATCGATCGATGATTTCAGATTCCGAATATTTTCTATTATATCAGTTGTACTTGTGGTTTTCTAATAAACCTAATAAAGAGCCTATATAAAGGCTCATTGAGCACAAAAAATAGGAAGATTGTAGAGGCAAAAACTCTAAACTTTTCCTGGAGAAGATCTTAGCCTCCATCGAGTGACCCATGAGTTCAGCAGAAATATTCTTCAAGTCACATCTTGTTGGTGATATCAAAAGAAGCCACAGAAAGCCTTTATCCCAGTACTGCTGCTATGGAGAAAATCTTCAAGTAGGTACCTAGAGTTGTGACCGGGTTCAATAGAGTTCACACACACAATTCTATATGAGGTAGTATATTAGAATATGATTGTTCTATTTGTAAACTTCAATTTTATATAGTGGATTTGTTTTGCTTTGAGGTTGGTGATTAAGCCCTCACAATTGTTTTTACTTTGGAATAGTTTTTCCATTGGTTTTTCCTGCATCACCATATGTTGTGTTATTTGTTTGGTTGTTTATTATTTTTCATACGGCAGTTGCTTCGTGAGAATTAACCTAAAAATCATTCTGAGTTCATATAACTGATTAATGTAACAAGTTGATTAATATTGATGTATTTTCAACCAAGATTCTAAATTTCCTTACAGTAACCATAACGTACAACATCGATAGAGTTGTTAATATAGTGAGTCCTTAACATTTGTAACCAAAACATACGTCATATCAATGTGCCAAACAGTATGACAATGGCAGACTAAATACATCATAGTTGTATATAAGAGCAACAACAGAATTTCAAGATAAATACAATACTGGGCTTTTCGAGGAAACCCAACCTCCTTAGACATGATATTTGAAGAGTTTCTGCAAATTTTAAAAAACTAAACTAACGACCAACTTAATATAAATTAATGTTCTCCATCTCTGCATGCATGTCCAATGCAAGGTCCGTATCAAGACAACATATGTATAGGAGACTACGCTTCTTCCTTATCATCAGTGTCACACCCAGTAAATTTAATCAGAAGGTGAAATGGGTAGCGGAGGATGTAACGAATGATAGGATGGGGTGAGGAATATGGTAAACAAAGTGGAAAAAATATGATCGAGAGAGTGAAGAGGAAAAATGAGCCAATGCTCAAAACTAGATAGGCAAGCCAATTGTGGTCTCTCAATACTAGGAAATTACCTGTCATGAATGCTAAGGAGACCATTGTTATAGCTAGTCCCAAAAATGGCACACTGAACTTATAGGCAGCAATGAACAGGTTCAAATCACCTAAATGGGCCCAAATGAGAGTAACAACAGCAGTAATGGCACCATACATAGCTATGGAGTTGCTAATTACAAATACGTGGAACATGGGCTTTTCTAGGAATTGTGCCATGCCTCCAGACTCCTTGTAGCCACCTGGCATAGTGAAAGCCGCAGCAAAAGTTACAGTGGCCACAAGGGTTGCGACCAATAAGAGAGTCCCAGTCCTGTCCTTGTATTCGTCTGTGCTTAGAGTCATCCCAAACTTTGAACGCTGCGGGTTCTCCCCACTAACGCATCGAGGAGGGGCTCGTGGACCACTGACATATCTCAAGGCTTCCCATGTCAATCGCTGCATGGTAAATGAGAGAAATTTTGTCATGACCTTGTTAATTTCTCTAAAAAAGATTTATATTTAAAAAATAAAAAATAAAAATAAAAAAAATAAAAAAAAGGTCTCTCTATTGCACACAAGCATGGATCGTAGAACAGACTATCGATACTACACACAAAATATTAAGATGATCATAGAAAAAAAATTTGTAATATAACTGTAGAATTACAAAACATTAATTAAACAAAAAATTATTACGATATATATATATATATGACAAAGGTACATTTGGTTTAATTCTAGTGGTGAGATCATATATAACTATGATATATATATATATATATATATATATATTTGTTTGGAACAAAATTTTCTACTACAAAAGGGGGGTTTAAATCAATTGATAGAGGATTTTCAATTGTGCCAAGCTTTCAATGTTCACATACCTCTCGAAATGAGGGATTCTCCCCCCTGTAGTTCAATGCGATGTCAAGCGCTCTCTCGCCTTCATTATTCAAAGCCTTTAAATCAACTCTTTTGTCCCATGTCAACATGCTAACAACCATAGGATGCCTTCTCATGGCGGCCAAATGTAAAGGGGTGTTTCCATCTTGGTCTCTATTATTGATAAGCATTTCAACTTTAAGATAATGCCTTTTAGCATATAAGCTACCATTTTGGCTTTCCCATTCATAGCAGCTACGTGCAAAATGTTTTGACCCTCTTCAGTGAGTAACTCAATCATATCTGGATATTCATCAAGAAACATTTCAACTACCTTAATATGACCTTTCCAGGTTGCTATATGAATCGGATAATAGCACGAATGTTCCCCATATACCCAAGGTATTTTACTTCTACTTAGTAAGCTTTCAACACCTCTAAGATAACCTATTGATGCTGCATAGGTAAGAGGAGTCATCCCTTCATCGTCTCTCACTGTGAGGATATCATTTGGCAGGCTTTTCAAAACAGTATCTAAGATATCTGGAACAAAAACAATAACAATTGAAATATCAAAATTAATACTACACAAATTTATTAATAATACAAAATAATTATCTTGAAATATACTAAAAAAGAAATTATAAATGTCTAAATCAAAAGAAAAAACTCTCGTCTCTCTCTGCCTCTCTATCTTTATTCTTTCCTTTCTTTTGTTCGTCTTGATTTTTGATCTTTTTCTATAAAGCTCAGTCATTCATTTTAAGTCGTATTTTTTAATCTACTTGATTGAGAGGTCAAGAACAACACGCTGAGTTTGCTCTTACACTTGCACAATCTACTCACACTCCACAGCACTAATGCCACTGTACAGTAACACTGCACACTGCACACTGCACAAAGGTTGACACTTGATAAAATGACAGAACTCAGCACTGCATAGGCACAGTGCAGTTGTTGAGTATATAATATTTTTATAATTTATAAAAGTGGAAAACAACTTTAGGCCCCACCAACACAGCTACAAACTCCCTAACCCACCCACACCGATTTTTATATCCTGTACCCGGCATATATGCCGGGTACCTCACAGAGGGACGGGCCCCACACTGTATACCCATTTAAATTAATAATTTTTTTTTTATGCAAGTTTTTACTCTATCAATTATTATTAGTTATTATACCAATTAATCAGTCAACAATGAGCTAGGAAGATGAGACAATTGTACTCCCCTGAATATATCTTTCCATGATAAATTGGTTAATTTTTTTATTCAATTCCCTCTTTCTACCGGGCCTCCTGGTCACTTAAGTTTTTTCTTCAAGTTTTTATTTTTATTTTTATTTTTTATAATGTCAACATATTAATCTTAATCCAAGGAAAAAAAAAAAAAAAAAACTGATCAAGATAATGAATAATAAGAAACGGGCTGTAGTGTGTGTATATATATAATTTGGCAATAATCCCCACTTTAATCGATACTAAAATGTTTTATTTCCTTAACTAAATCAAAACCGTCTCCAGTATGATTTAAATTCCGTAGGCTGGTAACTTGAAAGCCCATGTGCCCATTGCCCAATATTGTAACTTTAACCCCAGTTCCTACAGGAGTCAATGGATTTTTGTTTCTCCTCTTTAACTCCCTCATTATTCTTTCATAAATAGGTTAATGGGTGAAACGGCCTACCAAAATGGATCGGTGATTTTCTTTTCACCGTTCTCAAATATACTCAATGTTTTGAATAACACTTGGAACTCATTTTGGTTTGTTTATTGGAACAGAATAATTCTTTATTATCCAATTTTAACGTACTATTTCGAGGTTGCAGCCATTATATATATATATATATATATATATATATATATACATTATTCATATAAAAAAACTCATAAAATAAATTATTAAGGACAATAATAATAAGTATCGGTTCAACTATTTGTAGAATATAATAAGAGTAATAATAATAAATAAATAAATAAAAGACAAACCTATATCTTAATGTGAGTAAGTGACGGTGAAACATTGAAAGAGTTTTAAAAGGCCGTAAGCTTTCCTTTTTATTGTGAGTTACATGGGGCTCACAAAACAAAAACGCAAGGAAAAAATTTAAATTTTAAAACACAAGTGAACAAAACAGAAGAGCATCGAAGGAAGGAGAATTACGTGAGGCTCACAAAAACAAAACAAAGAAAAAAATTTATAGGTTAAAATACAAGTGTAGTATACAGAGCATTAAGAAAGAGTACAATACAGCACAGTGACAATCAAATAATTGAAAAAATTTTAAGTACTCTCAAAGTATAAAAAATAATATTTTCTCCTCTCACGTTCATGATAAATACGGCCATAAAGTTGTTGTATATATAATAAGCATATACAAAAATAGTTTGTACTAATGATATTTGAATTTGGAGAATATGGTTTTATTCAATGAAAATTCAAATTCTGAAAATTTCTAAGTGGAAATTCAAAAATCTGAATTTTTTGAAATTTTCTGAAATTTTCTGCAAAATTTTCTATTGACTGTTTAGAAAAGTTGAAGAAATTTCAATCTTTGTTAACCGTTTTATGAAAAAATAATTAACTCTCCATAAGTGCATTTTCATGAAACATAACCTTGTGAGTAAATAGAAGCTTATATTCACTTGAAAAATAACTATACGTGCTTTTTCATGAAACGTAACCCTATAAGTATAAATAGAAGTTTATGTTCACAAGGTAAAACACAAAGAATACAAGAAATCCTGTGGTCATTCTCCAAAATTGCTATCCATAAAACTCAACATCTTGGTTGTATCCTAGTGACAAATTTACGATAACCCATTAACAACAAAAATGTGAGAGGCAAATATTAATCTTGTTACCTATTTTCTATTTGTCTTTTATATTAATCTTGTTCTTCCATTACTACTTTGTGTAATATCTCCAACAAAATTTAATGAGTACCCTTACTTTGAATGTAAGAGGAGGAAAGAGAATCGTTCTTTGTACTCTAGGAGTACCTAAAAATTACTACAAAATAATAAGGAAGAGACAGTGGACCAACACCAAAAGGAGGTAGGATTTTCCTTTTTCTTTTTTCTTTTGAGTCAAAATCTGTTACCGGCTAAAATTTTCCAAAATTGGCTAGAATTTTATTTGAAGTGGCATGGTTGGTATTGCTGTACCAAATTGCATATTGGTAGAAGATATTCCACCTATTCTAGCTGGAACAAAACAAAATTAGTAAACATTGAATATAATAACTAAAACAACATTCCTTCATGGTTCAGAGGAAGAGATTTTTAGGGCCCATAAAGGGGGGGGGGGGTGGGAGGGGGGAGGGAGTTCTCAAGGCCCATGGAGAGGCAATGGCTCAACAATAATTCTAATACCACAACATATAACTGGTTGTCTGACACTTTCATACGAAGGAAACTTTTTCTCCATCGCTTACCGCCAACCACATAATAGAGTCGTGGCAAAGTTTGTGTAATAAGTTAAGGTCCTATAATTTTTTATGACTTACATGTAAGAGAGAGTCTATTAAACATACGCATATGCGTAAAAGTATCATATGGAAAAAATAAATAAATAAATAAAGGAGATAGGGAATCAAAATAACATAACTGGGTTCAAACCCTCAAGCTTAAGCATTTGAGGTCCCTTTCACAATTAGAGCAGGGATAGGGAGGACCAAGGATCCCACACAAGGGTGCATTACAAGGTAAGCCCAATACAAACCCACACAAATGATCTAGGAAAAAATAATATAATAAGATAACCTAGTCATGCCCTCTTTCTGCAAGGGTGGATTCTCAAAAAAAAAAAAAAAAAAAAGATAACCTAGTCATTGTTCACTTGTATGTGACTATATGTATTGAAACACATTGAAGGGAAAATAAAAAAGACGTGTAGTGAGACAAATTGAAATTGAAAATTACGTATTTTCCTCATGGTATAGGAACCACAAATAGCAGTGTGTATAGTCGGTTAAAAAAATAAGGAAAAAAAAATGAAAAAATTAATGTAGGCAAATAAATATTTAAGAAATATTTTTAGAAACTATCAACTAGTTTTTTTCACAATTTTTTCTACCTTCCATGAAAGCAATAATAATTTTAAAAAAAAAAAAATAGCCCGTTAACTAATGCCCCAAACCCATTAACAAAATGTGTAATAAGACACCCTGAAATTGAAAATTACGGATTTCCCTCATGGTATGGTATAGCTAAGAACCACACGCAAATAGTACTTAATCAATGTTTACCTGTATATGTATTGAAACACATTCAAGAGTAAAAGAAAAGGAAGTATGTGTATTGACATAACCCTAAATTGATAACTACCTATTTTCCCAATTGCATGGGAACCATAAATGTTCACACCCAGATGACCTGATCAATGTTTACTTGCATGAGACAACGAAGGAGAAAGGAAAACAGAAGTGTATTGACTATTGAGATACCCTGAAATTGAAAATTACCTTCTTTTCCCGCAGTGAAGGAAGCATAAATGGCAGCGTGAGCAATTGATGGGTTGGTGGTTGACATGAGATAATTCATGACAGCGTGAACAAATGATATGGCACATAGCTCGTGATTGGTATTTATCATATGCCTTATGAGCTCCTCATCTCCTCCTCCTGCCGCCAAATAGAGAGGAGACTTGTGTTCCCAATTTGGATAAAAGGACACCTCTGGACATTTCTCAACCAAGAACTTGACCACCTTATTGTACTCGGCTTTCAAAGCCAAATTAGGACCCACTTCGAATTTTTTTATCAAGGCTAGGTGCAAAGGAGTATTCTTCTCCACATTTTTCTCCTTTAGTGGTTCACAATTACAGTGATCTTCCAAATGGTCGTCAGACCACTGCACTAAAAGTACCACTATTTGCATATTCCCAGCACTTGCAGCTACATGAAGAGGAAGGTCGCCATTGGAGTTCTTTTCCGTGAGAAATTTTTTGCATAGTTCGATTTGTAGGATTTCTTGTACAAATTTTTTATTGTCTGAGCTTGCAGCAGCAAGATGAAGGATTGTATTTAATTCGGGGGTTTTGCCCGAGAGAGCAGAATGTTCCGTATCTTGAGCTTTACTTATGATGAAAGCAATATTCTCACTCTTTATAGCCTTATACAATAAAGGATCCATACTTGTAACTTCGTCTTTTGACTTCTGGGAACCTCTCCCCAGCTCAGGTTTGATGGAGAAAATGGAAGCATTCCTCATTTCAGCGTCACAATTCACTGGGCCTCCGTAATACGGATCCGGATCCTCTCCATTTCCTTTGAAATGGAGAGGCTCCAGTTGACGGCTGGGATTTCGTCTAAAACCATCCACGCCCAAAAATGATCCACGTCATTTAAAATTTTAACACCACACTTAACCCCAGTTAAACACTTAAACCAGAGGATTTGTTAACTCAACCGGACAAAAAAAAACTTTTTGGAGGGAAAAGTGAAATGAGTTAGAGGTATATCCGGTGCACTGGAAAACAAAAAAAAACGTTTTAGGAGGGAAACGCTTCACAGAAGGTTCAGAGATATATCCCACGTTCAATGCTTCACAGATTTTAACCAAAAAAAAAAAAAAAAAAACCTTCACAGAACAAGTTCAGCTTCAGAACGTGACTGTTTCTATCTTGCCATCCCACGTTCAAAGCTCACAGATTTTAACCAAAAAAAAAAAAAAAAGCTTCACAGAACAAGTTCAGCTTCAGAGCATCTCTGTTTCTATCTTGCCAAAACAGAGGTATATCCGTAAACTTGTTTATGCTTATCTTATTTGATGTTTGAACATTTTTCTGCATTTATATTGTTGTTTTGGTGGCTGGATGCAAGTTAGAGTCTATCTGAATTTTAATTTTAATTTTTTGAGATAAAGATTGAATCTTTATAATGGCTGGATGATTCTTGGAGTCCATCTCATTTTTCTGCATTTATATTGTTGTCAAGGAGCAATAGCCTAATACAGAAAAGTGATAATCACCAGACAAAGATCTTTCAATAATAAACATAGGGACAACACATGGGCAATTATTGTTCAATCTCACCACCATTGCCCCCAAACATTGACGGGGACGAATCAATCAAAGTTTTGAAAACCCAAATAAGCAAAAAAAATTAAAGGAAATCTTTTTAGCTTCTGCTCAATTCCAGGGACTTTAAGCACTTTCTTATTCACCTCTCTTTTACTGTAAGAAAAGTAGTAAAAAATTAACGTCTTAGGCAATTGTTGTCATATAATAATAGAGAAACAAGATATAATGAATGAATAAGCAAGACTAAACTCCGAAAACTGACTATGTAATTCAAGAGAAACTATCCAAAAAATAATCTTTTCTCACCAATATTGCCAACGATGAATCAAGAAAACAGAACACTCAAATAGCAATGAGATTACCATGGTAAGAAAATACATAATAAGAATCACAGTTAAGACTTACAGGTCTCTAACGGTTTGATGAAAGACCTTCTTCATTGTAGCTGTTGTTCAAATAAATTTTTTCAAGTCAGGAATGTATGTGCAGCCGCCCCTGATTACCGAACATAAGAAACAGGGCCGGTCTAAGGTATTTTGACGCCTTAAGCAAAACTTTTAAATTGGGCCTTTTTAACTGTTTAAATATTTACTTTATATTATTAACTTTATATAAAATATTTTTATTTAAATTTTATTTTTCTTGCTTGTTAAGATGCAAAATTATTAATTAAGTTTTTGTATTCAAGTTCTTTTAAAATATTCTTTTTAATTGATAATAATTGCAATTATTTCATTGTTATCTTCTAACTCTATTTTATAAATTTATTGTTCATTTGTAAAATTTTTGACTGAATTTTTAGTTATATTTTTTTTTATTGCTAGTGACAAATTAATCTAGAGATCTGTTTTGATATTTGGTTTAAAAAGTTTTTTAAATTTTTTTATACCAAATTCACAGATTTATTTAATAAAATCAAATAGAATAAATACTTTTCCAATAATAAAGATTAAATAACGCCTAATTGGACCAAGAAACAACGAATTAAGTAGCTAGTGTTAGACTATTCTTTATATTTTAAAATAAGAATTTATGAATTTAAAAAAAATAAAAAAGAACAAAATGATAAATCTAGAAGAGTGTAGTCACTGTAATACAACCACTAGAGGAGTTTTTACTCTTTACCAAACATTTGCCTCAAAAACCTAGAGAACCTCTACAATGTTCTTTAAAAAGAAAAAATAAATAAAAAATTGTCTTCTTTCTCCCATTCTTTTCTAAATAACCTAGAGAAAGTAAAATAAGAAAGCTATGTCACAATAAGGTAAAATATTGGCTTTGTTTTACCTCTTCAAGGGCCTATTGATTGCCGAAGAAGCTGCTTGTAACTGACTACCATTTTAGGTAGAGACGAAAGATCTAGCGGCAATTTTAGTAATCAGTTTTAGTTTAGGAGTTTTGGAGAGATTGAGAGAGTTTGGTCTATGTTTTTACTTTTTAGTGTGTCTAGGAGACTTAATTTAGTCTAAAATTATGAAAAATTCTAACCGTTTGAAAGAGAGAGTCAAACAAAACACACGCATATTGAGATTGAAATTTTCATGTATTGGCTAAATTTTGGGGCTTAATTAATACTCTCCAAGATAATTAATAATCCAAAATTTTCTTCTACCAGTCTTTGTTTTTTAAATATAGTATTGGATAAGTATTGACTAATATTTGAGATTATATTTTTAAATTTTGTTGACCTTGGGCTTGATTTGGGAAGCCTTCTAATTCATAGTGTAATCAATAAGTTTAGTGGCACAATTTAAAAAAAAATATATACATAAATTTAAATTAATAAATTTCTCTATTGTGGTGTTGATCACAAGGTTTAGATATCTAATTAATAAATTTCTCTCTTTTGAAAAAAAAAAAAATTCTCATAACAAATAAGTTCTTTAATCATAATAAGAAGATTCCTTTATAATGATTCTTGATGGCATATTATGGATGCAAGATTTTAAAGAACATGTTTATTACTGTCATGTTTAAATTGACTGGCCTTTGAGTGAGTTGAGTTGAAATCATGCTTGGTCATCTTGAATTTTTATGTTTAGTAACAAAGATATATAACATTTCTCTCATATGAGGTACATCCTCATTAGTATGTTGATCATTCATTACATCCTCATTTTTTTTTTTTTTTTACATCATCTCTGTTTTGAAAACAAATGATAGGTGAAAGTTATAATAAATTTATGTTCAATTTTTTTTAGGGATAATGATGGGAATACATGTTCCTTCTAATGTGCCCATGGAATCTACCCTATTTAAAGGGATGGAGTTTGAAGCGGATGAAATTGCATATGGTTTTTATAATGAATATGGCAGAAAGGCTGGTTTTAGTATTAGAAAAGAGTATGTAAATAAATGTAAAAAGACTGGAGTGGTTACTTCAAGGAGATTTGTGTGTGCAAAGGAGGGAGTTCGAGGCAAAGACAAGAGAGATCAGAATGTAAAGAATCCACGAGCAGAAACAAGATGTGGTTGTGAAGCACGTTTGGTTATTGTACTTAATCGAGATAGTAAAAAATATGTGGTGAGTGAATTTATTGCTGAGCATAACCACTATCTCCACCTTCCATCAACTATGCACATGATGCCATCACAACGGAAAGTGGCTGCAACTCATGCTATTGAAATTGATTTGGCACATGAATCGGGATTAAGATTAAAGCAATCCTATGAGTTTCTTAGTAAGCAAGTTGGTGGATATGATAATCTTGGTTTTACCAAGCAAGATCATAAAAACTACTTACGCACTAAGCGACAGCGAGACATGGAGCATGGGACAGCTGCTAGCTTGGGAAGATATTTCAGTCGTCAACTTAAGGAAAATCCTTCATATTATTTTGCTACTCAATTGGACTGTGAAGAGTTGATTACTAATATCTTTTGGGCCGATGCAAGAATGATCATTGACTATAGCCACTTCGGTGATGTAATAACGTTTGATACAACGTATAGTACAAATAGAGATGCAAGGCCACTTGGAGTATTTTTGGGTCTCAACCACCATAGAGAAACTGTTGTATTTGGAGGTGCACTTTTATATGATGAAACGATTGAATCTTTTGTATGGTTATTTGAGACCTTCTTAGAAGCAATGTCTGAAAAGAAGCCAATCACTATTTTCACAGATCAAGATGCAGCAATGTCAGCTGCAATAAAAGTAGTCATGCCTAAGACATATCATGCATTGTGTAGTTGGCATATGTGGCAGAATGCTGAGAAACACTTGGGTCATTTACTCAAAAATGAGTCTCAATTTAACACTGATTTCTTAGCATGTATTTATGAGTATGACAGTGAAGATGAGTTTCTTACATCTTGGAATGAAATGCTAGATAAGTACGATGTTCGTGAAAATAAATGGCTAATTGATCTATTTAAATTGAAGGAAAAATGGGCCCAAGCATATGTTAAGAGAACTTTCACTGCAGGAATGAAGACAACCCAGCTTAGTGAGAGTTTCAATGCTGACTTGAAGGATTGCTTGCGTACTGATCTCAATATAGTAGAGTTTTTCACTCATTTTGAAACAGTTGTCAATCAAAAGCGGGATAAGGAGTTAGAAGCAGAATACAACTCTAGACAGAAATTTCCAAGATTGAAGCTCAAAAGCTCTCCTATGCTTAACCAAGTAGCAACAGTGTACACGCCTAAGTTGTTTGATTTATTTCAGACAGAAGTTGAAGAGGTAATGGCACTTTCCATCCTAGAACGCAATGTGAGTCAAACACATAGTTATGTGGTTGGAGTTTTCAATCAAAATGGAAAATATGAGGTCATGTGGAATCCATTAGATGAGACTTTATCTTGTAGTTGCAGAAAGTTTGAGTCATTCGGTATTTTATGTAGGCATGGTTTGAAAGTTCTTGATGTACTGGATATCAAGTTGATTCCTAATAGATATATCATGAAGAGGTGGAGAAGAGATGCAAAAGATGAAAGCGGAAAAAATTGCACAACACATAACATTAAGCCGGATACTCGATTGGAATTTGTAGATCGGTATCGAGATTTATGTCCAAAATATATTGAATTGGTGAATGAGGCATGTGAAACCAAAGAAGGCCATAATATTCTAAGCTTAGCAATTGCAGATTTGAAAAAAAAACTCTGTGACCTTAGGAATTGCAAAGCTAATGTAGAAGAAGACATTATTAGGCCTTCCACCAATTTTGCAGACAAAGAAGATCAATTATGTGCTTCGATTACGATTGTGCCAAAAGGGATAAAGAAAAGAGAGGTTTATCGTAATAAAAAGCGTAGGACAAAATCTTGGATAGAAAAGATGAGGAAACCAAAGGAAGGCACATCAAAGAAGCAAACAAAGAAAAGAAAAGTGCAGGAGGTAATCTTCTAAATTATCCTTATTTTCACAATTCTATTTTATTTTTACACATTAATATAGTATACTATTATTGTTGCTAAACTAGTACAATTTTTACAGGAAATATATGCACATGACGTCATGGCACAAAAGAAAACTGATGATATTTCTTCTGGAAATATTACTAGTTTTACACAACTTGTAATGGTAAAGATATTTACAATTACGTATTTTACTTTTATATTAATAATAATTTAGATGCATTATTTGATAATTTTAATGCTAAGCTTGTTTCAATGTGTAATGTGTAATTGGATTTTTTGTAGCCGGCTTCTACAAGTTCTGCAGCACATCAGGGAGGCTCATCAACAAGTGTTGCATTAGCATCACATTTAGAGAGTATATCAACTGTTGTAGGCTCCAACGACAAAATTAATGGTGCAGGAAGTCTCTTGACTCAAGGAAGTGTTGCAAGTAGAGGTCCCTTGACTCAAGAAAGTATTACAAGTGGATGGAATCCGATGGTTCATAAAGTCAAGCCATTTTTCTAGTTTAGGATCATGTTTTATAATCTATGACACATGTTGAGATTAAGTACTCTTATTTTGTAATTTTCCTAGTTTAGGACTGGAGTTTTGATGGTCCAAAACTTAGTCACATTCAAATGTTTAGATATTTTATTATTTGGAAAGAATACTTAATCTGCATGTCTGATGTATCTCTGCAAGGTGTTAATTTTTGCATAATTATTTGTTGCTGCAGAAATTGTTATTGTTTCTGCATAATTACTATTACTGATACTGCATAATTACCGTTATTGCATAATTACTGTTACCGTTACTGCATAATTACTGTTACTGATACTGCATAATTACTGTTACTGCATAATTACCGTTACTGCATAATTGCTGTTACCATTACTGCATAATTCCCATTACTGCATAATTACTGTTACTGCATAATTACCGTTACTGCATAATTACTGTTACCGTTACTGCATAATTACTGTTATTGATACTGCATAATTACCGTTACTGCATAATTACTGTTACCATTACTGCATAATTACCATTACTGCATAATTACTGTTACCGATACTGCATAATTACTGTTGCTGCATAATTACTGTTACTGCATAGGTCTGGTATTCCATATTCTGCATAATTATGTTTTTCTGATACTGCATAATTACTGTTACTGCATAGGTCTGGTATTGCATATTCTACATAATTATGTTTTTCTGCATAATTACTGTGTCTGCAGAATAGGTTCAGTATTGCACATTCTGCATAATTACTATTTTCTGCATAATTGTTATGCTAGGCAGGAGTTGTTTTCTTTGAGCTGCATGCATGTTAATTAGTGTGTCAATTTTTCTTTTGCATGAGTGTTACCACCTGTGCACACCCACACGCAGTCCCCTACACACCCTTACACACACAGCAACTTTACCCGCACCCCCTGTGCACACCCACACACACACTCCCCTGCACACCTACACAAATACCTGTGCACACCCACACACACCCCTGCACACCTACACAAATACCTGTGCACACCCACACACACACTCCCCTGCACACCTACACACACACCTACACAAATATCAATAGCCCACAATTGTCACAATCCTTATTTACAAATATCTGTAAATATCCACATTCCACTGTCACAATCCTTAACAGTCAAAATTCAATCCTTACAATCCTCACAATAACAACTGTCACAATCCTTAAAATCAAAAATTCAATCCAATAAAGTAGACAATAAGAGAATTTAATAAAAAAAATGAACAAAATTTATTAAAATTTATTAAAATGTACACTTTGAACTTTTACATCTTTACATCTTTTACATCTTTCAGTTTTCCATCTTTTACAATCTTACAATGAACAAACACTTTGAACTTTCCTTCTTCATCGAGTTTCCCTAACCCTCTTGTCTTGAAGCGTCCATTTTCTGGCTTGCAATCAATTGTTACTCGAAGCCCTGACCATGATACATAAAATTATTGTTACTTGTTTTTCAATATTGTTTGTATATGGCATCATTAATCATATGCAAGAAAAAAGAACAATGCACCCATCACTTTGTCCATATTGTCCATAATTTTTACCCTAAACAGAATATGGGACCAAGATTAGCCAATGGTAGTATTTCAAGTCAAAGCATGCCAACATTGCACTTTTACAGGGCAAACTTGACATTGACATTTAAAAGAACAATGCACCCATCATGAGTAGAATAAAAAAGAAACAATGCATCAACCATGAACAATTCAATATTTGTGATAGTTCCAAAAAACAATGCATCAACCATGAACAATGCACACATTGAGGGTAGTGTTCCTTGGTAAAAAATTAAGAGCATATAAGCATTTGAAAGTAACTCCAAATGAGGTCTAAAACACAGCAAATGCAACTCACTTGCAAGAATCAAAACTGTCTCTTAATCAATTCGATCATAGCCCTTCCCTAGACAGTTAAGACAACGTTGTACCCTGTCATGAGAAACCATTGAAACAACACATAAGCATTGCATAATAGGGAAACTCAAAAAGTAAACTCTTCCTCAAAACACAGTTTATCAAATAAATTGAGCTTTCATGTTCAAATATCATGAAGAGTTTCAAAAGGTAGATTAGAACTTCTAATTGCTTCAAATTAGCATTCCAAAAAACAAACACAAAAATTCAGTAAATTCAACTCATGCATAATGTACTTCTTTCCATAACCCTTTGTTAGGATACTTCAAAAACTGTGAAAAATGCAACTAAAAGCCAGTCAAAAAAACTACCCAAATCTATTCAATACACTTTTCCTACAGTTCAACTTATAAAAGAGCAGAAAGGAAATTGTTTTCTCAGCAACCAAACAAAGCACAAAAGAAAAATTGTAGACCAAGCACTTGAACGACAACAGCAAACAAAGTGAAACTCACCCACACAACCAACACGACAACCCCCGCCTCCACCACCATCAATCACCCCCCACCACCACCACCACCATCACCAAACTCATACAACCCAGAAACCCACTGATAAACGCATTAACAAAAACCCAAAATTAAATCAAATCAAAGTTAAATTCTTTAAAAAGAACAAAAATAAAATGTGGGATTTTCAAAAGAACCTGCAAGAGATTATCTATGGTTCCAGTAGTGGCCAAGTAGCACCCATACCCAACTACACCCACACCCACACCCACACTCATCAAACCCCCCACCACCACTGGTCCGCCAAAGTCCCTGACCCAAATGCAACCACACCCACACCTACACCCAAACTCAACCAAACCATGGCCAAAACGATCCATGGCCAAAATCGAATAGCCACCCATGACCAAATTTGATCAGCAAACCCATGACCATGCCGATCTCGCCGCCGCAACAACCATGTCATCGCAAACCACCAGACCCACGCAAAACGACCCACGCCATCGAGTACCGTGACCTTCCAACCAGAATCACCAAAGTCCTTGACCATGCCGATCTCGCCACAAAAAATCACCCTTGACCAAACCCAAAAAACCTTGAATCTCGATCTCGCCACAAAAAATCACCCTTGACCAAACCCAAAAAACCTTGAATCTCGGTTTAAAGAAAGAGTGATAGAGTGAAGAGTGAACTTTGAAATTTTGAAAGAGAGAGTTTGAACGGCTGGTACCTTGAATCTCGGTTTAAAGAAAGAGTGAGAGTGAGAGTGAGAGTGAAGAGTGAACTTTGAAATTTTGAAAGAGAGAGTTTGAACGGCTGGTGAGAGGAAAGGGGTAGGAAAGGGGTTTTTTTTGTCCGGTTGAGTTAAACTCCAGTTAAAATGCTTAGAACCCCAGTTAAGTATATTTTAAATGACGTGGATCATTTTTGGGCGTGGATGGTTTTAGACGAAATCCCAACCGTCAACTGGAGCCCTCTCCATTTCAAAGGAAATGGAGAGGATCCGGATCCCTGTAATACCGTTGCAGAGATTCGTAACCTTGTTTCTCCCTCTCAGATTTGTTATCTGGTTTCATTTCAGCGTCACTCAGATCAATTCTGAATTCTTGTTGAAATTTTTCAGATTCTAAATGACAAATTATTGTTGATGGATAAAAGAAATGAAGTATGTAGTAGGGCAAATTCAAAACTAGAAACAATTTATTACTTGAGAATTTTTTGTAAAAATATTATAGACATAGTATTTTTCTATTATTGTTAAATCTAAATTTTTAAGATTCTCAAGTTGGGTTCAATATTTACATAAAACATGCTAGTTTAAAAATAATTATGCATATAATTTTTTTTGCAAATAAAAAATATATTTTGGGCACACCCTGAAATGCTTATGGTGGGGCCCCTGATTGCAAGACCATCTGGAACCATTAAAACCAAGCAACATTTCATTAATTCATTTTCTTAGTCTTTTTGTAGATTTAGATTTTATTAATTTATTGAATTTTTTTATTGTATTTCTATCGAAATTACATGTAAATTAAATGGAAGGTAAAATTCTTCCTGTAATCAAGAGATCGAAATTTCATTGCATTGCATATACCATTCATTCAGCTAACAAAATAAGATAACCTAATCATAAAGTTTACCGAGTATATAATTAATATAATACATTGAAATTGAAAAAGATTTAGTGTTTGGCTAAGTGAGGTAGGAAATTATGTCCGTTTTGTGAATTAAAAACCAAAAATGTCAGCGTGCTTAGCATTTGATAAAAAATTTCTAATATCATTATATAAATGTTGTAAAAATACATGAAAAAAAAATGTTGTAAAAATATTATATAAATAATAGAACCAAACATGCCTTATATCCGGGTGGTGACTTACCAAATTCAGACACGAATTTCATAAGCTCCCCATCTTCAGCGTTGCGAACTGTCTCAATTAAAAACTTGGCCACCTCAGGGTAAATGTATTCATAATAATCATAACTCCTCCATATTTTAGTCAAGGCCAGGTGCAGAGGAGTTTTCCCCTCTTTATTTTTCTCCTTTAGTAGTTTACAGCTACATGAAGACGACTTGACCAACTGTCGAACTATAGGCAGAAGCCCAGCATTCACAGCTACATGAAGAGGAAGGTCGCCACTGGAATTCTTTGCCGTTAAAAGTTCTTCGCACTGGTCAGACGACTTGAGCAACTCTTGAACTATAAGCAGAAGCCCAGCATTCACAGCTACATGAAGAGGAAGGTCGCCACTGGAATTCTTTGCCGTTAAAAGTTCTTGGCACTGGTCAGACGACTTGAGCAACTCTTGAACTATAGGCAGATGCCCAGCATTCACAGCTACATGAAGAGGAATGTCGCCAATGGAATTCTTTGCCGTTAAAAATTCTTCGCACTGGTCAGACGACTTGAGCAACTGTTGAACTATAGGCAGATGCCCAGCAATCACAGCTACATGAAGAGGAATGTCGCCACAGGCCCACAGGAGTTCTTTGCGGTTAAAAGTTCTTGGCACTGTTGTTTCGAGAGGATCGCTTCTACAATCTGATCATGGCCTAAGCTTGCTGCAATATGAAGAAGTGTGTTTGAGTCGAAGAATCTTGTTTCACGGAGAAGAGAACATTCTGTATGTCGCAACTTTTCTAGGATTAAAGCAAGGTCCCAAGCTTTGTCAGCTATGGAACTGTCCTCCGTTGGCACTAAGGACACCTCCTTCACCTTGCTTGTACTCGCCATTAAGGATTATAGGGAAGTGAAAAGAAAAGCTGTCGCTAGGTTATTATAAATATAGATTGCTAAACAATTGATGTTTGAATGCCCTTTTTTTTTTTTTTTTTGATTGCTATTGCCTGCTAAGCTGCTTAAATAGCGCGCTCCCTAGCTCTTCTTAAGTCATTGTTCTCACTGCCCTCAGAACTATGGCTAATTACAGATTACGATCCAATAAATCTACTGGCCCCAAAAAGATCACGTTTTTTTGGTCTCAAAGTCAGAGGAAGGTTAGGGAGAAAGGAGATAAGAATAGCTAACATGGAGCCATTGGATTGGATCCTTAGTCGTTGCGTGGAGATAAGGTTTAAGAATAATTTAGTAGAAAGTTGAAAAGCTTAGCGGAAGATTATCTCTTGGAGCGAGGTAAATTGTATGGGCTTTCGGAGCTCTTTTTTATTTTTGTGTTGACCTTGCATTGACCCGTTTTTCAGTAAGATTATCCAGTGGGACAAAACTATTTTCAAACTTGTGAGAGAGTGAGACACAAGATTAGGTAAGGGAAATAAACACAAGATTTTAATTCCTAACGCATACCAATCTTCAAACCCCCCCAATCAAGTCCAAATCACAAAAGAATAAATCATAATATATCCTAATAAATCTTAGAACCACAATTTATACAATAAGTACATTCAAATAAAATTTAAAACTGCTACACATTCTACGTAATTTCCTAGAAGTCTTGCTCTAATTGCTTTTTGATGACAATTACTCCAACACATTTTGCATAATTTCTTGGAAGTCTTGCTCTAATTGCTTTTTGAAAAATTATGAAGTTATTTTTATTTAAATGCTTAGTGGAATCTGGAAACTTTATAACTAATATTACATCTAATAATTAATTTAATATAAGCAGAGTGCAAAATAACTATGCACTTTAGGTCACAAATAATTTGAGAAAAAAAGGTACACATATAGGGTGACTTAGGCATTTATTTAAGAAAAAATAATGTGAGAAAAAAAAAGTGAAAACTAGGAGCAAGAAAAGTTCATAATCGACATCAAGATCATTGATATTAGAGTTGCTTTAACATCAGCTGAAGAATCTTTACCCTTTCAAATTAATGACTATGCTTCTTTAAAATGAATAATGGGATTACTCTGCAAATAACGTGATTGTTCTTTAAAAAACTAAACATGCCAATTAATGAAAGGGTGTCCAAAAAATCCAGGTTGGTAATGGCAAATTAATCTATTCCATGCCTTTTCATGAAGTGTCGTCATTGGTTCCATTTTTTTTTTTTTTTCATTGAATTGTTTGTTGAATTTTCAAATTTTAGAGAAAAAATTTTACATTTATATGAGGTAAAAAGTAAAAATTTCGCCAAGCAGGATTATATTGGTCTTATTTCTTTGCAGACTGCAGAGTATGTATATAACTGCATTGTTTGTCAATTTTTGATTTTTGTGAGTGATGTTGCCATTAATCTTTCCCCTTTTGTACAAAGTTCATACCTTTCACTAGGAAAATATATGATGAAGATACTGCAAGGAAATGCTTCTGCCTTAACTAGATCCGTTTATAAGACTTAGTTTTATAAGACCCTAGTCACTTTATTTTATAAGACTGTATTTAATTTTTAATTGTTATTTTTGGATTGACTGAGTGGCTTCAAGAGAGAGATGATTATTAACAGATTTTAAAAATATGATAAACGATTAGATTTAGACCCCTATGTGATTAAGAACAAAGGGCTTGACATTGTGATTTGGGAAAATTATATACCTAACCAGAACTTTCCTTGTGCTCAGTTTCATAGTATGAGGAAAAAAAAAAAAAAAAAACACACACACACACAGAGGCAATAATTGAAGAGGAAAACTATTAGTATTAAGTTGAAGAGTTGAGGAAAGTTGTTGGAAGCTTCATGATTGGAATTAGCTTCTTGGTGCCCAGCATGGATTGAGATCACTGATGCAATTACTGAAAATGGTTGAGATTGACAGTTGCAAAAAAGCAACTTTCAACCTCAACCATTGATTAAAAAAAGTTAAGAAAAAATTTATGAGAAATAAAAAGTGAAAAAAATTTTGTGAAACAAAGGAAGGTGAATTGCACTCAGTGCAATACCTACCGAATCCTAATCCGTTATTGAGAACTTGTGGACAGTAACGGTTTGTACTTTATGAAGTGTTGAGTTCTGTTCATGTTAGACAATGTATCTTTTGGATCCTATCAAAATATATATATATATATATATATATATATATATATATATCTTTTTAAGAAATAAGTCATTGACGATTATTCAAAACAATTATGTGACATCATGACAATGATTAAATAAGACAAACTAACGTGATAATGGTGAATTCCATAATTAATTTAGACAGACCTGAGTACCCTCAAAAAAAAAATTAGACAGACCCAAGAAAAGATCTATTGATTTGTTTAATGCTATACACAGGCTGGCTCAAGCTATTTGGGGCCAAAGGTGATATTTTAAAAGGATTTTTTTATTCATTATTTAAATGTCTATTAAATATTAATAATTTTTTATTTAAAATTTATTTTTCTTATATTTTGATGTTCTTATCAAGAATTTTTATATTAAAATCTATTTGAACATCATTATATTTATTTTTTATTCTCAACTTCCTATTGTATCATTTCATTATATTATAACAATTTTTTTATATAAATTTCTTGTTTACTTGCGAGATTAATGAACTAAAGTTTTTATTGTCATAACTGGTTTATTTCTAGTAACAAATTTATTTAGAGATCTTTTTTTAAATTCAATTAATTATTTTTTAATTATGTTGAGCCTAAAAAAACTTAGGGTGGTCAGTGTCACAAATATGTTTTAAGGATAAAAAATCATAATATTTTTAAAATTTATATATAATAATTACTTTTTTTCTAGGTTAGCTAGTGATCAGGCAGGAAAATAAGTGTTATTCAAAGAAGCTGAAAAAGAAAAAAATTAATTAATTTTTTAAATGACACAATATGATTTTGATATTTTTTTTTAAAAATTAGATATATATAGATATATAGATATAGATAGATAGATAGATATATAGAAAGGGAGAAATATGAGATTAGCTTGGAATTAACTTACCTAAAACTACTTAAACTGGTCTACTTAATTAACTAACTAACTATCTGTTGATACCCATTTTCGCGACATATTTCGTACAAGCCTGATTCAACTAAGCCCGACTTCTTTGTGGGCTCAATTTATGTATTATATTATATTTTATTCTTTTAAGTATGGCCCAAGCCCATGTGACTTATTGGGGAAATTGAGGAAGTGTGGTTTGGAGGGTATGGGTTGGTTCCTTTTGGACCTTTTGCATGAGCCCAGCCCATGCATGCTACCAAGTGGGCAAGGGACACTGGTAGTACCTCAGGCTCATGGAAGAGGTCTTGTATCCAAAATTTCCACTCCAAAACAACTTTTATGCTCTGTGTGACTGTGGCCCAAAATTTCTGCCTAAACCATTTTTTTCCTTTAAACATAGTTGGCTCCCATTGGCCAACTCCATTTGCTAACCCTTACTTAAGTGACCCTCCCAATGGTCTGAAATTTCTGACCAAAGGCAACCAGTTAAAGAAAACCCACTTTATTTCCAAAATCATGCTAAAAGCATACCAAACTCTCCCTTAAACAAAAGCAACCTAAGCCAAAACACCAAAATAGTATCATAGGGGATAAAAGCCTCTTCCACTACTCAAAAATCAGTCACTTAGAGCACTCCAAGTTCAATACAAAAGGCCCCAATCAGATTTCAAAATGGGGCAACCACGTTCTATTAAGAGACCTGAAACTTCAGAACCAAACCCCATTCAGCCAGTCAACAATCTCACAATTCCGAAGCGTGGGGGTGGAAATATGAGTACAGGGAAACCTTCCTTCTCTTCCTCACAACCTCTCTCAATTCCATCTTCTGTGTGACTGTGGGTCGAAATTACAGACCTATTATGTTTTTATGGTTTTCTGCACTTTTATTATAAGCATTTTGATTTTCTCTTGTCAAAGCACCATTAACCTTTTGTTCATTATACATTTAGAATTTTGGGCTTGATTCTCCACAATAAACACTTCTAAAGAACCCATGGGGAGATTTGGGTCATTCTTGCATTTTCGGCCCTTGTTGCAAAAATGTCCCCGACACTATCAAACTCCGTCAAAATCATAACTTTATTTAACTTTATTACATTTTTCATGATTTTCATCATGTAAAATTTCTAAATATTTCTAAAATCAAAACAAAATATTATCTGACTTTTATTGACAATTTGAATTGAGGGGAGGGAAAGGGAGTAGAGTAAAGTTGGCCTTAAATTAGCTGCTCATTGAGACCAGATAATTGAGCTTTCTTTGATTTCCTTGCACATACTCCACTACTAAAAAATTAAAAATATCAAAGTTACTGACTTTTTATTCTTTTCATGATTTTCATCACGTGAAAACTCAAAGAATTATTAAAAAAAAATTAAAAATATATATATTATCTGACCATGAAACTTATATACTGAGGCGAAGGCGAAATTTAAACAAATCAAACTGTTGAACAATTTTAGATTCTTTTCATAATGCTTTTTACTTTTTAGCGAATTCTATTCTTTACAATAAGTCAACAACTCTACCTACTGCATTTTGCTTTAGTAGAATTTGATCATAAATACATGCAGTAGTTTCGGGAGGAAAACTCTACCCTCCTTGATTGTAGTGTTCTACTTTGGCCCACTTCTAGTTCCAGGGAAGACTATCCAATGGAGCGAGGTAAATTCTATGCACTTTCGGTGCTCTTTTTCATTTTTGTGTTCACCTCCATTACCCATTTTTCCGAAAGATTATCTGATGGGCCAACTATTTCCAAACATGTGAGACATGTGAATGTGTGGATTCTAATGTCGTGAGCGATTACACATCACTCAACCAGTTTTCAAATAAAGAAAATTGGGGACAGACATTGTCATCACGTAGAAAAATTATAAGGTTCTCATAGTGGACAAGTGACATGGTTCACTATTCCACTAAAAGACTCCCACCAGTTTAAAATTACTGAGATAAAATTTTTTTAAAACAGAAACTAATTACTGACTCAACAGTTTTAAAGAAGTGGTAGTCTTTTAGTAGAATAGTGAACAAGTGATGTGGTTCACCAAAGGACTATATAATTTCTCCATCATGTGAGTGTGTGACTAGGAAAAAAATTCCAACTTATTTTGCTTTTCTATAATATAGAGGCTATTATAAGGAATATTGGTCTACATAATTTGAATTTCTTTTCTTTTTTTGATATAAGGATGTTGTCTCATCAAACTATTTTATTTTCTATCCATATATGAGACACTTCTTGTTCCAAGGAAGACTATCCAATGGAGCGAGGTAAATTCTACGCACTTGGGAAGACTATCCAATGGAGCGAGGTAAATTCTATGCACTTTCGGTGCTCTTTTTCATTTTTGTGTTCACCTCTATCACCATTTTTCAGAAAGATTATCTGATGGGGCAACTATTTTCAAACATGTGAGACATGTGAATGTGTGGATTCTAATGTCGTGAGAGATTACACATCACTCGACCAGTTTTCAAATAAAGAAAATTGAGGACAGACATTGTCATCACGTAGAAAAATTAAAATGTTCTCATAGTGGACAAGTGACATAGTTCAATATTCCACTAAAAGACTCCCACCTGTTTAAAATTACTAAGATAAAAAAAATTTTAAAACAGAAACTAATTACAGACTCAACAGTTTTAAACAAGTGGTAGTCTTTTAGTGGAATAGTGAACAAGTGATGTGGTTCACCAGAGGACTATATAATTTCTCCATCATGTGAGTGTGTGACTAGGAAAAAAATTCCAACTTATTTTGCTTTTCTATAATATAGAGGCTATTATAACGAATATTGGTCTACATAATTTGAATTTCTTTTCTTTTTTTGATATAAGGATTTTGTCTCATCAAACTATTTTATTTTCTATCCACATATGAGACACTTCTTGTTCCAAGGAAGACTATCCAACGGAGCGAGGTAAATTCTATGCACTCGGGAACACTATCCAATGGAGTGAGGTAAATTCTATGCACTTTCGGTGCTCTTTTTCATTTTTGTGTTCACCTCCATCACCCTTTTTTCGGAAAGATTATCTGATGGGGCAACTATTTTCAAACATGTGAGACATGTGAATGTGTGGATTCTAATGTCGTGAGAGATTACACATCACTCGACCAGTTTTCAAATAAAGAAAATTGTGGACAGACATTGTCATCACGTAGAAAAATTATAAGGTTCTCATAGTGGACAAGTGACATAGTTCACTATTCCACTAAAAGATTCCCACCTGTTTAAAATTACTAAGATAAAAATTTTTTAAAACAGAAACTAATTACTAACTCAACAGTTTTAAACAAGTGGTAGTCTTTTAGTGGAATAGTGAACAAGAGATGTGATTCACCAGAGGACTATATAATTTCTCCATCATGTAAGTGTGCGACTAGGAAAAAAATTCCAACTTATTTTTCTTTTCTATAATATAAAGGCTATTATAAGGAATATTGGTCTACATAATTTGAATTTCTTTTCTTTTTTTGATATAAGGATTTTGTCTCATCAAACTATTTTATTTTCTATCAATATATGAGACACTTCTTGTTCCAAGGAAGACTATCCAATGGAGCGAGGTAAATTCTATGCACTCGGGAAGACTATCCAATGGAGTGAGGTAAATTCTATGCACTTTCGGTGCTCTTTTTCATTTTTGTGTTCACCTCCATTACCCATTTTTCAGAAAGATTATCTGATGGGGCAACTATTTTCAAACATGTGAGACATGTGAATGTGTGGATTCTAATGTCGTGAGAGATTACACATCACTCGACCAATTTTCAAATAAAGAAAATTGAGGACAGACATTGTCATCACCTAGAAAAATTATAAGGTTCTCATAGTGGACAAGTGACATAGTTCACTATTCCACTAAAAGACTCCCACCTGTTTAAAATTACTAAAATAAAATTTTTTTAAAACAGAAACTAATTACTGACTCAACAGTTTTAAACAAGTGGTAGTCTTTTAGTGGAATAGTGAACAAGTAATGTGGTTCACCAGAAGACTATATAATTTCTCCATCATGTGAGTGCGTGACTAGGAAAAAAATTCCAACTTATATTGCTTTTCTATAATATAGAGGCTATTATAAGGAATATTGGTCTACATAATTTGAATTTTTTTTCTTTTTTTGATATAAGGATTTTGCCTCATCAAACTATTTTATTTTCTATCCATATATGAGACACCTCTTGTTCCAAGGAAGACTATCCAATGGAGCGAGGTAAATTCTATGCACTTTTGGTGCTCTTTTTCATTTTTGTGTTCACCTCTATTACCCATTTTTCGGAAAGATTATCTGATGGGGCAACTATTTTCAAACATGTGAGACATGTGAATGTGTGGATTCTAATGTCGTGAGAGATTACACATCACTCAACTAGTTTTCAAATAAAGAATATTGAGGACAGACATTGTCATCACGTAGAAAAATTATAAGGTTCTCATAGTGGACAAGTGACATTGTTCACTATTCCACTAAAAGACTCCCACCTGTTTAAAATTATTAAGATAAAATTTTTTTAAAACAGAAACTAATTACTGACTCAACAGTTTTAAACAAGTGGTAATCTTCTAGTGGAATAGTGAACAAGTGATGTGATTCACTAGAGAACTATATAATTTCTCCATCATGTGGGTGTGTGGGTAGGAAAAAAATTCCAACTTATATTGCTTTTCTATAATATAGAGGCTATTATAAGGAATATTGGTCTACATAATTTGAATTTTTTTCTTTTTTTGATCTAAGGATTTTGTCTCATCAAAATATTCTATTTTCTATCCATATATGAGACACTTCTTGTTCCAAGGAAGATTATCCAATGGAGCGAGGTAAATTTTATGCACTTTCGGCGCTCTTTTTCATTTTTGTGTTCACCTCTATTTCCCATTTTTTGGAAAGATTATCTGATGGGGCAACTATTTTCAAACATGTGAGACATGTGAATGTGTGGATTCTAATGTCCTGAGAGATTACACATGTCACGCCCCAAACCCGATACCCGGATTTGTGACCATGACCGGCATGCTAATATCAAGTCTAAACCTGATATTAACAAGAACCAACTTAACTTTTCACAAAATCTTTTACAAAAGCTTTCCTCTTTCTTTTCATTCTTTATATAACTTTTCACTTGACATATAGAGCATCTACAACGTACTCAAAATAATATAATCCACCAATTACTCAAATTATGAATCTCACATAATACATCTCTGAATACTTTGAGGTTGGACCCGTAGGTGTGAGAGGTAGAGCTTGAGAGAGTTTTTTTTCTTTCATTAGGTGTTGGAACCGTGGGAATGAAAAGGGAGAGTATTCTTGACTATTCTAATTGCTTTGAAAGAGTAAAGAGAAGAAATGAGATGGAGCTTTGGTCTTCCTTTTTGGTGTGTGAACCCGTGGACTTGAGAGAGGACTTAAGAGAGCTTCCTAGCTCTTTCCCTAAGAGAAAAGAGAGAAAAGTGAATGAGGAAATTCAGATTTTGCTTGGACCCGTGGGAAATGGAGAGGGAGTGAGCTTCTTGGAAGTTCTATTTGCTTGAGAAAGTCAAAGAATGAATAAGGTGGCACTTGGTGATTGCATGGCCAAGTCTTGGTCATTGGAGTTTGTTATCATGCATGAAAATTTAGCCTTGCATGTGTTGAATTTCCATTGGTTGCATGGGGTGAAAATTCCACAATCACATGTCATGCATCATACTTAATTACAACACCTACAACTATATATATATATATATATATATATATATCATAACTTAACCACTTAATATAGTCCAACACTTATATATATATATATATATGTGTGTGTGTGTGTATGTGTGTGGGTGTATATCTCATAACTTAACCACTAAATATAGTTTTGTACAAACTTATACTTAGTGTGTATATATATACATATAATACAAATAGTCATTTCAATTATTTATAATCTTTACAATTCTTCAACAATGGCATTATAAAATAATATTTTTATTAAATACTCTTCTATTAATTATAAAAAGTAAGTGATTAAAATAATAATTAACCACTTGAACAAATAGATTAATTATAAAATTGGGTCGGGGTGTTACAACACATCACTCGACCAGTTTTCAAATAAAGAAAATTGAGGACAGACATTGTCATCACGTAGAAAAATTATAAGGTTCTCATAGTGGACAAGTGACATAGTTCACTGTTCCACTAAAAGACTCCCACCTGTTTAAAATTACTAGGATAAAAATTTTTTAAAACAGAAACTAATTACTAACTCAACAGTTTTAAACAAGTGGTAGTCCTTTAGTGGAATAGTGAACAAGTGATGTGGTTCACCAGAGGACTATATAATTTCTCCATCATGTGAGTGTGTGACTAGGAAAAAAATTCCAACTTATTTTGCTTTTCTATAATATAGAGGTTATTATAAGGAATATTGGTCTACATAATTTGAATTTCTTTTCTTTTTTTGATATAAGGATTTTGTCTCATCAAACTATTTTATTTTCTATCCATATATGAGACACTTCTTGTTCCAAGGAAGACTATCCAATGCAGTGAGGTAAATTCTATGCACTTTCGGTGCTCTTTTTCATTTTTGTGTTCACCTCCATTACCCATTTTTCAGAAAGATTATCTGATGGGGCAACTATTTTCAAACATGTGAGACATGTAAATGTGTGGATAATGTCGTGAGAGATTACACATCACTCCAACAGTTTTCAAATAAAGAAAATTGAGGACAGACATTGTCATCACGTAGAAAAATTATAAGGTTCTCATAGTGGACAAGTGACATAGTTCACTATTCCACTAAAAGACTCCCACCTATTTAAAAATACTAAGATAAAAAATTTTTTAAACAGAAACTAATTACTGACTCAACAGTTTTAAACAAGTGGTAATCTTCTAGTGGAATAGTGAACAAGTGATGTGGTTCACTAGAGGACTATATAATTTCTCCATCATGTGGGTGTGTGGGTAGGAAAAAAATTCCAACTTATATTGCTTTTCTATAATATAAAGGCTATTATAAGGAATATTGGTCTACATAATTTGAATTTTTTTTCTCTTTTTGATGTAAGGATTTTGTCTCATCAAACTATTCTATTTTCTATCCATATATGAGACACTTCTTGTTCCAAGGAAGATTATCCAATGAAGCGAGGTAAATTCTATGCACTTGGGAAGACTATCCAATGGAGCAAGGTAAATTCTATGCACTTTCGGCGCTCTTTTTCATTTTTGTGTTCACTTCTATTGCCCATTTTTCGGAAAGATTATCTGATGGGGCAACTATTTTCAAACATGTGAGACATGTGAATGTGTGGATTCTAATGTCCTGAGAGATTACCCATGTCACGCCCCAAACCCGATACCCCGGATTTGTGACCATGACCGGCATGCTAATATCAAGCCTAAACCTGATATTAACAGGAACCAACTTAACTTTTAATAAAATCTTTTACAAAAGCTTTCCTCTTTCTTTTCATTCTTTATATAACTTTTCACTTGACATATAGAGCATCTACAATGTACTCAAAACAATATAATCCACCAATTACTCAAATTATGAATCTCACATAATACATCTCTGAATACTTTGAGGTTGGACCCGTAGGTGTGAGAGGTAGAGCTTGAGAGAGTTTTTTTTCTTTCATTAGGTGTTGGAACCGTGGGAATGAAAAGGGAGAGTATTCTTGACTATTCTAATTGCTTTGAAAGAGTAAAGAGAAGAAATGAGATGGAGCTTTGGTCTTCCTTTTTGGTGTGTGAACCCGTGGACTTGAGAGAGGACTTAAGAGAGCTTCCTAGCTCTTTCCCTAAGAGAAAAAAGTGAATGAGGAAATTCAGATTTTGCTTGGACCCGTGGGAAATGGAGAGGGAGTGAGCTTCTTGGAAGTTCTATTTGCTTGAGAAAGTCAAAGAATGAATAAGGTGGCACTTGGTGATTGCATGGCCAAGTCTTGGTCTTTGGAGTTTGTCATCATGCATGAAAATTTAGCCTTGCATGTGTTGAATTTCCATTGGTTGCATGGGGTGAAAATTCCACAATCACATTTCATGCATCATACTTAATTACAACACCTACAACTATATATATATATATATATATATATATATATATCATAACTTAACCACTTAATATAGTCCAACACTTATATATATATGTGTGTGTATCTCATAACTTAACCACTAAATATAGTTTTGTACAAACTTATACTTAGTGTATATATATATACATATAATACAAATAGTCATTTCAATTATTTATAATCTTTACAATTCTTCAACAATGGCATTATAAAATAATATTTTTATTAAATACTCTTCTATTAATTATAAAAAGTAAGTGATTAAAATAATAATTAACCACTTGAACAAATAGATTAATTATAAAATTGGGTCGGGGTGTTACAACACATCACTCGACCAGTTTTCAAATAAAGAAAATTGAGGACAGACATTGTCATCACGTAGAAAAATTATAAGGTTCTCATAGTGGACAAGTGACATAGTTCACTGTTCCACTAAAAGACTCCCACCTGTTTAAAATTACTAAGATAAAAACTTTTTAAAACAGAAACTAATTACTAACTTAACAGTTTTAAACAAGTGGTAGTCCTTTAGTGGAATAGTGAACAAGTGATGTGGTTCACCAGAGGACTATATAATTTCTCCATCATGTGAGTGTGTGACTAGGAAAAAAATTCCAACTTATTTTGCTTTTCTATAATATAGAGGTTATTATAAGGAATATTGGTCTACATAATTTGAATTTCTTTTCTTTTTTTGATATAAGGATTTTGTCTCATCAAACTATTTTATTTTCTATCCATATATGAGACACTTCTTGTTCCAAGGAAGACTATCCAGTGCAGCGAGGTAAATTCTATGCACTTTCGGTGCTCTTTTTCATTTTTGTGTTCACCTCCATTACCCATTTTTTGGAAAGATTATCTGATGGGGCAACTATTTTCAAACATGTGAGACATGTAAATGTGTGGATAATGTCGTGAGAGATTACACATCACTCCACCAGTTTTCAAATAAAGAAAATTGAGGACAGACATTGTCATCACGTAGAAAAATTATAAGGTTCTCATAGTGGACAAGTGACATAGTTCACTATTCCACTAAAAGACTCCCACCTATTTAAAAATACTAAGATAAAAAATTTTTTAAACAGAAACTAATTACTGACTCAACAGTTTTAAACAAGTGGTAATCTTCTAGTGGAATAGTGAACAAGTGATGTGGTTCACTAGAGGACTATATAATTTCTCCATCATGTGGGTGTGTGGGTAGGAAAAAAATTCCAACTTATATTGCTTTTCTATAATATAAAGGCTATTATAAGGAATATTGGTCTACATAATTTGAATTTTTTTTCTCTTTTTGATATAAGGATTTTGTCTCATCAAACTATTCTATTTTCTATCCATATATGAGACACTTCTTGTTCCAAGGAAGATTATCCAATGAAGCGAGGTAAATTCTATGCACTTGGGAAGACTATCCAATGGAGCAAGGTAAATTCTATGCACTTTCGGTGCTCTTTTTCATTTTTGTGTTCACCTCTATTACCCATTTTTCGGAAAGATTATCTGATGGGGCAACTATTTTCAAACATGTGAGACATGTGAATGTGTGGATTCTAATGTCCTGAGTGATTACACATCACTCGACCAGTTTTCAAATAAAGAAAATTGAGGACAGACATTGTCATCACGTAGAAAAATTATAAGGTTCTCATAATGGACAAGTGACATAGTTCACTGTTCCACTAAAAGACTCCAACCTGTTTAAAATTACTAAGATAAAAATTTTTTAAAACAGAAACTAATTACTAACTCAACAGTTTTAAACAAGTGGTAGTCCTTTAGTGGAATAGTGAACAAATGATGTGGTTCACCAGAGGACTATATAATTTCTCCATCATGTGAGTGTGTGACTAGGAAAAAAATTCCAACTTATTTTGCTTTTCTATAATATAGAGGTTATTATAAGGAATATTGGTCTACATAATTTGAATTTTTTTTCTTTTTTTGATGTAAGGATTTTGTCTCATCAAACTATTTTATTTCTATCCATATATGAGACACTTCTTGTTCCAAGGAAGACTATCCAATGGAGCGAGGTAAATTCTATGCACTTTCGGTGCTCTTTTTCATTTTTGTGTTCACCTCCATTACCCATTTTTCGGAAAGATTATCTGATGGGGCAACTATTTTCATACATGTGAGACATGTGAATGTGTGGATTCTAATGTCGTGAGAGATTACATATCACTCGACCAGTTTTCAAATAAAGAAAATTGAGGACAGACATTGTCATCACGTAGAAAAATTATGAGGTTCTCATAATGGACAAGTGACATAGTTCACTATTCCACTAAAAGACTCCCACCTGTTTAAAATTACTGAGATAAAATTTTTTTAAAACAGAAACTAATTACTGACTCAACAATTTTAAACAAGTGGTAGTCTTTTAGTGGAATAGTGAACAAGTGATGTGGTTCACCAAAGAACTATATAATTTCTCCATCATGTGAATGTGTGACTAGGAAATAAATTCCAACTTATATTGCTTTTCTATAATATAGAGGCTATTAGATTTTCATTACAATAAATTCCATATATTGCAACGACTTATATATTGCAACAATTTACTTTAAAAATCTCGTTGCAATGGTTTTTTTTAATTAAAAAAAAAAGAAAAAAGCAATAGGTTTAAGCAACACTAGATTTTCATTGCAATAAATTCCATATATTACAAATATTTATATATTGCAACAATTTACTTTGAAAATCTCATTGCAATAGGTTATTTTTTTATTAAAAAAAAAAAAAGGCTTATGCAACACTAGATTTTTGTTGCAATAAATTCCAGATATTGCAACGAGTTACTTTGAAAATCTCATTGCAGTAGGTTTTTTTTTTTATTAATTTTTTTAATTTTAAAAAAAAGGAAGACATGTGTGGTGAGAGAGAAATATTGAGATGAGAGGGAAAAAAAAAAAAAGGGATAGACATGGGTGAGAGAGAGGAAATTAATGAAAAAAAATAGCGCCAATTTCTCAAATTTTCCCACTACTCAATTACTCACCTCTATTACATCAACAAAATTTGATGTGAAATAAAAATTTAACCTATTACAATAATATAGTTCGATGTGAAATAAAAAATTACCTATTGCAACAACATATCTCAATGTAAAATAAGAGTTACGTATTACAACAACACATTTTAATATAACATTATAATTATTGCTATAATCTCATATTGATGTAATAAATTTAAGTTACTATCACAAAAAAAAAAAAAAAAAAAAAAAAAAAAAAAAAAAAACCTAGAGATGTAAAAGTATGTCTTTTTTCTTGTAGTGAGAATACTAATGAGGAGGCCATTCCATGGGTATTCCAAATCGAGGTTGGCCGTTGATCAGGTGATAAGACAAATAAAATCACTCCTTGACTGTCTGGTAAGTAGTAAGACTGTCCAGCCTCTGCCATCTGCTCTTACTGCACTCTTTGCCGTTTCTTCTCTACAAAACCTTCCCAAGGTCAACATAGCAGTTTTTTTTTTTTTTTTGAAAATAACTATAAAAGCCAAACTATTTTGTTAGTTAGCACAGTTTGAAAACTATTTAGGTATCTAACAACTCAAGTCTTTCAAACTCGAATTCACTGTAGCAAATTGAATTTTAAAGACTCGATTTTCATGAGGTGTATAGCTGAGGTGGATCAAAAAATCCATGTGAAACTTGAGTCTCCCTCCTATGAAAACACAGACCTGCAACAGAAAATCTCAAAAAACAACACAAACCCACAACATTTCACAGACCCGCAACAAAACTGAAAACACAGGCCCACAACAAAAAAATCTCAGAAAACAACACAAACCCACAACAAAAAAACAATAGAAAATATTCCAAATCCTAGAAAACAACACAAACCCACAACAGAAAAACAATAGAAAATATTCCTCTGGTGCCGAGATTGTCAAACCCATGGCGCTCCGATGCCGAAATCGTGATTTTTGGGTTTGGATTTTTACTCTGATTGAGATCGTGATTTTTGGTTTGGGATTTTGAGAAATGGGTTTGGGATTTTGAGAAACGGATTTAGATGAAGAATGAAGAACTGTCTTGGGTTTTTGGGGCTTGGAAGAAGGGAGTGGGACGGCAAATTGAGAAAGAAAATGACAGTAGATGGAGAAAGAAAAGAAAAGGACGGCAGATGGAGAAAGAAAAGAAAAAAAAATGAAGGAAGAATATGACGGAAATTAATCGAGTCTTTAAGACTCGATTTCCACGTGGATTTTTTCATCCACCTCAGCTACACACCTCATGGAAATCGAGTTTTTAAAACTCGATTTGCTATAGTGAAATCAAGTCTAACAGACTCGAGTTGTTAGATACCTACATAGTTTCAAAACTATGCTAACTAACAAAATAGTTTGGCTTTTATAATTATTTCAAAAAAAAAGAAACCAACATAGCATTCTTTAGGATGTCTAATTTTTTTTCCTTTAAACTGCTAAATCGATGAGGGTTCTTTTTAGGTTATTATTGTTAATTGATGGGTTGATTCTCTTAATTTCTTGGAATGCTTTTGTTTCTTCTTTCATAAGAGGGACAACCCAAAAAGAGACTAGGATAGAGGGAGATCTCCCACCACCATTAGACCCAGTATCTTTCTTTGGATGCTTTGGTCTCAAATTATCATCTTTACCTTTTGTTTTGATGACACTGGGAGTGTTACCATTGATTTTAATAGTTAGATCTGAAAGTTTACTTCTTACCTTGTAATTTTGTTGAAATACAGATTTGTTGAGTTCTTTGCAAAATTAACACTTGGGTAATCTTTCACAAGAGTTTTTGGAACAAACTAATAGGTTAGAATAGCCTGATTTTCCTTCTATTTATTTCATATATTGTATTAGATTTTGTCCATTTAGTGTATTTGTGTTTGAATTGGCTTTGATTTGCTTGTTTTAGCTAGCTTTTTTATTTACAGATTGATTTTAATAGTCAAATCTGAATTCTTAAGGAGTGTAGCTTGCAACATGTTTTCTTTGAGAATGCAGTTGAAATTCCAATGTCTCATTAGTTTTAGTTTCACCAGTTACATAATTTATGGTAATTTTTTTATGGATCAAACCTTTCTGCACTTTTGTTATCAATTATAATTTATATAAACATGCCGTTGTATTTTAAAAAGACATCCCACACCACCTTTTAATATTTTAATAGAATTAAATCTTATATGCACGCATAAATTTTATCAAAGCGATTTATATTGGAACGGTGTTTTGGAGGTTAGATCGTATCAGACTGGCTATTTTCTCAATTTAATGTCATTATCCTACTGTTGAATTACCTTTTAAATGGAATACCACCATAGGTGTTCAAATGATATTTCCGTTAAGTATTTCGGCGGCGGCTGTGTCGTGGGTGCCTGGCGATTGGCCTACAACAATGCATTAAGTTAGTATTTAAGGAACATTTGTAGTTTTTTGATATATATATATATATATATATATTAAAAAAAAATAATAACAAAAAAACAGCTGCGCGCCTACACCAATGCATTAAGTGAGTAGTTTTTAAGGAGCATTTGTAGTTTTTTGTTTTTTAAAAAAACCTGCCCTCTCTCGCGACTGCCATTCTCCCTAATTATCTACCAAAATCAAGGTTTCATAACATTTTTCAATATTATTTACACGTAACATTGCATTGTTATATTAACTTGACTGTTTTCTAATATGCAAAATGATCCCACAGATTATGCGGGGTAAATGCTTGTTTTAATAAATACGTATATGCAACTTATTACCAAAGATTGTATAATAAAATGAAAACACTAAAACCATATGGAGTTTTAGAAAAGCCATTGCACTTATCTTGTACAAGTCTTCTCAACTCTTGGTTCAATAGAGAGTCATTCAAATTTCACAGCATCCATGAAGTCTAGATGAAAGCCAACTAAAGAAGTACAAGCATCAGACGAGACCTATATAGATTATAACATATAACATATAGTATGTAACTAAACAGCCCTTGGTCATACCACCATGGGATGTGGCTTATTAGGTAGAAGTCCTCATGTTGTTTCATATAATACTTGGCAAGTCTTGCACAGTTAAAGACTTCAAGTGGTGGCGTTTCAATAAATATATTGTGCCCATGATCATAGTCTCATCAAGGTCTTAGTGGTACACATGGTATTAGTCATTACCATCACATGTGCGTTAGATGATTAGTTCACACCGAATACCTCGTTTTATTAAAAAAAAAAAGGCTTATGGCGCAACTCTACTAGTACGTTGAAGACAAACACTACAAGGACATTCACTTTCATTGGGCCTCATTTTGGACACAACTCCTAGAACTAACTAGGAAGTTTCAGACGGTAATGGTGCCGATACGAGAGGAAAGATGGTAACACTAGGAAAACAATCACCCAAAGCCAACCAAAAGCCACATCCCAAACATACCCAACATGCCCACAAGCCCACCGAAACAAAATGGGAAAACACAAAAAGGCCCATAATTCACACCAAATTACCCAACCCTGAGCCCAGCCCACATCTCTAATCCTTTCATCAACTAAGCTCTAGTACTGATTCAAAGGAACCATGCAATACAACAGAACTAACTGAGCAAGTAATAAGTAGATTGATAGTTAGATACGTATGATATTTTTTTTTTTTTTTTTTTTTTGATTGAGATACGTATGATATTATGATGAAAAAGAAGAAGATAAATTTGATATACACTCAACAATAAAAAGGATAAGTATGATATGATATATTGTTTGAAGGAATCAAACAAATAAAAATGAGGCACTCACGGATTTTTTTTTAATTAAAAAGAAGAAGAAGATAAGTATGATATAATACTCACGGCATTTTGTTTGGATAAAAGAGTAATAGATTCACGCCGCTTTTAGTTTTTAACAATAATTCAAATTCAAATTTCTTATATCATGACATTTTTTAAATACAAATCAAACTCATCTCTCTCATTATGCTGTAACTCAAAGTAGTTGACCCATAACTAACAAAAAACAATCACATGGCAATAAATCTCTATTGCTTCTATCATTCCATATTTTCATTTTTTTTCAATGCAACAACATCATTTGATAGTTGAGTTGGCAAATTTTTATTGATTTTTATTTAATGTCACTTTTTGGTCTTGTGCCAACAATCTGCCACGTTAAAAATTGTGAAAAATTTTGTTAAAATTTGTTATATTTATAGGCTTTCTATTTAAAGGGGCTTATTATTTGTGAACATAATTGGCTGAATTTAGTGGGTTGGATTTAACAGTTTTGGGCTGGGCTTTGAGAATGGCGAGAGACATGGGTTCGTTTATGAGTGATCTGGATTCTGGGTTGAGAGTTCAAGTGGAGATTTTGGGCTTAGTGGTAATTTTTGGATTGGGTTGGAGCAAAGAAAAATGTAATGTTTTACTTTTGAGCTAATGTTTGGATGTGTGTCTAGGCTTGGGCTTGAGTTCTTTAAGAGCTTTAAGTGAGGTTTCAGGTTGGCTTTATGGTGGAATGGGTTTAATTTTGAGATTGGACTTGAATTGAATGGGTTTAATTCAAAATGGGTCAAGAGGTGCGCCAAGGCTAGTGTGGGTTGGGTTTGAAATAAGAATTTTAAGTGAGATTAAGTTGGGTTTGTTTTAAGTGGCCAAGCATGGGCCATGTTTTCAGATGGGTTTTTGACAATGGGTTTTCAAGAGGATCAAGTTTGAGCTATTGTTTTTTAGAATACTAGTTCGGAAGCACGTGCAAGGCACGTGTAAATTACTATTAGAGAATATTAATAATAAATAATATTATGATTCTCTCACATTAGTTTTTAATTTTAATTAATTTCTCTATATCATTTAGAACGAGCACTAATAATTTATATGCAACAGTAGCTTGGTGTGCATGATGTGCATGAGAGATCAATGTTTCAAAGTTAGCCAGAAATCTACACTTCCTACAACATATAATAGTGAGCAAATACAAAACCTCTAAGCTTAACTGAATCTAAAGATGCTATCATTGATGCTTGAGTGGTGTCAATAAATGGAATATTTGAGCTTTGCCTAGAGGAGTAGACTCAGATCTCTTTGTTTTTACTAATCTTTTTGTTGGTCTGCAAAGGTAAAGTCATATTAGATTCTAGAGAAAAGATAAAGCAACAGGAATAAGATTATGAATATAACATAAATAAATGTCAGGTAAGTTGAACAAAAATATTTAAGTGCTTAAATAAAAAGCATGTAATATTACACAGCATTATGAAAAATGAACTTACAAAAATGAAATAGGACCTAAAGAATATAGAATGTATTTCTTTTAAACTTGTAGCTTCAATCTCACCCTTAAACCAGATCAAATATTAAAATAAGATTAAACTTCAAAGTCATAGAAATTGATATACATGATGAAATAAACAAATATACACCATGCATAATAGATTGAAAAAAAAGTTATAAACACTCTATCACATTCTAATTAAGTTTCTATCACCTTGTTTCTTTAAAAAAAAAAAAAAAAGTTTCTACCACCACAGAACCATTCACAGATCAGAATCCACCAAAGAGCTTGAAGATTAACTATCCAAGGTAATTTTTAAGCATAGGATTTCATTGAATTTTGGGGTCTGTGGGGAAACAAGGCAAAAAAGGGATAAAGGAAATGGACTAATATCAATACCCAACAATAGAGTACAAACTACAAAGAATGTTAACCCCTAAGAATAAATCCCAAATAGTAATGTTAATCTCTACAGATGTTTCAATACCCAACATGTTGTTGAAAAAGCCATCAACCAAAAGATACATAGACTGATAATGCCACAAATATTGAAAAATATTCAAAGAGAACCAAAAAAATAAATAAATAAATAAATCAATGTAAGTAAAACAGAAACAAGAATCACATGGACTGTGGAATTTGAAAAGCATTGGATGTTTTCTTTAAAACCTAAAGCAATAGCAACAGAGTACAGAGACTGAGAATCAATACGACAATACCTTAATAGCAATGAAACTTTATATCATGAAAAAAAAATGCCCCAAATAAGTTACAAATATCAAACATTTCCTTTTCTCTATGTTCAATTTGTCAGCAACTAATCAAATATTATAAACTAGAAATCAATGATCCAACTTAATTTTTGAGCAAAAAAGGAAGTGTGGTTGCTTGAGTTGAGAGCTGATGAAAACCTTATCTCTAAAGTTTTTCATCTCTGTATAAAATACAAAATCCCTCTGTCAGATATACTGTCATTACACAACAACTCATTAGAAAAAGTGTTAATTCCGATTTTATAATCTCTAAACCAAAACCTACCACTAAAAAGATATCTTTCATAGCAGTCATTCAACTTGCACATTTTTATACAAATTTAAATAATACTCATTGAACAAATTGAATAAGAAATCTTATACAACCAATATATAAAATGCACAATCATTAAATATTTGATATCCAATATCCAAAGGTACTTACTTGCTTCCTAATAACTTGAAATTACTCCAATTTTATTGCATCCAAATATTGAAGAAACTACAACATAACAAACATTAAGGGTGATTATTATTTCCTGATTATCCAAATAAATACCTTTTACGACATAAATTAAACTGATATTAAAAAAAACAAAAATAAAAAGTCCCAACACGGTCCACAAGAAGAGACACAATACATGTAGGATTTTTACCTTAGAGAGGATATAGAGATGTGGCTGAAAGGACATATTGTTTGGACTAAAGAACTAAAATTCCAAACAATAAATCTAATTCGCGAGGTAATCCATCAACTATAAAACCCAATGGCAATATCATCTATACTAATCCAACCAATAATTGCGCATGCATGAAAGAAATTTATAATAATAATGGGGATTGAGTGAGTGAGTGGGCTACTCAATGGAGGAGGAAATATGGGCTGATACTATTCTTCTTCTTCCCAGACTTTCTCCCTCTTTATGTATTTGTCTCATTTTCCCTATCTTTCGTCTCTATCCATTCTCTCTCCTCATATTTATGGGAGTAATTAGAGACCACAATTCTTATCTTTTGACTTCCGTATCTATCAAAGCAAGTGCAGTGGATAAGTAAAAAAAATGTGAACAAAAAGACAAAACAACCCTCAGAAAGAGCAAAATCAAAACGCATCACGCATGACTCATGCCGTTTAATCCTTTCTATAGTCGTTTTGCCTAACACAAACACCTCAGTTGTCCTTTTTTACATAGAGTATAGAAATGACAGAAGTTAGAGCTATTATTGTGAATCGGGTTGGTGTAATATTTTATTGGATACTCTTGTAGCCTAACGATTGAGTTCAATTTAGCAACTAATAAGCAAAGTTATCAAGATCAAAATCCTACATAGAATCAGTGAAAGGGTTCGACAATTAGATTGTAGGATCAACACGACGACCATAAAATCCTACTTTTAGATTAAAAAATATTTATAATTATAATTCATAATATATGTTAAATAAATATTTAACAAAAAATAATTTTTGACACAAATCTATATTATAATAATAATAATAATAATAATAGATGAAGTTAAGAGAAACTCAAATTAAAACTCTAAATTAGAGTTCTAATTTTGCGCCATGTGTCATAAATTATTTATTCTTAAAAAGTTTTATTTATTAATTTTAGAATCACATGTGAGACCATATCATAAATATTTATCCAAGTGAGTTATTAAGTAAAAAAACCAAAGAGTCTAGAATAAATGAATCGTAAAAAAAAAGAAAAAAGAAAAAAAGTGCTCCACAATAATTAAAAAAAAATGGACAATTTACATTTTATACTTAATAATATCCTTACAAAATTATTTAAAAAAATAACAAATATAAAAATGACTATCGATAGTATTTAAATTATATTATGCATCTTATTGTATATTTTTAAGTTTATCCATGCATATGCATGAGTTTACAAGCTAGTTACTAATAAAAGGAAAAGTTTCAAGTTACAAATACATAAACAAAGTTTCAAATTCAAAATTTCATTTACAAATACCAAGTTCTAACACTAAAAAAATACATAATGTCTCACAAAAACAACCCAAAACAAATAACAACATATAATGTCACACATAAGCATCACAAAGCAAACAACAATATTTGAAAATTAGTATGAAAAATAAAATATAAAAAATATGTACTTTGAAGAAAAGTAACCCAACGGTCAAATTGTCCACATTCTGTCTTATGCCTTGTTATGCTAAGATTTAAGAGTGATATTACAACTATAAGCTATTTACAAATTGATATTTTAATTTTTAAACACAAAACAAAAAAGAGTAATTCAATAGTTTATTTATTATATTATTATTTTAAAAGATATTTATTATATTATTGATGGGATACTATTTTATTTTTTTATAAAAAAAAATTAGTAGTAGATAGTTATAGCATTTTCTGAAACACCAAGAAAATAAGTCAAGGTATTCCACCAAATATGAGTCACGCAACAACAATAACAACAAGAAGAACTAGAACTACAGCAATAACACTATCACATCAAATTTGAGGTACATCAGTAAATAGTAGATGACTTTACTCACTATCTTTGCCATAGGCTAATGTTATTATCCGAAGACTAGCAACCTTACTGTACAAATTTTTATAAGTTATAAGAATATGAGAAAGTAATAAACTGATATTAGCAAGATTGACCAAAATATACAAGACACATGCAACTCACTAAATTGATATGTTCTTGATCAAACCTTCACACCGTTTTTATTGATATCAAAATTGTTATTTTAAAATTATAAAAGAGAATGGTCAAAAAACTTTGACGAGAATTGGATTTTTTTTTTTTTTTTTTTTTTTTTTGGGTAAGGATCAACATAAATTACAACCCTAGTGAGTGCATCAATTAACCCCATTACACACCTCACTAAGAGCAGTACTAAAGCTATACAAATTAATCAATGGCCTCAAGTCCTCAACTCAAGCACACACTAACCCACCAGGCCTAATCAGTAGGGTACAATTTGAACCTAATAAAGCCCATCACTGAAAATTTGAAGCCCCGCAAGCGTAATCCAGCACCCTTCTCTTAATTAAAATAATAAATAAAAGTAAGCCTGCTAAAAGCTGCTCCCCTTTTAAAACCCAAGCTCAAAGTTTACCCAAAACTTACACAGCCCAGTCAGAAAATCCATAATATAAAACCCAATTCATATTATCCATAATATAAATCATTTTGGGCTGTGTAAATCCATAATCCTTCACCTCAATTTTCACCCAAAACTTACACAGCCCAGTCAGAAAATCCTTCACTAACAATCAGTTAAAATTCTTTTAGAGCATTTGCATAAAGCTTGTATAATAGAAAATATCATATTTTAGCATGCAAAATTTTGTAAAAATACTTGGTTGCTACAATAATTATGTAAATTTATTATGACACTATGCATTTTGCATTTAGTTTTCTATTCTTTATTTACGTATCCCAAGTATGAAGGGAGAGGATAGATGATGGTTTTGTATGTGAAGAAAGAAAAACAATTAAAAAAATTATGAAACTTTGATATTTTAATGAAATGTAGTATATAACAAATAATCTGATATGAAATTTTTTTAAAAATGAGTATGTAAAATACAAAAATGTGTTTCTTATGCTAAAATAAATATAAATTTTTCTATAAACTGAAACAATACTCTTACTCTTAGATAAAGCTTTTCAAAGAGAATGTGTATACCAAGGTCACTGAGTTGAACACTTGAACTTTGAATTCTGTAATTCTTAGAGCCCAATTTGGAAGCCCATTATATATGATTAGGTTTTTTATGATTTATTTATATTAGATTCCTCGTTTTCTACACTAAATTAATTTATTTGTCACAAAAATTAAGAAAACTTAGATTAGATAGGACACGTGACTCAAAATTAAACTCTAATTGAATTCTAATTTTTACATTAAATTAACTCACTTGGCACAAAAATTTAAAATTTAAATTATATGGGACACATGACACAAAATTAGACTCTAATTGAATTCTAAATGGATTTTCTCTCAACTTTACCCATTAATATATATATATATATATAGATTATCAACACACATACTAAGTTTCATATTAATCGAATGCTATTTATTATTCGATTTAGTAACCCATCTTTTTTATGCACAATTTTAATTACAAAAACATAAAATTTAAATATTTAATTGATGATATAACTATTAATCTCATATCATACTAACAATTTGCAAGCATGTAAACTAGAGCATAAGTAAAAAATTTAATTCAATTGTGGATTTCCTCTGACATAAACATTTATATTAATTGTGTGCATGAATTGGATTGAAGGGTTTTTTTTTTTTTTTAATCAGCCCATCACATGTATAGAAATCAGCGCCCTCAATTCAAACACACTAACCCACTAGTCCTAATCCATAGGGTCCAATCTGAACCAAATAAAGCCCAGCACTCAAAATACAAAAGCCACGAGCAATCCAACCCATAGGTTTCTATAAACCCTGCACACTTTTGTTATTAAATAAAAATTTAAAATAAAAATTAAAACTAAGCCCAAAGAAAACTGCACCCCTTTTAAAACCCAATGCTCAATTTTAACCCAAAACTTAAGCAATCCAATCTGAAATAATTCATTAAACCCAAGTCAAGCCAAACCCAAAATAAAAGAGATTAAATTCTATTAGAACATGGTGTAAAATCCATATTTTATCCCACTAATTTCAATATGTCACATCATCTTATCATATATTTAAGAATAAACACAATCACACTCAGTTAATTCTAATACCCATAAATATAAATCCAACCAAATTGGGAATTTATTGAGATGTTATTAGGTGTGATAGGATATATTAAATTTTAAGTAAAATACTAATATGGTAATCACTTATTAGATGGTGTGAAACATAAGTTTTACACCCTATCTTTACAGAATTTAATTTCAGAATAGAAATATACCATTAGCCCATTCTAAACCCAAAATTAAATTCATAATATACAATGCAAGCTCAAGTAGTTTATAACCGGTAAAAAATAAAGCTTGTTGAGGAAACTTTTGACACAACAAAAGGCCCATAACATGTAAATATGGCTCATGAAATTCAGCCCAAGAAGCCATCGGTTCAGCCCACACAAGTGGCATAGTCCACTTTAAAACCAAATGCTCAATTTTAACCCAAAACTTAAGCAATCCAATCTGAAATAATTCATTAAACCCAAGTCAAGCCAAAACCAAAATAGAAGAGATTAAATTCTATTAGGACGTGGTGTAAAACTCATGTTTTATCCCGCTAATTTCAACATGTCACATCATCTTATCATATATTTAAGAATAAACACAATCACACTCAGTTAATTCTAATACCCATATATATAAATCCAACCAAATTGAGAATTTATTGAGATGTTATTAGGTGTGATAGGATATATTAAATTTTAAGTAAAATACTAATGTGATAATCACTTATTAGATGGTGTGAAACATAAATTTTACACCCTATCCTTACAGAATTTAATTTCAGAATAGAAATATACCGTCAGCCCATTCTAAACCCAAAATTAAATTCATAATATACAACGCAAGCTCAAGTAGTTTATAACCAGTAAAAATAAAGCTTGTTGAGGAAACTTTTGACACAACAAAAGGCCCATAACATGTAAATATGGCTCATGAAATTCAGCCCAAGAAGCCACCGGTGCAGCCCACACAAGTGGCATAGTTCACAAACGATTCAAGTTGACACCCATAATTTGGGCTGGACTTAACAATAAGATAAACACTTTTAATAGGAACCAGCCTCATTATATGTGCTCTACATGTTCGATGAGACTTCTTTTATTTTGAGTTTAATATAATTTTTTAATTTGAATTTATTTATCATTAGTGAGGTTACACTGGAAGGGATTTTTATAAAATTAAAATTTAGGATTTGAAATTGAGTAAACTGTTGGATTAGTTTTAGGGAAAAAAAAATGTATCAAACGTATACAAGATATGTTTAGATAGAGAATATGCTATTTTTTAGTAAATAATTTCTTTGGTAATTTTTTTTTTTTAATTTTATTGAATTACAATTTTAACCATATTTTTTATTTTTTAAGAATAAGAATTATCTAATTTGATTAGGGGTATTTTGGACATTTTTTAAAGTCATAAACTAACTTTCTAAATCCTGTTAATATATAGAAATTAAGTATTACCTTGTTATTCTTCTAACCTCTGTGAAATTCTAAAATTAACAAGAAAACCTCTGAACTCATCCCCTTATGGGCTGAACTTAACAAATCCCAACCTCCAAATCATATGATATGTTTACCCCCCCCCCCCCCCCCCCCCCCCCCCCAAAGGGGAATTGTGGGAAGCACTACTCCACATCCTCAACAGAGGAAGCAATCACTAGAATTTAGCATTGCAGTCTTATTAATTACATTCTTCACAAATCTCACTTTCTATTCATTGCACCCCTTTCCTATAGTGTTTTAATGAATGAAAGGCTCGTCCCTACCTTTTGCTCCATCATATATGCTCCACCTTTAACTGTCTCACCAATCAACTTGTTAAGAAACTTGAAAGTTGACCCTTCATTGCCACCAAAGTATCTTTATTAATGTTCATAACTCCATCTCTTAGCAATATCCATAGTGTCAAGTATCTAGCTGACTTAAAAAAATCAAATTGCTTCCAAGTTTGAGTATATCTAGCAAAACTCGGCTACTCCAACTGGAAAATTATGCTTTTTGTTATCATTCTTGGGAGATTTTGAACAATAGATTATATCTGTAAGTCATATCTAGTCTCTAAGAATCAACATTAGTTTTTCTTAAAAAAAAAAAAAATATCAATCTTAGTTACATAGATAAAATATGACTAGAAAGTATTTTATAATTCATTTGATGATTTTGTAGATTATTTTAGTTTTAATTGTAACCAAAATTTCATATGAATGTGGGATTAGCTACTTTGTCATTTATTTATTCTTTAAAAAGTTGTAATAAGTCATGCTAATTCTATCATTCTTTCTTCTTCTTCTTTTTCTTTTCTTTTTTTTTTTTTTTTTTTTTTTTTTTTAAATCAAACTAAGTTTTTCATTCATAGTCAAGAGTTTTATAACCTAATTACCATTTTTTCATGTACAAAGTGTTTGAAGATCCAAGAAAATGATATAAGGCTACAATTGTGAAATCTACTGTTGCTTCATCATGTGCTCCTCACAAAGCCATAGCATAATTCTCTCTCTTGCTCACTCCGGAAATATCTTCAAAACACTTCTCGTACTTCCTCTAGAAGCTTCCCTAGACAATTAAATTTCAGCCACAATTTGCCTAAAGTTCTAGAAGCTGCCTTGACAAAGAAATAAGAAAAAGGGATCGAGAAGTACAGAAACCGAAAACTTGTAGAATCTGACAGAAAATAAATGAAGCTAGCTTGGAGCCAAGGAGTTCCCACATGCGTATATTAGCATAATCACCAAGCCATAGTTAAGAGAGTCCATGTGTCTTACAAAAGAGAAGTGTGTATGGTGGAGCGGTGTCCCTCGAGTCAGTTGCCGTGTGTGTCCAAGTGATAACACACTCGTGGAACAAGTGGAGCTCAAAAAAAAAGCACAACATGAAAGAGAACAAACAAAATTTTATTTCAAAATAATGATAACACACTTGTACATATATAGCACAACCTATACATACTCACTTAGACATACACGGCTACTCACTTGATGGACACTACACCATACACACTTCACTTTTGTAAGACACATGAACACTCTTAACTAAGGCTTGGTGGTTATGCTACTTCCAATCTTCCATAGACATGGGGAACACCTTGGTTCCGATTTATACTTGCTGGAGGTCAGTTAAGTAACCGACATTGAAGCTTATTTCTTTCACAAGGCAGCTTCTAGAACTTTTAGGCAAATTTTGTCTGAAATTTAATTGTATAGGGAAGCTTCTAGAGAGAAATATTTTGTAGATAGAGGGTGGGAACTGGTGTTGCCATAAGCTTATGGTCAGACCCATGGCTCCATTCCACTACTCACCCGAAAATTCTTTCTCCCATCGTACTAGAATTCACAGAAGCATAAGTTGGTTTTCTCATCAACTCGATTTCCAAGCAGTGGGATGTTGTCTTGCTGCCAATCTGATCCAGTTCATTCCACTTTGTCAAAATCCGTTTGAAGACAAGCTCATCTAGCCCTTCACTCAATCTCGTGTTTTCACAATGAAATCAGGCTACAAATTTCTATCTCAAGGAATGGAGTCTTCAGGTCCTAGCACACTGCATGAGGTGCAAGCTGTTTGGAAGAAGGTATGGGGTCTACTGGTCCAAAGCAAGATTTTTATTTATTTATTTTATTTTATTTTATTATGGAGCTTTCAATACTGTATTTTGTCCGGTCCCAATTAACACATCAAAACAATGATAAAAATTCAAAAAAAAAAAAAAGAGTGAAAATCATGATTTTTAAAGCTAAAAAGGGGTAATAAATAAACGCAATACAATCAAGCAAAGAATCAAAAAAGTTGCAACAATTAAATCCGTTTTGATAAGAATTAAGATCAAAATCCCTAATTGGGGATGGTCAAAAAGTTTGATTTTTTGATTAGGTCATCAGATCAAGCTAAATTTTGGACCATCTCATAAGTCATATTTTTCCCTATAAAATTACAATTTAGTAATTTACAGGCCAAAATTGGAATTAAAACGGATGAGATATCAATACACTCTGGAACCATGATTAAATGTTTCACTTTTTTGAGATAGAGTCATTTTCCACTAAAGTCTTGTGGAAAAAACTTTCTCTCACGGAAGTCAAAAAATAGTTTTTCAATTTATTTTAAGGTTACTACAAAATATAAGAAAATGAGATAGTTATCTAGATTCTTTTTTTTGAAAAATGAATCATTTTCTATAAAATGTTAATGTTGAAACAAATGGAGATTCTTTTGTAATTTGTTTATATAATTATATCACTTCCTTTATAAAGAATTTTATGGAGAAAGTCTTAAAAATTGAATCCATGTATCACTTCCTTTATAAATAATTTTATGGAGAGTCTTAAAAATTGAATCCACATTTCAATATATTAGATCTTTCCATAATATATTTTCTTAAATGAATTCTTTTTAATTTCTATTATATACCAAAAGTCCTCTATAAATAGTTTTTGAGTTCAGTTCACAGTGATTCTGCATATTTATATTGAATTGGAGAGGTAATAGATTTTGAAAAAAATGATTATTCTTGTGGTTTTGTGCCTATGTTTGACTAGCTGTTATCAAGTGAAGGAACACGAATTATATCCAAATAAGAGGACTTGAAGTTGGAAAGACAACTCAAGTTCATCAACAAACTTCCTCTTTAAAGCATTCAGGTATTAGGGTTTTTTAGATTGATCTTCATTATTTTTATATGTTGCAATATTGTAATGTATTCTACGAGTCAAAAAATGAATGTGACACGAAAGATTATCAAACATATAGATTTAAACATTCCATTTAGAGTATATGTGTTCTTCTTGTTGTCATTATTTTAATTAATTGTGGTTCAGATCTCACCCTCGCCCCCTCCCCAAAATCATAATAATAATAAAGTATCTTTACAATCACGATTATCTTCTTCTTCTTCTTTTTTTCTATTGTAAATATTCAGTAAATTATGGAAGCCCTATTATTTTGTATAGAACTTGTTTTGAATCTGTACATCTTTTATTTTGTAGACAGAGTTTGACCATCCTTTGTTGAAAGATCACAAAATCCAGGTAACTGAGCAATGATCAAATCTATTTATTCCCATATCAAAAGAAATAAACAATTGGTTATATATATATATATATATATATATAATTGATTGTTTAGAAATTAAAACAATATTATTGTTTAGAAATTTTATTCAAATAATGAATTTATTGAAAGAATAGGACACTCAAATTGATCTATTGACTATTTAGTATTTACTCAAGTTCAAAAGCAAAAAATTTAAAAGCGCAAAAGATTAGCAAAAAAAAAAAAATTAAAAGCCCATAAAATAAAAGTGCAAAACTGAAGGCAATTATGGTTATTTGATCAAGATAACTCAACATAAAAAAAATTAGACCATTTGAATTCGCTATTTCTAAAATATTTGTTATTTTTCTAAAAAATCATTTGTTTTTCATAGTTTAAATAGTTTTTTTTTTCCAATTTTTCTAATCTTTCATACAGATTCAAAATTTTGTATGGTTCATTGGATTTACATTAGTATGAGTATATGCTAACATTTGTAAATGTAATAACAAATGAATTATTAGTACAAGGAGATGTACAATAAAGATATAGAATGATTCAGTGGCAACTCCAGGAAATTTTTTCAGGGTGTTCCTCAATAAGCATAAATTACATAATTTAATAAAAAGAAAATTTTATATATTGACAACAACAGCAATAAAAAAATATGCAAATACATAAAATTTACAATTGCCTTTTACGAGTTTTCATATTTTGAAATCGTTGCATAATAGTCTCATTATCAATGCTACAAGCTACATCTTTTTCAGTATATACAACCAAGCAATCATTCATACATTGATCTCCCATTCGATTGCGCAGTTCATTCTTTATATATTTCATTGTTAAAAAACTTCTTTCTATTGTTGCAGTAGCAACTGGAAGGGTCAAAGCTAGCTTTACAAGTAAGTAGACTAATGGATAAGTCTCGTATTTTCTTGTGCTCACTAACTTTTCAGCAAGTTCACTAACTCCTTGAAGCTCTAAAAAGAAGTCATTGCTGCGCATATCAAAAATGTAATTCTGCAGTTGAGAGTCAAGTGCCAAAATATCTGTCCTAAGAAAACCAGAAGGATAAAACTTAGCTAGACATATCAACTTTTCCTTATCGAAAGCCACAAATGAATTACTTGGATTCAAGCAAGCCATACAAAGTAGCAAATCGGTATTCGCCTCAGAAAAGCAGTTGTTAAGCTCTTGAAGTTGCATATCTATGACTGTGTAAAATAGCTCAACACGATAATGATGTAAATTTGAATTATTTTGGGTGTTGCGTCGCGGCCTCCCACTAACTACAAATATCGCTTCCATGTCCGAGATAGGAATATCATGTGAGGTACAAAATAAAGATAATTCAGCCAATAAAGATGCCCATCCATCATCTCTCATCACTTGCAACCGTTGCTTAGATACTTTAACAAGATCCATAGCATTTACTATATCTTGATTTTTTTTTTTTTTTTTGTAATCCTATTGATAACTCATTTGTGATCCCTAAAATATTTTTCATCAAGTGTAGAGTAAGGACAAATTCAAAACAGAGAATTGACCTCATAATAGATCAAGCTTCAACTTTTTGGTCGGAGAGGCCATCTTCTTCAATAATCTCTAATACATCAACAACAGTAGAGAACATCAAAATCAAGTTGAGAATAGTCCCATAATATGATCCCCAACGTGTATCACCAGGATGTTTAAGATTTGTCTCTTGATTCAAACCTTGCCCACTTCTACGTACACCATTCTGTACCTCTTCTTTAATTTTGGCAAATTGTGTATCTCGAAGAGCATCTCGTCTCTTACAAGAGCCTCCAACAACAGTTACTAAATTATTAACCACATAAAAAAATTTAGCAATGTTAATGTGATTTTTAGCAATAACAACAAGTGTCAATTGAAGTTGATAAGCAAAACAATGGACATAAAATACTGACTTGTTTTCTTTCAAAATTAAAGTTTTGAGACCATTGATATCACCTTGCATATTACTGGCCCCGTCATAACCTTGCCCACGTAGTTTTGATAAACTCAAACTATGTTCACAAAGTAAACATTCAATAGCATGTTTAAGTGACAAAGCGGTAGTACTTGCTACATGTACAATACTAAGGAATCGCTCTATAATAATTCCTTCTTTGTTCACATAACGAAGAACAAGGGCCATTTGTTCTTTCACTGAGATATCACGTGATTCATCAACTAATATTGAAAATAACCCATTGTTAAGATCCTTGATGATGACTTTGGATGTTTCATGTGCAATTGCATTCACAATGTCTTTTTGAATATCAGGGTGAGTAAGCTTGCAATTTTTCGGAGCTTTTTGCAACACTTCATTGATAGATTTATTGTGATCCCCCAAAAATTGTACAAGCTCAAGGAAATTTCTTTTATCATTTGAACCTTGAGATTCATCGTGACCACGAAAAGCTAATCCCCGATATAAAAGAAATCTTATGCAATCAACTATTGCATTTAATTGAACCCGATATTCAATTTTATCTTGATTTGATTGCTTAACAAAAACACTTTGAATGTGTTGCTTTTCCTTCAATAGATCTACACTCTTCTGGACAGCTTGGTTATGAGCACTATTAACTCCTCCAACATGAGAATTTAACTTATCTTTTTGATTCCAAAGTTTGAATCCTTTTGTTACAAAAGTGTCACCTCCTCCTTACTTTCCAACATCTTGCCCAAATAGGTAGCAATAAAAACAAAATACTGTATCCTTGTCTATGCTATATTCCAACTAGTCTCTATTTGTATACCATTCGGATATAAATCGACGGGGCTTTCCAGAAAAATATGATATAGGGTAATCATCACTGTGTAAAAAAGGTTGACAAGGGCCTTTGGTTAAATAATATCTTCTTATTTCATCATGATGATTAGGATGATAAGATGATATTTTTTCTCGTAGCCCAGGATCTGAAGGAAGATTCTCTAAGTTAAAGTCAACACGAATTCGCTTAGAAGATGAAGATGAATCTTGCGCAGGAGCTAAATCTTGGGTATGTGGTTTTCTTATCAAATATTTGTCCATAATTCTAGCAAAAGAATAAACAATAAACTATAAGTTTATTTGAAATATTAATAAAATTATTAGTTATTTTTGTTTAGTTGTTTCATTAATTTGTTTGTCTTTTATAAACTATAATTTGTTATATTATTGTTTCATTAATTATAAAATTATTAATTATTATTTAGCCTAACATAATTTAATTTATTTGTCTTTTATAATGTATTGATTATTATACTACTTTAATTATTGTTGTTTAGCGTAACAATAAACTATATTATTTTAATTTGTTTGTCATTAATTATATTGCTTTAATTTTTTATATTATTTAGTTCCTTGTGCACATTACACTAAAAGAGCCAAACATTATACATCCTATGTTCAGCATAATAATTAAAGCAGTGTAATGTGCAGCACATTACACTGCTTTAATTATTATTTACTACCCGGCCCATGTGCCCATCAGCCCATCTACCCCCACCCCACTCAACAGACAAGCACAAGCCGTCCCTCAATCACAACCTGCCAATCAAAAAATTTCACAATCACAGTACACATTACACATTTACACTAAAAGACAATCAATATCACCTACACCAACACACACTGACCAACAACAAGTCAGCAACGGATAAGACAAAGGAAAAAAGAAAAATAAATTTAAAGAGTAAAGCTGTAAAGATTGGTTTTCAAAAAAAAAAAAAAAAAAAAAAAGAGTAAAGAAACTAAAGATTCGGCAGCCAATCAGAGTCTTATAGTTCAAAAGGGATAGAGATACTGAGTTAAACACTAAGACTAGAATAAAAAGAGAGAGATATCAAACATTCATTTTCATTTCATATTTTTCATCTTAGTGTGAGAGAGAGAGAGAGAGAGAGAGAGAGAGAGAGAGAAAAAGAGAGAGAAATACCTTGACGCCGAGCATCGGAGCAGCCGAGACGATGAGACGAGACCGATCTGCGAGCTGCGATCTACGATCTGCGACGAGGTCACGAGGGGCAAGCGACGAGCGATGGCTAGACGAGGATGACGAGCGACGGAGCGAGCTGCGCTTGCGAGCGACGGCCGACGTGATCGTCTCACTGTGGGTAACTGGGTTTGGTTTGCTCTGTATTGGGTTTTTTTTTTTTGATAAACACCTCTGTATTGCAGTATTGGGTAATGAGGTTTGGTTTGATTTTGCTCTGTATAGGCTGTATTGGGGATTGGTTTTCTCTGCAACGACGTGACCGTGGTTTGATTTCTGATTTGCTCTGTACTGTTTTTTTTTTTTTTTTTTGGGTGAGAATCCATGGGTTTGCTACTGTTGGGCTTGCCATGGGCAGTGGGCTTGGCTTTGTTACAAATTTTTTTTTTTTTTTTCAGATTTTAGTTCAAAATTTTTTTTTTTTTGGGGGGTTTTTTTTTGGCTTGAAAGTAGAACAGATATATATATATATATATATATATATATATTTAATTTGAGGGTGTTCCTAATTTTGTGATTGAGGGTGTTCCTAATTTTGTGATTGAGGGTGTTCCTAATATGGATTAAATATAAATTTTTTTTTTTATTATTTTTTTCAGGTCAGGGTGTTCCTAGGAACACCCTGGCCTATATGTGGCGCCGCCACTAGAATGATTCCGATATAATAGAATGACATAAAATGATATATATATATAACCCACTCTTATTTGTTTGTTTGGAATACATGTTGACTTCAAAACTTTAGAACTAAGACTTCATTGTTATTGTTGTGTTTTAGTTATTATTGTTGTTGTTGCTATTAATAAAGATTTGTAACTTGGGAAACACATTATGTTTTTTGGTTTAGGTTTTTGCTTCTTCAGAGAAGACCTCGTTTTTCACTAAGAACAACAAAGAACATAGGTCCATCGTGAATCAGACCTTCAGTGATCGGTTTAGGGAAAGATGCTTGTCCGTTAGGAATTGTTCCTATTCGTAAGACAACAAAACGCAACCAAATTAACCTAGTTAGTTAGCTAAGTGATTACTTAGTCAAATTAAACAAATATAGGTTAACACAAATATATCATATCATTGTAAAGTGCAGAAAATAAAGAACATAACAATATGATAACCCAGGAAAACCAAACCGGTAAAAAACCTGGGGAGGATTTAACCTAGTTATCCTCAAGGTAAAACAAATCCACTATGAAAGAATTAAAGTTTACAGAATGGCGACTTAGACCACTAATATCCTATTGCTACATCGAGTAGGAAACTTTTACTACCACCACCACGTGACAGCTCTGAGTCCACGAACTACTTCTTTATTGGATTCCCAGCAAGCACAAGCACTCCTGCTTGTATATCTTTAAGCTCTTGAATCTACAACTGAATTGATCACCATGATCTTGACATCAATCTAGATCTTGATAACCCTAAGTGTATGTTAAGGCAAATACCTCTAGATCTCACAAAAGATTCACACACACAGCATAAAGAGCAACCTTAAAACGTGGCTAGAGTTTCTCTTTTTATACTTAAGGAGAAACATAAAACCCTACACGTCAAACAGGCTTAGGCTGAGTTGGAAAATTTTGCAGAAAAAAAATCTGCACGAGCTTCGATCAATCAAGCCAAGCAGATTTACATAGTAAATCCTGCAGTACACTTAATTCCAACTTTACACTTTAAACATACTTTGAGCAAGTCTAAAATAAGACTAAACGTTTTGATCATAGTTTGCCAACATTATAAAATGAAGTTCTAATACATTTAAACATAAAGTGTTAGAACCCAACAAGAAGAGCATATTTACAAACAAAGCAAGAAAGGACAAAAGTATGGCACTACAGAAAAAGAAAAAGGAAAGGGAAGAAAATAGTACCTCAAAAACTCCCAAGGCTTAGAAATTCAAGCTCAAGAAAAAGGGGGAGACACCAAAGGTTGAGAAGCTCAGAAAAAGATGCGAAAATGTTAAGAAGTGAGAAAGTGGAGAAGAAAGCAAAGTGATTTTAAAAAAACAAGCCTAGGAAACTGAAAACCAGCGAGAAAACCAAACAAAGGCATCCACCAGTCAGAATGCGCCATGTGGCCACGACACATACAGCACTGCCACTACACATTAAATGCGACTGGAGTGGAATCCCAAGAGTCACATCTGAACAAAAAACCTTCCATCTTCTTGTGGTCGTCATTACACATAAGGACGACCACAAAATTGGGGGGGGGGGGGGGGGGGGGGGGGGCAGCTGATAGGCCCAATAAATATCATTGTCCAGATGAGCCCACTAAGTACCATCGTCCACCTGGACCTAGCATGGATGATGGTAAAAGCGCGCCATAAAGAGGAGCATTCAATACCTCGGATAGTTATGAATCAGCCAAGAAGACCATTGGAGACCTATCAAAACCCACATTGAATGAGCCCAGAGGTGTTACAAAAGAGGCACTTATGCCACCAGCGTACAACGGCTAGAAGAAAAGGGGATATACATAAGATACACTTCAGAACTAAGGAAGGTACATACACACATGCTGAAACACTAATACTTTCTTTATTTACTCTAGCTCTCATAAGCCCTCTTTGCCAATTCCATTCGCTGACTTTACCATTGGAGACTCCGTGGCCGGCACCACATCGGTGACCATTCAAAGAGTATTCCATCCTTAACCTTGCAGGTACAGAGACGAATCCCGTGCTAACCTATCAGGACGAACCTACTTGGCTGACGATCTCGAAATCATCACATATATTCTTTATTTAGTATGTTTTCACGTTTTAATATTTGATGAGTTTTCTATGTTTGTGTTTTGCAGTTCTTATTGTTTTGCAATGTACTGTTATGTGGTAATCAACATGGTTGTATGTTCAACTTCTAGCCATCTCTTCATAGGCTGCATGTCCTCTTCCTCTTTGCTGTCATTGGTAACGTATTGCATTGATTTGGTTCTTGGAGTGACTTCAAAACTTGGGTTTGGATTTATTTTGTCAAAAAGGTATGTAAGTTTTTTACCAGGTTTAATGTTAATAGAATTAAAGAACTCACAATCTGAAAGGAAAAAAAAAAAAAAAAAAAATAGAAAAGTGATTGTATCAAATTGTTTTTTGTTTTTTGTATGTTTGAAGTCATCATCATAGAATAGTGAAAAATGTTGTGAGCCACGCCGATATGTGTTATGTGGAACTAATGATATAAAAGAAAAATAATTTTCTAAACCATTATTTTGAATAAAATTACTTATTTTCATTCAATTTCAATCATTTTCAAGTTATACCTTTTTTAAGCCAAGTTATAGACCTTTAAGCAAAACAAATATTTTTCATTTTTTCTCCAAAAAATAATAACTATTTTTAATTTTCATTTAATTACTACGTGCATCGCATGGGTTAGCAACTATATTAGGTTCTAAGTACTTAGAAACTAATGTATTAGAACTCTGATTTGTATTGTTGGCAAACCATGATCAAAACAGGTTGTTAGTCTTGTTTAGACTTGCTTAAAGTGTATGTGTTTTATGTAAAGTTGGAATCGAGCTGTTGTAGAAGTTATAATATGATTTTTCCTGGCTCGATTGATCAAGAATTAGACTCGACCGATCGAAATTCGAGCAGAACGTTTTTCTGTAGAATTTTCCAACTCAGCCCTAAGCCCATATGACATGTAGGGTTTTATATTTTTCCCTAAGTATAAAAGGAAAAACCCTAGCCACGTTTTAAAAAGCTCCTTTTGCTGTGTGTGTGAATCTTTTGTGAGATCTAGAGGTATTTGCCTTCACACATATTTAGGATTATCAAGAAGGAGAAATCGATTCAAGAACTTGATGATCATTCAGTTGATGCAATAAAGAGCTTAAAGATATACAAGCGGGAATGCTTGTGCTTGCTGGGAATCCAAGAAAGAAGTAGTTCGTGGACTCGGAACTGTCCCGTGGTCGTGGTAGTAAGTTTCCTACTCGAGGTAGCAATAGGATGTTAATGGTCTAAGTCGCTATTGTGTAAACTTCAATTCTTTCATAGTGGATTCAGTTTTACCTTGAGAACAGCTAGGTTAAATCCTCTCCAGGTTTTTACTGGTTTGTTTTCCAAGATTATCATATTGTTGTGTTCTTTATTTTCCACACTTTACAATAATATGATGTGTTTGTGTTAACCTAGATCTGAAATTGGACTAAGTAATTAACTTGGCTAATTAACTATGTTAAACTGTTGTGTTTGTTGGGGTCTAAAAATGTACAAATGGTATCAGAGCGGGTAACTCTTTTGTTGTAGATCTTTTGATCTCTGAGCTGATCTTTGACCCCTATTGTCATGGAACACAGACACTCTCTGGTCATTCCTCCTCACTTTGAAAAGAATAATTATCCTTATTGGAAAGTAAGGATAAAAGCATTCCTGAAATCTATTGATGAGAGAGTTTGGAACTCTGTTGAATACAGATGGGAGAAGCCCACTACTCCTATGAGTGAGTGGCAAACTTCTCAGAAAGAAGCAGCCGCTTTCAATAGTAAAGCTATGAATGCTATTTTCAATGCTGTTTCTATGGAGAAATTTAAGAGAATCTTTAATGTTGAGGTTGCTCATACTACTTGGAATATCCTTCAAATTGTGCATGAAGGCAAAGAGGCAGTTAAAATTAAAAAGTTGCAGCAATTAACTACTAGATTTGAAAGCATTAGAATGTCTAATGATGAATCTTTTGATGAATTCTATGTTAAGCTTAATGATATTGTTAATTCTACATATAATCTGGGTGAAATCTATGATCAACCTAAAATTGTTAGGAAGATTCTTAGATCTTTGACTAAGGACTTTAGACCCAAAGCGACTACCATCACTGAAAGTAAGGATGTGGACTCCATCCTTGTTGATGAACTTGTAGGATCTCTTCAGTCCTATGAGTTGGACCTACCTAAAACAAACAAATCCAAGTCAATGGCTCTTAAGTCTGTTGATGATGTTGATGTGAGTAGATTTGATGATGAGCTCTCTACTACAGAGTTGCTTACCTTGCCAAGAACTTTAGAAATTTTCTTAGAAACAACAACAGAATGACAAGAGGTAAGAACACTACTGAACTTAGAAATTTTAGGAAGAATGATCCCACTAAGGTTAGCAACACTAAGAAACCTAGAGAAAAAGTAGGTCAATCTTCTAATAATTCTATGGGTCAACAATGTCTTGAGTGTCAAGGTCACATGAAATTTGAATGTCCTACTTGAAGTCTAAGGGTAAGGCTATGGCTGTAACCCTTAGTGATGATGAAGTTTCTAATGATGAGTCTGGTTGTGACGAGGATGAACACTTCATTGCTTTCACTGTTATTGCTGTAGTCAATGAAAGTGTGACTGTTGAAGAGAACCCTTCTGATGGGGAACTCTCTGAGGATGCAGATCTTCAAGAAACTTATAATAAACTTTGTAAAGTTGTTGCAAAGGATGCTATGAATGTTGATCTTGGCTTGAAGAAAATTACATCTCCTGAGCTTGATAAGAAAAATTTTCTTGTGAAACTATTTGATGCTAATGAACTTTTGAACAATATGAAAACTGAGAATATGCTTTTACTTGATAAAGTTAAGAATTTGGAACTTGAACTACCTGTTGTTAGAGAACAAACTAATAGATCTGCTAGTTCCAAACTTGATCATATGCTGAGTGTTCAAAAGTCTCCTTCTGACAAATCTGGATTAGGTTTTGTAGAAAGTATCTCTGTATCTGCAGCCCATTCCACAAACTTTGTTCCTTCTTCTTCCTCTGAACCCCCTGTGAGTGAGGTTGTGAGTGAGACTGTTAAACCTGTAGAGGTCACACCTTTTAGGAAGATTAGAGTTGATATGAAAGAGTCTAAACCTAAGGAGTCTACCCTTTCTAAGGATAAGTTGCATGGTAAGCCTGCTTGGGTTTGTCATTTTTGTAGAAAGTTTGGGTACGTTCGTCCAAACTGTTTCAAGTTACAAGCTGCTAAACGAGCAAATAAACCAAAATTACCTGTGCATCAAGTATAAGATCCTATGGTACTTATTAGTGAATTGGTCTCTTTGGAGTTGGAAATCAGTCTAATGTGAACAAGAACTCTAATGCTTGAGGTGCATCAAAAAAGTTTTAGATGCAAAAGGCTGAATCTAATTGAGTCTTTTTGATATGGTTCTTGTGCTTCATTGCTCTACCCTTTGTGACCATTGTTATTTGTTGTTTTTTTGTTTTCTTTTTGTTTCTAGGACTTGCATTACATAACATTCATGCATTTCATTCTAGGACTGTTTTTGTTTCTTCTTTTCAAAATATATATTAAAAAAAAAAAAGGAAAAAGGGTAGCAAATTGTGTTTTGCATTATTTTCTTGGATTTGAAATCAAGGTTGGCCAATTTATCTTTACATAACATGTCTATGTACCTTGTTTAGCTTGGAAGAGCTTATTTATTGCACTTTACTAGTTGAAGCTTTGCAGTGCATGTTGTGTGGGAAAGATGTTTATAGTTTTTGATCACATGATCTTGATTTTGATGTCACATGCTTTTGATTGTAAGGACTAAAAAATTCTAAGAGAAAGGCATAAATAACCATCTCACCACTATTTACTAGCCAATCATGAACACCTTAGTGCATATCGTAAGATTTTATATTCGAGAAAGTGTAGCACACGCACAAAAAGAACATAAGATGTAGCCTCAGCTTAAATAATTAAAATTGGTGTGTACATTATTGGGCTATAATGAATTCTATTCTAAATAAAATCGGTGTGTACAATATAAGGCAAATTAAAAAAAAATATATACATGATTGCAAGCTTGTTTTCTAGGAGATGTGGGAGTTATATAATGTAAGTCTTTAGGTGATAGTAACTTTCAAATTCATGTGATGAATTTTGTAGAAACTATGCTTGATTTCTATTCACATATCACCTCACACGTATCTCAAGCTTTTGCTAGTTGCACACACTACACAAGTTACTCTTTGCTAAACTTTGTACATGCTATTGTGTGTGATTTTGGTTTGGCCAACCAAGTTTGAAAATTCCTTGAGTTTTTGCAAAACATGTTTGATGCTTGAAAATATATGGGTCTTGATTGAAAATCTTAATTTTGGGAAAATTGGGTTCAAAACAAGTGTTTTTGAAAAAGCATTTCATCTCATACTAATGCATTTTATTCATAAAATTCAAAGGATTTGAGGAGTTTTTGCGTAAAAATGCTGTGTTTTTCAAAAAACTGATTTTTCTAGAATTTTGACCGATCGAAGCTTTTTTTCAATCGATCGAAATTGCAATTTAAATTTGCTATGAGTCTCTGTCTGTTTCGATCGGTGCTCGATTAGTGTTGGATCAATTGAAGCATTTTCAACTGATTGAATCTAATTTTTGATCAGTCGAAAATCGTATAGAGTTTTATTAAAAAATTAGTTTCTCACATATTCATACACTTTTTCAAAACTTTTCAAACTCTTTCTCTCTCTATTCGATTGGTCTAAGGCTCCAAGCAAGATTTTTGTCGTTTTCCTCCAAAATTTTTGCAAGGTTTTCTTCTACAAGGACGGTAAGACTCTTTTGCCCATTCTTTTTCATTTATTTTATGTTTTCATGCATTAAATCATGTTTTTTGGGAAAATTTCGAATCTTTTAGATTTTGGGATTTTTGATGATTCAAGCCATATTTCTTGAAATTGATCAATGGGTTTTGTTATAAGTTGTTATATAACTGATCCTGATGGTTTAATTTGACCAATTTGATGAATTGTGAGAAATTGAAAATTCTAGGGTTTAAATCTACCGATTTGGGGATTTTGTTCAATTAGGTCTAATTTGATGAAATTGGCTTGTTGAATTGATTTATTTGATCATTATTTGGTGTTATCTATCTTGTTTAATGATCAATTAGTCAATTTTCTAAAAATCGTACAAGTGGTTTTTCAAATTTTGGGATTTTTTTTAGAAACTCTATGCTCAAGCCAATTTTGTGAATTTGAACCTAAAATTGAACATATTCTCATTGCATTAGAGCATGCATCATGACATTTATCTATTCATGCATCATATAGATTATTATTTCTATATTTTTTGTGCTGACTTGCAGTCTGCCATTGGTTTTTCTTTTTGTTCCTTTTGGTTCTTTTCTGTGTGCCTTGTCCTTTCCTTAGCACCATGCCTAGGAAAACTAGAGCCAATAGGGATGCCTCTACTTCTTCTAACCCACCTTTTGATAGTGAGAGGTTTCCGAGCCTAAAAAACGAAGAGAAGTTTGTGAAGCTAAACCTTAAGAGAAAAATTTGGGCTGAGCGTCATGTGTTGTTAGATGAGCTTGATCCTACCATTAGGGCTAATTTTGAGCGTAGGGGTTGGTTGCCTCTTTTGGATATAGACCATCCTCCTCCTGCTACCCTGATTAGAGAGTTCTACTCGAACCTCTCTATCCACGTCTATGATTCCAACACTCTAGTTAAGTGTTGGATATGAGGTGTAAAGTTCACCATTACCCCTTTGGTAGTGGCTGCTGCTCTTAGGGTACCCGTGGTCCAGGACCCTGTATACCCTTATGATGAGTCTCCTCTCTTGGATGATGTCATGTCATACATCATGGGTCTTCTATCCAGTGGGGTTTTGATCCTAAGATCACCACTGTTGAGCTCTCTGAGATTCATTATCTTTTCTTTAGGATAGCTTGTCATTCTTTGTGGCCTATCTCTCATCTTCACACCATCCCTATTGAGCGATGTGTGTTTTTGTACGCTCTTGTCACGGATACTCCTATTAGTTTCCCTCATCTGTTTCTTCATTCTTTGAACGAAGTTCATAGGAGTGCCTCCACTGGTCACGCTCTCTTCTTTCCGATTTTCGTTCATCGAATTTTATTACATTTAGGGTTAGAGGATTTCCCTGCTTCTGAGTCTGTTCATATTGTAGCTCCCATAGGTGCCACCTTTCTTAGGCAGAGGGCTACTTAGTTGAGACCGAGCTCTAAACGCCCTAGGGTTGAGCCTTCTAGTACCGCACCCCCTCCTCCTTCTGCTATAGGTACTACTTCTGGTGAGGCGGCTGTTGATCCTGTTGATGCTGCTGTTGCTGCTACTGTTCCTCTGCCATCTACTTCAGATGACTTTGACATTCGATGTATGTTGGAGATTGTCATGATCGTTCAGGCAACTCATGGTTAGTTTTTGGTTGACATGCTTGATGAGATCCGCGCTTTGAGAGCTGATCTGGAGCATCTTCGACGTTCGCCTTCGCCACCTCATTTTGATGATGGATTCTGATTGCCCTTTGGCATTTCGTAATAAAAGGGGGAGTATTTTTTAGTATATTTGTGTACTTTGTAGAGGAGATTTTTGTTTTAAGGGGAGTTTTTTTATGTTTTGGAGCTTGTGGAGTTATTTAGATTGTATCTAGGTGCTTCATTGTGTATTTATATTTTTTTTTTTTTGGCTCTTGATGTATTTTTGATAGGGGGAGATACATTATTTTTGCTTATATGTTTCTTGTTTCATTGCTTATTGATTTATATTTATGAGTTATTCATGATATATGTCTTTATTTTGTTTTATGTGAAATCAAGAAGTTAGTTTTGTTTTACTTGTATTTTCCACACATGCGTTTATGCGTTTTGTTTGAGTGTTTCAGGAAATATACAGGTTGATTCAATCGTGCTACTGTCTACACTTGCAACTGATAGATAGTAGTTAGGTTGGATTTGTTATAATGGGCATTATTTGTGTAATGGGCTTTTCTTTGTAAACTTTGAGCATTTAAGTTTGTGTTTTGTCACGGATTGCCAAATGGGGAGTTTGTTAGGTTCTAAGTACTTAGGAACTAATGTATTAGAACTCTAATTTGTATTGTTGGCAAACCATAATCAAAACAGGTTTTTAGTCTTGTTTAGACTTGCTCAAAGTGTATGCGTTTTATGTAAAGTTGGAATCGAGTTGCTGCAGAAGTTATAGTATGATTCTACCTGGCTCGATCGATCGAGAATTAGACTCGACCGATCGAAATTTGGGCAGAACGTTTTTCTGCAGAATTTTCCAACTCAGCCCTAAGCCCATATGACGTGTAGGGTTTTATGTTTTGCCCTAAGTATAAAAGGGAAAACCCTAGCCACGTTTTAAAGAGTTCCTTTTGCTGTGTGTGTGAATCTTTTGTGAGATCTAGAGGTATTTGCCTTCACACATACTTAGGATTATCAAGAAGGAGAATTCGATTCAAGAACTTGATGATCATTCAGTTGCTGCAATAAAGAGCTTAAAGATACACAAGCAGGAGTGCTTGTACTTGCTAGGAATCCAAGAAAGAAGTAGTTCGTGGACTCGGAGCTATCATGTGGTCATGGTAGTAAGTTTCCTACTCGAGGTAGCAATAGGATGTTAGTGGTCTAAGTCGCTATTGTGTAAACTTCAATTCTTTCATAGTGGATTCAATTTTACCTTGAGGAAAGTTAGGTTAAATCCTCCCCAGGTTTTTGCCAGTTTGGTTTCCTGGGTTATCATATTGTTGTGTTCTTTATTTTCTGCACTTTACAATAATATGATGTGTCCGAAATTGGACTAAGTAATCAACTTGGCTAATTAACTACGCTAATCTGTTGTGTTTGCTGAGGTCTAAAAACGTACAAACTAGTTTTATAATAATATATCAACATACTCAGGTATTGATTTTGCACACTAATTTTAAGGTATTTCCAAACTAATATTTGGATGATCTTAGTGTCCATGCGGTTGTCACATTCCTAAGAGCATCCACAAATAGTGGAGCTAAAAATTTAGCTATTTGGCACCTACAAAAGTCACTTTATCTATTTTACCTCTTCACACCTAACATCAATGGATCTTTATTTTTACCTATTTGATTAAACTAATACAAATAACTCATTAGAATAATAATAAAAACATCCACCACAAACTTCTGTAACCAACCACAATCACCTCAACCATCAGCCACAACCACACCTACAACCACCACCACCACCACCACCAGTCCATAGCAGGAAAAAGAAAAAAAAAAAAGAGAAAAGAAAAGAAAGCAACCAAGTAGCTCGATATGGGTCAGTGGAATGAGCGAAATGGGTCTGCGGTAGACTAGAGTGGCGTGGGTCAGCGGCGTGGACGAGATGGGTCTGCAGCGTGGGTCAATAGCTTGGTTCGACGGAGTGGGTTAGCGGTGTGGGAGTTTGACGTTGAGCTTTGGGTGGGCCGGTGGCGTTGAGGTTTAGGTGGGCCGGCGGCGATGAGATAGAAAGGTGAAAGTTATGAGAGTGGTGAGAGTTGAGACAGACGAGTTTAGATAAAAGAAATAGGAAAAAAAAGGGAAAAAAAAAGAAAAAACAAATAATATTTTGAACAGAGGTTGAATAAAAAAATAATTTTTTTTTTTTTTTTTTATAGCTTTCAACTACAATGCACAACCATATATAGATGTGCACTGTTGCAATGTAGGTAAAAAAATTTACCTATACCACCACTATTGCAGCATCCTTTTTGTATATAGTGGCACTATTGTAGATGCTCTAAGGAAGCCTCATTGAATCCACGCGGTTGTAATTAATATTCTTCCCAACTCTAAGCTTGATTTTTTACTTCCAAATTAAGGAATCGCAGATCAGTAGTTGTGAGGAAATTTCCTTAATCCTTTCTGTTTATATGATGGAACCCTCATAGTCATTACTGTGCGATCCATCCTCAGTCGCATTATTCTTGCCTTTTGTGTTGGAATCCATTGCCCCAACGCACATGTCTCCAGACACAGAACTACGAATTTCACTTTTGAATCTGAATTCAATTTGTTTACTCTTTCCACCAGCCAGGTCTCTGTCTGGAAGTAGTGATAGTTCTTTATCAAATCAGTCGCTAATTCAAGACTTCAATGATTATCCTTCCATATCAACCTTCTTTCCACCAGACTACTCTCCATCAAGTTCCGTATCTGCTCAAAGCAAACACTTCTCTTCTCATTCCATAACATCAATCTTTCCACCCATTCTCTCAGTGAAATTCAGTATCTAGTGAAACATCACTTCATGGATTTGCTAATTCCATATCCTAAATCTTCCAACCAAACAGTTCTTATTCACCTTCAATTGAATTAGCCCAATATCATTATCAATTTACTTCAAACGAAAGTGAATCAAGTCATGGATTTAAAGATGTTTCAAGTAAAACCACTACAAAAAAAAATGTTTATTACAACGAAAAAAATTGTTGTAATAACATCAAAGTCATTGCAATAGTTTATGCAAAGTGTTGCAATAAAATTTGTGGTAATAGGTTTGTGTTAAAAAAATCTTGTTGCAATAAACTTTAAATATTTTAATGACAATTTTGATGTAATACTATATTTGCTATTGCAATAAACAATTTACTACTTCGAATATCTTGTAGCAATAGACTATAATTTCACGAATTTTATTGCAATAGATTGCAAATAATTGACAAATATAATTTTGGTATTAGATTATTGTAATAATATATTTGTTGCAACTTCATGTTTGTTATTGCAATAGATTGTAAAATAATTGATATTTAGTTATTGCAATAATATATTTGTTGCAATAAGCTGACATTTTGAAATTCCTATTGTAATAGATTGCAAAATAATTGGTACCAAGTTATTACATTGATTTCTTCAATTTAAGTTATTGCAAAAAATATTTCTTAATGCAATTTAGTATTAAAGCCTCTATTGCAACTAAAAATTATAAGTTATTTTAACTAATTATTATTAATGTAATAATTTACCACTTTTAAATTATTATTGCAACGAATTTTAATTTGTAGATGTAATATTATGTCTAATACTACTACACTAATTTTTGTTGTATTAACACTTGATGTAATAGACTTATTTTGATTTTGATGTAGTGAACTGAACCTCATTTTCAGGGGTCTAATATAACTAGCTGGCGCCAAATTAAATTTCATTTCTCTAACGACAATGAGAGAATCTTCTGACAGCAAGTTAAGGCAGAGTTCAAGTAGGCCTAGGAGAGGGCTTCCTATGCTATCTACTGGGTGTTAGACAGACCATCCAAATCTCCTTCATGCTTTTCTTTCAGTCCAATCAAAGGATTCTACAATGTGGATGATAAAAAATTTACAGACTATAACTTGGCCTCCTCGTTCTTCCAGCTCATGGATTCGTGGTCCAGCAACGTTGTGAATCTAGTTTACAGCATTCGGAACCCCATCTGGTTAGTCAGTGAGGACTGCCTGAACAACTCAAATTATTACTGGGCTCGTGAAGGCGGTAAGTATGGACTCAAGACAATGTCTTGGATTCGCATAGCGGACGGTGTCATGGAATTCAGCTCCACGAAGCTGATTTACCCACCCATATCTGCTCAAACTGAACATTCCTCTCATTGTCAAGAGCCTAATATCTCCATCAACAGTGAGAGAATCATTCCACAGCAAATGGAGGCGGAGTTCGAGCTTGCCCAGGAGAGTTGGTCCTATGGTATCTACTGGGAGTTGGACAAGCCATCCAAATCCCTTTTATAGGACACTTTCAGTCTGACGGTCATAAAGCTCTACAATAAGTACTATCACAAATTTTTTGACACATCTTTCTTCCAACTCAAAGAATATTCATGGTCCAACAGCGTCGTGAGCCATGTTTTCTATATTTCGAGCCACATCTGGCTGGTGGGGGAGGACTGCCTAAGGGGCTCAAAGTACAAACGGTCCCGCAGTGGCCATAGATATGGGCTGAAGACCATGTATTGGATATGCAAAGAGGATGGTGTCATGGAATTCCGCTCCACAAAGTTGATTCACCCCGTGGCGGACCCAGGATTACTTACGAAGCGGGGTCAAGCTAAACATAAGAAAATTTTTAAGAAAAAAAAAATTATGATAAAAAAGTTGTATCTATGGAAGATCACATATTTGATATTAGCATTTAGCAATATTATACCTTAAAAAATTGAGCTCAAATTAATTTGATTGGTTTGCACGTATTTGATGTTGTACCCCATAGCATCGGGTTGCTAAATTAGTCCTTACCCCTAATAAGAATTCCATTTTTTTTAGCTTTAATATTTCTGTATTCTATTGCTTTTACTTCAACTAATCAGTTATTTCGGTTCCATCAAGAACAATTTTTTTTTTTTTTTTTTTGCATAATTGATTTTAAAATTCTAATAGGTCTAATTGGACTGTTGCATAATTGATCATACTGTACTGTCAGTAGTAGTGAGGACTTTATTAATCTATATTTTGTTGATAATAATTCATGGATAATTCTGGTGGCACAACCATGTGACGAGTTGTGGTTGGTGAAAGGGTGTCCTCACATGGACCCACCACCACCTCTTCACCAACAACAACTCGCCACATGGGCAAGTTGTGGCACTAGCATTGTTCATAATTAATATCCCATATTTATATTAGTGCTTCCAGCGACAAAGTAATTGAACAAAACAAACTTGGTTTTGGCGCACTACTCCACATCCTCAACAAGAGATAGTCATGTTTCAGGTGTATATGCTATCTCTCTCATAGCAGTTGGGTCTCACACAATTGTGGGACTTAACTATTGTGAAAGAGATGTCATATACACCCAAAATATAATATAATTTTTCCAACAAAGAAGCAATCACTAGAATTTAGAATTGCAATCTTATTAATTACATTCTTCACAAATGTCACTTTCTATTCATTGGTACCCCTTCCCTATAGTGTTTTTATGAATGAAAGGCTCCTCCCTACCTTTTGCTCCATCATATATGCTCCACCTTTAACCGTCTCACCAATCAACTTGTTAAGAAACTTGAAAGTTGACCCTTCATTTCCACCAAAGTATCTTTATAAATGTTCAAAACTCCATCTCTTAGTAATATCTAGTGTTAAGTATCTAGCTGACATAAAAAAATCAAATTGCTTCCAAGTTTGAGTATATCTAGCAAAACTCGGCTACTCCAACTGGAAAATTATGCCTTTTGTTATTATTCTTGGGAGATTTTGAACAATAGATTATATCTCTAAGTCATATCTAGGCTCTAAGAATCAATATTAGTTTTTCTTATAAAAAAAATATCAATCTTAGTTACATAGATAGAAAATGACAAGAAAGTATTTTATAATTCATTTGATGATTTTGTAGATTATTTTAGTTTTTAATTGTAACCAAAATTTCATATGAATGGGATTAGCTACTTTGCCATTTATTTATTCTTTAAAATGTTGTAATAAGTCATGCTAATTCTATCTCCTTCTTTTTTCTTTTCTTTTTTCAATCAAACTAAGTTTTTCATACATGGTTAAGAGTTTTATAGCTTAATCACCACTTTTTCATGGAGAAAGTGTTTGAAGGTCTAAGAAGATAGTGTGAGGCTACAATTGCGAAATCTACTGTTGCTCCATCATATGCTCCTCACAGAGCCATAGCATAATTCTCTCTCTTGCTCACTTCGGAAATATCTTCAAAACAGTTCTCGTACTTCCTCTAGAAGCTTCCCTAGACAATTAAATTTCAGCCACAATTTGGCTAAAGTTCTAGAAGCTGCCTTGACAAAGAAATAAGAAAAAGGGAGAAGTACAGAAACCGAAAACTTGTTGAATCTGACAGAAAATAAATGTAGCTAGCTTGGAGCCAAGGACTTCCCACATGCGTATATTAGCATAATCACCAAGCCATAGTTAAGAGAGTCCACGTGTCTTACAAAATTGAAGTGTGTATGATGGAGTGGTGTCCCTCAAGTCAGTTGCCGTGTGTGTCCAAGTGATAACACACTTGTGGAACAAGTGGAAGCTCAACAAAAGGCACAACATGAAAGAGAACAAACAAAATTTTATTTCAAAATAATGATAACACACTTGTACATATATAGTCACAACCTATATATACTCACTTAGACATACACGGCTACTCACTTGATGGACACTACTCCACTATACACACTTCACTTTTGTAAGACACATGAACACTCTTAACTAAGGCTTGGTGGTTATGCTACTTCCATAGACATGTGGGAACACCTTGGTTCCGATTTATACTTGCTGGAGTTTAGTTAAGTAACCGACATTGAAGCTTATTTCTTTCACAAGGCAGCTTCTAGAACTTTTAGGCAAATTTTGTCTGAAATTTAATTGTCTAGGGAAGTTTCTAGAGAGAAATATTTTGTAGATAGAGGGTGGGAACTGGTGTTGCCATAAGCTTATGGTCAGACCCATGGCTCCCTTCCACTACTCACCCGAAAATTCTTTCTCCCATCGTACTAGAATTTACAGAAGCATAAGTTAGTTTTCTCATTTTCCAAGCAGTGGGATGTTGTCTTGCTGCCAATCTGATCTAGTTCAGTCCACTTTGTCAAAATCTGTTCGAAGACAAGCTCATCTGGCCCTTCACTTAATCTCGAGTTTTCACAATGAAATCGGGCTACAAATTTCTCTCTCAAGTAATGGAGTCTTCAGGTCCTAGCACATTGCATGAGGTGCAAGCTGTTTGGAAGAAGGTATGGGGTCTAGTGGTCTAAAGCAAGGTTTTTTATTTTTTTATTTTTTTTTTTATGGAGCTTTCAGTACAGTATTTTGTCCGGTCCCAATTAACACATCAAAAGCAAAATGGATATATTCAAAATATGGTTAAAATGGAGTATGGAATATGAAAACTGAAACTGATAAAATCTTGAATAAAACTTCTTTCTTGAAAATAAACTTCTTTCTGATACAAACTTGAAAATAAACACTATTTGAAGAGTTACAAGCTTAGAAAATAAAACTGTCTTAAAGGTTACAAGATTATCTGTTTGAAAAGGAAAGGTTACAAGAGTACAAAAGGAGAAGTCTTTTTGAGAGAGGGAGAGGGAAGGCTCTGATACCATGACTACCCAGGAGAGAGTATAAACAATGATAAAATAGATAATAAAGAAGAAAATAGCAAAATAGATATATTCAAAATATGGTTAAAATGGAGTATGGAATATGAAAACTGAAACTGATAAAATCTTGAATAAAACTTCTTTCTTGAAAATAAACTTCTTTCTAATACAAGCTTGAAAATAAAACACTGTTTAAAGTTACAAGATTACAAAATAAAAACTGTCTAAGGGTTACAAGATTATCTATCTGAAGAGGAAAGGTTACAAGAGTACAAAAGGAGAAGTCTTTCTGAGGGAGAGGGAAGGCTATTACAAAGTCTTTCTAAAGGCTTGAAAAGAAACTTGGAATCTTAAAAAGCCTTATTTAGAAGCCTAATTTAGAAGCCTTTCTTATATCTGCGTAATCCGTCTCTTTTATAGGTGAAATGAACCATGGTAAATTAACCTGAGTAGGTAAAGCTAACTCAAGTTAAATTGTTAATGGAAACTTATAAAACCATATATTATGAGAATCGGAATCTGTCAGGATACTTTTCTGTCACATGCAAGTGAATAGTGTTCTATCAGGAAAATCTGTCTAGTCCTATTCGATTTTTCTCCACGCAAGCTAGTAAATAGTAATACCATATAAGCATTTGTCTATAACTATCTAGATTATTCTGGATCTATCTGGAAGCTGTTTACACATACAAGTGAATAGTGATCCGTCGCCGATGAATAGTGATCTACTATCGATGAGTAGTAATCCGTCGCTGATGCCTGTCTGAGAGAGCATTCTATTTGTCTTTCTATCATCAGTATGTATCCACGTAATTATCATAATCTAGCGGATCAAAGTTATCCTCATATTGATCCTGCTTATGGACTACTCCGTAATTACTGCATAGAATGCAGTACGAAATAGGAAGATAAATAGGAACACGATCCTTTGCCATCATCATTCTAGGATCTTTAACAATCTTTCTTCTTCCAAAAAGCCTCCTTGTTGAAGGTCTTGGACCATATACGGCTATCCTATCAGTGTAGCTATATAAATGGAAGCATCTGTCTAATTCTTTTTGTATGTCATAAATCTTATTACTCATGAAATTAGACCATTCTTGAGCCAGAGCAATCGGATCATCAAGTGCTAAATAAGTATCTCCTATATACCAGTTATATTCAGGGATACAACCCTAATCATGAATAAGGACCAGAAGGTGTACTGGCCGAACTTCCATATAATAGCTGTTGTCCCATGTTGGGAAAGTACTCCAAATAGTGATCTTCATATAATTAAGTCCTCCAACCTGTGCGGCCACTTCTTGAATGACTTTGGGAAATAAACTAATTTGAACTCCAAAAGTTATAATTAATTTACTAATAAACCCTGCTTCTAGCATTTCAGATAACCATAAAGGATCACAAATCACTGGATTTTCTGTCTTTGTGTTGATAAGTAATCTCGAATAGGGATTGTATCTGTCAAAAGTTCCTTCATAAACTCTGTCCGCTTCTCCAAAGCTTTCATACCATGCAACTTTATGAGATAGCCATGTATCATCTGTCATGTCTTCTATTCTGATAAATGCTATTGAAACTAATACTTTAAAAAGATGCATCCATCTATCATAAGAACTTGTTAGGGCTTTATGAGTTAATATTTTCTATTGGATTTCAGGAAGTAAAGTTCTAATGGCAAGTCTCGTATTTTGCTAAATCTTAGGGTGGAGCTTTGAAAAGCTTGGTCCCATAAGATAGCTTTTTAGAGACTGTGATTTTGTCATTATGGAGCTTAAATCTCCATCCCCCTTGCCAGGGAGTTGACAACCAAATGCTTCAATGAATGCACTAGTGCTAACAAGATGTAATTCCAAAGCCTTAAGGGTCTTTTGGAATAAAGGTTTCTGTTTGAGAGTAAAGGCTGCCTGTAGATTATCAAGAAGTATTTTAATATGAAGAGGGAGGTTGTAAATTCTCCGTCCTGAAACATGAGATCAGTGCAGAACACGTTTTTGCAGAATTACACTTTTTTCACCACATGAATACATTGCCTCTGCTAGCAACGTATCCTGAAGGGATATTGTCTCTATCGAGATGCCTTCATGCTCATTTGAAATCTTTACTGAAGGTTTTCGAAACTGTGTGGGTTGCACCGCTGGTGCCTTGCCCTTTCCTTTCATGTCTGTCTGTGAGGTTCCTTTACTCATAGTAGTTTGCAAATGGGTTTTGGGAAAAGGATTATGTTTTGAAATACTATTTTGAGGATAAGTATTTTCATGCAAAGCTTCTTTCAAATTCAAAGTCCTTTTATCAATGGCTTTTTGTGAAACTTCTATAAAATGCTTTATAAGAAAATCATTTAAAGCATATATAAAACAAATTTTTTCCTGACCATTCATCAAGTCGAAGATCTTAAGTTGTACTTTCATTTTTTTTTTTTTTTTTTTTTGACAACCCAGATAGGAATTTTATTGAATCAAGTAAAATTACAGGTAAGACCAGCCAATGTAACAGAGATTAACATATTGGCATGGCATGGGTATGCATGTGATGGCCTTTGACCCAACTTACGAAGCTATGCATACAACGAAATAACCACTACCCCTAGTGTACGAAACAACCACTGCCACTAGTGTATAGATTCTATTTATTGGCATAGCCTTTGGTAGTCTAGTAGCAGAGTCATTGCCCCTCTGAGAGTGTCCCTGGGGTGGGCTTGTTTACTGTCAAATATGTACCTGTTTCGTGCATTCCAGATGGCTAGGAGTGGCAAATGGGCGGGTTAGATCATAAATGAGTTGGGTGTGTAATTATCCATTTATCTATTTATGACCCGTTTATATATAAATTAATTATCCATTACCCGCCCAACCCATTTAATTAGTAACCCGTCCATTTAACCCAAATAAATAAATAACTTGTTAGAAACTTTAAAAACAAAAATTAAAAAGTTCAAAACTCACTTTTCATGTTCTTTCCCTTCATTTTCCCTTCATAAAATTTCATTTCTCAGCAACCAAACAAAGCCCCACCCCCCCCCCCCCCCCCCCCCCCCCCCCCGCCCAAAAAAAAAAAAAAAAAAAAAGGACTTTTTTCTTCTCTGTTTTGCTTCGTCTCTTTCAACCCAAAACTCTGAAACTCAACAACTCCATCTCCATCCTCACAAACAACTCTTCCTAACCCTATCGAAATCAACAACTCCATCCCCATCCTCCACCTCCGCCACAATCGCGTTCCTTATTGCTGATAAATCCATCCGAAGCCGCGACCTCGGAGTCCACTTTTCCAGAACCTTCTTGCTGAAATCCGGCGACGAGTACACCCGCCGGAACTCTGAAAGCTTTTGCTGGAGCCTCTTCACGAAATTGATCTCCGCCGGAGGGGATCGAATCACTGGAACAGAAAACGAAGTCGTAGCTGAGTTGAAGAAATTCTCGAGCTCTCGATCCAACGACGTTGCTAAGTTCTTGAACGTGTTGGCTCGGTGGCGCATGAATTGGATATCCTCATCCGCCGAGTCACGAACCTCTCGCCAACCTTTGGATATGAAGGAGAACGCGCTCGAATTCGACGAAGAAGAAGACGACGTCGTTGCTCGATTCTCGTTGTCCATGGCTGACTCTGAAAAAGCTTGGGTTTCTCTTCGTTCTTTGAAAATTTCTGGGCTTGAAAGAATTGGTCTCTCTCTCTCTCTCTCTCTCTCTGTTTGAGAAAATGTTTAGAAATCTAGAAGTTAAAGTGTTTGGGAGTGTTTGGTTACTGAGAAAATTTGTTTATTTAAGTTTTAGATTTTAGATGGGTTTAGTTGGTTATTTAATTTTAAATTCTAAATGGGTTTAGTGGGTTTTAGTGGATTTATCCATTTAGACCCTTCTAATTAAATAACCAAATGGGTCTTTATCGATTTAACCCAAATGCGTTGGGTTAAGACTTATACAAATAAGGTAGATAATAGGCGGATTCATGGATATGGATAAAAATTGCCATCCCTATAGATGGCCCAAGAGACTACAGCCCACACTTCCATTTCTTTCTTCGTCAACACTGGCGCCAGTTCTTTCACCAAACCGTAGAAGTCCTTTGCGTATGAGTTTCTTTTCTGCAATTTCCCTTCCACCATTGCCCATACATTTCTAGCCATGGGGCATCCCCAAAGTGCATGAGCTACCGTCTCATCGTGTTGCTGACAGATTGCACATGCCGGGTCCAGTGGGATCTTCCTTCTCCATAGATTCAATCGGGTTGGGATTATGTCAGAGCACGCTCGCCAGACAAACATTTTGACTTTGGGAGGTACGTGTAACTGCCAAATACAGTTCCACAGCCTTTTATCCCTCTGCGCCGAGGAGTGCTCCACCTGATCGTCTTGCCTCATGCGAATCGCAACTCGATAGGCCGATTTCACCAAGAATACGCCCTTTTTATTTTCCTTCCATAATAGCTTATCTCGGTCAGGTGTTGTACCCAGATTGCATTGTTGAATCTCTGCCACCGTGTTAGGCATGAATGTATGGAGAAGTAGCTGTTGATGCCACTGCCTTGTATCTGGGTTGAACAAATCACACACCCTCATGTTTTTCTCTGCCTCAGGCCTGAATTGTGGGGGATGTGGGAGCCACCTGTGGTCATCAACCTTGATGCTCTTCCCATCTCCCACCTTCCACACCGTGGCTGCCTGTAACAATTCTCTAGCTTCAAGCAGACTTCTCCACACAAATGAGGGGTTGTACCCCAATTCAGCCTCCATGAAAGTGCAATTAGGGAAATATCGCGCTTTATATACTCTGAAAAATAGAGAGTGGCTTCCATGGATCAGCCGCCATGCTTGTTTTGCTAGCATGGCAAGGTTGAAAGCATGAATGTCTCTAAAACCCATTCCCCCTCTATCCTTTGGATTACACAGTTTACTCCATTTAATCCAATGAATTTTCTTCTCATTTCATGTTTGGCCCCACCAATATTTTGCTAATGCTGAATTAATATCATCACAAATTTTTTTTGGGATTTTGAACATGCTCATGGAGTAAGTTGGGATTGCTTGTGCCACCATCTTGATTAGTACCTCTCTCCCCGCCTTTGAGATATTTTTTTCTTTCCATCCCATTACTCTTTTTGTGACCCGCTCCTGTACCTCCCTAAAAGTGCTTACTTTGGACTTACCCCCCACCATTGGTAATCCAAGATACCTCTCACAATTGGTCATGATTTGTGCTCCTAACATGTCTCGGATTTCTTCCTTCACCTGAGGCCTTGTGTTTGGGCTGAAGAAGAGCGTGGTTTTTTGTCTATTGATGGCTTGGCCCGATGCTTTCTCATATGACCCCAATATATCAAGCAGGTTTTGGCATTCTACAGTTGTTGCCTCACAAAATAGTAGGCTATCATCCGCAAATAGTAGGTGTGAGAGCTTGACTCCGCCATTGCAAGACACCACTCCTTTCAAAAGTTGGTTATCCATGGCTCTACGGATGAGAGAGGAGAGACCCTCGGCACAAAATAGGAATAAGTATGGAGACAAAGGGTCCCCTTGGTTGATGCCACGGGACGGTGTGATGAAACCTCTAGCTTCTCCATTGATTAGAGTTGAATAGGATGTCGTACGCACTGTTTCCATGGCTAGATTGACCCATTGCTCTGGTAGGCCAATTTTTAACATTATCCTTTGGAGGAACACCCACTCCACCCTGTCATATGCTTTACTGATGTCAAGTTTTACTGCCATGTGTCCCTTTCTTCCATTTCTCCTGTTTCTCATACGATGGAGCATCTCAAAAGCCACTGTAGTATTATCTGTTATAATTCTACCAGGCACAAAAGCACTTTGTGAGTCAGAAATGATATTGGGTAAAAAGGGCTTTACCCGGTTGGCAAGAACCTTAGAGATAATTCGTGATACAACATTTCCCAGGCTAATTGGTCTGAAGTCTGTGATATTTTCTGGGTCATGTTTTTTTGGGATAAGAACAATATGTGTGTAATTCATTTTTCCAAGGCACGGTGCTAGAGGAAGGACAAGACACAATGATAAAACCAAAAGAACAAAAAGAAAAACCAAGGGCAGACTGCAAGTTAGCAGCAAAAGAAATATAGAAATAACACTCTATATGATGCATGAACAGATAAATGTCATGATGCATGCTCTAATGCAGTGATAACAAGTTCAATTTAAGTTTAGAATCACAAAATTGGCTTGAGGATAGAGTTTATAACAAAATCCCCAAAATTTTGAAAAACCACTTGTTCAATTTGCACAAAATTGACCAATTGATCATCACACAAGTTAGAAAACAGTTTATAAGGATCAAATTAATCAATCCAACAAGCCAATTTCATTAATTAAACTTAATTTGAACAAAAACCCCAAATCGGGTAGTTTCAAGCCCTAGAATTTTCAATTTCTCACAATACGTCAAATTGATCAAATTAAACACCATAGATCATGTTTATAACCTCCCACAAAAAAACCCATTGATCAATTTCAAGAAAACAAGCTTAAATCATCAAAAACCCCAAAACTCCATTGGTTCGAATTTATCCCCAAAATGCATGAGTTAATGCATGAAACTTGAATATAAAAGCAAAAGGAGGGGCAAAAAGGTCTTACCGGCCTTAGGAGAGAAAAACCTTGCAAAAAGAATGGAGGAAAATGACAAAAAATTGGATTGGAGCCTTGACCAAGTCATATAGAGAGAGAGAAAAAGTTGAAAAACTTTTGAAAAAATGAGTTTGAACATGTGAAGATCAGTTTTTAAAAAATTCTCTACACAATTTTCAATCGATCGAAAAAAAGATTTGATTGGTTGAAAATGCTTCGATTGATCCAACACCAATCGAGCACCGATCGAAACAGACAGAGATTCAAAGCCAATTTTAATTGCAATTTCGATCGATCGAAAACAGGTTCGATAGGTCAAAATTTTGGAAAAAATCACAGTTTTGAAAAAAAAAGCATTTTTATGCAGAAACTCCTCAAAGCATTGAATTTTATGAATAAAATGCATGAGTATGAGATGAAATGCTTTTCAAAAACACATGTTTTAAACCCAATTTTCCCAAAATTAAGATTATCAATCAATACCCTTATATTTTCAAGCATCAAACATGTTTTGCAAAACTCAAGGAATTTTCAAACTTGATTGGCCAAACCAAAATCACACACAATAGCATGTACAAAGTTTAGCAAAGAGTAACTTATGTAGTGTATGTAACTAGCAAAAGCTTGAGATACATGTGAGGTGATATGTGAATAGAAATCAAGCACAGTTTCTACAAAATTCATCACATGAATTTGAAAATGACTATCACCTAAAGAGTTACATCATATAACTCCTACATCTCCTAGAAAACAAGCTTGCAATCATGTGTATATATATATATATATATATATATATATATTTTTTTTTTTTTAAATTTGCCTCATATTATACACACCAATTTTATTTAGAATAGAATTCATTATAGCCCAATAATGTACACACCAATTTTAATTATTAAAGCCGAGGCTACACCTTATGTTCTTTTTGTGCATGTGCTATACTTTCTCAAGCACAAAATCTTACGATATGCACTAAGGTGTTCATGATTAGCTAGTAAACAGTGGTAAGATAGTTATTTATGTCTTTCTCTTCGGATTTTTTAGTCCTTACAATCAAAAGCATGTGACTTCAAGATCAAGATCATGTGATCAAAAACCATAAACATCTTTCCCACACAACATGTACCACAAGGCTTCAACTAGTAAAGTGCAATAAATAAGCTCATCCAAGCTAAACAAGATACATAGACATGTTATGTAAAGATAAATTGGCCAACCTTGATTTCAAATCTAAGAAAATAATGCAAAACATAATTTGCTTCCCTTTTTATATCTTCTTCTTTTTTTTTTTTGAAAAGAAGAAACAAAAACAGTCCTAGAATGAAATGCATGAATATTATGCAATGCAAGTCCTAGAAACAAAAAGAAAACAAACAAAAATAAATAAATAAATAACAATGGTCACAAAGAGTAGAGCAATAAACCATAAGGACCATGTCAGAAAGACTCAATTAGATTGGAGCACCTATAAGAATGTATCCATTCCTTACGGTCCTCATTTTGAGATTCCAGTCTCTATTTTTAAGGTAAATATATCATCAATTATTATTGAATGTAATTTAATTTTTAATATTAACCTTATATGTATATGGTTCCATATATTCAAAAGTTGGAACAAAGTTGAAAAAGGTTCCTATAGTTGTAGGATCATATGCTCTTGCTCTTTAATGTGACAGGAGGATGATGGCAATTGGTGGATAACATACAACGGAATTAATGTTGGATATTATCCAGCAAATATATTTAATAATTTTACTAATCCTCAAATTGTTGGTTGGGGAGATATCGCTGTGATTCCTGATCCTACAACTGGAATTAGCCCACCCATGGGATTTGGAGTATTTCCAGACAGCAAGTATGAGCATTCATGTTCAATTAGATTTGTTCAGTATAGAAATAATTCAGGAATTCTAGATGGACCTTATGGTGACAACTATGAGAAAATCATTGATAGTCCTGGATGTTATACTATAGCGGATCCTGTATATCGTGCGAACCAGGGATACAACTTCGATTTTGGTGGCCCAGGTGGAAAATGTGGCAACTGAAATATTTTGTACCAATCATCTTGCAAAGAAATTGGAAAGTTACTCCTTTGGGTATGAACATTCATGACAACTAGATTGTAACCCGTGCTTACGCACAGAAACATTCAATAATAGTGGTGATGAGAAGATTTTACTTAGGTGAGTGAATGACTTATTTGACATCAAAATTAAGAAAATTAAAATGTACACTTCCCAAAATATATAGGAAAGTTCAATAAAAAAATATTGATCTATAATACAATAAAAGGAAAATATGAAAGATATAAAAATGATTGCACTTCAATATATATATATATATATATTTTTTTTTTTTATATAATCAATTAAGTTCAATATTGTCTAATTATTTGGGATTTCCACTCTATTTCTTTCAACATTCTAGTTTTAACCATCGCCAACCCAGTAAGTCCACTATCATGAGAACAAACTTTTGATTTACAATTTTCTCAAAAAAGAAAAAAAATGCATATAAGCGGTCCAAAATTAAGCAAAGTATTCAAGATACAATGTGCTATTACATATAAGCACGATCCAAAATTATACAATAACAAAAAATATTAAACTAATTAAAAGCATAATAAAAGGTAAAAATAATTATCAAGAGAATTATTAAATTGATTTCAGAAATACTATTGGCTCATGGAAGCCAGTATTGGTGATTTGGTGTGATCGTTTGAGATAGTCAAGGCATGGTAATGGCTTCTTTATCTCAGAATGTCCCTCTACCACATTTTGTTGTGGAACTGTTGACCGCTAGCAGAGCACTTGAATTTTCCTTAGAGATTGGCTTGGACAAAGCTATCCTCGAGGGAGACTCTGAGATTGTAATGAATGCTCTTAAGGATAATTCTTCATCTTTGACTTCTTTTGGTCTTTTAATTCGGGATGCTCAAATGATGGTTGGCTTGTTTAATTGTACTAGTTTGTTTGTTTGTTTGTTTGTTTTTTTTTTTTTTTTTTTTTTTTGCATATTGGTAGGAATGGTAACTCTGTAGCTTTCTCTGTTTGGATGGAAGATGTTCCATTCCATACTCTTGCTATTTATCAGGTTTGATTTGCTTTTTTTTTTTTTTTTTTTTTTTTTTTTTTTTAAATAATACTCATTGTTTTCCTTCTCAAAAAAAAAAAAAAAAAAAAAAAAAAAAAAAAAAATTGCATTACTACAATTGTTGTAGAGGATCCTAAAGAAGTATATTTGAAGCTCTAGAAAACCTTGACATCCAATTATATCTATTACGCACTTATAATTACTTTGCAATTCAAATCTTAGTGACGAAGACAGTGACCAAAGAAAGTATGCATAGTATTTTGGGGCCAATGCAAGATTCTCGACACACATAATACCTTGGTCTCCCATCCATCATTGGAAAATCAAAGAATGAAGTATTTGCTTAAATCAAAGAGCGGGTGGGAAAGAAATTCCCCAACTGGAAAGAAAAAAATGCTCTCAATGGGTGGCAAAGAAATTCCCTATATACACTATGAGCTGCTTCCTCTTGCCAAAAGGTCTCTATGATGAGCTCGAAGGCATGATGAGAAACTTCTGGTGGGGTCAAAGACTGTAAGAGCACAAAATTTCTTGGATTGCTTGGAGAAAAATGTGCAAATCAAAGCTTCATGGGGGCATGGGATTTTGAAACCTCCAAGCCTTCAACATGGCCATGCTAGCCAAACAAGCATGGAGAATCCTCACTAATCCAAAGTCCTTGATCTCTAGAATTTTCAAAAGCAAATACTTCCCACCCACAAATATTCTCAACGAAAAAGTTGGTTGCAATCCCTCCTATGCTTGGAGAAGCATCAACATGAATCTGGAAGTCATCAGGAAAGGCATGAGATGATACGTAGGTAATGGAAAAATAATCCACATTTGGGATGATAAATGGCTCCTAACCCCCACCACCTATAAAGTGGTCAATCCCCTCGCAGCTTTGATGATTTTGCAATGGTATCTGCCCTCATTGACCAAGACACTAGGCGCTGGAAGGTTGAAACAATTCGAAGAACTTTTCTTCCATTTGAAATTGAGACCATACTAAATATCCACTTAGCTATTCCCTCCAGGGCGACAAGTTTATTTGGATTAGGAATAGAAGAGGGGAATTCTTAGTCAAAAGTGCATACTATATTGCACTCCCCATTGTCGAAACAACCCCTATAGCTGAAAGCTCCAAAGATGATCTGCACACTTCATTGTGGAAAAAGATGTGGCATCTTAACATTCCAGCAAAAATCAGAATATTTGCCTGGCGAGCTTGCATGAACGCCCTTCCCACCATGATGAATTTAAGATCTCGAAGTGTCAACACTGATGGTAGCTGCCCAATTTGTGATCATCATGTTGAAAGCACCTTGCATGCACATCTAACCTTTGAAGAGTTTGGAGCAATTGGCTGAATTGCCCAGTAAATCTTGAAGCCAATACTATTGACCTCCATGACTTCGCACTAAAGCTAATCTCCCATGGCACCACTCATGATCTAGAAACTTTCTTTGTTATGGCCTGGTCTATCTGGTACAACAAAAACCAAGTGGCACATGAATCAACCTCCCTACCTCCATCTCAAATACGGGATTCTACTTTAAAACTCAACAAAGACTACAAAGGTGCACTCTTACCCTCAATTCAGCAGCAAAGCACCTCTGGCCATTGCTGGACTCTCCCCCCACCCCACCAGTCTTCCATAAAGTAAATGTTGATAAAGCAAGTTTTGATGATGGGAAACCCTCTGGCATTGGTGCTATCATTCGAGACTCTGATGGTCAAGTCATTACAGCAATGTGCAATACTCTTCCAGCCCACTACCCTGCTAACACAGTGGAAGCCATAGTTTTGGAAAAAGGTATTATCCTAGCCCAAGAGATGAATATCCCTTAAGTCATTCTTGAATTTGATGCTCTCTCCATAGTTCAATCGGTGAAGACTAAGGAAACTAATGGAACTATTGGGCATATTTTCCAAGGAATCCTTGACTCTCCTCCTTCGGAAGCTGGAAAATCCATCACCTGAAATGGGAACATAATAGACCTGCCCACAAGCTAGCCTGGTAAGCAAGATTAAATGGAACCACCCAAGTCTGGAAAGGTGTTACCCCTCCATTGATACGGCACCTTCTAAGACATGACCCTCCCTAGCTATGTATTTATCTTTGCTATGCTTCCTTTTTTGTATTTCCTTTTCTCATTTATTGAATGAATGAATGTCTCATTTCCAAAAAAAAAAAAAAAAAAAAAGTAGACAACATAAAAATTGTATAAAAATACAAGTGAAAATTATATCTTCAACTCTATAGTTTAAGAGTGTTAACAAATTAAACTCTATAGTCTCAAAATTAACATACTAAATAATGAAATTAAAAAAAAAAAAAAAGTAATCAATTTAAACCTCAACTTATTTAAGTCTAATAGCAGTGTATTTGAGATTTAATAGAAGCTAAGGGTTTAATTTATTGCTTTTTGAAATTTAGAGGTTCAATGTGATACTTTTGTTGGCAATCCTTCATGCTTAACTTGCTACGTAGAAATGGAATGCCCATATATCTCACAAGGATTCTCCCTTTGGTTTTGTCGATGAAGCCCATACGTGACTGCAATAGCATTTTCCTGTATATATCTCAGCCATTTTGGGTCTCCCTCGTTGTTTTCAACTTCCCCTTTATCTCATTCATTTTTTGGAATCACCAGAAAACCTGCTGAATGAGGAGGAAACTTGCTGGACCTTACACTGGTTTGGTTTGGGCAGTGAATCTAGAATTAAGGGTGGACTCATCAATCTTTTTATCTGTGGGATTCGGCTTAAGAAGTGACAATTTTTGTGGAACCAAGTTAGCCAATATCATCAATAGTCCTTATAATTTGCTGCCCATATTAGTGATTTTTAGTCTGGTTACGTGTGGGCTTAACTCAGTGTTAGGACATATGTGATTTGATGTTAAGAGCATATGTTAACATTTTATGTAACTGACTAATCCTTTGACAAAATGCACTTTACTTATAATTGGGTAGATCTAGGATGTGTTTAATGCTTCAAGAAACAAGGTTTCAAGTTCAAGTGTTAAAGCCATGTAAGTCTGTCCAAGAATCAAGTCAGAAAGTGCAAGATTTTAAAGCTCGATAGCTAGCATCTATCGAGGTTTAAAGAGAGCTGTTTCAGCCTAAGGCTCGATAGCTACTCGACAGATAAGGTATCTGTCGAGATTTATGAAGTTCTGATTTTCATCTAATTCGTGAATGTATGTTTGGACTTTCTTTTCTCACAACCCTAAACATGTATAGGGATTATTTTAAGGGCCGTAAAAGGTGTCACAAGTTGCACAAGAGTACAATTCCACAAGTGTGAAGAAGAGTGTGACCGGAAACCTAATTTGCCCTAGTTCTTGAAGAAGTTGCTGTGTTTGTGCACCATAAGGTTTTGTGACCAAACAACTTCATGATCTTCATCGTGTGATGAATTGAAGAACTTTGCAGCCAACATCCAAGTTGGTGATCAAGTTGTGTACTGGAATCCGCGTAATTGATTAGTCACGTACTGGAAGCCGTGCATTGAAAGAAGAGATTGTCACTACAGAGCAAGTCCAATTGGGTATTGGAGTAAAGGTTCAGTTGTAGGTTGGTATAAGGTATTGGAATTCCTTTACTTGTAACTGCTTGTTTTGATAATAGTGGATTCTCGAGAGTGGTGACCTTAAAATCACCTGGTGGGGTTTTTGCCGTGTAGGTTTTCCTCATTCGTAAACAAATCACCGTGTCAATTTATTTTTCGCTGCATACTTAAGATAATTGGTGATTTGTTTGTGCTACCACGCGCTTTGTATGTTAATTTGATTAATTAATAAATTTGGCTAATTAATCAATTAATTTATTACAAGGGGTGGCCTATCACTCAGCAACCTCCACATGCTAGCATGCAGACATTTTAATGGCCTTTCTGGGTTGATTTTGTGAGCCTAGCTTTACTTGATTCAAAGGCCCAAATATATGGAATGTCGACTTGAATAGTTTGTGAACTTTGCCATTTGTGTGGGCTGCACTGGTGGCTTCTTGGGCTGAATTTCATGAGCCATATTCGTGTCTTATGGACCTTTTATTGTGTCAAAAGTGTCCTCAACAAGCATAAAACCCTCTCTGAGTTCAAAGTTTAAACAGATACAAACCATAAGCAAATACTTCCTAGAAGATAGTAAATCAATTCATCTTTCCCTTTTCAATTGGTACTTGGTTTGTGCCAAGAGCCTCTTTGACTTTTTGTAACCGTATAAGGAGACGTTATAAATAAATAAATAAACTTTGGTTGGTATTTCTAATATAGATGTGCAAGATTTAAATTCCTCACAATCCCAATTATCAAGTTATATAAATAAGTAAAACAATAATAACAACAACAATAATACACAAATTTGGTTGGCTTTCCATAATGAGACCTTATACTTATCTTCACCTCGCCATCACTCCTTTATGAATAGCCTTCTAGCATTTCCAATAAAGACGTTCAGGATTTAAATTCCTTCCTCTACCAACTATCAAGTTATAATAATAATAATAATAATAATAATAATAAAAACAAACGTGGTTGGCATTTCATAATAAGGTAATAAGACCTTGTACTTATCTTCACCTCACCACAACTCCTCTATAAATAGCCTCCAAATACAATAATCTAGCATACTTTCATCAACTTAGTGAGGCAATGGATTTTGAAAGAATGATCCTAATTTTTGTTTTGTGTCTCTGTTTGACAAGCAGCTATCAGGTGAATGGAACTCGAATTACATCCATAGAAGAGGAATTGGAGTTGGAAAGACAACTAAAGCTCATAAACAAACCTCCTGTTAAAAGTATTCAGGTTTTAGACTAACTCAAACTCATGTTTGTTTTGAATTTTTATATGTTGTAATACTATAATATTTCAAGCATATTCGGTGCAATGATGTTTAAACATTCCATTTAGAAATTATATTTTCTTAATATTGTTATTTATTATCATCAAATGACTGTTCATTTGAGTAAGATAAAATGCTCTAGAGTATTGAGATTAAGCGTTATTGTCCAATTCTCCTATAAAATAAGAATTTGAGTTTGCTCCCTTCTTTATTGTAAGGGGGAAAAAAAGATAGAAAGACAAAAAAAAAAAAAAAAAAAAAAAAAAAAAAAAAAAAAAAAAAAAAAAAAAGAAGAAGAAGAAGAAGAAGAAGAAGAAAAAGGGGCAAAAGGCTTTGATTAAGTTATGAGATTAATAACAAACATTGATTTAATTTGAGGAATTGGGACTGAATGAAACAAGTGACTCTATATTTAATTTTGACTGAATTATGTGTTTGACCCCTTAAACTTTGTGTTCTTTCATTTGGTTCCTTACATTTAAGATTTTTCATCTTGTTACCCTCAAAGTTTTTTTTTTATCATATATTTAATAATGATACGATTCGCTTCAAGCAGAAAAAATGTAATCAAGTGTTACATATTTGAGACTGCATAATTTCATAAGTTATTATAACTTTTAATTCTTGAAATAATAATACCTTATTTAAGAGCACAAATTTTCAATACTTAGTCATCGGTGTGGACTCAACCTAGAAATGCATAGAAATTATTCATTCCTACAGAATGAGTCCTCCCTCCTCTCATAGGAAGTCTCACACCATCTTGGCTTGAACATGGTCCCGTTCCATTTGCTTAATGGGTTTTATTCTGGTCCACTTGATGCCATGCCATTGAGAACACGTTGGTGGGCTCAGTAAGGATCCCTTTAGCCCGAGCTTAGTTCCTTTGAAACCAAATAAACCAAATTCAGGCAAAGAAATAAGAAATAATCATCATCCTCCTTATTAGTCCCTACCACAAATATGGTAGGAAACATTTTTGACCACATGCCTTGAAGCCAATAGACTTGCAAGCCCTCCAGATTAGCACCTTAATTTTATTCGAGACCTTGGAATACCAAATAGCTTTCCACAATCCTGGCTTTTCGCAGTTATCTGAACATTCAACTTGGTGGGGTTAAAGATCGATTTTGAGCCAAAGCCAAATGATAGGCAAATCACACATTTTTAGTTATTCGAGTTTTAGCAAGTTTTTGAAACTCTCCACACATGGACATGGTATTTGTCTTTGGAATATACAACTTATTCGAGTTTTTGGGCCTTAAAACCATTCTTTCCCCACAGTCTAGTATTTAGGCAGTGCAGTGCATGGTTTCAAGACATCTTGACATATGCCTTAGCTTGCTCGTCTCGATCGAGTAATAATGGCAAGTGATCTGAAGCATGTGCCTCGATAAAGCCCTCTTCTAGGCATTTATTGCACCGGGTATATGGATATTGAATACCCATGAAGCCTGATGTCTTCTACTTCTAGAATATGAGTCTCCCAAAGTTGCTTTGAAAGCTTCCGTTATAGCCGTGTCACCTTTGAGAAGGATCATGATAAGGATAAAGTTTGTTTATTACACATGCCCATTAATTTATGAGCAGTACTGTTTATTACACATGCCCTTACACACTCAAAAAAATAACTTAGTTCTTGGGGAACCCAACCATAATCCTTCATATGTAGGCCATTGTTGTCCCGAGACATATTTTCAAGTAAATAAATTTGTTTGCATTTGGGCTTATAAGCTTTTTTTTTTTTTTTTTGGTTGCATTTTAGGTTTTATGTGTATAATTTTTGAATTTTATTTTTTAAAATTTTTCAAAATACAAATATACTTTAGAATACATTTAACAAAAAGCTGAATAGTATGTTCCCAAACGGACAGAAAAATAAAAAAAGAAGAAGTTAAAGTTATAAAGTTTGTTGTTTTCAAATTCTTAAATGTTAAAATTTTATTGTTCTAACATAATTATTCAAATTTTTTTATCCTAACAAAACATTTATCATAGACATAGGGATTAAAATAAAATAAAAACCCTAAGACGAGACCAAATCTAATTACCACGTATCTTTGCAGTGGCTTTAAAAATTAAAACCATAAATCGAGGAGAAAAGTCTAGTAATATTAAAATTGATATTATTTGTTTTCCTTCTCAATTATCTTTATTGAGTTTCACAATCATCATATTTTTTTAGAAATTGTCTAAATCATGGAAGTCTTATTATTATTGTTTATTTTAATTTTTTATAAGTTCATATATAACATGTTATGGAACTTGTTTTCATGTTATAAGAGAATTTGTTTATCTTGTGTTATAAAACTTGTTTCCATGTTATAAGAAAACTTGCTTATCTTTGAACTTATAGACGGAGTTTGGATATATTGTTGACTGTGTCGATATCAATAAACAATTGGCTTTTGACCATCCTTTGTTGAAAGATCACAAGATCCAGGTATTTGAGCAATATCAAAACTATTTATTCCTTTATCTATAGCAATAACCAATACTTTTTTATTTTTATTTTTTTCCAGTTGCTTTAGAAATTATAGTAGTTTATAATTTTTGAACTGCAAATTATCATAATGATTACAATGTCGCCCGTGCCTCATCACGTTAACAAATTTCTATTTAAATAGGGCTTATTATCTAAAGGATTAATTAAGCAAATCAATTATGTAGAAAAAAATATTTGAATTAGAATTGGATTACAGGCTAGTTACACTCTAAATATAGCAAGAGATGGCCATGGTTGGTATCCTTAACCATGCAAGTATCAAGACAATAATGGCCCGTATGAATCATTCACTTTTGTAAGTTTATAAGCTTACAGTAGTTTGAGCAAGTAAATGTAATAACAAAGGACCTATCAATATATTTAGATATAATAGAATGATAGGAAAGAAAATATTTTGACCTAGATTTAACTTGTTGAGAATTCATAGTTGATCCCAAAGTTTTAAGACTAATACTTCTTGTTATTGTTTTTTTTTTTTTTTTTTTCAATAAGTGGATAGTGGTGGAAGAGGATGTGAGGTTTGAAATAAAAACATGAGACACAATAAAAGATGTAATTAACACATGGCTATCACTTATTATTATTATTATTATGCAATTAAAAATCAGTAATTAAGTTGGAAAACAAATATTACATTATTTTGGTTTAATTTGAATTTTTTTCTTCTTCAGGATAGACCTCGTTTTTCACTAAGAGAAACAAAGAATGTAGGTCTCTCGAGAAATAGACATTCAATGATTGGTTTACTAAGTGATGCTTGTCCATCAGGAACAGTTCCTATTCGTAGGACAACGAAAGAAGACCTCATAGCAATTAGGTCATTGTCAAATAACATTTATCCTCAAAATGCAGCAGCTCCTGGTGTTCATGTAAGTTCTTTGTTATATAGTTTTGGATGTCATAGCCATACTTGGTATTAGTATGAATTGCACATGATAATTTTCATAAAAATATAGTGTTGTAATAAGATTTGTGAAAATGGTGCATTCATTAATTGAACTATGTTTGAAATGAAGTTTGGAGTTTGATTAGCTAAACTTAAATGAAACTAAACTTGAAACAATATATTTGTGATCCCTAAACCTAATATTTTTAATATTTAATTATGTCATTTTAAAGCAAATTGGTGAAAAGATGCACAACTATTTCTAGTTTTAAATAGCCCTGAGTTGTTTTCAGTTTTGAATATTTTGATTTTTTTTGTTTTTTTTTTTTTGTTTTGTTTTTTTGTTTTTTTTACATTGAGCTCACAAGTCTCTCTCTAGCCCTCACTCTCCATGTCTCTCTTCCACTTGAGGCAGTATCTTATATGCTCGGTGTATGAAACTTATGTCTCATACATTGGACACATACAAGATCTTTCCTACTAAAATCCTTCTTCAGAGATGATACCACTACAAGTGACATGTAACTTCATAGTGACCAAGACGACACCACGAAGACAGAAAAGAACCATCTTAACAAGGAAGGTCAACCACAACTCCTCCCATCAAATTTGGGTTTGGCCGGTTGATTTTCTTCACTCTCTCTCTCTCTCTCTCCAGGCCGATTTATTCAAAGTTGAGTTGACTGCAATTGTAGGTTTGATGTCCTTGTGAGTTGCATGTCTTTTATGAGTTAGGGATGTTTTAGAAAACAGAAACCTAGAAATAAAAAAGATATTTTCAAAAATATTTTGAAGGGACAAAAACACTGAAAAAAAATTTTGAGAATAAAATTCTCAAAATAATCTTTTGCTGGTTTTCAAAATAGAAAACACCAAACCGAACCCAAAAAATTGAATAATTATGGTATTTGTTAGCTAATATGTACAAAGAAAGGTAGATACAAATATTTGTTATGTAAAAATTAAATTAAGTCAAGTCAATATACTTAACTAAAGTGATGGAGCTTGTGAACAAAGTAGGCTTGTTCAAAGAATTAATAGACGAAGCATAGGCTTGTTCTAAATGCTCAAGTTCAGGTCATCTCCATAACAAAGTAAACAAACCAAGCTTGAACACTTTTTATGACTTGTTACAACTTACAACCCCTTTAAAAAAATTGTAACATTTTCTTGCAATATATTTTATTTCTTTAATTTGGAATGTTGTTAAACAAGATTTTCATAGGTAGTTATTGACTTTCAGAAAGTTCATTGTACAGACTGCAATTATCCAAATGCTAGAGTTACCAGGTCGTAGTTACACTAAAGTTCAAGGAAACATCAATGTCTATGTTCCTGATGTTAAGGACGGAGCCAGCTTTGGAGAAATACATGTCATTAATGGCGCAAAAGAGAATACAAATGCTATCAGAATGGGATGGATGGTATTTTAAAATTTATACTTTTTTTTATTTGAAAATGTATATTTATTGATCTAGGTAACACTATCCAATCATGAATTGGAACAAACTATGGGCATTTTCAACAAAGAAAAATGTGGTATTCTTTAATGAATAAGATGTCATTCATATTGAGGAAATGATCGTTTTACCATTGATTAGGATATTATGACCAAAAAAATAATTATGTTTATGGTTAAAAAGGGTACAAATTCTAATATCTATGGAAAAAAAAATTAGTGAAATGAGATGTTAATGGATAACAGTTATTAGGAAAATTGATAATCATATACAAATGGAACAACATAACTAGAATTTTCAAAAAGAATAATTTTTGTGCTGCTTGATTCAAACAGGTTGCTCCAACTTTGTTCAACGATACTGGGCATTCTTATTTCTTTACATATTGGACAGTAAGTTTTCTATACTTTTGTTTTCACACGTTTAAAAATTTTGCTTTACCTGTTGTTGGGTATACATGAAAGTTTGTTGCTCTGGATACTAACAATGCCATTAAAAATTACAGACTGATGGTTCTAATGCGACAGGCTGTTTCAACCTTTATTGCCCAGGTTTTGTGCAAATTGACAGCAGTATTCATCTCGCGGGACCTATAAGTAATGCATCCACTCCTTACGGTCCTCAATTTGAGATTGCAGTCTCTATTTTTAAGGTAAATCTATTGTTAATCATAATTGCATATTATTTAATTTTTTTATTTATTTTTATGTATATGGTTCCATAATTTCAAAATGTGAAATTAAGTTGAAAAAGGTTCCTATAGTTTTGTGAATTTGATCATACACTCTTGCTCTTTAATGTGACAGGAGGATGATGGCAATTGGTGGATAACATACAACGGTATTAATGTTGGATATTATCCAGCAAAGATATTTAATAATTTCACTAATCCTCAAACTGTTGGTTGGGGAGGTATCGTTTCCACTCCTAATCCCCCAACTGGAATTAGCCCACCCATGGGATCTGGAATATTTCCAGATGGCAACTATATGCATTCATGTTCAATTAGATTTGTTGAGTTTAGAAATAATTCAGGAATTCAAGATGGGCCTCATGGTGAAAATAGCTATGAGAAAATTGTTGATTGTCCAAGCTGTTATGGTGTAGCGAGTCCTGTATATCAAGGTTTTAGACATGGATACACCTTTGATTTTGGTGGACCAGGTGGAAAATGTGACAATTAAAATATTTTGTGCCAACTATCTTGCAAATAAATTTGAAAGTTACTCTTTTTGGCTATGACCATTCATGTCAATGACTGCGAGTTGTCCTTCCATGCTTAATATATTGAACTTGAGCATTTAGAACCATTGAAAAAACTAGAAAGAGGTGAGGGGTTCATGTTTTTAAGGTTGGACTAGGTTCAATTAGAAGTCAAACTGTGATAATGTAATAATTATTTTAACAAGCCCTTTCAGAATTTTTTTTAAGAGATAGGAGTGTAATGAGATATTAATAACAATACATACAAACAATGCCCGATATAACAACAAATGAGCATATTCTAAACTTTTTTTTTTTTTTTTTTTTGATAGGAAGCATACTCTAAACATTATTGTAGCTTATTGGCCGGAAAAAAAAAAAAAAATAGTCACTTCAGAATATGGTTTTAAATATAGAACTGTTAAAAGAACAAGAAAAATGAGGGGCTCGTGGTTTTTTTATTTTATTTTATTATTATTATTATTATTTTTTAAACAGAAGCATGTCATTCAATTAATCAAAAAAATTAGCATCTTAATTGGTACAGAGCTTCTCTAGCTATTGGATCAACATCTTCCATCCAATACATATCCTCAATAATATTCCTAGTAAATCGAGTTAATACATGAGCTACCCGATTCCCCCCTCTCCTAATAGAATCAATCCTTACCCATTGTAAATTTCTAAGCAAGTGTTGAATATCCCCAATCACATTCCCAAGCATTGACTGATCATCCTTCAGAGTCAAAATAGCTTTCATGGTAGAGCTGTTATCCCCTTCAATGACTAATTCAGAGAAGCCCGCATCCATGGCAAATTCAATGGCTTTTCTACATGCAAGTAGTTCAGCCTCCTTGCTGCAAAATACCCCAGGCCCTTGGCTGCCATGGCTGCAATAACCTCCCCTTTCTCATTTCGTATGACTGCACCATAGCCAGATCTATTGAGGCCTGAGAACACCACTGCATCAAAATTAAGCTTGAATACCGACTGTGGAGGAGGCTGCCAAGTATCCCAAGTAGGCTACATCACATGTTCAGGTCCCATCTGTTCTTGTGCAGTCTGAAACTCCTCTATCATCTCTCTTGCATGATTGATCAACTAATTGGTCTATGGTTTTAAGGTTGGAATAGTTGTTAACAATCATTATTGTTAACTACTTGCTAACAAATAGTTTTACATCAAGTTAATACACACATATACACATTATAATAAAAAACGAAAAGCAAAAAAACTTTATAAAGAACTTAAAAGGGAATGCAGGGAAAATATTCTTGAATATTAGAAACTGGCAATTATTCCTCAATAAAAACTTTCTTAAAATTCAAAATTTCTCTCCCTATATCCAAAGAAACATATTATATTTGAACAATTATTTAAAAAATGAAACAAATACTTTTAGGACCCAAAAGGCCAAAACCTAACAAAAAATTATTCCAAAACTAAAAGAAAAAAAAAATCACATAAAAATTCAAACTTTCTCTCACCAATACCCACAACAGAGAATAAGTATCTAAAAAATTTAAAACACACCAAGATTAAAATGAGACTACAGTAATGAAATAATCAATTGCTCCAATAATTGGTAGATGATAGGCCAAGAATGAATTGACCCCTTATGATAAATTAACCAATTAATTAGCCAAGTGAATTAATTAAGTTAATTAATATACAATACGCGTGGTAATACAAACAAATCACCAACTAAGTTAATATGCAGCAGAAAATAAAGTTGACATGGTGATTTGTTTACGAATGGGGAAAACTTCCAAGACAAAAATCCCACCGGGTGATTTTAAGGTCACCACTTCTGAGAATCCACTATTATCACAACAAACGGTTATAAGTAAAGGAATCTCAGTACCTTATACCAACCTACAGTTGAACTCTTACCCTAATATCCAATTGGGCTTATTCTGTAGTAATAATTTTTCCTTTTAATGCACGGCTCCCAATGCATGACTAACCAATTGATATATAGATCCAAGTACGTGACTAACCACTAACTTGAGAAGGATGTTGGTTGCAAAGTTTTTCAGTTCATTAACACGATAAAGATCACGAAACTTCTTGGTTACAAAACCCTACGACATACAAACGCAGCAGCTTCTTAAAGAGAAAGATGAACTAGGGCAAATTGTCTCTGGTCACAATATGCTTATGAAAAACCTTTGTATCAAGCTACACTCACTTGCATCATCTGTGACGGCTCTTAAAATAATCCTTACATATGTTTAGGATTATGAGAAAAGAAAGTCTAAACATGTATACATGATTGGAGTGAAATAAGATCTAAAAAAATGATTTCTATAAATCTCGATAGATAGGTTATCTATTGAGTAGCTATCGAGCATCAGGCAAAAGCTGCCTTTTAAACCTCGATAGATGCTATCTGTCGAGCTTTAAAATTCAGCACTTTTTCACTTGATTCTTGGACAGATTTGCATGGTTTTAACACTTAGACTTGAAACCTTGTTCCTTGAAGTATTAAACACATCCTAGATCTACCAAATTACAAGTAAAGTATGTTTTGTCAAAGGATTAGCCAATTCTAGATGACATGTTCCTAACATGATTCACATATGTCCTAACAATAGACAACTTCAAACTAAATTCAAACCAAATAAGTAAGAACGGGCTTAAAACAAATTTGCAAGAAAGAATAAAAAAAAAAAATGCACTACAAAGAAGGAAAAACAATAAAAAATCTGCAAACAAACAGAAAAGAATCAAAGAGAGAGTAAGAGAGAGGAGTAATCTCTTGTTTGTTGTAGGAAGAAGAAAGAATGAATGGAAAGTAATAGGAAATTTATAGAAAAGAAAATGGGAAGAAGAAGTAATAAAATGAAGGCTAAAATGCAAGGTGGATCCTCTAAGTTTAACTCAAATTCATTTCAGTTCTTCAACTTTACTTTCGTTTAATTGAGTCCTCTATCTTTCAAAGCTATTCAATTTAGACCTTTAACAACTTTACTTTTGTTAAGTATGCACTTAACTAATGAATAAAGATTTTTTAAAAATATTTTACATAAAAAATCTTTAAAATATTTTTATTAATTGTATAGATTTTTTTCATGTGAAAATAATTTTTTTAAGGGAAATTTTTTAATAAAATCGGACAAAATACCTGAAATGAATAAATTTGAAACTTAAAGAATTGAATTGAACGAAGGGAAAGTTAGAAGACTGAAATCAATTTCAGTCAAACTTAAAGGGTATAATTTGCATTTTAGCCAAAACTAAAATTAAGAGTTAGAGGAATGACAACAGTAAACTGGAGAATTATGGGGAAAACAACCTTTTAGCCTTGTGCTCAACATTATAGAACCTTTTTTTTTATCCAAATAAAGAAATCAATTACTTGAAGAACGTGCTTTAACATGAAACATAATCTTTATGTAAAAGTAACGAGAACATACAAGGGAAAAAAAAGTATGTTACTGAATGTTCCCATGAGCTTGAAATTAATTTCATTTAGAAATGAGATAGGCAAGGTTCCCTAATCACATGATATGTCAAAATCCAACTTTATTGTTTAAAACTCTTCATTTATATAAACTGTTTCCAAGCTTCACTGTATCTTTTTTCATTTGTTGGTTGAAAATAAAAATCCTTGGAGGTTTTATAAATATATATATATATATATATAGAGAGAGAGAGAGAGAGAGAGAGAGAGATTGCACTAAAATCCCTTGCGGTTTTTCGTTATTACACTATCCTCCCTTCCTGTTTAAAATAAAACACTCACCTTCCTTAAAATGCAAATTATTTACATTGATTTTCCCTAAATGACTTAAAAAAAGGTTTTTGAAAAAAATCTCAATAAAAAAGTTTTGAAAAAATCACAAATTTCCTATTAGAGAGAGCATGGATGACAATTTAAGTGAAGGGTGAAACAAGTAATTCAAGATTTTAAATCCCATTTTAAGTCATCTTGGAGAGGTCAGTGTAAATAGTTTGCATTCTAGGGAAGGTGAGTGTCTTATTTTGAATTAAAAGAGATGTGAGTGTAATAAAGAAAAACCTCCGGGTAGGCTACTACAATATAGTTATAATGGGAGGGGAAGAATTTTAACTTTGGATATATTTGTTTGAAATAGCAAAAAATATCAGTTGTGTTACAAGACTCTTTATTTATTGATATATATTTTGTTTGCTCTTAATTTTGATGGAAAACCATTACTTTATTTCAGCTTTAGAAACCATTATATATATATATATATATAAAAGAAACCTTAAAAGCATGTAACTTTGAGTTTAACATGCCCATTCATATTGAACAAGCATTGGCTAAGGGTTTTGTATCTTAATTTGCACATTTCTATGCACAAATTACTTGGAGTCCATGGGACGAAAGGGTTAGCAACATATTGTAACTATATTAAAAAAAAAAAAAAAAACATTGAATTGAAAATATTTATGAAAATTACCCAATTGGATTAATTTATCATTGTCACTGACTTTTCAGTACCATGTCAATTTAGTCTTACTATTATCTGTTGGATAGAAATTGTTGATGTGACTAAAGGCTAAAATAAAAAATTATTTTCCATGGAAAGGAATTTAGCTTGAAATAGGGGGTGAGGGGTGAGGCATATATATATATATATAGAAGAAACCTTAAAAGCATGTAACTTTGAGTTTAACAAGCCCATTCATATTGAACAAGCATTGGCTAAGGGTTTTGTAATTTGTACCTTTTTATGCACAAATTGCGTGGAGTCCATGGGATGAAAGGGTTAGCAACATATTGTAATTATCGTTTAAAAAAAAAACATTGAATTGAAAATATTTATGAAAATTACCCAATTGGATTAATTTAGCATTGTCCCTGACTTTTCAGTGCCGTGTCAATTTAGTCTTACTATTATCTGTTGGATAGAAATTGCTGACGGGACTAAAGACTAAAATAAAAAAATTATTTTCCATGGAAAGGAATTTAGCTTGAAATAGGCGGTGAGGGGTGAGGCCAAGGAGAATGTTTTGGGCTGTGAGATGACTGGTGAGTATTTGGGTCTAGCTTAAGGACCGTGGCTGTTCAGCTCAAACTGGTCATGGCCCAACGGCTTGTTGAAAAGGAACAGATGATGCCTCTAAAGGAAGTCAAAGCCCATTTAGGAGGAATTGGTCAAGCCCAATTTTCAGTAACAAGCGATAGAACCATTTCATAAGCCAATTTATATGCATTCATTATCCAATTGGGATGGAACCTGGAATCCCAAGGATAAGAACCACACACTGGTACGCTGACCAATAGGCTACGTTCTTCTGATGTGGCGCTTGGTATGGAGAAATCCACATTACTCCTGACATCTAGATTCTTAGAAATGTGATTCCTAGGAATTACATTCCTAAGAACGTAGCTATTCTTATGTTTGGTTTATTCCTAGGAATCTTAAATGAATTATTTATTTTTCCTATTCTATCCTTAGATTTGAATGTGAACTACCAAGTCATTTTAAAAAAAAAAGTTAAAATTGTCAATTTATAAAAAATACAATTTTCTTTAAGCTTGGGAATCTGGATTCCCACTTGTTTTAAAGGGAATCTACATTCCTACTGAGAGGGGTTTAAGGGGGGAATCCAGATTCCCCTAACATCTGATTCCCTAGCATGATTTGTAACAAAACATGGGAATCTTTAAACATTTCTAAGAATCCTAAAACATTACCCTATACCAAATGCCATATTAGATTATAGTTTTTCAATTTATCATGTTACCCCCTCTCAATCTATTATTATTTCTCTCAATCTATTATTATTTTATAATTTTATTAGGGGTTCTAGTAATTATGCTTTTTAAACGTGAATAGTTATTAATTTATGTTGAAAAAGATTTTATTTTAAACTAATTTTATTTTTATTTAAAAGATTACTGAATACACATTTTTTTTTACACTTGTTTATGCTTTATTATTTTCTATTAACCTTATAAAAATGGTGAAAATTAATTTGAAAATTGTTTAATTTTTTTAGACATATTTTTATTAAAATTCTATTAACATTTGCCATTTTAATACTGTAGGTAAACAAGAGCTCAACCTATGTCGGGCCCAAGCCTGGAGTTTAATAAGAGCTCAACCTATACTAAGCTCGAGGCCAGTAAAGTTGGGTTTGGTCCAACTTTAATGAACGGTGAGCAGAAACACAAATCCACGTGTTCCAAGCAAATATACTTGAACAAAGCCCATTATCCCTGAAGATGGAAAGTAATGCCTTGGGGAAAATTCGCCTATTAAACACAAAATTTGGCGTCAAGCACAAGTTACCAGAAAATAATTTAGATGGCATTGTTGTGGGCCCTATCAATGATGCATGATTAGACGTGCTAAAACAGTAGCCCAAACTTAAGAAACCACCCAAGTGCCACAAGTGGAGGGACCCGTGTATGTGCCAAAAATTCTTTAATCATGATAGACCCACTAAGAGCAAGCCTATAAAAACAGATTAGGGGGAAGAAGCAAGGGGTTGGAATGGAATTTGTTTGGGGGGGGGGGGGGGGGGGGGGAGAAAAATAAGTGAATAGTAAGTGGTCAGAAGACAATAGTTGGAGGAAGGGGATCTAGCTCAAATTCCCAAAGGGACACTTCGGTTCTCCTCGGACAATCACTTTTCCATCAGAAAACCAGCTTACCTCTTTTCCAAATCATTGATCATTAGCCAAATTCCTTTTGGAACCTCCCATTGTGAGCTAAATCCAAATAGAGTACAAATTAATTGGGGATTCAGGCCCAACAAGCCAAAGATTGCAGGGAAATGGCCTCCATAAATACCTTTATTTGTATTTTATTATTATTAAATTAATTATGACATTATCACAGTTTGACCTTATTTGAACCTCAGTCTGACCTTAAAAACTTTGAACCTTTTCATTTTCCAGTTCATTGAACAATTCTAGTATAAAAAACCCTGGGCTTTATAGGAATATAGTAACATTAAATCCTACATCTCACCTTTGTAGATTTGACTTGTATTATTATTTGAATTTGACTTGTGGATTAGGATAGGGACCATCTAATGATAGGACTCTCATGAATAGGATTTGATGATTAGGTTATCTTGTGTCATTGGAATTTCAATCCGATATGTATTTAAAGTTTAGTATGAGAAATAAGAGGCAAGCAAAAAAGTAACCAAAAAAGAATCAATTCTCCCTCCAAGTTCAAGAGGCTAGTTACCTCGAATCGACTTATCCATCTTTCAATTATCCCAGTTCACAACATTTGGTATTAGAGCGTTTCAATCCTCTCACAACCAATATTCCACAACCCAAAAAAAAAACCTCCAAATCACAATCAAGCTAACAACCTCCAAACACTAATTTCTTTTTTGATTTTTTTTTTTTTGAAAAAATAAAAACTTGATCTGCTCATCACATTTAATATGGATCTTAATTTTAAATTAGAACTAACAATAACTAATTAACTATAATTTATTGTGAATGTGTTATTAATATGTGTTATTAATATGTTGTGGACATATATTTTTAGTGCCCTCTCAATTATATCTTTTTAATTTTAACTATCTATAGTAAGGACGTTTTTTGAGAAATAAAAAGTGAAACCACCTTGTCCTACTCTCTTTAAGGTGGTGCATTGTGCACATGATGCTTTCTCTCATGGCTTCACAGCTCACAGATCAGGGAAATTCTTAAGTAAACCTTGTAGTCCCAGCCAATAGAAAAGAAACACGTCAGTAAAAATAGCTGAGACCAGCTCACCACGCCAACTAAAGACGACTGCAGACTTTAACTTCCGTTAGTCCATCAACGTTAACCCTTTGTTGAAAATTGAAATTCAAAAAAAAAAAAAAAAAAAAAAAGGCTTTTCATTTTCATTCGTCTTCATTTTTGGAGCTCTCTCTGTGTTCATCATCACCACCGTTTGGCTGCCACTTCTTTCCATCTCAACGTTGGCAACATTTCTGCACTTGCACGGTACCAATTTTAGTGGCACAGAAAGTGCTTGTTGAAATGCTTCATAGAGATTTATTTTTCCAAACTTCTTGTTGTTCTGAATATTTAGCATGGATGGCGTGAATATGGATAAAAGTGTGAGTAATGGGTGGAGTGATTCCTTTATCCAAGGGAGCTGTTAGTAGTCGATTAGAGTTATAATTCAGCCAATAAATTCCTAGTTTTTAGGTAGAGCTATCAGATTGACTTATTAGATTATTATGTGTTCAATTATCTCAAATGGTCCTATGTCAAAATATTTACAGAGAACAAATGTAATAGATAAGTCACATGATAATTTTAAGTTAGTGTCTCAACTATCACGTAATAATAATTTTTGCTTGTCTTAGGAACTTCCCAGGGTCCTTGGTTCTTGAATAGATTATCGATGGTAGCATGACATCTTCTCTAGTCTTCTTGTGTGGAAAGCTAGCCTAGTCCAGAACCTTTTTGATCCACAGTCAGCACAAATCCATCCTTGCCAGCCCAATTCCCATCAGACCAAGACACGATAAGCACAAGCCGTTGGAGTTTCAAACCAGAAGATCATGATATCTCCTCCGTTGAAGACCTCATCAAGCCTAGACCGTCCTAACCCCAAGGAAGATAATTGGCTTGTTTCACTTTACATGTCCTTTATGCTGGATGGAATATGGAGGTTAAGAAATCAGGTTCTACTTCTATATCAGGGAAATCAAGTCGACGGCCTCAATCAGGCTTATACATCAGAACCTGAAGGAGTACTCTTCTCTCATGCACAACAACCAAATGATTCTACACCACTGTGATAGTGATCGCTCCTTTAAAAAAAAGAGCATATGTGATCATGGATTTCTATTGTCACTCAGTAGCACAAGAGATTTCTATTTTATAAAAATGCCTAATTGCTAGCACTGGGTGTTTTGGTGAATATGAAATGCTTGAAGAAAAGTTGAAACAGGGGTATGCTCTTGTGCACCCTTTATTTCTGCACTGACCTGACAAGTTGATACAAGATGTCCGAAATCATACCTTCTTTCCTTTCATGCTTGTTATGAACTAGCTAATCTATTTCACAGAACCTTGTCCTATGAATTGTTGGTTAGATATTTTTATTGCTAAAGAACATGGTTTCAATCTTGAATTCAAGTGCCAAAACTTTCTATTAGAGTTCTACAAGTGTTCTTGTATCCAGGGGCAGAGGGAAGGGGGTACTTTTTCACTCCCTCCCTCATATGTTTGTAAATTAAAAATATTTAAAAAAAAAAAAAAATTGGCTCCCTTTATTTTTTTTATTTTTTTTTTTGAGGAAGCTTAAATATATTCTTTTAAGTTGTATGTTTTAGATCTCTTTTAAAACTAATAATTAATCATTTGTAATTTTGAGATTATTGTGTCCTTATAAATTCTTACTTTTGTCATATGACTTATAAATATTTTTGACTTGAAACCATTTAATTTTAATGCTATGTTATTTTTACTATTTATTTTTTAAAAATACAGATATCAACAAATAGGAGATCAGGGATTCATTAATATATGTGAAAGAAATATTTATGACAATGGTAGTGCTTAAAGTTTATGTAAGTTGATGGTTGATAGCCACTTAGCAAGCTACATAAATCAACAGTGTTTGTTAATTTCACATTTGTATTACATTACATGGAGTTAAATCAGTTTGTGAATTTTATTGCCTTGACACTAGATTGTGAATTGTCAAAATAGATTATTATTCAGATAAGATGCTAACTCTAAAAAGTTCCATACCACTATATAACATTGGCTCCCTTGAAAAATTTCTGGCTTTGCCATTGCCTGCACCCAAGGTAAGTGTTCCAAATAAATAGGACCTTTATTCAAAAAACAGAGTAGTGTTTTCAAGTTGAAGGCTGATATCCTCCATGATGTAGCCACCCTCTATCATTAGGCCAGCCAACTAACCCCCCTTTACCATTAGGACAGATAACCAACCACCCTCTACAAGCCAAACAGCCAACCATCCTTTCTGACCTTTTAGGGCAGCCAGTAGCCCCCTTATTGTGACTTTTCATATTTTTGCCATGTATCCTCTTTAATTATAACTTTAACTTATATGACTATTAGTTACTTTATCTCCTAGTCGTTAAGATTATAAATAGGCTTGCTATATAAGAGTACAAATAGTTTTTTGATGTAAACTTAACTTAGTTTCAGACTTGGACAGAAATTTTGTTTCTCTAGTTATATTCTCTATAATTCCAACTTTGATTCTTACTCCTAAGGAAATTCTGATTCAAGTTCTCAATTTTTTAATCTTGATTACCATCATTTGGTAACAGAGCATTGATCTGGTCCTCTTTTTCCCTGCCACTTTGATCATTTGAGCCCTAGATTTTCTTATGTTTCTTTTTTCTCCCTCCATTCAAGATCCTAGAATTCAGATCTAGGTTCCTTGTGCCAATCAAATTTGTGGCTATTGCAAATATCACAGATTTGATCACTTGTGCTGTTGCTGCTATTTACAATTTTTTTCAAAGATTGTGAAGCTTCTAACGGCCTAAAGAAGGCGAGGATGGAGATGTAGAATAAAGGGGAATCAAATGGATGTTGGGGAAGGAGTTAAAGTCAACCCTCCTGTTGGGAGGAATGGTGGATGGAATCAAAATATAGAGAGAGGAGATGAGATTGCTGAATTAAGGAGACAAGTTGCGACACTTATAGAGGTGGTGCAATGTATGCAGCCTTCTCATGAGGCTACCGATGAGTCCGATGACTCTCATTCTCATTTTGGGAACTTTTTTGGAGTTCCTCCAAGGGGTATGCCTTGTATGGAAAGAAATGAGCCAAGGCTTGACTACAACTTGTTGAAATTCCATAATTTCAAGGGAGTCTCAAACCGGAAGACTTTGTGGATTGGCTTAACACTGTTGAGAGGGTGTTTGATTATTAGGAAGTTATGGATGAAAAGAAAGTGAAGCTAGTCGCTATTCACTTTAAAGGGAGAGCTTCCGCTTGGTGGGAACAATTGCAAATTTCTCGCCAAAGAAGTGGTAAAGTCAAGGTCAAGAGTTGGGAGAAGATGAAGAAAGAGCTCCATGAGCAATTTATTCCTTTCAACTACATCCAATCACTTTACAAAGACCTACACAACTTTAAGCAAAAAGGAAGTGTAGAGGAGTATACAGAGGCATTTCACCAACTTGTAGTAAGGGTAGAATTGAATGAAAGTGAAGAACAAATTGTTGCAAGGTACTTGAGTGGATTGAAGTCATCCATCCAAGATGTCCTTAGCCTTCAATCATTGTGGAACGTGTCAGAAGCCTAAAACCATACTTTACTGGTGGAGAAGCAACAAACTAGACCAGCTTTGAAGTCTGAATAGTAGGGTTTATAGGTTTGGTCAGGGGATTTCTAACCAATATATGGTTGGGAATTCAAGTACAAATGGGAGAGGAGAAACCTTTGGGTTGTTCATGTTGGAAAAACACATGGAAAATACAATTTTGTATTTCATACAAAAACACATAGCGGAATATAAACGAATCTACTTTATTCAAGTGAGATAACATGCAACATCTGAATTTTAGAAACAAAGAACAAGAAGGCGTACCTTGGTGCAGCAAAATTCAAAACAAATGAAGATTGAATTTGGGAAGACTTTTAATCTTCATTCCAATTCCACAATGTTCCTAAAATGTGTGGCCTCTTAATCAGTTCTATACGTACTTGTTTAAGAGAATAACTAAATGTCTTGAGAAAACTCTGAATATCTCTCTCTTTAATCATACGTATATTTCTGTACTTGGCAGTTACTTTATTTAATAACTCTTATTAAACAAATAACCGATTATCTAATTGAGTTAGCCTTTTGGACCAGTCCAATTGGGCTTTAATGTGTGGCTTGGAGTAGGACCAAAAGGGACAAATAAAGGTCTAGCTCCAATGGGCTTTGAACTTATCTGTTAACTCTTGACAAGCCCAAAGTTACCATTAATTATATTTAATACCATTATATAAATATAATTGCACTCTAGACCTTATTAATAAATTATATACTAAGACTTTATTAAACATTTAACTCCATGAAAATATTCTTAGTAATACAAAGTCATAATGTGTAATTATCACTTTGAAGATTACTACATCTTGATCATTGAGTACTTGGTTTAGTCCTTTAAGTTATTCATATATATTTTATGAAATCTAATTTCATAAAACATAAACTTTAGTAACTCTTTACTAAAGTGGTTAGGCCTAATATTCTGAATAACCAAACCCATTAAACTTATCTCAAAGAAATATTTTATATCTCTATAAAGAGACTATGAATTTCATCTTAAGAATATGTGTTCTTTCAACATTATGTGTGGTTGCCCTACATACTGCGGTTTTGACCGTTTGTCCAGATCTCAATCTTGATATATTAAAGCAACCTACATTTCATGATTGGATTCACTATTCCCTCATGATTCAGAGTTTATGTAATGATAGTCGTGAGATTTATTATTCATTTGACAGTCGTTGATAGAATAATAAATCTCACAGCGATCCAATTTAATATGTCTTATACACTTAAAACCTATTAACATATCAACTAGAAGTCTTCACTTCCATGATCAAGACAAATCATCTTAATTGACATGTTATGGTCTTCGCATATGAAATGCCCAATTTCATCACCAACTACAAACTAAGATTTTGAGTTTACAAAGAACTTATAATTTATATCTTCTGTGACTAAATCACATAAATCACATACTATGTATCTCAAAAACTATATGATAATATCCAAATATTAATGTTATCATTATTTTAGATAATAATAAAATAACTTTATTACATATAACATAATGTCATACATAATATCATACTATAGGATTTTAGGGCATTAATCCTAACAGTTCAATAACAAGCAGGCCCTAAATCTGGTATTACAGCCCCAAAACAGTTCCAAACAACCACTGTTGGCGGGGGTAGACAACAATAAGCGGGTACTTTCAAATGTTTCAACCGTGGAAAGCCGGGGCATCAATCTTTGGATTGTAGGAAGAAGGCTCTTATGTTAGAGGAAGTAAAAGAGCTTGAACATGAAGATGGAGAACCAATTTTTGATCAAACTTCAAACGAGGTTGGTGGTGATTTTGAAGAAGAAGAGAACTTAACACTTGTAATGAGGAAAACTCTTCTTACTCCAAAGTTCAATTCCGAAGAAGATTGGTTGAGAACCAATAATTTTTTATACTACTTGCAGCATTGGAGGAAGAGTTTGTAGTATGATCATTGATGGGGGAAGTTGTGAAAATGTGGTCACTCAAGAGGTGGTTGATAAGTTGAAGCTTGCCACTCAAGATCACCCACATCCCTACAAACTTTCTTGGCTTAAGAAGGGTAATGAGGTGAAAGTAACAAAGCGTTGCTTGGTGCCAAGGTGTGAAAAAATTGAAAATGAATATTTTTATATTAGTAATGTACATAAATAAATTTGAAGACTATACACACTAAGGTTAAAAGATTCTACATGACAATGTTATTATGCTTTTATAGAATAATGTTTGAAAACTCAAGCTAAGGCGTCTTTACTAATATTAGAATATAAGACGCTTCTTTCTCAAAGTTTTAGCACTTCTTAATCAAGCTTTGAAGCCCCTACCTTTTTTTATGGGATATTTGAAGAAGCGCATGTTTGGAACCCTATACAAGGCCAGAGGCAACTTGTTATATTGGTAGCTGTGCGTGTTAATCGATCTTCTTCTATGCTAGTAGTAACAACAGTAGTAGGTGAATTGGTTTAATATGGGTTTTTTTTTTTCTTTATTAGAAGGATGAGCACGTTTATTACTATTTGTCCCAACATTTAGCCGAGGTAGGCTACTAACTTGCTCGTAAACAATAAAATTTTAAATAATATAAATGTGCAAATATACCATTTTTAGACTTATATTTGACGATTCCAATAAAATATCATGTGGATGAATTTCCAAGAAATCATATAAGCATCTAGTGATATGAAAATATAGATATAAAACAGTTACTAGGTGATATTACCTTTTCAAGCCAATAGTTATTTCAAAATCCAAATTTCAACTCAATATATGTTGTGAAAAAAAAAAAAAAAAACTATCTATAGGAAACTATCCAAGCCAATAGCTAAAGCAATACCAAGCCAACGGAAAAATGGCAACTAAACAAGTATATTTGCAAAACCCTAACAAGCAGTCTTTCGTTCATATGGACTAGCTTATGATTTGAACTTCTGTAGGGACCAGGTTTGAGGGTGGACCCAAGCCCAGTTTCCCCGCAATGAATTTATAGAGAATGGACTCAAGAACTAGGCGTTAGTGAGAAGTGCAACAATCATGCATGGTTGTTGTGGATTGGATAGCCTGAACGTGCATTGGGGTGAGTAATAATGCTCCTCGGACGTGTTCTCCAGGACTTGGAGTTCTTATCATTTCTTTGTTAAGACTGACTACAAAGTTCCCTCAGAGCATATATATTGCTACAGTGTTCTCTTTATCATCTTTTTTCCTCTCCCCCTTGTAGGAGGGGTTCCTTACATTATATATCCCTCTCCCAATCGATCCTAACCCTACATTTGTAGAGGGATCAGGGCATCACTCGAGTGCCTGTCCCATCAGCCACCTTCCCATTATCTCTGTGGATGGCAGCAACCAAGGTGGCACTGTTGAGGCGTCCCCTCCTCATTAATGCGGCCAGGACGTTAGTTGAGGGCATTTAATGTGGAGGTGACAGTTCATCTGGGACTTATTCCTCCACCATGCTTCCATGTCCGGTATTTGGTACTTGCGGTTTGCTCCTTGGATGCTCGGGGAGGTTCCCTTTGATGGAGTGCTGCTTGTCCGTTTCCGGATCTCGGAATTTCGAGGACGTTATCATCCTCGGCTCTGCTTCGTGGGTAGCTGGGCACTACACTTCAGTCCTTGGATCTCGGACGCGTCCTCGGCATGGGCCTTGGGCCTGGTTCGGAGTGGGCCGGGGTTGCCTGACTATTTCTTGGCCCCACAATAGCCCCTCAAAATCTTGTTGTCCGCATCCTCGGGCGGAAAGGAGGATTTTGATATCCTCGGACCTGCTCCGCGTCCAATCGAGTCTTGTCCCTTGTCAGCGCTGGAGCTTTTCGTCTGCCCAAGGTGCGTTACTGGCGCTTCGGTGTGCGCAACGTGTCTTGCATTAAATTCGGGCGGCTTTGTGCTCCCCACGTTCAACGGGCAGATGGCAATCAAACGGTCGTGATGCGCCTAACATTTATGGGCGGGAAAACTCGCGCGGCTCTTCCATCCAGGGTATAAATACACATTCGAACTGTTTTCACCTTTCTTTATTCATAATCAAGAGCTCTTACGCCTTCATTCAGAGTCCAGCCAAATTTCCACCAACTTCTCCAGCATAAAAAGCCTGTCCGAGGAGCTTCTCCTCGTTTCTGTAAGTCGCTCTATCCCTCTCTGAACTTTCCTTCCCTGTGCTCTTCCTTCTCTTTTATCTGCTCTTTCTTTAGCTCTCTTAGGCGGCATTTGGGATGGGTAGACTTAAGAAGTATGTCTTCACTGAGGAGGCGATGGAGAAATTCATCGCCGATTATAAGATACCAGCCAATGTGGGCTTGAGGTATTGTGAGGAGGGGGAGTGGGAACTCCGGAGGCAGGAGGGCGAGGTGGTGATTCCCATCATCGCCTTCCTTGAAGGGGGATGAGGATCCCCATGGGGCCGGTGACGAGGGGTTACCTTACATACTTCCGGTTAACCCCCACCCAGTGCGCCTCCAACATGTTCAGAATTCTGGGTAGCGTGGATGCTCTGAACGAGAAGATGGGGCTAAGGTTGACCCATCATGATGTGAACTACTGCTATAATCTTCAACACCTAAAGAACAAGTCCTACTATATGAGGACGAGGGACGGCAGGGTCCGGCTTATCCAATGCCTCCCTGAGTCCAACAAGGGGATGAACGAGGACTTTCTCATCGTGTCCGGAGCGTGGCACGATGGCATCCATTGCCCGACGACAGAGGGGACACCAGATGGGGCAGTAGGAGTAGGAGGGGGTTCAAAAATTCTAACTTGCTTTATGCGTCATTTCCTTTTGTACTGTTTGGTTACTAATCACGAATGTGTTTTCTTTTTGCAGATCCGCACTCCTTTGCGCGCCATTACAACTTGATCAACAGGGAAGACTTGCAAAAGGTGCTCAGGTCGGCGGCTTTTGAAAACGAGGCAGATCACCAAGTCAGAGTCGCTCACAAGATCTTGGGGTACAAGCCGCTCCAAAAGTCGTTCGCGGTCCCAAAGCACGTGATCAAGGCGAAGGATCCTCAGCTGCAGAAAATAGCAGTGACCGAGGATGGGTTCGAGTTTCCCAAGGGTCTCTCTACTTCAGAAGGCGTCACGGTAGCAGTCCCCTCTTCCTCCCACACATTCTCAGAGGCCGCAGAAGAGAACTTAGAAAAGGAAGGGGAAGCTGCAGACCTCGGTCCTGGAGGGGACGATTTTGACGTTTTTGAGCAGATTCATCAGTCCGAGGACCCTTCTGGAGACTTGGGTGATCCTCATCTGACCGAAGCAGACCTCTCAACGTCAGAGACACCTTCTCGGCTTGCGATGGGCTACAAGAAGAAGAACCAGCCAAGTCTACTCGAGCTAATCGAAGAGCGACCGGGGAAGTCCAAGCCGAGGCTCCCACCCTCTTCTCCAAAGACTCGCCCTGCTCACACTAGGTCGGCCTCGACTCAATCTAGGCTCCCTCCCCCTCTGCCTCGGACGAGTCCGCCTTCCAGGCACGAGCCTGTCGATCCTAAGCAGAAGAAGGACAAGGGCAAGAGGCCCATCGAGGACAAATCTGGGTCCACTCAGGAGGGGGATGACTCTCGGAGGCCCTCAAAGCAACTGAGGATAGGCTCCAGGTCTCAGGTTAAGCAGGTGGATGCGCCGGCCGAGGTCCAGGCATGGCTGCCTGCCCCAATGCTTCGTGGGGCACCTCTGAGGGATGATTCCTCTCTCAGGGATTTTAGAGAGGGCGAAGGCGCGTACGTGGCCGACGCGGTGGAGAGATGTCTGCTACTTTCCGCGGACATGGAGCAGCTAGGGACCATGAAGAGCAGGGAGGTCTTCCTCAGCCTCAAGCATTACTTGGGGATGGTAAGGCCCTTAATACTTATGTCTTTTCTTGTTTTAGTTTTTCTGCCTTCCTTTCCCCTTTCTTCTTTTTAGCTCGGCTTATTATTATGTACCCGTTTTGTTTGGCAGGTTGTCCAGGCCACCTTCAGGCTGGAGGAGGCGGCTCACGACCACGGAAAGGCCATGGAAGAAGAGCGCGAGAAGCGCTTGGAGGCCACCCAGACTCTCAAGAACTCCGAGGAGGACCTTGCCAAAGCCAGGCAGGAGTTGAAGGCCGTAACCCAGGCTCGGGACAGCGCAGTAGCAGGCCTTGAGGGTGCACAGAGGCAGGCCAAGACCCAAACGAAACGTCTGGGTGAGGCAGAGGAGTAGCTGAAGATCGCAAAAGAGCTGATTGCAGATCTGACGAAGAAGGAGGCTGCTGCCGAGGAGGCCAGGAAAGTGGCTGAGTTCGCTAGGGACGAAGCTGTGAGGGCCAAGTCTGAGGCAGAGCAGGGTAGGGAGGAGGCTTGGGCCGCCAAGGAAGAAGCTGAGGAGGCTGCCTATGCTACCGGGGCAACTGAGATAGCAGCTGCCTACAAATCCCAAGTCCCTGGGGTATGTAGGCGCTACTGTTCTGAAACTTAGATGGAAGCCCTTAGGCAAGCTGGCGTGGAGGCCTCTTCTGTCCTGTGGAAGGATGAGAGCGTGTACTACCCCTCTGCCATCCGCGAGGCTGCCCCAGATGGCCCAGATGGCCCTGAGGCCGAAGAGGCTGCTGTGGAAACTGCTGTTACTCCAGGCGGGGGGGCTTCGGATGCTGGGGCCACTGGTGAGCCAGTCCAAGGGAGTAATCCTCCCCTGGTGGTTGAAGTGAGCGATGGCTCTAACGAGGACGCGCCTCAGCAGGTTGCAGGGCCATCCCCTGATGCACAGGTTTCTTCTGCTGAGGGGGTTGCTATTTCTGCCGCACCTCTACAGGCCATCCCACTCAGTCAGGGCTTAGGGGACCTTGAGGCTGCCTCGGTCCAGCCACCCAAAGGAGCAGGCAATTAAGTAGAAGGAGTAGGCTCCTCGGCACCTCTGCCTGCTTCACTTTACTTTTTGCATCTTTTTCTTCTTTTCTTTTTATTTGTAATGTGATGCCTATCGTGTAATTCTTTTTGGACTTAATGAAATGCGAGCTTTGTTTCTTTTTCTACTCGTTGTGGTTGTTTGCTTACTTGCACGCTATCCGCTTTTCCTTTACTTGTATGATTTTAACTTCAATTGCATCTCGGCCAATCGCGGCATCAATTATTATAACGAGGGCACGTATGCTTGGGTGGACCCTTCGTTTCCTAAGGGCCAGGTAGAATTTTTCCGAGGAGACACTTAGGATCCCCTTGAAGTAGTTGGCTTCCCCATAGGCTTGAGTCCGAGGACCATGCAGTGCCTTGGTTCTGTCCAACACTTAGGCTTTTTGAAGTAGTTAGTTTCCCCATAGGCCTGAGTCCGAGGACCATGCAGTGCCTTGGTTCTGTCTAACACTTAGGCTTTTTGAAGTAGTTAGTTTCCCCATAGGCCTGAGTCCGAGGACCATGCAGTGCCTTGGTTCTGTCTAACACTTAGGCTTTTTGAAGTAGTTAGTTTCCCCATAGGCCTGAGTCCGAGGACCATGCAGTGCCTTGTTTCTGTCCAACACTTAGAATTTTTGAAGTAGTTAGTTTACCCATAGGCCTGAGTCCGAGGACCATGCAGTGCCTTGGTTCTGTCCAACACTTAGAATTTTTGAAATAGTTAGTTTCCCCATATGCCCGAGTCCGAGGACCAGGCAGTGCCTTGGTTCTGTCTAACACTTAGAATTTTTGAAGTAATTGGCTTCCCTATAGGCTTGAGTCCGAGGACCATGCAGCGCCTTGGTCCTGTCCAACACTTAGGCTTTTTGAAGTAGTTAGTTTCCCCATAGGCCTGAGTCCGAGAACCATGCAGTGCCTTGGTTCTGTCTAACACTTAGAATTTTGAAGTAGTTAGTTTCCCCATAGGCCTGAGTCCGAGGACCATGCAGTGCCTTGGTTCTGTCTAACACTTAGAATTTTGAAGTAGTTAGTTTCCCCATAGGCCTGAGTCCGAGGACCATGCAGTGCCTTGGTTCTGTCTAACACTTGGTCTTTGAAGTAGTTAGTTTCCCCATAGGCCTGAGTCCGAGGACCATGCAGTGCCTTGGTTCTGTCTAACACTTAGAATTTTGAAGTAGTTAGTTTCCCCATAGGCCTGAGTCCGAGGACCATGCAGTGCCTTGGTTCTGTCTAACACTTAGAATTTTGAAGTAGTTAGTTTCCCCATAGGCTTGAGTCCGAGGACCATGCAGTGCCTTGGTTCTGTCTAACACTTAGGCTTTTTGAAGTAGTTAGTTTCCCCATAGGCCTGAGTCCGAGGACCATGCAGTGCCTTGGTTCTGTCTAACACTTACGCTTTTGAAGTAGTTAGTTTCCCCATAGGCCTGAGTCCGAGGACCATGCAGTGCCTTGGTTCTGTCTAACACTTAGGCTTTTTGAAGTAGTTAGTTTCCCCATAGGCCTGAGTCCGAGGACCATGCAGTGCCTTGGTTCTGTCTAACACTTAGGCTTTTTGAAGTAGTTAGTTTCCCCATAGGCCTGAGTCCGAGGACCATGCAGTGCCTTGGTTCTGTCTAACACTTAGAATTTTGAAGTAGTTAGTTTCCCCATAGGCCTGAGTCCGAGGACCATGCAGTGCCTTGGTTCTGTCTAACACTTAAGCTTTTTGAAGTAGTTAGTTTCCCCATAGGCCTGAGTCCGAGGACCATGCAGTGCCTTGGTTCTGTCTAACACTTAGAATTTTGATGTAGTTAGTTTCCCCATAGGCCTGAGTCCGAGGACCATGCAGTGCCTTGGTTCTGTCTAACACTTAGGCTTTTTGAAGTAGTTAGTTTCCCCATAGGCCTGAGTCCGAGGACCATGCAGTGCCTTGGTTCTGTCTAACACTTAGAATTTTCAAGTAGTTAGTTTCCCCAGAGGCCTGAGTCCGAGAACCATGCAGTGCCTTGGTTCTGTCTAACACTTAGGATTTTGAAGTAGTTAGTTTCCCCATAGGCCTGAGTCCGAGGACCATGCAGTGCCTTGGTTCTGTCTAACACTTAGAATTTTGAAGTAGTTAGTTTCCTCATAGGCCTGAGTCCGAGGACCATGCAGTGCCTTGGCTCTGTCTAACACTTAGGCTTTTTGAAGTAGTTAGTTTCCCCATAAGACTGAGTCCGAGGACCATGCAGTGTCTTGGTTCTGTCTAACACTTAGAATTTGGAAGCAGTTAGTTTCCCCATAGGCCTGAGTTCGAGGACCATGCAGTGCCTTGGTTCTGTCTAACACTTAGAACTTTGAAGTAGTTAGTTTCCCCATAGGCCTGAGTCCGAGGACCATGCAGTGCCTTGGTTCTGTCTAACACTTAGGCTTTTTGAAGTAGTTGGCTTCCCCATAGGCTTGAGTCCAAGGACCATGCAGTGCCTGGGATCTGTCCAACACTTAGGCTTTTGAAGCAGTTAGTTTCCTCATAGGCCTGAGTCCAAGGACCATGCAGTGCCTTGGTTCTGTCTAACACTTAGGCCTTTTGAAGTAGTTAGTTTCCCCATAGGCCTGAGTCCGAGGACCATGCAGTGCCTTGGTTCTGTCTAACACTTAGGCTTCTGAAGTAGTTAGTTTCCCTATAGGCCTAAGTCCGAGGACCATGCATTGCCTTGGTTCTGTCTAACACTTAGGCTTTTTGAAGTAGTTAGTTTCCCCATAGGCCTGAGTCCGAGGACCATGCAGTGCCTTGGTTCTGTCTAACACCTAGAATTTTTGAAGTAGTTTGTTACCCCATAGGCCTGAGTCCGAGGACCATGCAGTGCCTTGGCTCTGTCTAACACTTAGAATTTTTGAAGTAGTTAGTTTACCTATAGGCCTGAGTCCGAGGACCATGCAGTACTTTGGCTCTGTCTAACACTTAGAATTTTTGAAGTAGTTAGTTTACCCATAGGCCTGAGTCCGAGGACCATGCAGTACCTTGGTTCTGTCTAACACTTAAAATTTTGAAGTAGTTAGTTTCCCCATAGGCCTGAGTCCGAGGACCATGCAGTGCCTTGGTTCTGTCTAACACTTAGAATTTTTAAGTAGTTAGTTTCCCCATAGGCCTTAGTCCGAGGACCATGCAGTGCCTTGGTTCTGTCTTACACTTGGTCTTTGAAGTAGTTAGCTTCCCCATAGTACTGAGTCCGAGGACCATGTAGTGCCTTGGCTCTGTCTAACACTTAGAATTTTGAAGTAGTTAGTTTCCCCATAGGCCTGAGTCCGAGGACCATGCAATGCCTTAGTTCTGTCTAACACTTAGAATTTTGAAGTAGTTTGTTTCCCCGTAGGCCTGAGTTCGAGGACCATGCAGTGCCTTGGTTCTGTCTAACACTTCAACTTTGAAGTAGTTAGTTTCCCCATAGGCCTGAGTCCGAGGACCATGCAGTGCCTTGCCTCTGTCTAACACTTAGGCTTTTTGAAGTAGTTGGCTTCCCCATAGGCTTGAGTCCGAGGACCATGCAGTGCCTGGGATCTGTCTAACACTTAGGCTTTTGAAGTAGTTAGTTTCCCCATAGGCATGAGTCCGAGGACCATGCAGTGCCTTGGTTCTGTCTAACACTTAGGCTTTTGAAGTAGTTAGTTTCCCCATAGGCCTGAGTCCAAGGACCATGCAGTGCCTTGGTTCTGTCTAACACTTAGGCTCTTTGAAGTAGTTAGTTTCCCCATAGGCATAAGTCCGAGGACCATGCAGTGCCTTGGTTCTGTCTAACACTTAGGCTTTTTGAAGTAGTTAGTTTCCCCATAGGCCTGAGTCCGAGGACCATGCAGTGCCTTGGTTCTGTCTAACACTTAGGCTTTTTGAAGTAGTTAGTTTTCCCACAGGCCTGAGTCCGAGGACCATGCAGTGCCTTGGTTCTGTCTAACACTTAGGTTTTTTGAAGTAGTTAGTTTCCCCATAGGATTGAGTCCGAGTACCATGCAGTGCCTTCGTTCTGTCTAACACTTAGAATTTTGAAGTAGTTAGTTTCCCCATAGTCCTGAGTCCGAGGACCATGCAGCGCCTTGGTTCTGTCTAACACTTAGAATTTTGAAGTAGTTAGTTTCCCCAAAGGCCTGAGTCCGAGGACCACGCAGTGCCTTGGTTTTGTCTAACACTTAGAATTTTGAAGTAGTTAGTTTCCCCATAGGCCTGAGTTCGAGGACCATGCAGTGCCTTGGTTCTATCTAACACTTACAACTTTGAAGTAGTTAGTTTCCCCATAGGCCTGAGTCCGAGGACCATGCAGTGCCTTGCCTATGTCTAACACTTAGGCTTTTGGAAGTAGTTGGCTTCCCCATAGAATTTTTGAAGTAGTTAGTTCCCCCATAGGCCTGAGTCCGAGGACCATGCAGTGCCTTGATTCTGTCTAACACTTAGGCTTTTTTGAAGTAGTTAGTTTCCCCATAGGCTTGAGTCTGAGGACCATGCAGTGTCTTGGTTCTGTCTAACACTTAGAATTTTGAAGCAGTTAGTTTCCCCATAGGCCTGAGTTCGAGGACCATGCAGTGCCTTGGTTCTGTCTAACACTTAGAACTTTGAAGTAGTTAGTTTCCCCACAGGCCTGAGTCCGAGGACCATGCAGTGCCTTGGTTCTGTCTAACACTTAGGCTTGTTGAAGTAGTTGGCTTCCCCATGGGCTTGAGTCCGAGGACCATGCAGTGCCTGGGATCTGTCTAACACTTAGGCTTATGAAGTAGTTAGTTTCCTCATAGGCCTGAGTCCGAAGACCATGCAGTGCCTTGGTTCTGTCTAACTCTTAGGCTTTTTTGAAGTAGTTAGTTTCCCCATAGGCCTGAGTCTGAGGACCATGCAGTGCCTTGGTTCTGTCTAACACTTAGGCTGTTTTGAAGTAGTTAGTTTCCCCATAGGCCTGAGTCCGAGGACCATGCAGTGCCTTGGTTCTGTCTAACACTTAGGCTTTTTGAAGTAGTTAGTTTCCCCATAGGCCTGAGTCCGAGGACCATGCAGTGCCTTGGTTCTGTCTAACACCTAGAATTTTTGAAGTAGTTTGTTTCTCCAAAGGCCTAAGTCCGAGGACCATGCAGTGCCTTGGCTCTGTCTAACACTTAGAATTTTTGAAGTAGTTAGTTTACCTATAGGCCTGAGTCCGAGGACCATGCAGTGCCTTGGCTCTGTCTAACACTTAGAATTTTTGAAGTAGTTAGTTTACCCATAGGCCTGAGTCCGAGGACCATGCAGTGCCTTGGTTCTGTCTAACAATTAAAATTTTGAAGTAGTTAGTTTCCCCATAGGCCTGAGTCCGAGGACCATGCAGTGCCTTGGTTCTAACTAACACTTAGAATTTTGAAGTAGTTTGTTTCCCCATAGGCCTTAGTCCGAGGACCATGCAGTGCCTTGGTTCTGTCTTACACTTGGTCTTTGAAGTAGTATGTTTCCCCGTAGGACTGAGTCCGAGGACCATGCAGTGCCTTGGCTCTGTCTAACACTTAGAATTTTGAAGTAGTTAGTTTCCCCATAGGCCTGAGTCCGAGGACCATGCAGTGCCTTAGTTCTGTCTAACACTTAGAATTTTGAACTAGTCAGTTTATCCGTAGGCCTGAGTTCGAGGACCATGCAGTGCCTTGGTTCTATCTAACACTTAAGCTTTTTGAAGTAGTTAGTTTCCCCACAGGCCTGAGTCCGAGGACCATGCAGTGCCTTGGTTCTGTCTAACACTTAGGCTTTTTGAAGTAGTTGGCTTCCCCATAGGCTTGAGTCCGAGGACCATGCAGTGCCTGGGATCTGTCTAACACTTAGGCTTTTGAAGTAGTTAGTTTCCTCATAGGCCTGAGTCCGAGGACCATGCAGTGCCTCGGTTCTGTCTAACACTTATGCTTTTTGAAGTAGTTAGTTTCCCCAGAGGCCTGAGTCCGAGGACCATGCAGTGCCTTGGTTCTGTCTAACACTTAGGCTTTTGAAGTAGTTAGTTTCCCTATAGGCCAAAGTCCGAGGACCATGCAGTGGCTTGGTTCTGTCTAACACTTAGGCTTTTGAAGTAGTTAGTTTCCCCATAGGCCTGAGTCCGAGGACCATGCAGTGCCTTGGTTCTGTCTAACACCTAGAATTTTTGAAGTAGTTTGTTTCCCCATAGGCCTGAGTCCGAGGACTATGCAGTGCCTTGGCTCTGTCTAACACTTAGAATTTTTGAAGTAGCTAGTTTACCTATAGGCCTGAGTCCGAGGACCATGCAGTGCCTTGGCTCTGTCTAACACTTAGAATTTTTGAAGTAGTTAGTTTACCCATAGGCCTGAGTCCGAGGACCATGCAGTGCCTTGGTTCTGTCTAACACTTAAAATTTTGAAGTAGTTAGTTTCCCCATAGGCCTGAGTCCGACGACCATGCAGTGCCTTGGTTCTGTCTAACACTTAGAATTTTGAAGTAGTTTGTTTCCCCATAGGCCTTAGTCCGAGGACCATGCAGTGCCTTGGTTCTGTCTAACACATAGAATTTTGAAGCAGTTAGTTTCCCCATAGGCATGAGTTCGAGGACCATGCAGTGCCTTGGTTCTGTCTAACACTTAGAACTTTGAAGTAGTTAGTTTCCCCATAGGCCTAAGTCCGAGGACCATGCAGTGCCTTGGTTCTGTCTAACACTTACGCTTTTGAAGTAGTTAGTTTCCCCATAGGCCTAAGTCCGAGGACCATGCAGTGCCTTGGTTCTGTCTAACACTTAGGCTTTTTGAAGTAGTTAGTTTCCCCATAGGCCTGAGTCCGAGTACCATGCAGTGCCTTGGCTCTGTCTAACACATAGAATTTTTGAAGTAGTTAGTTTACCCATAGGCCTGAGTCCGAGGACCATGCAGTGCCTTGGTTCTGTCTAACACTTAGAATTTTCAAGTAGTTAGTTTCCCCAAAGGCCTGAGTCCGAGGACCATGCAGTGCCTTCGTTCTGTCTAACACTTAGGCTTTTTGAAGTAGTTGGCTTCCCCATAGGCTTGAGTCCGAGGACTATGCAGTGCCTTGGTTCTGTCTAACACTTAGGCTTTTGAAGTAGTTAGTTTCCCCATAGGTCTGAGTCCGAGGACAATGCAGTGCCTTGGTTCTGTCTGACACATAGGCTTTTTGAAGTAGTTAGTTTCCCCATAGGCCTGAGTTCGAGGACCATGCAGTGCCTTGGTTCTGTCTAACACTTAGAACTTTGAAGTAGTTAGTTTCTCCATAGGCCTGAGTCCGAGGACCATGCAGTGCCTTGGTTCTGTCTAACACTTAGGCTTTTTTGAAGTAGTTAGTTTCCCCATAGGCCTGAGTCCGAGGACCATGCAGTGCCTTGGTTCTGTCTAACACTTAGGCTTTTTGAAGTAGTTAGTTTCCCCATAGGCTTGAGTCTGAGGACCATGCAATTCCTTGGCTCTGTCTAACACTTAGAAATTTTTTTTTTTTGAAGTAGTTAGTTTCTCCATAGGCCTGAGTCCGAGGACCATGCAATGCCTTGGTTCTATCTAACTCTTAGGCTTTTTTGAAATAGTTAGTTTCCCCATAGACCTGAGTCCGAGGACCATGCAGTGCCTTGGTTCTGTCTAACACTTAGGCTTTTTGAAGTAGTTAGTTTCCCCATAGGCCTGAGTCCGAGTACCATGCTGTGCCTTGGCTCTGTCTAACACTTAGAATTTTTGAAGTAGTTAGTTTACCCATAGGCCTGAGTCCGAGGACCATGCAGTGCCTTGGTTCTGTCTAACACTTAGAATTTTCAAGTAGTTAGTTTCCCCATAGGCCTGAGTCCGAGGACCATGCAGTGCCTTGGTTCTGTCTAACACTTAGGCTTTTTTGAAGTAGTTAGTTTCCCCATAGGCCTGAGTCCGAGGACCATGCAGTGCCTTGGTTCTGTCTAACACTTAGGCTTTTTTGAAGTAGTTAGTTTCCCCATAGGCCTGAGTTCGAGGACCATGCAGTGCCTTGGTTCTGTCTAACTCTTAGGCTTTTTTGAAGTAGTTAGTTTCCTCATAGGCCTGAATCCGAGGACCATGCAGTGCCTTGGTTCTGTCTAACACTTAGGCTTTTTTGAAGTAGTTAGTTTCCCCATAGGCCTGAGTCCGAGGACCATGCAGTGCCTTGGTTCTGTCTAACACTTAGACTCTTTTGAAGTAGTTAGTTCCCCCATAGGCCTGAGTCCGAGGACCATGCAGTGCCTTGGTTCTGTCTAACACTTAGGCTTTTGAAGTAGTTAGTTTCCCTATAGGCCTGAGTCCGAGGACCATGCAGTGCCTTGGTTCTGTCTAACACCTAGAATTTTTGAAGTAGTTTGTTTCCCCATAGGCCTGAGTCCGAGGACTATGCAGTGCCTTGGCCCTGTCTAACACTTAGAATTTTTGAAGTAGTTAGTTTACCCATAGGCCTGAGTCCGAGGACCATGCAGTGCCTTGGCTCTGTCTAACACTTAAAATTTTGAAGTAGTTAGTTTCCCCACAGGCCTGAGTCCGACGACCATGCAGTGCCTTGGTTCTGTCTAACACTTAGAATTTTGAAGTAGTTAGTTTCCCCATAGGCCTTAGTCCGAGGACCATGCAGTGCCTTGGTTCTGTCTAACACTTAGAATTTTGAAGCAGTTAGTTTCCCCATAGGCCTGAGTTCGAGGACCATGCAGTGCCTTGGCTCTGTCTAACACTTAGAACTTTGAAGTAGTTAGTTTCCCCATAGGCCTGAGTCCGAGGACCATGCAGTGCCTTGGTTCTGTCTAACACTTAGGCTTTTTTGAAGTAGTTAGTTTCCCCATAGGCCTGAGTCCGAGGACCATGCAGTGCCTTGGTTCTGTCTAACACTTAGGCTCTTTTGAAGTAGTTAGTTTCCCCATAGGCCTGAGTCCGAGGACCATGCAGTGCCTTGGTTCTGTCTAACACTTAGAATTTTTGAAGTAGTTAGTTTACCCATAGGCCTGAGTCCGAGGACCATGCAGTGCCTTGGTTCTGTCTAACACTTAGAATTTTCAAGTAGTTAGTTTCCCCATAGGCCTGAGTCCGAGGACCATGCAGTGCCTTCGTTCTGTCTAACACTTAGGCTTTTTGAAGTAGTTGGCTTCCCCATAGGCTTGAGTCCGAGGACCATGCAGTGCCTTGGTTCTGTCTAACACTTAGGCTTTTGAAGTAGTTAGTTTCCCCATAGGTCTGAGTCCGAGGACAATGCAGTGCCTTGGTTCTGTCTGACACATAGGCTTTTTGAAGTAGTTAGTTTCCCCATAGGCCTGAGTCCGAGGACCATGCAGTGCCTTGGTTCTGTCTAACACTTAGAATTTTGAAGTAGTTAGTTTCCCCATAGGCCTGAGTCCGAGGACCATGCAGTGCCTTAGTTCTGTCTAACACTTAGGCTTTTTGAAGTAGTTAGTTTCCCCACAGGCCTGAGTCCGAGGACCATGCAGTGCCTTGGTTCTGTCTAACACTTAGGCTTTCAAAGTAGTTAGTTTCCCCATAGGCCTGAGTCCGTGGACCATGCAGTGCCTTGGTTCTGTCTAACACTTAGAATTTTGAAGTAGTTAGTTTCCCTATAGGCCTGAGTCCGAGGACCATGCAGTGCCTTGGTTCTGTCTAACACTTAGGCTTTTTGAAGTAGTTAGTTTCCCCATATGACTGAGTCCGAGGACCATGCAGTGCCTTGGTTCTGTCTAACACTTACAATTTTGAAGTAGTTAGTTTCCCTATAGGCCTGAGTCCGAGAACCATGCTGTGCCTTGGTTCTGTCTAACACTTAGAATTTTGAAGTAGTTAGTTTCCCCATAGGCCTGAGTCCGGGGACCATGCAGTGCCTTGGTTCTGTCTAACACTTAGGCTTTTTGAAGTAGTTAGTTTCCCCACAGGTCTGAGTCCGAGGACCATGCAGTTCCTTGGTTCTGTCTAACACTTAGAATTTTGTAGTAGTTAGTTTCCCCATAGGCCTGAGTCCGAGGACCATGCAGTGCCTTGGTTCTGTCTAACACTTAGGCTTTTGAAGTAGTTAGATTCCCCATAGGCCTGAGTCCGAGGACCATGCAATGCCTTGGTTCTGTCTAACACTTAGAATTTTGAAGTAGTTAGTTTCCCCATAGGCCTGAGTCCGAGGACCATGCAGTGCCTTGGTTCTGTCTAACACTTAGGCTTTTTGACGTAGTTAGTTTCTCCATAGGACTGAGTCCGAGGACCATGCAGTGCCTTGGTTCTGTCTAACACTTACAATTTTGAAGTAGTTAGTTTCCCATAGGCCTGACTCCGAGGACCATGCAGTGCCTTGGTTCTGTCTAACACTTAGAATTTTGAAGTAGTTAGTTTCCCCATAGGCCTGAGTCCGAGGACCATGCAGTGCCTTGGTTCTGTCTAAGACTTAGGCTTTTTGAAGTAGTTGGCTACCCCATAGGCTTGAGTCCAAGGACCACGCAGTTCCTGGGATCTGTCTAACACTTAGGCTTTTGAAGTAGTTAGTTTCCTCATAGGCCTGAGTCCGAGGACCATGCTGTGCCTTGGTTCTGTCTAACACTTAGGCTTTTTGAAGTACTTTGTTTCCCCATAGGCCTGAGTCCGAGGACCATGCAGTGCCTTCGTTCTGTCTAACACTTAGAATTTTGAAGTAGTTAGTTTCCCCGTTGGCCTGAGTCCGAGGACCATGCAGTGCCTTGGTTCTGTCTAACACTTACAATTTTGAAGCAGTTCGTTTGCCCATAGGCCTGAGTCCGAGGATTATGCAGTGCCTTGGTTCTGTCTAACACTTAGGCTTTTTGAAGTAGTTAGTTTCCCCATAGGCCTGAGTCCGAGGACCATGCAGTGCCTTGGTTCTGTCTAACACTTAGTATTTGGAAGTAGTTAGTTTCCCCATAGGCCTGAGTCCGAGGACCATGCAGTGCCTTGGTTCTGTCTAACACTTAGGCTGGCCGTCCGGACATGTGATCCCAAGTTGAAACAGGTTAAGAGTCGGAATTCGAAAAAGACTGCTTCATTAATAATAATACATTTTCAGATTATTTACATTCCAGGGGCGAGGTACAGGTTTTTCGTCTAGATCTTCTAAATAGTATGCACCTATTCCTGCGACTGAAGTAATTCGGTAGGGGCCTTCCCAATTGGGTCCCAACTTCCCCCAGGGTGGGTTCTTGGCAGCCCCGACGACTTTTCTCAGCACCAGGTCCCCCGGTGCCAGCGGCCTGAGTTTCACATTGGTGTCATATCCTTGCTTGAGCTTTTGCTGGTAATAGGCCAGCTGGATCATTGCTCGTTCCCTTCGTTCGTCCACCAAGTCCAGGCTCCTTCCCAGTAGTTCATCATTGCTGCTGGGAGTGAAAGAGCTCGTTCGTAGCGTCCGAAAATTCGTCTCCAAGGGGATCACCGCCTCGGCGCCATAAGTCATGGCAAAAGGTGTTTCCCCTGTTGACCGCCGTAGGGTAGTCCGGTACGTCCATAGGACGTGGGGCAGCTCCTCAACCCATCTTCCCTTGGCGTCGTCCAGCCTCTTCTTAAGCCCGTTAACAATAACCTTGTTGACGGCTTCTGCCTGTCCGTTTCCTTGAGGGTAGGCGGGCGTCGAATATCTGTTAGTGATCCCAAGTTCGCAGCAGTACCTCCTGAAGGCCTTGCTGTTGAATTGGAGCCCATTATCCGAGATGAGGGTGTGAGGGACCCCAAATCGTGTAACTATGTTTCTCCAAAGGAATTTCTTGGCGTCCGCGTCCCTAATGTTAGCCAGGGGCTCGGCCTCGACCCATTTCGTGAAGTAGTCCGTGGCCACCAGCAGATACCTCTTATTCCCTGGCGCTTTCGGGAAGGGACCTACAATGTCCAAGCCCCATTGGGCGAACGGCCAGGGACTGGACAAGGGATTGAGGACCCCCCCAGGCTGGTGAATGTTCGGGGTGAATCTCTGGCACTGGTCACACCTCTTGACATATTCCAGGGCCTCTTGTTGCATTCCCGGCCACCAATATCCTTGCGTGACGGCTCAGTGTGACAGGGATCTCCCTCCTGTATGACTCCCACAAATTCCTTCGTGCAGCTCTTCGAGCAGTAACTCTGCTGCCTCGGGGTGGACGCACAGCAGGTATGGCCCAGAGTAGGAGCGCCTGTATAGTTGGAGATCCTCGGATAGCCAGAATCGAGGAGCTTTTCTCCGTACTTTCTCAGCTTCTGCCTTATCTTCAGGCAGGATATCGTCTTTGAGGAATTTCACTATGGGATCCATCCAGCTGGGACCCACTTCAATCTGATGGACGGCGATCGACCCTCTTGCCATTTCGTTCGCTCTTTCTAGGTGCTCCACAAGTATGATCCGGGGCAGACCCTCTGCCGAGGATGTTGCGAGCGTGGCTAATGAGTCGGCATGGCTGTTCCCACTCCGGGGAATATGAGACAGGCTAAAGAGGTCGAACTCCGACTGCGAGCGCTGGACCTGGCTCAGGTATTCTTGCATTCTTGGATCCCTGGCTTCCATTTCTCCATTTACCTGTCCTACTACCAATCTCGAGTCCGAGAACGCTTCTACCGATCTTCCTCCCATCTTCCGTACCATGACCATTCCTTGCAGCAACGCCTCATACTCGGCCTCGTTGTTTGTGGCCGAGAATCCGAGCCTTAGGGATTTCTCGATGACATGATCCTCAGGGGATACTAATACTAGCCCCACTCCGGACCCCCTCTGGTTTGCCGCGCCATCAACATATACTTTCCAGTATGGTGACCCCGGGATGGAGACTGCCCCAACTGATTTTTCATCCGAGCCCTCCTCCCCGGGAGCTACTTCCACAGTGGGTTCGGTGAATTCGGCCATCAAATCCGCCAAGACCTATCCTTTTATGGAAGTCCGTGGCATATACTTGATATCGAAGGCCCCAAGGATTGTGTTCCACTTTGCGATTCTTCCGATATAATCGGCAGTCCAAAGTACAGACTTCAGGGGTAGTTTGGTCAGGACGACCACTGTGTGAGCTTCGAAGTAGTGGGGGAGCTTCCTCGTGGCGTGGACCACAGCCAGTATGGCCTTCTCCAAGGGCAGGTACTTGACCTCCGCTTCATGTAGCGACTTATTGACATAATAAACTGGCTTTTGAACGCCGTTGTCATCCCATATCAGTACTAGGCTCACTGCGTGGGGCGCCACAGCAAGGTATGCGTACAAGGCCTCATCGGCATCAGGATTGGACATGATAGGTGGCTGGGACAAGTACTCCTTGAGTTGCTGGAAAGCTACAACACAGTCTTCGGACCACTCAAATCCTTTCCACTTGTTGATCAGGAGATAGAAGGTCCTGCACCCGTCAGCCGATCGGGAAATGAATCGGTTCAAAGCCGCGATCATCCCAGTAAGCTTTTGGACCTCCTTGGGGTTCTGCGGAGGCTTCAAATCATGAATAGCCTTGATTTGGTCAGGGTCAACTTCGATTCCTCTATGGGTGATCATGTACCCAAGGAACTTGCCCGAGCCCACCCCAAACGAGCATTTTGAGGCATTTAGGCGCAGCTGGTGCTTTCTCAGGACGTCAAACGTGCGGCCAAGGTCCTCCAGATGTTCGGATACCACTTTACTCTTCACCACCATATCGTCAACGTAGACCTCAATACTCTTGCCCAGCATTGGCTCGAACATCCTCGTCATCATCCTTTGATAGGTGGATCCCGCGTTCTTCAGACCAAAAGGCATTACTTTGTAGTGATAATTCCCGACGGGTGTCACAAAGGCGATCTTTTCCTGGTCTTCCAGGGCCAGTGGTATCTGATGATAGCCTTGAAAAGCGTCTAGGAAGCTCATCCGAGGATGGCCCGTGGTCGCATCTACCAGCTGGTCGATCCGAGGCATGGGGAACGGGTCTTTTGGACATGCCCTATTTAGGTCAGTGAAGTCCACACAGACCCTCCACTTTCCGCTCTTCTTCCTGACCACCACAGTATTGGCTAGCCATTCGGGATAGAAAACCTCTTTGATAGCCCCAGCGCGCTTGAGTTTATTCACCTCTTCCCTTATGGCGTCAGCGTGCTCCCTCGATGGGCGTCGGGGCAGCTGCTTCTTGGGTACTATGGATGGACTAACGTTGAGGTGGTGATAGATGAAGGACGGGTCAATCCCTGGTGCGTCGCAGGGGTCCCATGCAAATACGTCGATATTGCTTCGAAGGAACTCGACCAACTCCTCTTGTTCGTTGGGGGGCAGCCGAGCCCCGACCCGGAAGAATTTCTCGGGATCGTCACCGATTACCACTCTCTCCAAGTCCTCACACTTGGCTCCTTCGGCAGCTACACTAGGGCGCGCTACCGTGGCCTTTGATTGCTATAAACCCTCTTTGGTAATGGCCAAGGGCTAGGCGTCAAGCCGACATGATATGGCAGCCACCATGCATTGCCTCGCTGTGGGCTGGCAACCACGGATTTCCAGAACCTGGTCCCCTGATGGGAATTTCACCTTTTGGTGCAAGGAGGAGGCTACGCCCCCTAAAGTGTGGAGCCAGGGTCTTCCTACAATGGCCGTGTAGGGGGAGTATGTGTCCATCACTATGAAGTTCACCTCTACCACTTCTGGGCCGGTCTGTATGGGCAGCCTGATCATGCCCCTCGGGATGACGAGCTTCCCGCCGAAACTCATTAGGGGAGAGTCATATGGCGTCAAGTCCTCCAGTCTTAACCCTAGCCCCTTGTAGAGGTCTGGGTACATGACCTCTGCTGCGCTGCCACCATCTACCATCACTCTCTTCACGTCGTAGCCCCCAATTCTAAGGGTGACCACCAGAGCATCGTCGTGGGGCTGGGTGGTCCCGATCTTGTCCTCCTCTGAGAAGCTCAAAGGAGGGCAAGAACTCCTCCTAGCCCTTTTCGGCCCTGCCTGGGACTCCTCGGCTTGCGGTTGGGCCACAGATAACACTCGCGAAGGGCGCGTGCCCGTTCTCCCCGGTGCCGCCAGGATTACGTTGATTGTGCTAGCGGGCTGCCCCATGGCGGTGTCCCTCCGGGGCTCCTGATACATTTGGCCCTGACGATTGTCAGGGTTGAGTAGCAAGTGCTTCAGCTTTCCTTCCCGGACTAGCTGGTCCAGGTAGTTCCGGAGGTTCCTGCAGTCCTCCTTGGTATGCCCGTGGTCCTGGTGGTATTGGCAGTAACGGTTCCGATTGCGCCTCTCAGGTTCTCCAGCCATCTTATTCGGCCACCTGAAATACGGCTCGTCCTTTATCCTTTCCAGCACCCTATGCACGGGTTCTCGGAACACGGCGTTGACGGCTTGAGCATTGGTCGCTCCAGATTCTCCTCCGAAATCCCTCCTCGGGCGGGCGTTGTTATACCGGTCCGATCTGAAATCCCTCCTCTCTTGAGGGATGACCTTATCCTTCCCCTTGCCTTGCAGCATATCTTCCTCCACCCGCTTGTATTTATCAATCCGATCCATCAGTTGCCGCACGCTGGTGGTGGGCTTCCCGGTCAAGGACTTCCTCAGGCCGTGCCCCATTGGTAGCCCATTCTGGAATGTACTGATGGCGACAGCGTCATACTTGTCGTCCAGCTCATTGTAAATCTCCCAGTACTTGTCCCAGTAGGCCTTGAGGGTCTCCCCGTCACGCATGGATAGGGACAGCAGCGCACTTATGGGCCGAGGAGGCCTGCTGTTCGTGACAAAGCGGGAACCGAAAGCCTGGGTCAGCTGTCTGTACGAGTCTACGGAATTCGTCCTCAGACCGTTGAACCACCTCATCGCCACAGGTCCCAAGCTGGATGGGAAGACTTTGCACATTAACGCCTCGTTCTTGGAGTGGACGGCCATCCTCTGATTGAACTGGCTCACATGCTCCACGGGATCCGTTTTGCCGTTGTAAGCAATGAAGGTTGGCTGCTGGAACCGCCGAGGAAGCTCCGCCTCCTCTATACGACGCGTGAAGGGCGACCTGGAGAGCTGATCCAGAGCCTTGCTCATGGCGTCACTTCCTACGCTCCCGGAGGTTCGGTGGGCGCGCCCACGCCTCTGGTAGCGCTCCTCCTCGTGGGAGAAAGTCTCGCTGGGGGGCGTTCTTGACCTTTGCCTGTATTCGTCGTCACTCTCGTCATCAGAGGGCAAGTCGGGGCTGGGTTCAGACCGTCTTCGCTGCGCATGGCGCAACTTCTTCTTCAAATCATCTATCTCGCGCTGCATGGCCACCTTATCGTCCTTCCCCTGGGAAGCGTGGCTATGAGCCTCTTCCGATTGCGCGGCCCGGCCGTCATCGCGCTTCTGGGCTTGGTTCTCACTTGCCGTTGAAGTATGCACGCTTCCTTCTTGAAATCGTCCATTGTCGTTCTGACCACCTCCGGGGTCGCCGTAGTTACCCTGATGCCGTGGCTTCGCCGGTTCAGGTCGATTGGGAGTCGTTTGGTGAGAGCCCGATCCTACCATGCTTGACTGTTGTCCTTACCAACGCACAAGTTCTTCCCACAGACGGCGCCAATTGTAGGGACCAGGTTTGAGGGAGTGGACCCGAGCCCAGTTTCCTCGCAATGAATTTGTAGAGAATGGATTCAAGAACTAGGCGTTAGAGAGAGAAGTGCAACGACCATGCATGGTTGTACGTGGGTTGGATAATTTGAACGTGCATTGAGACGAGTAATAATGCTCCTCGGGCGTGTTCTCCAGGACTTGGAGTTCTTATAATTTCTTTCTTTAAGACTGACTATAAAGTTCTCTCAGAGCATACAGATTACTACCGTGTTTTCTCCATCATCCCCCCCTTCTTAGGAGGAGTTCCTTACATTATATATCCCTCTCCCAATCGATCCTAACCCTACATTTGTAAAGGGATTAGGATATCACTTGAGTGCCTGTCCCATCAGCCACCTTCCCATTATCTCTGTGGATGGCAGCAACCAAGATGGCACTGTTAAGGCGTCCCCTCCTCATTAATGCGGCCAGGACGTTAGTTGGGAGCATTTAATGTGGAGGTGACAGTTCATCTGGGATTTTCTCTTCCACCATGCTTCCATGTCCGACATTTGGTACCTGCTGTTGGTTCCTTGGACGCTCGAGGAGGCTCCCTTTGATGGAGTGCAGCCTGCCCGTTTTCGGATCTCGGAATTCCGAGGACGTTATCATCCTCGGCTCTGCTTCGTGGGTAGCTGGGCACTACACTTCAGTCCTCGGACCTCGGACGCGTCCTCGGCATGGGCCTTGGGCCTGGTTCGGAGTGGGCCGGGGTTGCCTGAATATTTCTTGGCCCCACAACTTCCATTTACAATTTTATGCAAATTCAGTGAATTATCAACATCAAATTAATAAAATACATAATTATAATATATGTTATTTGATGTAGAATAGATATTCATGGCCTTTTTGGACTCTCAAGCGCGCCTAAAATAGCGTAAGGCAAAAAGACACCAGTAGAAATCATTTGGGTGATAGAGTTGGAATTGCATCAAATTTGGCAAATTCCTTCATTTAGGCCACATAAACTGCGATTTTGCCATTTACAGTTTATAGTAATTTTTCTTTCCTTCATAAATTTTTGCTCAAAAGTTCGAATAAGGTCTCGCTTGTTTTGGGACGACTCTTAAGGTCAATAGTTTGTGATTTTGCATTTAATTCAATTTTACCATTTTTGGTAAATTTCATTATTTTGTTACCTAATCACATAATTTGTGTGAATTAGAGTTTCAGATGTTTCCAAATTGTCTTCAATATTTATATGTTTTGTAGCTGTTAAAGGCAAATCAGAATATTATTAATAAAATACAGACTTTTGTCAAATTTTTTCTTTGGTGGATTCTAGTTTATCTCCTCATCGATTCAAGGAACCCCTCATGGATTCAAGGTTTACTACCTAGAAATTAACATTTTATTTTTTGTTCATCAAAGAGAGCATCATGTGTGCTTTCTTTACGCTTTCATAACATCACTATTACTTAAATCAAAATATTATTAATAAAGGAAGTGTATTAAGTCGCAAATGGTGGAACATAAACTACAGTATTCATAATTAATGGGACATAGGAGGTAGATCTCTCTTTCTTCGTGTTTAGTTTTCTCTCTAGAGAACCCTAAAGCGGTGGAACATCTCACCTGCCTAGGTAGGTCTTCTTTTTCCCTTTTCGGGTAGAAATTTTAACTATTATGCTCAGTCTTCAACCAGCCAATCTATCTCTCAACTCGAATGAAACCCAGACCGTAGAGTTGGAGTCTACTAGTACCGAAACTGATAATAATAAAGTATTGGTGTAGACACTGCATTTTGTACCCCTTAAGACTCGAGCCCCCATTCCTCATTGATGCTGAAATTCTAAGATCCAATGTTGGTTTAGGGCCCAATTAGATTACGAATTGACTTAATAGATGTTAAAATAGAAAATATAACTTGTTAATGAGCTAAGAATATATTTTTGGAAATAAAGGCCTAAAGAAACCCTAAGCCTATGCACGCAGGCATGAACCTGCGTATGAGGCATAGAAGCCTGCGTACGCGGGCACGATTTTGCACACCCAGGTAGGGTTTCAAAAGCACCAGAAAGGAAAGTTTTTTGCATTAAAGACTAAGGTTTGGAACAAATCTCACATCGTTTAGGAGCCGTTCCAAACCCCAATTTTTACAATATAAATAGCCATACATGGTACCTTTCAAAAACACACAGAAATCCCACAGGAAAACACTGAGTGTAAAGTTGTGATTTACAACTATGTTTTTGTTAACTTTAATTCTATATCAAATTTGATTGTAATTCTGTTCAATCATTTCCTTATATTTTTGTGGGATTTTATGTAAAGGCTATGTGTGAGAGTTTGGTGAAGAATCTGTGAAGAAGTGGTTTTCGCGACGTGCTCCCGACTGACTCGCAAACAAGTCACATAAGAAGCACATGCTAGAATTTGAAGAGTTCTTAACAGACTGGATTTCATGAGTGACTTGTAACTCAGGCCAAGTCACGAGTGACCCACAAAACTCACTGCCTGTTGCTTTTTTAGTGTGACTTTTCCCATTCTTTACCAACACTATATGAACCCTTATTATCCATGAAATGTAAGTAGTAGAAGGAGATTTTTAGAAGAAAATTTTGAGAGAGAAACCTTAGCTAAAACTTAAGAGTTAGAGATTGGTTTACTCACAATCCTCTATATCATTTCTCTAAAGTTTCCATCTACTTCCACCTTTCCATCTATACATCTTTGAGAGGTTATTAGCCCAAACACTTACCTCACTCATTCTGAGTGTTGAGAGAAGTTTTGGTACCTTCAAGAAACATTGGAAAAAGCCATTGAGTAGCGGATGCAATCGGGCGGAACTATGGGATTTGAATAATTAGTAAAGACAAGACTCCGAGAAGTCTGTTGGTAGCAGAAGCTTGGAGGGCTCAAGTACATTAGGTAGATTAGGCTTGAAGGGTCTTTTTGATATTTGTGTATCCCAACTTATTCACTAGAGGATTGATTTTGGCTTAGAGGGCCATAGATAGGTTTTTCCCGAGTACCTCAATTTCCTGTTCGATAACACATCTCAGTGTTATCTTATGTTTGCATCTCTCTTCCCTACTCATTAAGCTTTACATTTATTGCTTATGGTTTAGAGTAGTATTCTGGTATATTACGCTTGTTTTACTCTTATTCTGCACTTAGATAAGTTAAAGTAAAATCATTTAAGCTGTAATTTAAAATTTGGAGTCTAAACAAGCAATAGTGTTTTCACACTATTTGATCTTTCACTAAGATTCACTAGAAATAGCGAATAAAAGAGGGAGTTTTTCACAAAACGTACTCAAGTCAATTTTATTTTATTAAGGACTTTTCTGGCCTTGATCTTTGAATTTTAAGATTACTAATCACATTCTTATTGGTTTGTGATCGATTTGACTGAAGAGAACAGCAAAAAATCAAGCCTATGAGCTTTTTCTTTAAGGTATTCTCTTTTTAAACTGTCCTTTCATTTCTGCTCTTAGTTTATGTTTTAATCTATTTCTTTGCCTTTTTCATACTTATAACATGTTTGTTTAGATTAGGTATACGTTTTCCTTATGTTTTAAGCATGCTAGGTTACTAGAATTTGTATTTTGAATTGTGCTTTGTTTGTTGTGTTTTTAGGGTTTTTGGGCAGAAACCCACATGCGCATAATCAAGGCTGCGTATGCAGGCTTGATTATGCATATCTAGGGTTGTTCGTGCGTACACATGAACCAGCCCAAAAACCCTAATTTTTGTTTTCTTCTATTTTGCATATGCTTTCACATGTATACCCCTATTTAGACTCCTTTACATGTTTTTGTGCTTTTAAAGCTTCTGTTTCACATGATTAATTAGATGCTTGCCTTTCACATGATAGAATTAGGGTTTGTTTTGTGTTGTCTTTATTTCAATACCATGATCACGCATTCATATGTTCATGCATAATGCCGTAGGTGTTAAGTTGCTGCAAGGTAAGTAAAGGCAAGTCATGCATTCACATGAATATGAATCTTTGAGTAGAAATTTGTTTAATGATAGATGTGAATATGCTTGTTTGATGAGTTGTGCTTTATCACATGACTATTTGGATCTCTTGATGCCCATGTTTCTACCTTGGATGGATATGATGATATGATGCTAGGGTTTGTGATATGATGCTAAGGTTTGTGATATGATGAAGCATGATCAAATGTATGATTAGGCTCTGTGATATAATAAAGCATAATTAGATGTATGATTAGGGTTTGTGATATAAGGAAGCATGATTAGATGTATAATTAGGGTTTGTGGTGTGATGAATTGCCTTGATGCCATGACATGCATGCTAGGGGAATGATAGGTTGTTTGCTAGATGAATGCTAAGGTATGCTATGATAGATGTATGGTTAGGGATGATTGATGCCATGTTTAGTGGTTAGATGTATGCTCGTGTGTATGTGAGTTAGATACAATATTAAGCATGACTTTAATAGAGTTAAGATATAAGACACAATGATGGGAAGTGAACCTTAGGGTTAGGCGGTTTTGGGTGCCTAACACCTTCCCAAGACCGTACTTTAACTCCGATCTCATATCTCTGGTAGTAAGATCAAAAGGTCCTTCCTCGAGAGGACACTATATATATGGTTCCTAAACCATTGCAAAAACTAGGTGGAGACTCCAAAACCTGTTGTGTCTACAATGGCTAATCCACAGGGGATAATAAGCTTAATTCCTATGTGTCCTATATCTTAACCTTAAAAAAGGCTTATTTAATACTTTTTTGCACATACATTCACTTAATTCTATTGTCCCTTTATCTCAGTTGGTGATGAGTGGGAAGATGGAAGGTTCCATTCAAGCCTAAGTCTTTTGAAGTTCATCTCACCAACTCACAATGTGTGTTATTGCCTATGATGGGCTTTGAATATGTTAACTGTTTGCTACCAATCCACAAAGGTCCACTTAAGCCCTCGGTTGGAATCATGACCCACCTAGCTGTGAGTGACCTACTTAATCTATCCCTTTAGCATTAGGAAGGCCTACCCACACTTAGAGAGATCTTAGATCCAATCAAAAGAGGATACCCTTTATATATCTCTTGTTTGTTCAACCATATATCTTGTAATCACCTAATTCCAAAGGACAAATAAAAGACACAAAATTGGAAGGATGACCCTAAAGTTATGACATACCATAAAACAAATGGGACAAAAGAAAAGAAGTTCTCACATGTACGAGGCTTGTTCCTAAATCTAAAGGGTATTTCTTGGCTTGAAAGGTTCATAAGACTAAAGCCTAATTGCTATCATAAGCTCAAATAAAAAAGCCCTTTTTGAAAAAGAGGACTTTGGGCCCAAGATAACAAGTATGCTATGGACTTAGCATCCAAAATCCTACAAAGTCAAATACAAACTTCCTTAATCTTAGGCCTCTTTGTTGCATGCCTAGGCTCAAAATGATGAGAACTTCATGGACTTTGAGAGGAAGGCTACAATATATTCTAGCTTAAAGGTTACTTCAAAAACAAATGATGATAATGAAATGAAAAAGGAGGAGCCCAAAGGTGATAAATACATTGTAAGCCCATGTTTGAGACAAAAGGTTAAAAATCTTTAAGTACATTCTAATGAAAGCCCATGAGAGTAAGGTAAGAGCATCATTGTAAATTGACCAAAGCCCAATGAAACAAGAGGCAATGTCCATTAGAGGGAAGGGAGCAACTTTGTACTTGGGCCTTCCTTAAAATGGATGTAAAGAGTTTCTATGAACATCTAAGATTAAAAGAAAGAAAATTTTTAAATGTGACATGGACTTAATAAAAATGGCTTCTTTTTAGGCACCATTGCACATAAAAATCCAAGATTAAGTTCTCACTCTAAATTCAAGTCCAATGGAAGGCAAGAAGTTTCAAGAGGGGATGAATGCTTTGAGTGAAGAAGCCTCGTTGCAAGAGATATTCAAACGAGTGGAGGCGTGAGGCAAAGCCCTTGAGAAGATAATAAGTCACCTTTCTAAGATAAAAGAAGTACTCAAGGAAGGAGAAAGAGGATGAAGGAGACAAGGCAAATTATGTACAAAGCGAGCTGATTTAAGGGGACATCAATCGAATGATGACAGAGGGGAAATTCCTTTTGTTTCTACCTAACTTTATGCCCCAATTGAAAAGCACTCCCAGACCACGGACTTTCAAGAGGGCCCATGTCAATGACTTCTCTGAATCAGGAAATGCGGGATCTTGGGAAGATCATGATTGGCCGGAATGGGCCTCGAAGGTGGGTACAACTAAAGTCACCCTAGTTCGCTTCATGCTTGAACGTGACATGGACCCCTCTTCTGACGATGATCAATACCTCGTACTGACTTAAGATGAAGAAGAAGAGGAAGGAAATGATGAAGTGATTAGATATTGGAGTGAAGATGACGACAACTAGTTCTCCAATGAGGTGGGAAGAGATTTCCCCAATGAGTGTGAGGTTTTTTATGACATAATCAAGGCTATGCACATATGGAAACCTTCAAAAGAGGAGGACTGGTCTGCTGAGCTGAAGTATTTGTTCGAAAAAGAGGACAAGGAGAAGGCTGACAAACCTTGAAGAAGAAAGAAGACAGAATTCATTGTGCCTGCTATGGGGCAACTTAATAATTGGACTTGGGTTGGGTTTTCTAAGAATGGGAAAAGCAAATTTTGTAATGCAAGTCTCGATGTACTTTTCAATATTTTCAATAAGATGAATTTTGATTTGACTTATTTTGATGTGTCCCATAATATTGAAATTATGCATTTAAATGATTCGAATGAATTTGAAAATGAAATTAATAAACAATTGGAAAAGAAAATTGAACCTAAGGAACCAACTTTTGAAACTCTTAATTTGGGCAATAATGATAATCCACGTTTAATTAGAATTGGTTCAACCCTAAATGAAGAGGAATCAAAAGATCTCAAGGAGCTTTTCACAGAATTTCAAGAAGTGTTTGCATGATCCTATGAAGATATACCTAGAATTGTTCCCAAGATAGCCCAACATCGCATTGATACCCATGCCCACATGGTACTTGTTAAGCAAAATTTAAGACACATGAGAATTGAATAGCTCTTAAAGATCAAAGTGGAGGTCACAAAACAGTTGAAAGTATGGTTCATTAAGCCTGTGCACCAAGCCGAATTGATATCAACTTGGTGCTTATACCTAAGAAGGATGGAAAGGTAAGGATGTGTGTAGATTTTAGGAACTTGAATAAGGCTTGCCCTAAAGATGATTTCCCCCTTCTCCACATAGATTTCTTAGTGGATAACACGACTGGTAGTGCCTTGATGTCATACTTTGCACTCGTGTGGGCCGTACAAAAGTTGAGACACATCATCCTACCATTCCAGATATGGATGGTAGCCAGAATGAATCCCCTGAAGTACCTATTTAAGAAACCAGCTTTGAGTGGAAGGCTTTCAAGATGGTTGATCCTATAAGCAGAATTCGATTTGAAGTATGTGGCGAGGAAGACTATTAAAGGGATCGTCATGTCTGATTTTTGTGCTAAGAATAGAGGGAGAGGATGGAAAAGAAGACTTCCTGGATGAGGAAATCTTGGATATTGAGCTAGGGGCATGGAAATTGTATTTCGATGAAGCTATGAACCAATATGGGAATGGAATGGAATAGGAATACTTTTGATCACCCCCGATGGACCCTATATGCCTTTGGCTGTCAAATTGAACTTTAAGGCAACTAATAACATGGTAGAGTATGAAGCTTGTATCGTTGGAATGAAAGCTCTCCGAGAGTTATGGGTAAAAGAGGCAAAAGTGTTTAGAGATTCAACCTTGGTTATAGCTCAAGCCCAGAAGTTGTGGAAGGTAAAGAAAGAACATTTAAAACCTTATCAGTAGTGTCTAGAGGATTTGACCAAAACTTTTGACAAAATTGAGTACACGATCATCCCGAGAGCTCAAAATCAATTTATAAATGCCTTAGCTACTTTGGCATCCATGGTGGAAATAACTGAGGGAGTATGGACATGATCTTTAGAGATTGAACAGAGTTATAAATTAGTGCACAAGGAGAAGAATGAAGCTTCAGTCTTGGTTATAAAAGAGGAAGGAGTTCCTTGGTATTATGACATCATATAACCCCTAGAATTAAGGGCATATCTGGATAGTGCTGACAAGAGAGAGCAACGTTCAATTAGGATGATGATAATGCAATACATCCTATGTGGAGGAAAACTCTATAGGAGGTCCTATGATGGAATAAACCTTCGTTATCTGATGAAAGAAGAAGTGGAAAGAGTTATAGAGGAAATTCATCAAGGGATTTGTGGTCCTCATATGAATGAGAAGAGGTTAGCCAAGAAGATTCTAAGGATAAGATACTATTGGAGCATGATGGAATCTAATTGTGTGGACTTTGTGAAGAGTTGCCATGACTGCCAAACGCATGCATACTTGAACCATGTACCGCCTAGTGAATTGTACAGCTGGCTTTTCTCAATATGAGGTATAGATGTGACTGGAAGGATAGCCTTTAAGGCCTCAAATGGACATGAGTAAATCCTAGTGACAATTGATAACTTTACTAGGTGGGTGGAAGCTGCCTCCTACTCTATATTGAAAGCTAAGCATGTGGCTCAATTTATAGATAATAATATCATCTAGGGTACCACAAGAGATCATTTCAGATAATAGCTGCCTCTTTTGGGGGGGAGGGGGGGTTTGAGGGTTTATGGAGTTATACAACATTGAGCATCACAAGTCTTCACCATACCGACCACAAACTAATGGGACCATAGAAGTAGCCAATAAGAACATCTTAGCCAAAATGGTAGTGACATACAAGGATTAGGCTGATAAACTTCCATTTGCTTTATGAGGTTACAGAACTTCTATCCGTGCATCAACTAGGGCAACACCTTACTCTTTGGTCTATGGTAGTGAAGCAGTGCTTCCAATTGAGGTGGAGATACAATCTTTGAGAGTGCTAGTGTAAACCAAGGTCTTAGAAGAAGACTGGAGGAAGGCAAGATATGAGCAATTGGCTTTAGTAGATGAGAAGAAAGCTAGGGCACAATACCATGCACAGGGATACCAAAAGAGGATTGCTACAGCATTTAACAAAAAGGTGAAACCTAGAAAACTTAAGGAAGCGGACTTGGTCCTAAAAGTGCTTAGAGATGAAACTTTTGATCCAAGAGGAAAGATGAAGCCAAGATGGTCTGGTCCATTTATTATCAAGAAGATCATGTCAGGGGGTGCTACAAGGATTACAGATTTGGATGGGGAAGAGATGCTTTGCTAAATCAACATGGATAGACTCCAAAAATACATTGTTTGAAAAAGAAAAGAAAAGAAAAAGCCTGGTAGGTTGAAAACCCGAAAGGGTGGCCTAGGCAAAAGTTAAGGCAAAAAGACCTCACTGGATTGAAAACCCGAAAATGCGATTTGGGCAAAAGATAGGGGAAAGACCATGGTCATGTCGAAAATTCCTTCAAAGACATTATGGACAAAAATTACACGGCATGGAAAAAAGAAAAGAAAATGAAAAAAGAGAAAGAAAATAAAGACAATAAGCAAAGATAATAAATAAATGATTCTCTTATTGCTCAAATTAAAAGATGATAAATTGTTTCCATAGGGAATTTAGAACATTCCAATCCTTTATTAAATTCCAAAGAAAAGACATGAGAATCATAAGGTGTAGAAAAGTAAAATTCGGGCCATATCAAATTTGTCATTCAACCCTCTTCCTTTTGCTGGACTTCTTATAAGCCTTGTAATCTATGAGGACCCACTTTATGTCATCTTGTAGCCATTTCTGGTACCCTGAAGTTGGGTGAAGGAATTGAGGAGGACAGATGTCCCTAGTCATCCTCAGTCGTGGCCAAGCCTCACAAATCCTGCTCAAAGTCCTATCAGTGAACTCCAAGGTATGGAAAGAGCCATCATTGCTAGGAGCTCCTTGGCAGTCACCAAACTATCTGGCAATGTGACATGCAGAGTAGTAGGAGCAATAGTGAAGTCCCACCAAAGGAACTCAGTTTTCCTTAAGGCTATGGTGAGCCATGCTTGAGATGAGCCACCACTCCACCACCCATTGGATGTCTATAGCATCAATACGCTTCATAAGCTCTATAAACTCCTCAAAGATTATCTCAGCACGTTTGGGCCTACAATCATGATAACGCTTGGCTAGGTATTACCTAGGAGAAACAGCAGGGGATTGAAGTAAATAGAGCCTCTCAGACAGACATATCTATAAAGGAGAGAGAGAGCATGTGTAAAAAAAGAAAAGAAAAAAAAGAATAAAAATTATAAAAAGAAATAAGGTGCCTCAATGGGTTGAAAACTAAAAGGTGACCCATGCAAAAATGAGAGGAATCCCACTAGGTTGGAAACCTAGACAAAAATTGGGGATCATACTTGAAGGAGGAGAGGACTCCTTGCAAAGAAGTTTGCTTCCTTCCTATGAAACGCATCCAAGCCATTGAGGGTCTCAGCCAAGATCATGCCTGCAAGATTTTTGTTCCTCAAATTAGGAAAGACCAAGCACATCCTGTGATCTACACAATAGGTCTCATGAACCAAGAAGTATCTTGCAAGCATACACAAACAAAAAGCATTGAGAAACCGGGAACGGGGTATCTTAGTCGTTGGGATAGCTAACCGAGAAAAGTATGCAAAGATGAGACAAATATTCAACTTGCCAAAGACACACCACTGCTTTTCCTTTTCAAGGGGAACACCTAACAAAGCTTGAATCAAGGTGGGAAGATCACCACCCATGGTAGGAAAGACAAGGTCGTTCACCGAAGGTTCACCTATGATTGCACTAAATTCCTCAAAAGTGGGGCATATATCTACACCGTTGAATTGGAAAACATGTCGAGAAGGGATCCAATAATTGGCAGCAACACGAAGAAGAGGTTCATCCACCTTGATTTGATGGTATGGAAAAATGCAAGAGAGGCCATAAGGAATGACATCCTCTTTGAAACTAGGACCAAGCTTCCTAATCCAAGTCGAGACTTTGAAAGGAGATAATTCTACCATTGGAAAGCCTTAAAGGAGTGTTTTCTAGGAAGAAAATATGTTTGGTGAGGTTTAGGGGTCCCCAACGGCTATTTTATACTAAGGAAGGGTGGCTAGGGTTTTGTGACCCGCGGCATGTGTACACATTGTCAAGGGTGCATAAGTAGGATCTTTTACATGCACGCACAGCGAGAGACAGAACCCTAGTTTTCTTTGTTTTGAGTAGGGTTTTCTTGCACATGCTTCTCCTATGGATCCTATGGCTCAAAGGACTATTCAAGATACTACTCAAGCTCTGGTTTTCAAGCATCAAAGAGAAGAAAAGTATAGAATTGTGCATCCATTCCCATAAGTTGTAAATTAAGTACATATCCCAAATAAAAAAGCTTAAATGTAAAAGATGTTAATAAAATACAACCCAATGTCTCAAACTAAATACAAAGTACAGAAATGTGTACTAAAAGGGAAAAAATGATAATAAAAGCAACAAAAGAAAAAAGAAAAGAGATATGCTATCTTGTGTGCTATGTGTCTATCTGTCTATAGGGATTATCGGAGACACCTCTTCCTTGGTCAATGACTAGGGGTCACCTCTGAGTCCTCACCACCATCACTATCACCATCACCGTCGTCATCGTCGTCATCATCATCATCATCATCATCATCATCATTACCAGGATAGACCAACCCTTTATGGCCATACAAGTCATTCAAATATTGAGCCACCTCCAACTTAAGATTCCCAGCTAGCCAAACCAAATCCTCATGCTCCTGGATAGTAGGCTGAATTAAAAGGAAAATGAGTTAGAATGAGTGGTTGAAATATGCAAGAGAAGAAGAAACAAAGAAGAAAGAAATGGAAGAGAACTCACCGCTCATGTTCCATTCGAAAAGGGATAGCCCATGACATTTGTGTTGCGGGGCACAGGACACTCCCTAGCAAAGCCATTAGGGTCGTAAGCATAGACTATGTGAGACACGTGAGGAGGGTCAATAGGAACACTAGGAGCAAGGACATCTTGGTGCAAGCATGTCAGTTAAATATCACCATTTACAAGAATGCAAAAAAGAAAAAAAAAAGTAGGAGTGGGAAAGATGGGAAGAAAATAGCAATACCTCGATAGTAAGGAAGGGCATGAGGCAAGTACGGTTGAACTCATCATAGTCCAACTCCTCCCTAAGCCTGTTGACATAGGCCATACCAAGGCCCCATAGGGCATACTCAGCGTCAATCATAAAGAGTGGGGCAAGCATGAACTTGGGTAAGTCTGTAGGCATCTGTGGGGCATCCTTGACCACCAGTTGGTAGCACACTTGCTCTGCCAAATAAAGCACCCTCAAACTCGCACCCTCTCAAGGTTGGGTGGTCTCGGAGGCAACGACAATAGATGCCTCTAAATTAGGAGTCATAGCAGGAGGAACGCTAGTCCACGGATTCCAGTTGATTAGTAAAAATACATGAGATTAGAAAGAAAGCATAAGAGGCATGTGAAAAACACAATGAATGGCATTGAATCACAAACTTACACCATCTAAAGACAACCCCTCAAGGTGGGCCCTCATTGCAAGAGAATTTCTAAGGCTCAGGTTCAGGCCTGGAATGATAAGACCATATCGAACAGCCCAACACTAAAAAGAAAAGAAAGGGGAGGCATGAATATAGTTTGCAAGATACAGTTTGCAAGGCAAAAGAGAGTATAATACAGTTTGCAAGGCAAAAAGAGAGTATGAATACAGTTTGCAAGATGACAGTTTGCAAAGAAAAAGAGACTATGAATACAGCTTGTAAGAACATTTTTTTTTCAACATGTACAAAAGTTGCAAATGAAAAGAGAAGGAAACTAATCTCCAGAAGTTTGCAAGGCCCCACTAGCTGGCGCAAGGTCCCCTGGTTGAGTGTATCCAGGGACGAGTATAGATATACAAGACATGCTTACCCCCAGTTGGCTCCCCCAGCATCCCTAAAGTCATGGAAAAGGGCTAACCACCTCAATGACACGGTTTGCCCTTCATTGGCAAAGAGATATGCCCCTAGAATGTATAGCAAGAATGCCTTAGCCATTCGGGCACAGTCCACAGTCCTCTCTTGTGGAAGAGGCCGGTAATCCATCTCAAGGTTGAAGTAACGAATTGTGTTTGTGGAATCTGTCTCAAGAATGCCTTAGCAAGTCGATCACCAACCGAGTGCCCAACTCCCCCCCCCCCCCCCCAAGTTTATTATAGCACCATCACATCAAAGGCCAGTCATGGGTGAAAATCATGGGGAGTCATAGTCATCTCCCTTTCAGCAATATGGAAGGTGTGGGTAGTGTCCCACCACCTCTTAACAAGACATTGCACCAAGATTGCACTCACCGACCTCTCTGATAGGAAACAAATGATAGGCTTGAAGCTCGCAGCATGAATGTGAGCCTTCATCACCTTAGCAAGCTCTCCATACCACTCGGCCACCTTGTTAGTACTACCCCTACCGGAATACGAGGACATATCCTGCAAAAAAGAATGGGTTGATGTTATATTCACAATTTGGATTAAGGAACTTGGAAAAGAAGTTTTAGATTTCCAATGAGGTGCAAAATGGTGTTAGAATCACATTTAAGATGCATAAATGATGAAAGGAAGTAATTTTGCAATTGGATAAGAAACAAATAAAAAAGGAGTTCAAAATTATCAAAACAAGGTTTCTGCGTAGCGGTATGTGTACGTGAGCCCAAGCCTGTGTATGCAGACATTAAGCACGTGTACATAGGTTGAAGCCCATGTACGTAGACTCTCAAGAACAAGCTCACGTACGCAGGAAGATAGGTTGTGTACGCATGAACATATGTTGCGTATGCAAGCTCGAGTCCTCATATGCAAGAACCAACATAGAGAAGTGTGTTCTTCAACATTTTCAAGCATATCTCAACCAAAATTCATTCTAAACATGTTCCTACCCTTCCTAAGTTGTCAAGTTTCATCTAAACTCATCCCACAACAAAACCCAATCATTTACAAGTCCAAAAACAAATTAAAACAGAAGATCATAGGAAAACTCAAAAATGAGAAAAAATGGAAAACTTACAAATTTGTCCCAGGCATTTGTAGAAAGATGATCCTTCGGCCGATATGTCAATGAAGGAGGTTCCAACAACCTCACTACCCCACTCCAACAGGTGAGGTTGAAGGCATCACTTGAGAGCACGTAGGAGGTTTTCTTGGACTTGGGTGCCATGGAGAAGATGAAGAAGTTTTCAGGAGGAGAGAGTTTCAGAGAGAATGGAGAGGGAAGAATCAAATTGTGAGGGAGAGAGAGAGAGAGAGAGAGAGAGAGAGAGAGAGAAAGAGAGAGAGAGAGAGAGAGAGGGCAGTAGCTTTTTGTAGAGAAAAAAAGAAGTTAAAGAGTTGGAGAGAATATGAAGAGGTGAGGAAGATGAAGAAAAAAAAAAGGTTGGAAATCATTGAGGAAATATGAACACGCAAAAAACACTTGGTGACTAAACTACATGTAGTTTAGTCCGCCACTAAACTGTGTGTAGTTTAGCAAAAAAAAAAAAAAAAATCATATATCCCCATGGAGTCCCTGAGAGACTAGAAGTGCAAAGGAAAATTCAAGAATACACCTAGATGTGACAGGAATGCCCCTAGTTTAGCAAAAGTCCTCAAAATCTCCAGTGGATTCCTAAAAGGCAGAGGAAGAATCCAAGAACACGTTGAAATGACCAAAATACCTTTAATCATGTAAAAGACATAAAGACCATATAAGCATCCACAGCAGATTAAAAGCATCAAGAGCATCTCTCAATGGACCACAAATCACCAAGAGAACTCCCCCGAGATTTCAAATTTTCAAACAAATCCCAATAAGGTACAATATCATGAAGGGAATCCCCCGTGAGTTCAAGGCACAATGGCAACTCCCTCACAAGTTGTGAAGAAAATAATCCCCATGGAGTTAATGAAGCCCTCTCATGGGTAGAGTCAACACAAGTAGGAAAGAAAATATTCCCCAATTGATCACACATTTTTCAATGACTTCCTCGTAGATCAGAATCACCAAACTTCTCAGCAAGTTGTCCTTCCCCAATAGGAAGGCTTTGGTAAGGGTCACCAAAATTCAAGAAAATCATACTCCCCAGCGAGTTCCCTTTATCATGGCTAGTGGATCATCCACCCAAGACTCCCTTATGGGTTAAAACAGATAGAATTCATGCACATATCCCGAGGGAATTGAACATGTAGGCATGTCATGTAGACTTGTGCACATATCCCAAGGGAATTGAACATGTTGGCACAATAGAAGAGGTAGAGATAGAGATAAAGACAAAGGTCAACATGAGGCAAGAGTCTTACAAGAATAGGTAGAGATAGAGATAGTGAAGACAAGAGGCGCAAGCCACCTGGAGAAGTTTGAGGAAGAAGCCCCAGATGGACACCACAAACACATATCCTTTTAAGCTCGTAAGAGCACCCTTATTTGTTTATTTGTGCTCATAAGACACTCATCATGTATACATGGACGGGGTGTGACTTTGTAAAGTCGCGTGGGATTCGTATATCCCAATTCCCACCTTTGTTGCTCAGGAAACGAGCAATCACAGATTCGCTATCCCAGAACCTATTTTGCCAATTGAAAGCAAAAGGTGAGTTTCCAAAGTAACAAAGGTGGGAATTAGGATATACAAATCCCATGCAACTTCACTAAGTCACACCCCACCCTATGTATACGTGATGTGTGTTGTGTGTGTGGGTTAGGCCCGAGCTGTACGACAAAACAAAATGTTTTGTCTCTTACTCTTTTGATTCTGTGAATAAAGCTCACAAATAAAAAAAGGGGCATTTGTAGACATTGCATTTTGTACTCCTTATGACTTGGGCCCTCGTTCCCTAATGATGCTGAAATTCTAAGACCTAAGGTTGATTTAGGACCCAATCAGATTACAAATTGACTTGAGAGATGTTAAAATGGAAAATAAAGCTTTTTAATGAGCAAAAAATCTACTTTTGGAAAATAAAGGCCAAAAGAAACCCTAGGCCTACATACGCAAGCATGAACTTGCATACGCGGCCTAGAAGTCTGGGTATGTAGGCACGATTCTACGCACATAGGTAGGGTTTCAAAAGCACTAGAAAGGCAAGTTTTCTACATTAAAGACTGAGGTTTGGAACAAATCCCACATCGTCTGGGAGCCGTTCCAAACCCCCATTTTCACAATATAAATAGCCATACATGGTACCTTTAAAATACACACAGAAATTCCATGGGAGTAGAAATAGTGAATCAAAGAGGGAGTTTTTCAAAAAACATTCTTAAGTCAATTTTATTTGATTAGGGCCTTTTTTGGCCTTGATCTTTGAATTTTAAGATTACTAATTGCATTCTTATTGACTTGTGATAGATTTGACTAAGGGGAACGGTAAAAAATCAAGCCTAGGAGCTTTTGCTTTAAGGTATTCATTATTAAAATTTTCTTTCATTTTTTCCTTTTAGTTTACATTTTAATCTATTTCTTTGCCTTGTTTATACTTATAATATGTTTGTTTAGCCTAGGTTTATGTCTTCCTTATGTTTTAAGAATGTTAGGTTGCTAGAATTTGAATTTTGAACTTTGCTCTGTTTGCCGTGTTTTTAGGGTATCTAGGCAGAAATTCACGTGCGCATAATCAAGGCTGCGTACGCAGGCTTGATTATGTTTATGTAGGGTTGTTCATGCGTATGCATGAACCAGCCTAGAAACCCGAATTTTGTTTTCTTCTGTTTTACTTTTGCTTTCACATGTATACTCCTGTTTAGACTCATTTACATGTTTTTGTGCTTTTAAAGCTTCCGTTTCACATGATTTATTAGATATTTTCCTTTCACATGTTATAATTAGGGTTTGTTTTGTGTTGTCTTTATTTCAATACCATAATCATGCATTCATGTTCATGCATGATGCCATAGGTGCTGAGTTGCTGTAAGGTAAGTAAAGGTAAGTCATGCATTCACATGAACATGCATCTTTGAGTAGGGTTTTGTCTAATGATAGAGGTGAATATGCTTGTTCGATGAGTTGTGCTTTATCACATGATTGTTTGGATCTCTTGATGCCTATGTTTTTGCCTTGGATGGATATGATGATATGATGCTAGGGTTTATGATATGATGAAGCATGATTAGATGTATGATTAGGGTTTATGATATAATGAAGCATGATTAGATATATGATTAGGGTTTGTGGTGTGATGAAATGCCTTGATGCCATGACATGCATGTTAGGTGAATGATAGGTTGTTTGCTAGATGAATGCTATGGTATGCCATGATAGATGTATGATTAGGGATGATTGATGCCATGGTGAGTGATTAGATGTATGCCAATGTGTGTGAGAGTATAGATACAATATTGAGTATGCCTTTAATAAGGTTAAGACATAAGACACAATGAAAGGAGGCCAACCATAGGGTTGGGCGATTTTGGGTGCCTAACACCTTCCTAAGACCATACCTTAACTCCGAACCCATATCTCTGGTAGTAAGATCGAAAGGTCCTTCCTCGAGAGGACACTATATATATGGTTCCTAGACCATTGCAAAAACTAAGTGGCAACTTCAAAACTCATTTTATCCATAACTGGTGGTAAAGTTCTTCATTAAGTGGCACCCAAACATGGAAGCAATTATGCGTACACTAAGGAGTATGTAGAGATTAGGTGGAGCTTTTGGTCATGGTCATTCGACAAGTACCTAATTGGTTTATATAAACATGGGGAGGACACCTCTGTGTGTTGGGGACATATTTTTTATATAATTGGTATATCTTTTGACAAAACGCACTTTACTTGTATTTGGGTAAATCTAAGTAGGTTCAAGATGATCATTACAAGTGGTTAAATTGAAGACATGAAGACTACTCAAGAACTGCTTAAGAAAAGTGCAATTTGTAGGTCTCGATACCTCCTTGACAGAATCTCGATCTATCGAGATTCATTAAAGCTCGATAGATGTCTCGATCAATCGAGCTTACGGGTTTTCAGATTATAGCCACAATGTTTTTATTCTAAAAGGCTATTTGTTTATGGGTTTGTATAATCCTTATTGGATTAAGAAAGCCCAAGGTTTGTGTAAACCTATTTGGAATAGGAAAGCCCATTAAACTCCTATTTAAAGGAGGTGGAAAAGAAAAACCTAACCTTAGAGAGCTTCATAAGGTTTTCTTTTTAAAACCCTAGCCTCCTCCTACAGAAGAAAGAGTTCTTGTTGCGTTTTGTGTACGCCTTTGGGTTTTGTAACCAAGCAAAGTCTCTTGCACCAACATTGAAGATCTTATTGGTGTTTCTATGTGAAGCTGCTGCAAATCAACTATAACAATCAAAGGGTTGCTGTGGAGTTAGTCACGTACTTGGGAGCCATGCATCAAAAAGGGAAATTGTCACTGCAAAACAAGTCCAATTGGGTATTAGGGTAAGAGTTCAACTATAGGTTGGTAAGGTACTTGGGATTCCTTTACTTGTAACCGCTTGTTGTGATAATAGTGGAGTTTCGAGAGTGGTGACTTGAAAATCACCCAGTGGAGTTTTTGCCGTTAGGTTTTCCCCACTCATAAACAAATCACCGTGTCATTTAATTTCCGCTGCATATTTAGCTATTTGGTGATTTGTTTGTGCTACCACGCATTTGTATGTTAATTAACTTAATTAATTCACTTGACTAAATTAATTGGTTAATTTATCACAAGGGGTCAATTCATTTTTGGCCTATCACTATGGATGATGCATCATTCAACAGAGCTTCCTTTTGGGTTCAAATTCATGGACTTCCAATTCCCAGGATCACTAAGGTGATGGCAGAAGTTATGGGCCAAGCTCTAGGCATGGTTAAGAGCATTGATGAATCTAGTTTGGGGGATTTTCATGGTAAGTGCATTAGGGTCCAAGTTAACATTGATATCACCCAACCTCTTTGTCGAGGTAGAATGGTGAACCTAGGAGGACAATAACCTCGATGGATTTCATTCCAATACGAGCAACTTCCTATTTTCTACTATTGGTGTGGCCTCTTGAATCATGATAAGAAGGACTGTGCACTATGGTTGAGAAGCAAGGGCAGCTTGCAAAAAGATGAACAATAGTATGGGGGGTGAATGTGAGCAACGATGGAGAGATTCTTCAAATCTTTGCCTATAATTAACTAGGGTAGTGGCCAATTCGATAACACAGACAAACCACAAAGGCCTTCCTCAACATGTTGCCTAACTATATTGGAAGATCATGAAAAGACCATGATTAAGGACATAGGAACCCTGAAATCAAGGCCCACCATTAATGTGGAGGTATGCTCAACTCTAACAAACAAAGAAATTTTGTCTAACCTTGTTTTGTTAAATACTCACTTATAGGAAATTGATACGGCTCTAAACTTAGCCCTCAAAGAGCCACCACTGACCTTGGAGGGTGATGATGGTAATATGAGGAATTCAACACCTATTGGGGGACCAAAAGTGGCAACACCATTGGTCAAGGCCAATGACCTTCCAATTGAGCATGAGTGCCACGGTATTGTCAAATCAAGATTCAAGAACTGTGATAGTTCTATAGTGAAGAAAAACCAATGAGCACTTGGAAAAGAAAACCAAAACAAGGGAACAAGCATACTTCAATAGATGTCTGAGATACTTCTTGTGGGGCCCGTAAGCCTGGTGGATTGGGCCCATCTTGCATTTGGCCCAAGGCCCATGCCGAGGAGGGATGAACGTCTGAGGCTGACGTATGAAGACTTATGCTTTTTTTTTGGACCCCGCCGAGGACATCCCTGTCCTCGGCGTACCGAGGCTAATTTCAAGTGAAGGACAGGCCCAGAGCAGGTTGTCACCTCCACCCTAAATGTGCTCACCTAACCCCCCTGGCCGCATTAATGGAGATGTAACCCTTGACAGGGTAACATTGATGATGGTGAGCCACTCGAGTACGGATAAGGCCTCTGATGGGAAGGACGGTCAGAGGGAAGGCAAATGGATGATCAACAGAAGAAAGAAGGAGATAGGAAGAAGGGAACTATATAAGAGAGGCGAGCAAAGCATTAAGGGGGGGGAGGAGGAAGGAACCTCCTCGGACGAGTGCCGAGGAGCTACCCTTAGTTGTAAATTGGATTCACTCCCCTTCAATGGTGAAAAGTGGCATGTGTTCCGTTGCTAATCTGTTAGGGCCAAATCCTTCGGCCCGCTCTCTAGAAATATATTGTTAGGGAACCTTTCTAAACTGAGTCCCTACAATTGACGCCGTCTGTGGGAAGGGTTAGTGCATTGGCAGGCGCAACGGGCGATCGTTCCTAAGTAGTTATTTTACGGAAGGTTGGCAGCGACGCATAAAAAAAATAATAATAATAATAAACAAACATTGCAGAAAAGTAGAAGATTCAACAGAAAAGAAAAGGAACTTCATATCATTTTATTAAACGGAAAGTACAGGATACAAACAGAGGCTCAGGCAGGCGTGTTTTAAAACAAATTTTACAAGCTAAATTCTACAAACAGAGGCCCAGGTGGACCTGTTCTAAAACTAGCTAGAGGGGATGGGGCTGAGGCTAGCATGCTCCAAGGCCACCAACAACTCCTTGTCCGGTGCGGCGGGGCTGGAACAAAGAAAGGAGCTGACGCAGGGGCACCGGGACGCCCTCCCTCATGATGTTCCCTTGATTCTCTCCAATCCTCACGAGCGTTGGCCGTTGGAGACGGCAACACTCGGGCACCAGCCATGACGTGATTTTGCGTGTCTCCTTTGGTAGGGGTGCGCCCCGGGGAGAAGAGTTAGGTACTTCAGGGACATCCCTCCTGGCCACCACGCAGGGCACAATCAGGGTTACGCCTAGACTCTGCCGCGCTGGAAGCCTAGTGGGGGCTGCGGTCACGACGGCTCTCGGCCGGGGCGGTAGGGCCTTTGGCTTGTGTGTCCTCACACCCACCCGGGGCCGCCCCTTATCTCCCAACTCTGGTCACAATCCTGGCAGGGTTATTGAAGGGGCTCGGGGAGCTGAAGGGACATGTTTCTAGTTGTATTGGAAAGTTCATGGAGTGTGGAGAAACGTTTCCCCCAGAAAGCCTTATATAGAGGATGAAAACTGGTGGGAAGTAATCCACACAAAGTTCGAAAAGAGAATTATCAGCGGTACTAATCACGAGGATACCAAATCCCAAGGAGGCCGTAAACCGCTGGATTTGTATCAATTCACGAGGATATTAATGAAGGCGTGTCTTGCGCATCGAAGCATCAAGCGCGGAGCGCGAACGGCCAAGGGACGCCTCGTAAGTGAAGAGGATGGGAACTTGAATTGAAGGCGAGGTCAATGCCACATGTAAGATCAGAGTCCGAACCACCCTTGCCTAAAGCACCGTAGAGTCAATAGTCCGACACGAGGAGGAACCGTTCCCAGTAAAGCGGTCCGAGGACAAACCCCTTCATACAGAAGAATGGAAGTGTTAGACAGAACCAAGGCATTGCATGGTCCTCGGACTCAAGCCTATGGGGAAACTAGATACTTACAGAAGAATGGAAGTGTTAGACAGAACCAAGGCATTGCATGGTCCTCGGACTCAAGCCTATGGGGAAACTAACCACTCAGCTATACCTGGGTACTAGACAGAACCAAGGTATTGCATGGTCCAAGGACTCAAACCTATGGGGAAACTAGATACTTACAGAAGAATGGAAGTGTTAGACAGAACCAAGGCATTGCATGGTCCTCGGACTCAAGCCTATGGGGAAACTAACCACTCAGCTATACCTGGGTACTAGACAGAACCAAGGTATTGCATGGTCCTCGGACTCAAACCTATGGGGAAACTAGATACTTACAGAAGAATGGAAGTGTTAGACAGAACCAAGGCATTGCATGGTCCTCGGACTCAAGCCTATGGGGAAACTAACTACTCGGCTATACTTGGGTACTAGACAGAACCAAGGTATTGCATGGTCCTCGGACTTAAACCTATGGGGAAACTAGATACTTACAGAAGAATAGAAGTGTTAGACAGAACCAAGGCATTGCATAGTCCTCGGACTCAGGCCTATGGGGAAACTAATCACTCGACTATACCTAGGTACTAGACAGAACCAAGGTATTGCATGGTCCTCGGACTCAAACCTATGGGGAAACTAGATACTTACAGAAGAATGGAAGTGTTAGACAGAACCAAGGCATTGCATGGTCCTCGGACTCAAGCCTATGGGGAAACTAACCACTCAGCTATACCTGGGTACTAGACAGAACCAAGGTATTGCATGGTCCTCGGACTCAAACCTATGGGGAAACTAGATACTTACAGAAGAATGGAAGTGTTAGACAGAACCAAGGCATTGCATGGTCCTCGGACTCAAGCCTATGGGGAAACTAACCATTCAGCTATACCTGGGTACTAGACAGAACCAAGGTATTGCATGGTCATCGGACTCAAGCCTATGGGGAAACTAGATACTTACAGAAGAATGGAAGTGTTAGACAGAACCAAGGCATTGCATGGTCCTCGGACTCAAGCCTATGCGGAAACGAACCACTCAGCTATACCCGGGTACTAGACAGAACCAAGGTATTGCATGGTCCAAGGACTCAAACCTATGGGAAAACTAGATACTTACAGAAGAATGGAATTGTTAGACAGAACCAAGGCATTGCATGGTCGTCGGACTCAAGCCTATTGGGAAACTAACCACTCAGCTATACCTGGGTACTAGACAGAACCAAGGTATTGCATGGTACTCGGACTCAAGCCTATATGGAAACTAGATACTTACAGAAGAATGGAAGTGTTAGACAGAACCAAGGCAGTGCATGGTCCTTGAACTCAAGCCTATGGGGAAACTAACCACTCGGCTATACCTGGGTACTAGACAGAACCAAGGTATTGCATGGTCCTTGGACTCAAACCTATGGGGAAACTAGATACTTACAGGAGAATGGAAGCGTTAGACAGAACCAAGGCATTGCATGGTCCTCGGACTCAAGCCTATGGGGAAACTAATCACTCGACTATACCTGGGTACTAGACAGAACCAAGGTATTGCATGGTCCTCGGACTCAAACCTATGGGGAAACTAGATACTTACAGGAGAATGGAAGCGTTAGACAGAACCAAGGCATTGTATGGTCCTCGGACTCAAGCCTATGGGGAAACTAACCGCTCAGCTATACCTGGGTACTAAACAGAACCAAGGTATTGCATGGTCCTCGGACTCAAACCTATAGGGAAACTAGATACTTACAGGAGAATGGAAGCGTTAGACAGAACCAAGGCATTGCATGGTCCTCGGACTCAAGCCTATGGGGAAACTAACCACTCAGCTATACCTGGGTACTAGACAGAACCAAGGTATTGCATGGTCCTCGGACTCAAACCTATGGGGAAACTAGATACTTACAGAGAAATAGAAGTGTTAGACAGAACCAAGGCATTGCATGGTCCTCGGACTCAAGCCTATGGGGAAACTAACCACTTAGCTATACCTGGGTACTAGACAGAACTAAGGTATTGCATGGTCCTCGGACTCAAACCTATGGGGAAACTAGATACTTACAGAGAAATGGAAGTGTTAGACAGAACCAAGGCATCGCATGGTCCTCGGAATCAAGCCTATGGGGAAACTAACCACTCAGCTATACCTGGGTATTAGACAGAACCAATGTATTGCATAGTCCTCGGACTCAAACCTATGGGAAAACTAGATACTTACAGAGAAATAGAAGTGTTAGACAGAACCAAGGCATTGCATGGTCCTCGGACTCAAGCCTATGGGGAAACTAACTACTCGGCTATTCCTGGGTACTAGACAGAACCAAGGTATTGCATGGTCTAATGACTCAAACCTATAGGGAAACTAGATACTTACAAAAGAATGAAAGTGTTAGACAGAACCAAGGCATTGCATGGTCCTCGGACACAAGCCTATGGGGAAACTAACTACTCGGCTATACTTGGGTACTAGACAGAACCAAGGTATTGCATGATCCTCAGACTCAAACCTATGGGGAAAGTAGATACTTACAGAAGAATGAAAGTGTTAGACAGAACCAAGGCATTGCATGGTCCTCGGACCCAAGCCTATAGGGAAACTAAATACTCGGCTATACCTGGGTACTAGACAGAATGAAGGTATTGCATGGTCCTCGGACTCAAACTTATGGGGAAACTAGATACTTACAGAAGAATGGAAGTGTTAGACAGAACTAAGGCATTGCATGGTCCTCGGACTCAAGCCTATGGGGAAACTAACTACTCGGCTATACCTGGGTACTAGACAGAACCAAGGTATTGCATGGTCCAAGGACTCAAACCTATGGGGAAACTAGATACTTACAGAAGAATGGAAGTGTTAGACAGAACCAAGGCATTGCATGGTCCTCGGACTCAAGCCTATGGGGAAACTAACTACTCGGCTATACCTGGGTACTAGACAGAACCAAGGTATTGCATGGTCCAAGGACTCAAACCTATGGGGAAACTAGCTACTTACAAAAGAACCGAAGGGTTAAACTAACTATTTACAGAGGAACCGAAGCGTTAGCTAGAACCGACTTGTGATGCAATCCTCGGATTCATGCCTGAAGGATAGCTGATGGCCTCATGAGACCAAATCCAGAACGGAACCAAGGTATTGAGCAAAATATTAAAGTACGACAAGAAAAAGGAAGCATCAATAATTAGAAGCAAAATAGTGAATATTCATTTCAAATAGAAAGTATATAGTTTCGTTACAATGCCCTTGAGGCAAGAAGCAAAATGGAATGAAAAAGAAAGCAAATAACAGTGTCCTATGCCATATGCCATTTCCCTCCAACTGAGTAAGTAAATTGTCTTGAGGAGGCTTATCAAAAGGCTTCAACCAACACCTAGGGACCTTGTCTCGGAGGGGCTACTTCAGAAGGCCCTTCCACGGTAGGGGTAATCGGAGGAACCATGAGTGTGGCTGGGGAGCTAGCAGGAAGCCTTACCACCTCTTGGGGCACTTCTTGACCCTCGGTTCTAGCCCCCTCCAACGCTCTATGGGGCTCGACCCCCTCAAAAGGTCTGTTAGCTGCAGATGTGTCCTTAGTGGCTCCGTTATGACTTTCACTTGCCGCTGGTAATGCAGACCCCTCCTCGGAAGCAACAGGAACAACCTCGCAAATTGCGGAAGGGTAAAATACTCTCTCCGCCCTCCTAAGGTCAGACAAGACATCAACCCCCGCTTGGTTGAGGGCTTCATGCCAGGTCTCATAACAGAAGCGCCCACACACTACAGGAATTTGAGCTTTGAGGGTGGCTTCAGTCTTGGCCACCCCCTAGGCAAAAGCCTCCTCTTCCGCCTGTCTTGCGGAGCGCTCAGCGTCTATTCTCACAAACACCGCCTCGTCTTTGGCCCTCACAGCCTCATCCCTGGCATACTCGGCAATACCCCTTGCGCTGACTGCCTCGGCCAACTTTTTCTTTAGGTCGGCGATATCCTCTTTTGCAGTTCGTAGGTGGCCCTCGACATCCTGCCACCGCTTGGTCTGATCCTCGGCCTGCTTCGTAGCCGTGGTTAGGTCAGGGGCTGCATTATCTCTGGCCCACTCTTGCTTCCAAGTTCAGCCGTGTTGGCGGGAAGGGGAAGGGACTTCTCCAGGGCATCGGCCACGAGGACCCATAGGAATCAAAACCCTCCTCCCCGTCCGAGGGAACGGGCAGCTGGATTTTGAGGGGCTATTGTGGGGCCCGTAAGCCTGGTGGACTGGACCCATCTTGCATTTGGCCCAAGGCCTATGCCGAGGAGGGATGAACGTCTGAGGTTGACGTATGAAGACTTATGCTTTTTTTTTTGGACCCCGCCGAGGACATCCCTGTCCTCGGCGTACCGAGGCTAATTTCAAGTGAGGGATAGGCCCAGAGCAGGTTGTCACCTCCACCCTAAATGCGCTCACCTAACCCCCATGGCCGCATTAATGGGGATGTAACCCCTTGACAGGGTAACATTGATGATGGTGAGCCACTCGAGTACGGATAAGGCCTCTGATGGGACGGACGGTCAGAGGGAAGGCAAATGGATGATCAATAGAAGGAAGAAGGAGATAGGAAGAAGGGAACTATATAAGAAAGGCGAGCAAAGCATTAAGGGGGAGGAGGAGGAAGGAACCTCCTCGAACGAGTGCCGAGGAGCTACCCTTAGTTATAAATTGGATTCACTCCCCTTCAATGGTGAAAAGTGGCATGTGTTCCGTTGCTAGTCTGTTAGGGCCAAATCTTTCGCCCCGCTCTCTAGAAATGTATTGTTAGGGAACCTTTCTAAACTGAGTCCCTACACTTCTGAACAAGGTTTTCAGATCCAGACTGTTCATTGAACTGTAAAAAAGAGAGGTTCAAGGTTTTTGAGGTCGAACCGAGGTTGAACTTGGGTCGAACCGTGATGACGTCATAATTAATTTAATAATTATTTAAAATATAATTAAATTAATACAAATAGAAAAATAAAATAAAATAATAAAATAAAATATATTTTTCATAAAAATTCCATAATTTATTTAACATGCCATTTTATTAACAAAAACAAAACAATAGATGCAGTGATGCACTTAGATATTTTGAACAAAAATTGAATAATAATAATAATATAAAAAGCTCTTTGTTCCATTCCATGTTGACAAGTCTTGGTTATAGTACAAAATTTTGAATTAAAGTAGCATTGTCCAATCAAAGCACGTGGGTGGGTGGGTGGCTCTACAACATCAGAGTATTGAAATGATAGTTCTATAATATTTTTAATAATATTTTCACAATAAAATTTATGTGAAAGGTTGTTACTAGTTCTAATTTGAACCTATAATTGAAATTACTTTTTTTACTCACCAATATTAACTAATAACAATCTGTTTCATCACAAATTAATTAGAAAATACCAAATTACCTATACATGAGAATAGAGCAAAAAAAACGTGTAGTGATTTTCTATTTTTATATTTTCAGATCAACGTGGCACTTTGATTTTTATAAAACTAAATAAAAGAAAAAAAAAATGTTGAATAACTTAGAAATCAAAATGTGGCATTGTCATTTAATACCCCCACCTATCTCCACTTTCTTTTCATCTTATCTCTTTACCTCATTGTTCTCTACTTTTCAGTCTTTTCCTTTCTCTTCATCAGTTTTAAGTTTAACTCTACTCTCTCTTCTGCAGATACGGAAGACTAAGCATCAATGGTGACGCTAAGATGTAATCTACAAAAAAAATATTACCTTATGTGTTGGGGGGCATAAGTAGGATTTCTTTCAAGTAATTTACTAAGAATGTTTTTCTCTTTTTTTCCTTAATTTTATTTCTATATATGGGTCAGTTTTGAAAATCAGCTCCGACTGTGTCACCACACGGACGTCAAAAAGGTCATCAAGTTCTGTTCGCCAGCATCGACTCATTCAGTTGACCCAAAGCTCGGTACTGTTTGGTCAGTGAGGATCGTAAGGAACCGTGAGAAGCGTGAGAAGCGTGCGGTCTGATCATGGTTCTCATAATTGTGAGGTCCGGCCGCAATTCGCATGGGTCCCTACTTTTTTCCCATAGAGCGGTTCTTAAGGCTAAAAGAACCACAAAAATGAGCGGTTCGAGGTTTTTCCGGTTGGACCATACAGTTCGGTCCGGGTTTCAAAACCTTGCTTCTGAACCAAAACGTAAAATTTCTTGTACACAAGTAAATGAGACTATGAAAATTGAAAAAAAAAAAATTAAAACTGGATGCTGAGGCCCTGGCACTCAATAAACTAATGGCACAAAAGTTTGGATCGGTGGCGGCTGCTTTGTAGTCCTACCGGGTCCAATGAGTACCCTAAGTTGGAACTGTCGGGAGTTTAAGAACCTTTTGACAGTTCTTGCCCTCAAACGAGCATTCTACGAAGAAGCTCCCACTTTTGTCTTCTTAATGGAGACACAACTATCAAGTGACAACATTAATCAGTTGAAGAATGAATTGGGTTATAGCCAAGGCATTGTAGTTTCAAATGATGGGGCTAGTGAAGGTTTAGCTTTGCTTTGGAAACCAGATTCAAGGGTGGAGGTTAAAATGGCTACCCGGTGGCATATTGATGCAGCTGTGGATCTTGGAAATAATAGAGATGTATGGCGCTTAAATGACTTATATGGTCATCCCGATACAAGTAAGAGAGAGGAAACATGATCCCTTCTAGAATCCATTAGACAAGTTAGCGACATTCCTTGGCTATGCATTGGTGATTTTAACGAAATCACAAGTGCAGTGGAGAAATCAGGGGGTAACTTGAGACCGGCTAGACAAATGAATCTCTTTCATAGTGTCATAAATCATTGTGGCTTCCATGATCTTGGATTTTTTTGGATCTCATTTTACATGGTCTAAGACTCAACCTGGTGAAGGCAGAGTAAAGATCCACCTAGATAGGGCTTTGGCAACTACGGCATGGAAGACTAAATTCCCACAAGCGGAGGTTCATCATATGGCTATGTCCACTTCAGATCACCGCCTCTTAGCTCTACAGTAGTCTAGAAATCTTGGCCTAAACCATTGCACAAAGAAGAAATTGTTTAGATTTGAGGCAATGTGGCTACTGATTTAAGATGTGATGAGGCAGTACAAGAGACTTGGCAGGATGGTATTTCTAAGATAGGTGGATTTATGTTTACAAATGGTATCAATAGTTGTAGGGAGAGTTTGCAAGAGTGGAATAAATCTGAATTTGGGCATGCATGTGGGCTGAAAAATTACTGGGCTAGAAAAGAGACTACAGTGGTTGGAAAGACAAGAAGATACAAGAGACAATGACATGGAAATTCTAGAGACTCGGAAGGCATTAAATATATGGATAGATGCTGAAAGTAGCATATGGAATCAGCATTCTAGAAATATATGGCTAACTGGGGGTAACCGAAATACAAGATTTTTTTCATGAAAAGGCTTCAAGTCGCAAAGAAAGAAACACAATTAAAGGATTGGTTGATGAGGTTGGTACTTGGCAAGAAGATGACAGGATCATGAAGCATATTATTGTTGATTATTTCACCAATATCCTTCGAACCAATGGGCAAACAGATGCTTCGGCTATGGTAAATGTAATTCAGTCGATAATCACAGAAGCTATGAATTTGGAGTTATGCCCTGGTTTCCAAGTTGTGGAGGTTTTCAGAGCCCCAAAGCAAATGCATCCCAAAAAATCACCAGGTCCTGATGGTATGCCTCCTCTCTTTTATCAGCATTACTGGTCCTTAGTTGGTACTTGTGTTACCCAGACTATTCTTGATTTTCTTAATCATGGTACCCTTCCCCCTAAGTTTAATGAAACTCATATTGTGCTCATCCCTAAAGTGAAGAATCTGACCAAAATTACTCAGTATAGGCCCATTAGCCTTATCAATGTTGTATCTCAACTTGCATCCAAGGTTTTGGCTAATAGGCTCAAGCGTTTATTTTCACATATTATTAATGAAAATCAAAGTGCTTTTATTTTTAATCGGTTTATTACAAATAATGTTCTGGTGGCTTTTGAAACAATGCATCATATTAGCCAAAGAGGAGTGGAAAGGTGTGTGAAATGGCTCTTAAGTTGGATATGAGCAAAGCTTATGATTGAGTAGAATAGGGTGTCTGGAAAAAATCTTGCAAAAGATGCAGTTCAATGCGAAGTGGGTGACTATTATGATGAGATGTGTTCACACTGTATCTTATTCAATACTAATCAATGGAAAACCTTATGGCAATATTACCCCAACTAGGGGGTTGCGCCAAGGGGACCCACTCTCTCCTTATTTGTTTTGCTATATGCAGAGGGATCGTCAGCATTACTTCAGTCCTCAGTGGAGCAAGGTTTACTTAAGGGGGTGGCTGTCTGCCGAGGTGCACCGGATATTTCACATCTTCTTTTTGCTAATGACAGCCTTATTTTTTGTAGAGCTGCTAGAGAGGAGTGTACCAATCTTGAAAGGTTTTTGGATATTTATGAGCAAGCATCAGGTCAAGAACTTAATCGCGACAAAACATCTCTTTTCTTTAGTCGTAATACACCTCTAGATATTCAAAATGAAATCAAGAATCGCTTTGGTACCAAGATCATTCAGCAGCACAAGAAGTATCTGGGTCTTCCATCACTAGTAAGGAAAAAAATGTAATACATTCCAGTAACTCATTGGAAGGTTGGATAACAAACTTTCTAGATGGAAGGAAAAATTGCTCTCACATGTTGGTAGAGAGATTTTGATCAAGACAAACACCCAAGCTGTCCCCACATGTAATATGAATGTGTTTAAAATACTGAATACATTGTGTGATGAGATGACATCAAAGGTTCATAAATTCTAGTGGGGGCAAAACCAAGAGCGATCTAAAATAGCTTGGCTTGGCTGGGACAAGATATGCCTACCAAAGGAAGAGGGAGGATTGGGATTTAGGGATTTAAGGGCTTTTAATACTGCCCTTCTCGCAAAGCAAGGTTGGCGCCTACAAACTTGTACAAATACCTTAGTCCACAAAGTTTTTAAAGCTCGATACTTTCCTAATGGTGATTTTCTATCCGCTGAATTGGGCCACCACTCATCATATGCTTAGAGGAGCATTTTCTCGACTCAATCAATTGTCCAGAGAGGTTATCAATGGCAAGTGGGGAATGGGGAATCTATTGGGGTCTAGCATGATAAATGGCTCTCGACTCCTTCCACTTTTAAAATCACCTCACCATTGGTTGGATTGCCACTTAATGCACGGGTGAGTACTGTCACTGATCCTTTGGATAAATGTTGGCACACAGACTTGATTAGACATACTTTCTCTTTCAAGGATGCCACCACAATCCTTGACATTCCCTTGAGCTCTAGACTACCAATGGCCCCTTTGATCTAGGCTTATACCTTTTGAAGCCAACTCATAGTACATAGCACCTACAAAGTTGCTCTTTCCATCACAACCAGCCCAATTCCTTAAACTTCAAATGATCAATGGCATGGAGTGTTCTGGAAATCTCTATGGAGTCTTAATGTTCCAAACAAGATTAAGAATTTTGCATGGCGTGCAAGTCGAAATATACTTCCAACCAAAGCTAACCTCTACCACTGGAAAGTCTTGGATAGTCCAATATGTAAGGCATGTAGGTTGGAGGTTGAGACCAGCGGGCACCTATTCTAGCATTGTGAAAAAATTCGGGATATATGGACACTTTCTAGCCTTCTACTTAACTTTAATGGGGTACACTTTCCTGAGTTTATTGAACTACTTTGGTATCTTAAGTTCATGCAACATGTTGGTATGATATTCTAGAACTTTTTATCACTATTGCTTGGAGCATTTGGTTTAACTGGAATCAAGTTTGGCAAGGGAAAACTAGACAGACAACTAGTATGATTATTCATAAAGCAAGTTCTTTGATCAATGTATTCTAGGTAGCAAAATTTTGGCCATCAACATCTACTATGAAAGACTTGAACTTGTGGATTGATGAGGTCTCGACTGCTTTGGCTAAGTCAAGTCCCATTAGTACAGCTTCGTACTTAGCTTCATTATTGGCCGTCGAGAACTGGAGTCGGATGGCACACTCTATGACGCCCTCTTCAAAATATTGTAGGACTACCCCGATCCCTCCAGCATGTATGTTGGATGACCCATTCAACTGCTGTGGCGAGGGTTTGCATTTGCCTCTCCAAGGCGTTAGGCGGGTTTTTGGTCTCTTGGTTGATGGTAGCCATTGATCGTCTAGACCACGCAACTCTTTGTCTTAGGAGCGGTGACATGGCTAATCACTCGTTTCCCACAGACGATGCCAACTGATGACGCATAATTTCTCTAAAGCTCATACTCTCTAATAATGTTGGAGCTCTCTTCTAACTTAATCTTCAGAGGGTCTTTAACCGATACCCCACCGATGCCCTTTGATTGGTTCTTCTCTTTTGTTCTTCAAGTGCAGCCATTGACACGTGTGTGGACAATCAACTCACTGACGATTTTTTGTGCATCATCATGGATTAATCCAAAACCTCCTTGGTACAAGATCAACACTGATGGAGCGGTCTTTGCACAACAACAGGCAACAAGCAATAAGCGTGGGAGTTGTAGTTCGGGATCACGAAGGAAGAGTGATGACAGCGTTAAGCAAGTTGCTCCACTACCCTTTAGGGCCTTTGGAAGCCGAAGCAAAAGCTCTAAAGGAAGCTTTGGAGTTCTCCTGGGATGTTGGTATTCGAGATGCACATTTTGAGTGCAACTCTCTTTTACTCTCTGATGTTGTTCAAGGTGTAAGTCTCCCACCTGTAGTCATTTCTAATATTGCAATAGGGATTTGTCATATACTACAAGCTTTCAGGTCTATGTTAATGTCTCATGTTAGGCGGGAAGGTAACAAACCAACACATATTTTAGCTCAATATGTCAAAGGAATTGTTAGTTATATAGTTTGGGTAGAGGAGGATCCAATTATTATTGAGTTAGCTTTGGCTCATAATACAGTGGCGACGCCACGTACAAGTCAGGGTGTTCCCAGGAACACCCTGACTTAAAATAATTTTAAAAAAATTATATTTAATCTGTATTAGGAGCACCCTGATCACAAAATTAGGAACACCCTCAAATTAAAAAAAAATAAAAAATTATCTGTTCTACTTCCAAGAAAAAAAAAAAAAAAAAAAAAAGCCCAAAAAAAATTTGAACTAAAATCTGAAATATATATATGTATATATAATAGAGCCAAGCCCACAACGAGCCCAATAGATAACAGAGGTAGCCCATGGTTTCTCGAAAAAAAAAAAAAAACCAAAGAATCAGAAATCAACCCACGCCACGGTTACGTCACTGGTTGAGAAATCAGAAACCAAACCCCAATACAGTCAGTCCATGAGCAAAAGCAAAACAAACTTCAATACAAAGGTGTTTTAGTGTTTATCTCAAAAAAAAAAAAAAAAAAAAAAGCCCCCAATACAGAGCAACCTAAAACCAAACCCCAGCATACCAAACCCATGGTCACGTCGCCGTCGCTTGCAGACCGCTCGTCATCGCCGTAGCTTGCTCATTGTCACTGTCGCTGGCTCGTCATCATTGCCGCTCGCCCTTATCGCAGATCGCAGATCGATGCTTGGTGCTCAGCGCTCGAACCTCGGTGTTGGGTATTTCTCTCTCTTTTTCTCTCTAACTCTCTCTCAGTCTTTCTCTTTATCTCACTGAAATGCAAGCAAAAATGAAATGAAATAATGAATGGTTCTTTCTCTCTCTTTAGTCTTTAATATTCTAACCCGGTAACTCTCTCTCTCTTTTGAATTCTCTGATTGGCTGGCAGCCTAGCCGAATTGCTTTATATACATTTAGCTTTGGCCTTTTTTTTTTTTTTTTTTTTTTTTGTCTTTTTGAATTTGGCCTTATCTTACCTGTTGGTGTTGGTCAGTGTGTTTGGTGATATATTGATTGTCTTTTAGTGTGATGTGTATTGTCTATTGTGATTGTGAAATTTTCTAATTGGCAGGCTATTGTGATTGGGGCATTAGGCATGTGCATGTGCATATCTGTTGAGTGGGAGGGGGTAGATGGGCTGGGGCCAGATAAACAATAATTAAAGCAGACTAAGCAGTCTAATGTGCTATACATTACACTGCTTTAATTATTGTGATGCACATAGAATGTGTAATGTCCGGCTCTTTTAGTGTAACGTGCATAAGGGGCTAAACAATATAATAAATTAAAGCAGTATAATTAATGACAAACAAATTAAAGCAATATAGTTTATTGTTACGCTAAATAACAATAATTAAAGCTGCATAATTAAATTAACTAATACATTATAAAAGACAAATAAATTAAATTATGTTAGACTAAATAACAATTAATAATTTTATAATTAATGAAACAACAATATAACAAATTATAATTTATAAAAGAAAAACAAATTAATGAAACAACTAAACAATAATAATTAATAATTTTATTAATATTTCAATCAAACTTATAGTTTATTGTTTATTCTTTTGCTAGAATTATGGACAAATATTTGATAAGAAAACCACGTACCCAAGATTCATCTCCTGTGCAAAATTCATATCCTATGCAAGATTCATCTTCATCTTCTAAGCGAATTCGTATTGACTTTAACTTATAAAATCTTCCTTCAGATCTTGTGCTATGATTAAAGATATCATCTTATCATCCTAATAATCATGATGGAATAAGAAGATATTATTTAACAAAAGGCCCTTGTCAATCACCTGTTCATGATTACCCTGTATTATATTTTTCTGAAAAGCCCCGTCGATTTAGATTTGAATGATATATAAATAGAAAGTGGTTGGAATATAGTATAGACAAGGATGCGGCATTTTGTTTTTATTGCTACCTATTTGGAATTAGGTTGCGAAGTTAGATTCCCATGTTGGAGGAGTTAATAGTGCTCATAACCAAGTTGTCAAGAAGAGTGAAGATCTACTGAAGGAAAAGCAGCACATTCAAAGTGTTTTTGTTAAGCAATCAAAACAAGATAAAACTGAATATCGAATTCAATTAAATGCAATAGTTGATTGTGTAAAATTCCTTTTATGCCGAGGATTAGCTTTTCGTGGTCACAATGAATCTCAAGGTTCAAGTGATAGAGGAAACTTTCTTGAGCTTTTACAATTTTTGGGTGATCACAATGAATCTATCAATGAAGTGTTGCAAAAATCTTGGAAAAGTTGCAAGCTTACCCACTCTGATATTCAAAAAGACATTGTGAATGCAATTGCACGTGAAACATCCAATGGGTTCTTTTCAATATTAGTTGATGAGTCACGTGATATCTCAGTGAAAGAACAAATGGCCCTCGTTCTTCATTATGTGAACAAAGAAGGAATTATTATAGAGCGGTTCCTTGATATTGTACATATAGCAAGTACCACTGCTTTGTCACTCAAACATGCTATTGAAGGTTTACTTTGTGAACATAATTTGAGTTTATTGAACCTACGTGGACAAGGTTATGACAAGGCTAGTAATATGCAAAGTGATATCAATGGACTCAAAACTTTAATTTTGAAAGAGAATAAGTCAGCATTTTATGTCCATTGTTTTGCTCATCAACTTCAATTGACACTTGTTGCTTGCTAAAAATCACATTAACATTGTTGAATTTTTTTCTGTGGTTAGTAGTTTAGTAACTGTTGTTGGAGGCTCTTGTAAAAGATGAGATGCTCTTCGAGATACACAATTTGCCAAAATTAAAGAAGATTTAGATAATGGTATACGTAAAAGTGGGCAAGGTTTGAATCAAGAGACAAATCTTAAACGTCTTGGTGATTCACGTTGGGGATCATATTATGGGACTATTCTCAACTTGATTTTGATGTTCTCTGCTATTGTTGATATATTAGAGATTATTGAAGAAGATGGCCTCTCCAACCAAAAAGTTGAAGCTCAATCTATTATGAGGTCAATTCTAACTTTTGAATTTGTCTTTGCTCTACATTTGATGAAAAATATTTTAGGGATCACAAATGAGTTATCAATAGCATTGCAAAAAAAAAAAAATCAAGATATAGTAAATGCTATGGATCTTGTTAAAGTGTATAAGCAACGGTTGCAAGTGATGAGAGATGATGGATAGGCATCTTTATTGGCTGAAGTATCTTTATTTTGTAACTCACATGATATTCTTATCTTGGACATGGAAGCGATGTTTGTAGTTAGTGGAAGGCCGCGACACAACACCCAAAAAAAATACAAATTTACATCATTATCGTGTTGAGCTATTCTACACAGTCATAGATATCCAACTTCAAGAGCTTAACAATCGCTTTTCTGAGGCGAATACCGATTTTCTACTTTGTATGGCTTGCTTGGATCCAAGTAATTCATTTGTGGCTTTCGATAAGGAAAAATTGATACGTCTAGCTAAGTTCTATCACTCTGATTTTATTGGGATAGATATTTTGGCACTTGACTCTCAACTACAGAATTACATTTTTGATATGCGCAGCAATGACTTCTTTTTTAGAGCTTCAAGGAGTTAGTAAACTTGCTGAAAAGTTAGTGAGCACAAAGAAGCACGAGACTTATCCATTAGTCTATTTGCTTGTGAAGCTAGCTTTGACCCTTTCAGTTTCTACTGCAACAGTAGAAAGAAGTTTTTCAGCAATGAAATATATAAAGAATGAATTGCGCAATCAAATGGGAGATCAATTGATAAATGATTGCTTGGTTGTGTATATTAAAAAAGATGTAGCTTGTAGCATTGATAATGAGACTATTATGCAATGATTTCAAAATATGAAAACTCGTAGAAGGCAATTGTAAATTTTATGTATTTGTGTATTTTTTGATTGTTGTTGTTATCAATATATAAAATTTTCTTTTTATTAGATTGTATAATTTATGCTTATTGAAAAACATCCTGAAAAAATTTTCTGGAGTCGCCACTGAGGAGTCCTTGAAGGCTTGCATTTTGCGTATTTGGTCATGATAATGACTGCCAGAAAACTGACCCACTAGAGAATGGTCTCCATAAACATGATTTGCAATGAAACTAAGGGCTAACCCCATAACCACGGACCATATTAGAGCTTTTCTTGCCATTTTTGCTTCTTCCATCTCTCTCTCCTACGTTAAAAGTCTTGAAGACACGTTGTTGAGAAAAAAAACTGTCCCCCTTATGTGAGAGTGAGAGAGAGAGAGAAAGAAGGGAGAGAGGGGACATGGAAAGAAAATGGCCTAAGCTATAAGATTTGATAAGGAAATAGTGACTGGTGAGAACTTTATTTATATATTAGATCGTGTGTGGTGTGGCATCCACATTCTGTTCTTTTTATGTATGGTTGTTTGTACTTTTTGTAAATGAGATTAGCGAAGTGAAATGAGAATGGCCTCTCAGCATTTTGATTCTTTCTTTTCCCTGACAAAAAAGTAAGCAGTTTACCAACTTCTTACTTTAGGTAGGACCATGGCAAGTTTACAATGATGTAAAAATCTAGTTTAGGAACACTATATTTTACATCAGCATCACGTTGGTGGGGTAAAAATTTAACAATTTAACATCATAAAAAATTACTCTATCTATTTTATCACATTATTTTACAAAACACTCAACATTAGTTTTATTTTAGTATTCAACACAATAAAATAATATATCTACTGTAATAAACAACAACTATCCCACTAACACAATAAAATAATATATATTTTAATATTTTTTTTTTCCTTTTCAGCTATCGTGCATATCCATACTTGGTTGTGCGCTAGAGCGCAAGAGCAAAATGATATGGCCAATTGGCTATAACTCCTCCAATGCACTAGCTTTTTGTGCCACTTTTGTTATATCTAGTTGCTAAATTTAGTATTTTAACTATACGCCTCCACCAATACAAATGCTCTTGACATGCTTATTGTGATTGATGGATGATAAAAGTAATGTCAATGGTGTACTCAAATTAAAGAAATATTGCTCGTATAGACATGAAAAATTATACACAATAAAAATAGGGTTCCACCTTCCACATTGTATATCTCCCAAATAATCGATTTTTACTTGGTTAACCGGTAAGTAACTCCTTATAATAAGTTAATGTGTGTGAAACGGTGGGACTACAAACACCCAAAAGGATCAAATACTCAAAGAGTTCTGGACTTTAGATATTATGTTACTCACCCAAAAATAACCCTGGTAGGTGATGATCTGGTGGTTGGTTCCTCGTTCCTTAGTGGAAATATCTTATGAATGAAGGATTCTTGGTGTGGGCAGTAAAGAGTGGTTTGCTATGATATCCAAGAGACACATTGAATGAAAGGCTGAGATTAGCACCAAGGGGCAAAGGATTATCCATTCTGATCCATGCCAAAAATTTATTTATTTATGTTAATTGTTTATTTTCTAATGTATCAATGTAAATAAAAAAATAGAAGAAGAACATTAATGGGACGGCAACAACAAAGGATAAATTAAGGTGTAAATGGAATTCACTGTCATTGGTATTGGTACGTAATTGGAGAAGAATGGAAACTTGTTTGTTATGTAATTTGAGAGGATACATATGTGAACACTGAAGGGTGGTTTAAGTTGCAAGTTACTTCCATGTGATTGTAGTCTTATCTTTATCTTAATAAAATTATTTTTCTTTTCATCAAAAATAAATAAATGGTACATAGGTTTTTTTATTCATGAAAATGCTAAATTAGGAATTTAATCTATGATTTTTACCTTTTTTTATTTATTTAAATTATTGTGTTAATAACTCTGCAAAAGCAATAGCTACGTGTTCCTAGATTTAAATAAATAAATAAATAAATAATAATAGCTACGTTATCTAACGTTAACGGACATTAACGGAAGAGACTTCGGTTTTCCTCGGTTTCATCGACTACTATAAAAAAAGAAAGATAAGTATCACAGAGAGATCAAACAAAAACCTATAATTGCATGCAAAAACTATAGTTAGAAACAACGTAGCCCAGTTTCTTTCTACCCAAAACATGTCTGCCTTCCCTATCTTCAACAACACTCACCTTGGACCAATCGGGTCCCAAAATCCTTCAATACCATACGTGCCGTCTAATCTTTCCCTAAAGAAGAAGTCCATCATCCTGTTCATATGGTTTGCGCTTGTCTTCTTTGCTTTGCTGTGCCTTCTCTGCTATTGGGTGACACGCAAGATAAAGAGCAATAGGACTGGGCGAGTTGTCCACCCATTCCCTCCACCGGGTGCCATAGCTGAGGAGGTATTTGGACTTTGAGCTCACTAGTGAGTCCTTTTCAGTATTCCTAGCTTGCTATTGTGGTATTTTCTCTTTTAGTTATGGTTTTATATGTTAATTGAAGTATTTGTGGATGATGGATTTGTATTTCGAATTTGGAAGTGACCTGGGAATATATTTTAATTTTAAGCTTACATTGTTAAATAATTGTGTGGATCTTGCTAGTTCTTGGTATAGTGCTAGGTGAAAGCTCATGGAATGCTTTTTTTAATCACTACTGTAGATTAGAATTTAGACGGTCAGATTGACTTTAATTTAATAGATAACTTTTTCGGTAACCTTTTGTTGTGTATGAGAGAGAAGGAAAAAAATTTCACTTGTGTATGAATGCTAGGGTTCCTTTTTGTGTATTGTTGATTTGGGCTAGTTTATATTTGTGAAATTTAGTGAGACGTGATTGATGATTGTAGTCTTTATCATTGATAGCAGATTTTGGTTGGTTGCTTGTGGATGAAAGCATAGAGTTTACCGAACCACATTAAATTTTGGGTGTTGTGGGGCTTGTTCTTTCAATTTTATTGGTGTTTCTCGCAGTATTCAAGACTGTTTCTGTATTTCCATTCTGTCAATGAGAGTCTTTCAAGATGCTCTTAACCGTGGATGTCTTTGGCGGCAGAACAATGAACACTGAATCAGACTCTCTGGTTTGTCCAAATTTGAGTTTCTCAAGTGCTGAATCAATTTGTTTGTTCCACCTTTAGTAAGAAAAAACTTCATAAATGTTAACCTCCAAGCCCTTTACTGCTTTTGTTTGGTGATACTGCTATGTAACAACTAAAAACAAAAAATTTACATACAAACATTTGTCAAAATTACAAACTCGACAGTTTGACCAGGTGATTACAGTACTATGTTACCTATGTATAGTTCTCATTTGATTTGAAAGCCACTTTTACCCTGTAACTCTCTCCTTCCAACCTTCTTCTTTTGTTTAAGCCTCTCTTGCTGCTTTAGCAGCAATGAGACTTATCTCCTTTAATTAGAATTTTGCCAAGTTTTTGGTGTGACATCTGTTAGTACCAATCCAGCTCCTCAGGTCAAACAGAATTGATACTATTTCTTCTTCTTCTTTTGATGACAGTGGAGAGGTGGAAGAATCTCCTATTTAGCTCATTTGAAGTAAGCCATTTGGTTATAGACTTTTGCTTCCTTAAGATATCTTCCCTTTTTAGCCATTCTTGAAGTTCAAGGCATGTGTTTGCTTCTGTCATGATATTTTCTGGGGTGGGATCAGCCGCTTGAATTTCTTCCACCTTTTTCCAAGCCACTCTCTATTCTACACCTGTGAAATTCCTTATTGTCCTCCTTAATTTTGTTGCATACTTTATGTCTCTGAAGAGTTCTCTTTGCCAAGCCCCGAGCCATGCCTCAACAATTCCAGCTTAAGACAATCATGTCTGGGGTGCAGTGCAGCCATTTTAGATTCCAGGGAGTCATCACTTCCAAGCTTTGTGTTGGTGAGTTTCAATTTCCTATCACCAAGGCTTCTCAATCCCAACATTCACTTCTTTTGGTAGTTCTTCCCCCCAATAGTCGTTTCATCCATTTGCTTGTCTTGTGAGTTTAATGGCTTTGCTTATTATCAGGCCTTCTTTATTGTTCCCTTTCCTCTTTATTCCTATGTTCTCTGTGAGTTTGAGTTGCCTTCTTTACTGTTCCCTTTCCTCTTTATTCCTATGTTCTTTGTGAGTTTGAGTTGTTTGAGGATTGGACTCTTCATTTTTTTTTTTTTTTTTTTTAATTCAACTATATTTGACTTCCTCCATTAGGCCTAACTTGGGTGGGATCTTCTCCCTCATTAAAGAAAGCTAGCATTTTTTTGATTGGGCTTTGGACAGCCCAGACAGGGGAGTGGGGTCCATAGGATTCATGTCAGAGGTTTGAAGTAGTTCTGTGGGAGTGGGATATTAAACTAGTTAGGTGTGTGAGAGATGAGATTTGCTTGGGTTCCCTTTTGATTTGAGAGGTAGTACACATGGCAGATGATTATTCTAGGACTTTGGAATTGGCTTATGGTTGGTGGTTCTTTGGGAGTTGGGTCAGAGATTAGAGTTAATTTTACGGGCAAGCAATCATGGAGGAGTTTCCAAATGAAAGTATTGATTTTCACAGGCACTTTAACTTTTCAAAATAAGGACCATATTTCCTTGTCAATGTCTGCACTTCTGGAATTTAGAATATTAGCATCCATGTGATTATTTTGTAACATCTCATAGGCTTTTTTAACTTGGAAATCTCCTGATGAATAGTTCCAGATTATCTAATCCTGCCCTCCATCTGTTTTGGCTAGAGGAATTTGTAAAATATCTTCACTTAGAGGATACTGATACAACTTCCTCACCAACTTGTAATTCCATTTTTTTGAAGATCTATCTATTAAATCTTCAACTTTCATGCTAACCAAATTAAGTGTCTCTCTAACTTGGGGACAACTAGTATACCAAAGAGGATGATCCAAAGGCATGTCTTTGCCACAACCAACCATCTTCCATCTAAGAGTTTGAGATTGTGAGAGCCAATGATGTTTCTCCAAAACCAAGAGTGGTGTGATTTGGGTTTACACTAAATATCTGAGTTCTAGGAAAATATTTGGCTTTGAAGGTTTTGGCAAGGAGGGAGATTGGGTGATGAACAATCCTCAAAAACTGCTTGGCAAGCATGACTTGGTTGACAAGGATGAATTTTCTGAGTCCTAAGTCATTTGGTTATAGACTTTTGCTTCCATAAGATATCTTCCCTTTTTAACCATTCTTGAAGTTCAAGACAAATGTTTACTTCTTTCATGATATTTTCTGGGGTGGGATCAGCCACTTTCTATTCCACACCTGCAAAATTCCTTCTTGGTCTCCTTAGTTTTGTTGCACACTTTATGGCTCTGAAGAGTTGTCTTTATCGAGGCCCGAGCCATGCCTCAATAATTCCAGCTTAAGACAGTAATCATGGCTGGGTTGCAACCATTTTGGATTCCAGGGAGTCATCGACACTTCCAAGCTTTGTGTTGGTGAGTTTTGATTTCCTCTTGCCAAGGCTTCTCAATCCCAACATTCACTTCTTTTCGTAGTTCTTCCCCCTAATAGTCATTTCATCTATTTGCTTGTCTCGTGAGATTAACGGCTATGCTTATTATCGGGCCTTCTTCACTGTTCCCTTTCCTCTTTATTCCTATGTTCACAGGATTCATGTCCGAGATTTGAAGTAGTTCTGTGGGATTGGGATGTTTAATTGGTTAGGTGTGTGAGAGATGAGATTTGTTTGGGTTTCCTTTTGATTTGAGAGGTAGTGCACATGGTAGATGATTGTTAACTTTGGAATTGGCTTCTGGTTGGTGGTTTTTTGGGAGTTGGGTTAGAGATGTTTTGTTGGTTTGGTTGAGATTCTTGGTTTTCAGTTGGGGTCCAGTTCCATGGGAACCAAGGAGTTTGTAATTAAAAACTGGGTATTTTGCTTGTGGGATGTTGGTTAGGTTTATTAGTTTTCCTAGATGCAATTGGATTCGACAAGACTAAAGATTCCAAATTTTCAAAGTTTGTGGGTACCTGGATTTGGTTGGGACTGTTGCCCACTTCTGAGATATGACTATGGGGATCTTCATCATTGTCACAAATTTCTGATAAGAACTTCACCCACCTTGAGTTTTCACCACTACATCTTGCCTTCATATGGCTTTGCCTTCCACATTAATTTGAAGCAGAAATCAGACACTCATTCATACTTAAATTGTATCAAGAGATCAGATGAAGGGTTTCTATCAAGCAAAAAAATCCACTTTTTAATGGTTTCTCTACATCAAATATATTCCACTTTGATCCAGAGGAATTTGGTCATGCATATATACCAGACCATTGCCTGAGAAGTCTACCTCTTAAACCTTTCCCAGCAAAGACTCAATTTCTTTTGCATTCTCCTTTAGACATATGTTCAATTGGCAAGTTGTGGATTTGAACCCAGATTTGAATCTGAGAAAAATCCATCTCTTAGACTTGGAGGTTTTGGTCCCATGGCTTAAGAATTAGAGGAACCCTTCAATATTCCATGGCCCCAACTCTAGAACTCTTTTACTGAACAGAAAAATATTGTCACTATGTGGACCCCCTTTTGCCGTACTACTCCAAGCTTTTAATAAGATGGCCTTCACTGCATTTTTGTTGATTACTCTATCTGCCAGGACGATGTCAACAACTTTTTCATTTGCCTTTAGCATGATGGCTTTACTTGGACTCTCAAGTCTAGCTGTGTCTCTAGATTAGGACTCCACTATTGGATCTTACTGGTCCATGGCTGGTGGCCCAGGCCAAAGCCAGTGTGGGACCGCAACAAAACTCTAAGAAAAAGAAATGGGGGATAAAGAAAGGATGGTCGTTGGTTAAGGAGAGTGAGAATTTCGGGGTTATAGGTAAGGCTATAGAAAAAATTTTGGTTGAGAGATTAAGATCTATGGGTATTGGATGATGTTTTGGCAATGTTAATTACACTCAATATTGTATGGATTGAAAAGGTAGACTTGGGTATAGATCTGTGCGAAGTTGATTTTGGATGGACTAGTCAGGGAAAACTTGGCTAAAGAGTAAAGAGCAAGGAGAGGGAGTTGCCAACAGCAACGAGAAGCGACGCATGTGATTATGGAAGTAGCTCGCGTTCATGACTTCATGTGACTAAAGATAAATAGTGTTGGTGTTATTGACTTCCTTTAATTAATATATATATATATATATATATAAAATTGTCCGAAAACATGATTTCAACTAAAATTGTAAAAACACAATTTCATAATTATAAATTGAAATCATACTTGAACACAATATTTTCTAGAAACACAAAAACAATTTCATCAGTTGTGTGTATGGTAATGTAATTTAGCCCATGCACCAATAAATAGCATAAAAAAATCTACTCCTCATCTTTTACCATAAATAACTCATTTGGCATTAAACAAGTTTAGATGAGACATATAGTGCAATATTAGTCCCCAATTGAAATTCAATTTGAAATGAAATTAGATTTTTTCTCTACTTTGACTTTAAATATATAACTAGTTACAAACTTTATTCTCTACTTTGTAACTAGTTATAACTAGTTACAAACTCGTGCGATGCACGAAAAAGTTGTTTATAATGAGATCTAAATACATACAAAATTTGATAATCGATCCATAAATAATGGAAAAAAATAAATGAAACCACTACGTTTTAGCGTTTACTTAAATACAAAAGTTCAAGTTTTTTTTTTTTCCTAAAGAAACATAATTTCAAGAGTCCAAGTATAATTCAAAGATATTGTTTCCTAAATATCAAACCTGGCTATGTTTACTTATGATAAACTAAAAATATAGAACAAAAATCTTTGCAACTTGAAAATATAGATCATCATTGGTAGTGACTCACTAATATGGTAACTAACCACTAATCATGGCTCTTAAACGGTATCATCATGGATTTAATTGGTGTTTTGATCTACTTTGAGCCTTATATTAGGCATTGGTTTCACTGAGTTGAATTAGGCTTGCTATTGACAGATTAGGTGAATAGATGTTTGGCTGGCAGCAGCAAAGCAGAATAGGGATTTTTTAGGTTTGGAGACATGGTTGTATATATGGAGTTCTAGCATATGATGTGATAGGTTGCAGAGCTTGTGGAATGGAGATGTGGTTGTGTAGATTGTGAGGATAAGAGGTGTTGTCTAACATAGAACAGATTGTGAACATATTGGTTACAGATCTTATGAGCAGCCAAAAAACTTTATTTTAAAATTGTGCCTAGGAAATTTTCAGTCTAAAAAATTTAAATAAAAAAAAAAAGGAAATGAAAAAATATAAGAGATAGAACCCATACCAACCCACCAAGATAAACTAAAATCAATTATATTTCCTTGATTGATTATAAACCCATAGCCAAGGCTATGTGGTTCTCCAGCTGTTGGAGTTTCAAACCAGAAGATCATGAAGCTAATCCTAGACCCACCTAAGGCCCCTTGCCCCAAGGAAGATAATTGGCGTTTCACTCCCTCCCTCATTTGTTTGCAAATTAAAAATATTAAATTTTTTAAAATAATTTTTGGCCCCCTTTAAATATTTTATAATATATAATATATAATATATTTTTTTAAAGTTGTATGTTTTAGATCACTTTTAAAACTAATAGTTAATCACTTGTCATTTTGAGATTATTGTTGTCCTTATTAATTCTTACTTGTGTCATATGACTTATCAAATTTTTAGACATGAAACCATTTAATTATAAATGCTATAGTCACAAGTTACAACATCATGTTCACTTTTTTTTTTATGACTTCTTTTTTACTATTTATTTTTTAAAAATACAGATATCAACAAATAGGAGATCAGGGATTCATTAATATATGTGAAAGAAATATTTATGACAATGGTAGTGCTTAAAGTTTATGTAAGTTGATGGTTGATAGGATTACATAGAGATAAATCAGTTTGTGAATTTTATTGCCTTGACACTAGATTGTGAATTGCCAAAATAAATTATTATTTAGATAAGATGCTAACTCTAAAAAGTTCCATACCACTATATAACATTGCCCCCCCTGAAAAATTTCCGGCTTAGCTACTGCCTGTACCCGGGGCAAGAGTTCCAAATAAATAGGACCTTTATTCAAAAAACAGAGTAGTGTTTTCAAGTTGAAGGCTGATATCCTCCATTGACCAATGACAGATTGATTTGGACAGAGAATTGGTACAAAATTGTGCTTGAGTTGTCCAAAATTATCCAGAATATTAGAAGTACTGCTTGATCATATCAGAATGTGGCATGTATTTATACTTCAATCATTATTATATTGTTATCCATTTATTTGTGCTATCTGTATCTAATTATACAATAAATATATATATATATATATATAGGAATGTTTTAGAATTCAATGCACTGTATTTCTATATGATCATTATCCAGAACTTGTGGTTGCAAAATAAAATAAGTGTATGACATGCTGAGCGCTATTTGTTTTCCATGTAACTCAAACATGTCAATACTTTAACATAGTTACCTCCTATGAATCGGTATGTGATATAACTGTGGACACAGACATGGGCATTGGTTTGCAACGAAATAGTGGTTCCTTTCCATGCAGGTTAAGTAACGGGTTATTTAATTTGTGATTACAAAATATGGGAAGACTTTTGATGGTCTCAACTCTCAAGTGTAACAGTTAATTAAATGTTACTACCTGTTGCGGATATATGGACATCTTTGTGATCGAGGTTCTCTTTCTTCCTTTATTTTTATGGGGGGGTGGGGGGGTGGAGAGGAGAGGAGGAGGGGGGTTTGGATTTAGTAGAGGTGAGTAAAGAACAGAAAAATGTTTAATATTAATGATCAATCATTTGTTCTTGATATATATGCTTACATATCTTCCTTTATAGGTGCTTTCTCTTAATATTCCCTAGGGTATAGCATAAGTTTTGATTGTCCAGCAATTAGTTCCTGGCATCTCATTTAGTTTCTACTTTTATGGGGGTTCGCAACCCAAAAAAAAAAAAAAAAAAAAGTTTCTACTTTAATGAGCTTAAGAAACTTCAAGATTAAAATGAGTCATGATAGGGAATATTTTCACCGGCCAAAAATTTTTTCTAACATCCTAGAGTCTTCAGTCACCAAAAGTATCATGAACTTACCAAAAAAGTCTTTGGTCACTGAAAGCATTATGAGCTTACCAAAAGAGTTTTCGATCACCAAAAGCATCTTTGGTCACCAAAGGGAGTGTGGCAACATGTGACACACTCCGCTCTGACGGTCGTCATGTATCAATGGGTCGTCAGGTACTTAGGGGTCATCTGGTACCTTCCCTGACACCATGTGACACATTTCACTCTGATGGTAGTCATGTATCAAGGGGTCATCAGGGATCTATGGGTCGTTAGGTACCTTCCGTAACACCATGCAACACACTCTGCCCTAATGGTCATCACGTATCAATGTGTCGTCAAGTACCCAAGGGTTGTCAGGGACCAATGGGTTGTCAGGTACCTTCCTTGACACCAAGTGACACACTCCGCCCTGATAGTTGTTACGTATCAATGGGTCATCAAGTACCTAAGGGTTGTCAAGCACCTTCCATGACACCATGTGACACACTCTACCCTGACGGTATTCACATATCAAGGGGTCTTTAAGGACCTATGGGTCATCAAGTACCTTCTCTGACACCATGCGACACACTCTGCCTTGATGGTCGTCACGTATCAATGGGTCGTCAAGTAGCGAAGAGTTGTCAGGTACCTTCCCTAACACCACGCAACACATTCTGCCTTGATGGTCGTCACGTATCAAGGGGTTATTAAGGACTTATAGGTCATTAGGTACCTTCCCTGACACCAAGCGACACACTCCACCCTAACGGTTGTCACGTATCAATGGGTTGTCAGGGACTAAGGGGTCGTCACTCGTCAGGGACCTAGGGGTTGTCAGGTACCTTCTCTGATACCATGCGACACATTCTGCCCTAATGGTCATCATGTAGACACTAACTCATATAAACTAATGAGACACTTTTGATAGATGACCCACTATACTTGTCCAATCAACAAACCAAATTGCACACTGATAAAGGTATTTTCGTCCAATAAAGTCCTTTGAGAACTTTGACCCATCAGGATGGAATACTCTGCCACTAACCCGTCAAGGTATGTGCCTCTTTTGGTGGGACCTACCAACTACAGACCCGTCGGGATGAACTCCTCATTTGACTTAAAATTTTTGCGAATCAGTGCTTCACGTATGTGCCCGACGAATGGTTGCACATGTACTCGATGGATGGTCACATCTTGTCCTCCATATTCATACCAACAGACGAATGGTCATATCGATGTATGTATGGTCATACCGACGATTGAGTAATTGGGTCTTACAAACCTTTACGCTTTCTCCACTCATGTATCCCTATATGAAAAGAACTTGCGTGCCACGCCCAAAGACCATACTCCATACTCGTGTCTTCCTTATATGGGAAGAAAAGCCCAAGATCTCTAGGCCTTAACTCCAAATCTTCTCTACAAGGAAAAACCCTACATTCAAGGGATCTTGGTCAGCTCTACACCACTATATAAGCACTGGGCCTCCTCTTCCTAAAGGTATGGGCAATTTTCTAACTTTTACACTTTTGAGTTATTGGAGATTCTTCTATCACTGACTTAACCTTCGGAGGGTCTTTGGTCGGCACCCCACCAGTGCTCTCTGTAGATTCTTCATCTTCTTTGTTCTTCAAGTACCTCATTCAACGCGTGTGTGAACAATTAACTCATTGACGATTTCATGCATCATTAAGTCACAAGAGTTATAACCATAAGAGTTCTTAAAATTTGTTTCAGGGTGACAGTTTTCCTAATTGAAATAGGAAACATTGTCAGAAGTTTGTGATTGTCTCAATATTTGACATATGTTCTAGAACCCACCTACAAACACACACTCATACGTGCATACACGCCAAAATATGTATAAAACACCTTTTTAAAATAATAATAATAATAAACACAGTAGGGTTTAGGGTTCTATTTCAAGGAACTTGATATGTTTATTCCAAGATGGTAACTAAATCAAAACTCTAAGCAATCAAGCAATAGCAAGCATTTTTGGGCATGATTACTTATTTATTATATCAGAAATCATTAGTTCTAAAAATTTAAGCCATTATAAAGATGATTACTTATTTGGTCGGCACCCCACCGGTGCTCTCTGTAGATTCTTCATCTTCTTTGTTCTTCAAGTACCTCATTCAACGTGTGTGTGAACGATTAACTCATTGACGATTTTATGCATCATCAAGTCACAAGAGTTATAACCATAAGAGTTCTTAAAATTTGTTTCAGGGTGACAGTTTTCCTAATTGAAATAGGAAACATTGTCAGAAGTTTGTGATTGTCTTAATATTTGACATCTGTTCTACAACCACCTACAAACACACTCATACGTGCATACACGCCAAAATACATATAAAACACTTTTTTAAAATAATAATAATAATAATAATAATAATAATAATAATAATAATAATAAAATTATAATAAAAAACACAATAGGGTTTAGGGTTCTATTTCAAGGAACTTGATATGTTTATTCCAAGATGGTAACTAAATCAAAACTCTAAGCAATCAAGCAATAGCAAGCATTTTTGGGCATGATTACTTATTTATTATGTCAAAAATCATTAGTTCTAAAAACTTAAGCCATTATAAAGATGATAAATAATATAAGTCAAGCATGTTACGTACATAAATTTGTTAGTGAAATAACTTAAATGAAGCAAAGTTTATTTTGGATGGGGTTTAGATGAAAGATAAAAATGAATGCGACAACCATTCTTGAAAAAGATTAAAGAAAGAAGAAATACGGAGAGAATTGAGAAGCTACCTTCATGAAACATCCCCCAAATTACTATCAGATGTAGATCTTTGGGATGCACCGCAACACTAAATAACATAGTAACTTATGAGTTATGAATAAGAGTATGATAATAAATTCAAATAGATATTGCTAACTTAGGTAACACAAAGTATTAAGTTGCAGTTCCAATCACATAAAATAAGAAAAACAAAATTGTTCAACATGTATTAGTTGGAAATTATGACTTGGATCACTCATTTCTCTTCATGAGCTTATGCCAACCTAACAATGAGGAATGCAATAAAGTAAGAAGGAGACCAATGGTGCGGGGAACGAGGAAAGAAAGAATGTAAAACCCATAAGCTAGTTGCCATTTTAACTCGGTACACTATTACAATGCTAAAACCAAGCTAATTTAAGACCAAGTAAGTCTTTTTGTACCTTAGACGTAAGACCCTGGTGACAGCATTTGAGTCAAATGCTGTTACAGTCTTCAGGTCTTTGAAGCTAAGCACTATAGAGCGGTTTAGCATGCAAACCTTGATCTCTTTGAGGCAAGTGAAGGAAATCAAATGCCTCTAAAGCACAAGGCTGATAAACTAAATGACTGAGGTTTGAGTTGTCATATGCATTGAAACTGAATTGCTCAAAGACATATTGTCACCAATCTCCATGACATCAGTTGAAGAAAAAATTCCAAGGCAATATATATAAAAATTGACAGCTTCTTGGTAAAATATTAGTAGTTCTTAGTGATCACATGAAAAAGGTTAAGGCTAAGTTAGGTTTCGAGAACTATGTCAACAAAATGAAGAATGCTATCAATGACGAGAATGTTAGTGCCTATCTTCGCTCTGCAGTTCAGAAAGAGATTAAAAAGATGCTGTTGAATGTGACTCAACTGATTGTCACTTCCAATAAGAAAATAAACTTAACCTAGACTTAGTTTCTATATAAAATCAGTTCTTGGGGTCTCTCAATATTCGAATACATAAATTTTTTTGTTTAAAAAAATTTTAAAATTTTTTTATACCCAAATACATAATTTTATCTAATAGAATCAAAATAGAATAAATAGTTTTCAAAAAATAAAAAATGAAAAATGAAAAACAAAAACTGAATGAATCCGTCCAATTAGGTGTTAGTGTTAGGCTTTTCTTTATATTTTAAAATGAAGATTTATAATATTAAATAAGAAAGATAAGAAAAGAACAAAATGATAGATCTAGAAGAGTGGAATCACTATAATACAACCACTAAAAGAGTCTTTACCAAAACCTAGAGAACCTCTATCATGTTCTTTAAAAAGGAAAAATATAGTCTTTTTCTCCCGTATAACTCTTGGGGCCTTAGGCAATGACCTCAGTTGCCTATAATGTTGAGCCAACCCTAATGATTACTAAACACGTGACTAAGCTCCTCCCATAACATGGGTAATCAAATACCAAGCAATCATATCTCTAAATACATAGAAAGCAAGCAGTAATTACTAAACCCAGCATATAAAAGAACAAAAATATTTATTTATTTTTTTATTAGTCCAACATATAAAAGAACTCAAAATGATAATTAAAACAGTTATAGAGCACTTAAAACCAATGCGAAGATAATAACAATAATCCAGGAATGAATAATGACATTGAGATCACAAGGTTTAACCCATCACAGGTCCAACCCAACCCATGTGGATTGGGTTGGATCCATGGGTTGCACAGCTTTTTTTTTTTTTTTAATTACTATTATTAGTATTAAATTGAGCATTAGAATTGATCTTGGTTGTTTAACCTAATTAAATACCAGATTGTTACTTAGTTCATTTAAACATATCTAAGTTAAACAAAAACAATCAAATCACTAAGTGCGGAAAAGTAAAGAAAACAAGCGATATGATGACCCAAGAAAACCAACGAAACCGTCTAGTTTCAAGGTAAAAACCTAAGGAGGATTTAACCTTAAAAATCCACAAGGCAACAAATTCATATTTAACCTAAATCTAAAGCTACCTTTTGTAGTACTTACTTATGTGATCATACGCAACTCCGAATCCACGGACTCTTCTATCTAAATTTGTCGCACACAAACAACCCTGTTTGTGACTCTGAGATTCCACTCAAAATTTTAGATCATTAGCAATTGTTAATCTTGTATGCAGCAACTTATCTCCACCGGTTCTTGTATATTGATCTTCTTTTTGGTTGATGCATGTTGAGTCAGAAGGTTACAAAACCTCACAAATCTCATAGGAATAACTCACAAGACTTCCAAGAACTCCTGAAATGTAATTTAGGGTTTTTCTTTTATACCTAATAGTGTTGGACAGAAACCCTAAACGTTTCGCAATCTTTTGGGCCTAATTTAAATTCTACAGAAATTGACGTTCAATCGGACAAGCCTTGTAGTTTCTGAATTCTTCTTCCTGCAGCTTGACTTTTCTTGAATCTTGACTTAAACCAACATGAGCAATGTCTAATACTGTTCTAAGACTTAGAAATCTTAACCTAGACATGTTTTAGTACTCAGTTTGCCAACTTACATAAAATTAGAATCTAAGTATTTGTTCCTAAATATTTAGAACCTAATATAAAAAATTATATATATATATATATATATATATATATATAAAACCCACTCTTATTAGTTTGTTTGAAATAAATAATTGACCCCATAATAAGAATAACAAAGAACGCAAGTCCATCACAAATCAGACCTTCAGTGATCGGTTTAGTGAAAGATGCTTGTCCATTAGGAACAATTCCCATTCGTAGGACAACAAAAGAGGATCTTATATTTAGGTTATTGTCAAATGATATTCATCCTCAAATAGCAACATGTCTCGGTGTTCAAGTAAGTTCTTTGTTGTATATTTTGGAATGTTGAATGCAATATTGCCACACTTGGTATCAAAAAAATTTACGCGCGCATCACATTAATTTGTAACAAAGATATGTGGCTGAAAAGAGAATCGTGAAAATTTTTGTTTAACCTTAACGTAGTTTCTGATGGCTAATATGTACAAAAAGAGGTAGATACATAGCTTTGTTCTGCAAAAATTAAATGAAATAAAGTTAAAATAGAGTTGAGCTTATGAACAAACTTAGAGTTTAATTTATTCAAGAAATTAAGAAATCATCTTAGGCTTGTTCCAAATGCTCAAGTTCGATTTGAGCTCCATAGCTAAGTAAATAAATCAAGATTGAATACTTTAATCCTTGACTTAGTTTGATTCATTAAATCTTTTAAAATTTACAACTTCATATATATATATATATATATATATATTTTATAAAAATTTAGGGACTGACTCCTCTTCAATTTTATTTTCTCCTGTTTTCTCCTGTTTTTAAACAGATGAAGGACACGTGGTGTCCATAAAAGTAATTGTAAAAAATAAAGCCACATCACAACATCATTTATTTCTATTTTATCCACACTCTTCAACAATAAACCCACTATCCACACACCACTGCACTTGGCAGTGGATTGTTGGGTTAAGATAACTTAACCCCGGTTAATTAATTCAATTACCCAAGTTGATTAATTATGTTAAATTGCATACAAATTGTGAATGCACCAACAAATTACCAATTAAACTAAATGCAACAGAAATTAAATTGACATGGTGATTTGTTGACAAATGGGGAAAACCTCTCACAAAACAAAAACTCGACCGAGTGATTTTAAGGTTACCACTTCCAAGAATCCACTAATCAACAATCAAGCGTTACAAGTATAAGAAATCTTACCACTATCTTGGCCTATCCCAAAATACCAACATATAGTTGAACATTTGTTCCAATGCCTAATTGGACTTGATTTTGTAGTAGCATTCTTTACCTTGATGTACAAATCTCCAATCTATGACTAACTCTTTTTGCACGGATTCCAGTACATGACTAATTTCAGCAACTTGAATGGATGTTGTTGGCTGCAAAGTTCTTCACTTCATCAACAATAAAGATCATGAAGCACTTGATTAAAAAACTCTATAGCGTACAAACGCAGTAGCTTCTCACAAAGAAAATAAAGCTCTTGGTCTTTGTATTAAAGGAGTTAATACCATACCGGAGACTATTTCAATTTAGTCAAGAAAACAAAATATTTCGGTACCGATTAATACTAGTGTACTGTTTCGGGGTTACCGCTATATATCACAAATACTTAAAATTTGCATATTTTTCCATAAGTTTAACTCTTTTTTTTTTTTTTTTGATGAGTTCATTAGTTCAATATATTAGTCACTATACATTACTCCAATATATTAACATAAATAGTATATTTATAATAATAAAAGGGAAAAAAGAAAAAAGGAAGAAAGATGCACACATGACTTCTCAAAAAATGTAGCCCAATGATTTAATCCCACACCACTCCAACTCCTACCTAACCATCTGACATAGTTTAATGAGAAATTTTAAAATACACAAAAGCACAAAGCTATCATGCATTGCTAGTGGAGATATCAAGAAGCAAAAAAGGGAAAGCAACGAAGAAGAAGGAGAAGAAAGAAGAAGCTGCAGTGACAAGCAGCTATGGAGGTTGAACAAGAACAAAATGAGAAAATGTTAAGAAGGAAAAATGAAAGATTTGGAGCAGAGACCAAAATCTTCAAATTAGGCACTGTGTGGCTAACCCATTCTTCTCTTTCTCTTCTTCTTTTCCATCTTCTTTCTTTTTCTTTTTATTCTCTATTATCGGTCCGAAATATCTTTTCCAGCCAAAATGGCCGAAACAAATCGGTACAACCCGGTATCTGAGGCGGTACGAATCACAGCTATTTTTGTACCGATTTAGGCTCCAGTGGGAAAAATTATAGTTATACTGGCCTGTACGGTACATAATTCACTCCCTTGCTCTGTATTCGTGTGTGACGGCTCTTAAAATAAGTCTTATATATGTCTAGGGTTGTAAAAAAAGAAATCCTAAATAAATACATAAGCTTGGGCTGAATTTCAGATTTGGAAAACTGAAAATTGTAATTCTAAATAGATCGAGCTTTTATAGAGTCATTTGTTGAGCTACTCATTTAGTCTCAATAGCAGTATTTGTTGAGCTATCTATCGAGACTTAATGAAACAGTTTTAATTTACTTGTTTCTTGGATCAATCTTCATGTCTTTAATACAAACACTTGATATGCTTGAACAACATATTTATTGATGTATTAAACCCAACTTAAATTTACCCAATTACAAGTAAATTATATTTTGTCAAGTGATTAGCTAGTCACATATAAAATATGACCCTAACATGGATGATAAGGACTTGTCAGAAATCCTGCCAGAATAACACTGGATGTGAGAACCCATAAGCACAAACAGGATGCAAGAGAGGGAGACAACCCTTCTTTATTTCTCTCTCCGTCACTTTCCCAGTTTCCCCTCTTCTCTCTCTTCAAAACTAAGCACCAAGATGAAAGCTTCATCTACAGGAGGAGATCAAAGCTTTATCCTTTCCTCTTCTCCATCTATAGTAGGCCCCTCGAAACTTCTCAAATATTAGACTTTTACCCCTAACTTTACCTAAGCTTTACAAATGAAATATGGTTAGCCCCCTAAACCCTTCATATTTCTTGTATGACTCAATTAAATTAGTTCAATTTTATATTTGTGATAATTTTGCACCCCCACCCCCCCCAAAAAAAAAAATCCTAGTTCCACCCTTAGTTGAAATCTACGTCCTGAATGGTCAAGAAAATAATTTGAATATTATCATAACATGATGTGTGGATGGTTACTTCAATTTATACTTATTTTGTTGATTTTCCCACCTTAATATTTGATTTGATGCATTTCTATTGATCTAGGTAAAATTGTCTAGTCATGAATACAATAAATGATGTGCTTTTTTAACGAAGAAAAAGGGTTGTTTTTTCTTTGATGAATAAGATGTCATTCGTATCGAGGGAACAAAAATTTTACTATAAAATATCACGACCATAAAGTCAATTTTTGTAATTAATTAAAAAGGTTAAAGTTCTGATATCCATGGAAACAGAAAAAGTGGAATGAATTGGTGAAGAAAATATAATAAATCACCTTGGGGCATAGACATAATTAAAATGTATATAATTGAAATTTTTTGTTAATTTTCAATGTATATAATTGAAAATTTTCAATGGATATTCAAAAGAATTTAATGTTTATACTCATTGATTCGAAACAGGTTTGTCCAAGTCTATACAAGGTACTCGGTATTCTTATTTCTTTACCCATTGGACAGTAAGTACTTTTCCATGCTTTCGTTACTATACATTTAAAAATCCATCGAAAGATTCTTTATTATTATTATTTTTTTTTAATTTTACGTGAAGACAAAAAGTTTTATTAATTACATCATGGATAAGAGCTTGCTCCATAAAGGAAAAATTATCTTCCATTCAAGCAGAAAAATCAACCATACATAAAATATGTTTAGCTAGTATATGAGCTATTCTATTACCCTGAGTGGGTTTGGATTGCACTTATATTCACTCAAAGTCTTGTTGCGTTTTCAGTTTTTTTTTTTTTTTTTTTTTTGGGCCGGCTTTTTTGACTTTGGGAGACAAAATTCATTGTGCGTATACTGTGCATATACTGTTCATGCACTGTTCACACAATATTTAATATTAAAAGTGGGTCCCACAATACTATTCACACATTTAAAAATTATTTTGCTACAGTGTTTTCAGCAACAATCAGTTTTTATCAACTTTCAGCAACAATAAGTGCTATCCAAACGGACCCCCTATCTCTATACATGGGAAAACTCAACTTGACGAAAATCCTGACAAAGAGCATGCATACCTGAAACTACTAAAGCCACAGAGGAGGGAGGGGAGGGGGAGGCGGGTGGGGAGGGGTGGGGAGGGGTGGGGGGGAATTTTCACAAAGGGCTCGGTGCACAATGAGAGAATCGCCCTCTAGGATGAACTCCTGAATACCTATGTCCTTCACGAAAAGTAGATCAGCTTCGAAAGCTTTTGCCTCCACTTCCACTGTCCCCAGCGGAGCATAAATCTTCTTACTCATAGCTGCCTCTACTCTTCCTTTATCAACCCTGATAATGACTCCTAAGCCGACTACATTCTGTGTTGATAAGACTGCGCCATCAACATTAACGAAGAAACCGGTGGTGGGGACCAAGTTGTTTGGCCCTTATCTGAGGGACGGTGTTGCATGTTACCTCAATAGCTACATTATATTCCTCCGGATATTGTATTGCCCAATGAACCAAAGCCATTCCATTCTTCTTTTCTCCACCGTTTCTAACCTCATTGTGATTGCACCGGGGAGCCCATGCAATAGTAACGGCCTTCACTACCTTGTCCATCTCGTTTCAGTCAAGCATCAATATGTTCCATAATAGATCCTGGAAAGAATGCATCTTGACAAGCTAAGTGATGCAACTATCTTCAAACGCGACCACACCTCTCGAGCTTTTGGGCACGTCTAGAAAATATGACCTGATGTCTCAGCCTCTAACCTGCATTCATCGCATATGTTATCCTGCAGCACTTGTCTTCTCATGAGATTAACCTTCGTCGGAAGTATATCGTGACAAGCTCTCCAAACCTGATAGGGTGTAGTGGGTATGTCTGGAGAAGTTATGGATAAATTGGGGTTCCATTGAAGGATTCTCATATATCTATTTAAGTTATTATTTATTTTGTAACTTTTTGTTTGTGGTATAAGCTTTTTTCTTGTTGGCTAATATTTGAACCATTGAAATTTAGCATACTAACAAAACAAAACAAAAACAAAAACAAAAACAAAAACAAAAACAAAAACAAAACAAAAAACAAAAAAAAGAAGGGTAATTTCGCATACTAACACTGCCTTTGAAAATTACAGAGTGATGGTTCTTTTTTTTGAGAAGAAAACCTAATTACTGATTTTATTTCATTGCAGAAATATCTTTAACAAAACAATGATATATAGAGGTAAGGAGGAACAAACTCCACCCAAATCAAAATAGAAAAAGAGATTCACGCTCTCTAAGCTAAGTCATGGGCTGGAGTATTTCCTTGCCCAAGAGTATGGCAGAAAGAAGAGCTCTGTAACTATAATGAGAAAGAAAATTTACAAAGTGATGGTTCTAAAAACATGGGCTGCTATAACGCTAATTGCCCAGGTTTTGTGCAAATTAATAGAAGCATTTATGTTGGGTCACCTTTTCTTAATATATCTGTTCCTAATGGACCACAATTCGGGATAGGACTTTCCATTTCAAAGGTAAATCTATTGTTAATCATAATTGCATATTATTTTATTTTGTACTGGTAATATTTAACCTTCTAGCTAGGTATGTGGTTACATATATCCACGTATTGAAACAAAGTTGGAAAAATATATATAGAGTTTTGGAAGTGTTATGTTTTGTTAAATTACTGATTCTCATATTCTGATACCATGTTAAATTACTAATTCGCTCAAAAACTTAAGCTATTAAGAGATGATAAATTTAATCATTTAACCCCATAATTCTAACACGTTGATCATATATCTTTCTCTTTCACGTGACAAGACTTAGAAGAAGGAAATGGTGGGTATCCAAAGATGGTATTAATATTGGATATTTTCCATCTAAGTTATTTCAGAATCTCACTCGAGCTGAAACTGTTGGATGGGGAGAGGTTACCATTACTACCCCAAATGGAATTCGCCCACCCATGAGATCTGGAATAGTTCCAGACCATGATTATCAACAACATACATCTTCATTTACATATATCCGATATAGAAATGAATTAAGACTCATATGCGAAACATATAATGAATATAGCCACGAGTTCACTTTTGATAACCCTGAGTTCTATGGCTTGGATTATAATAGATATCAAGGTCGGATAGACAAATACACCTTCGGGTTTTGGGGACTTGGTGGACAATGTGGCAATTAAAATATTTTGTACAAATTTTTGTTGGAGAAATAAATTGGAAAAATTCTTCTATGACTATGACCATGACCATGCATGTCCTTCCATGTTTAACACATCAAAAATTTTAAGACCACATAAAATGCGACAATTTATGCCACAACTATTCACGTGATAGATTGTAAGTGGTGGAGAAAAAGTGATGAGTTTATATAAAAGTGATAGACAACCAATTATAATCTGTCACATAAGATAGTTGTTACAAAAATTTGTGGCATTTTATGTAGTACTAGAACTCCTCCATACATATTTTCCTTAACTACAATCCTACTTCTATAAATAGCATTGTGCTGATATGAGTTCATTAACTAGCAAAGTATACATTATTGTAGCTTAATGAAAGAAAAATCAAATCAATCACTTAAATCACAATTCTCTCTCTCTCTCTCTCTCTCTCTCTCTCTCTCTCTCTCTCTCTCTCTCTCTCTCTCTCTCTCTCTCTCTCTCTCTCTCTCTCTCTCTCTCTCTCTCTCTCTGAAACAACTCAATATAAATAAAACACTATGGTCTATGGTAAATCTAGTCAACCTCTGTTCCTATTTTCAGGTTTCTAAGAATTCTCTCTCTCTCCATGAAACAACTGAATCTCTAATCGGTAGCGAGGTACAATCAATCATATAAATAAAACACTATGGTCTATGGTAGATCTAGTCAACCTTTGTTCCTCTTTTCAGTTTTCTAAGAATTAAAATATATACAGGACAAAATTTCTTCTTAAAAAAAAAAAAAGGAAATTTTAAAAGAACTATCCCTAAATAACAAGAACAACAAGAAAGCGTTCAATAAAAAAAGGTGTGGGGGGGGTGTTTGGGAATTGAATTACCACGAATCATATTTTCTAATACTTGAGATTGCAAGACCAAAAAAAGTGAAGCATGAATCAAGATAAAATGTCAAGAAGAAACTCATTGGGATCCTGACGTGATTAAAAAGATTAATCAAGCATAAACATTGGTTTCAAATCAGATTGTATTTATGAAGAAAAGTAAAAAACAAAAAAAGTAGAAAAGTTTTTTATAAAACATTGGTTTCAAATCTGATTGTATTTATGAAGAAAAGTTTCAAATCTGATTGTATTAATGTGATTCTTCTAAAATAAAAAAAAAAAGTAGAAAACAAAAGACGAAAGATGTCAATTAGATTCTTGTTTTAAAATTGGGACAAAATTTGGTTACAAATTTAGTTGTAGCTAATGACTACAACTCCACTTAATATATTTTAATTAGATTTGATAAATCCGTCATTGGATTACATTTTCTTTTTATTTCCTCCAAACTTGCAAAATTTCTAGAAAATCAAAGATAAATAACTATGTCATCAATCAAATGTTTAAACTTTGGGCAATGAATCCAAAATTAAGGGTGGCTGTTACTTAGCTCTTTTAGTTCTTGAGCAACTCGTTGGCCAAAGGCCTTGAAAAGGATACAACTTGTGTCCAGTGCTTTTTTACACTAAACATACTACGATTCGAACATGTTAAAGGTTTGACTCTTTTTTTTTCTTTTTCTTTTTTTTTTGGAGAAGGGGTTTGACTCATTTTTTGAAATAAAGGATCTAGAAAAACTATTATTAAATGATTGCAGGGCCGGCTGAAGTATAGATACAATTGATACAATCGCCTAAGACCCCCACTTGTAAAAAAATAATTTATATATATATAATATCTATCTATATATTTTAATTTTTTAAAAAAATAAATCCTTTTATTGGTCAATAGAATGCATTAAAAAGGGTTCATTGTATCCTAAAATACAGAAGATTAAAAAGGAAAACAAAAACAAAAACAAAAATAGTCAAAATTCGGCTAACAAAATTAAATTTTAGGAGATAAATTCATTAACTCATTTTTAAAATATGCTAAAATCAAAATTAATACCAAAAAAATTCATTAATAATACAAGGTTATTGTCTTGAAATATGCTAAAATAAAGATTATAAATTTCTAAAACAAAAGAAAAAATCTCTCAACTCTCTATCTCTTTGCCTCTCCTGCCTCTCCATCTATATTCTTATCTTTCTTTTCTTCATCTTGATTCTTATTTCTTGATCCTTTTCTATAAGCTCAGTCATTCTTTGCAATAGCTTTATTGTGAAATCATTTTTTGTTCCTTGCCTTCACAGTAGATTCAAGATTAAAGAGAGGTGGTATGGGCATAATAGAGGTAGCCCCTCTCTCCCTGTCTGTCTTCCCAATAGTTTTCATGTAGAATTGTAGATTTCCGTTGTTTTTGGTAAAACAAAGAGGGAGGGAAGGGAAGAGAAAGGGGAGAAGAGAAGGGAGAGGAGAGGGAAGAGAAAGGATAAATTTCTTCCTTTTCTTTGTTTGGTTTGTAAGGGAAAAATGGAGGGAAACACACCTTATTGGTGGGTCCCACCATACCTAAAAATGGTGGGCTACAAATGAATATGTTTCCTTTGTTTTCTTTTCCTTCACACCAATCCCTCCTAACCAAACAAAGGAATTTATTTCATTTCCTTCCCTTTCTCTACTTTTCTTCCCAAATCCCTCCTATCCAAACAAAGGTTAAGATTGAAGAGTGTTGCTTATTCAATTTCAATTTTCAATATTTTAAATTATATTTTTTAATTTCTTGATAGGATAACACACTGGTCCTACACAGTGCACACAGCTTGATAGGACAACACACTGGTACTGCACACCAACAACACTGCACACCAACAACACTGCACATTCTAAGCTTATAGAAGTTGGGGTGGAGTTATTATGAAATTTATTGACATTAAGAGTGTTTGGTTTTACTTCGTAAATCTTGGTAGAATTGGTATAATTTGGTGTTATACTTGATACTAATTTGGTGAAATATTAAGTAGCTTGAAGAAGCTAAGAAAAGAGAAGAGCCTAAGATAGAGAGGAAATAGATTCTTGAAAAGCATTGGATAAAGCTTGAAGATGTAAGCACAATTGTATATTTATTCTACTTACTGGTTCTTTTGTAATACTTATTAAACCAAATGTAAGAGCACATTATGATTATTGTAATATATTACTTCATAAGATTTGTATTTATCTCATTTTTAATGATCTTATGTGTAATATTTTGACAGTTTCATCATAACTACATGTTTCACCTTATATTAGAGCCAATATAGCTTTCAATAGTTGTTATTAGAGAAATGTTTAAATTTATACATGTTAACATTTGATTTAAAACAATCTCATGCATCGCACGAGTTAGCGGCTAATATAAAAGTAAATCAATCCATCTTTCCTGTTTTCATTTGGTCAATATTAATGCTATTTAACATGCTTTGTTAGTGCCAAGGGCCTTAATTGGCTTTCCATAGCTATGTAACGAGGCCTTATAAATAAATAAGAGATTAAATTCTATAAGGATATGGTGCAAAACCCAAGTTTTATCCCTCCAATTCCAATATGTCATATCATCATGTTACATATTAAAGAACAGGCACAACCAAACTTAATGAATTTTATTACCCATTTGAAAATCCAATTTTAATTGTGAGTTTATTGAGATATTATTATTTATGATGGGATTTATTGAATTTTAAGTGAAAAGCTATTGTGTCAATTTCATATTGGATGGTGTAAAACATGAGTTTTACTTTTACACCTCATCCTTACCGAATTCAGGCTCAATAAATAAATAAACTTGGTTGGAGTTTCCATTAGAGATGAAAATGTGAAGATAAAATAAAATAAAAGATCAATCCATCTTTTCCTCTTGGCATTCCAACAAAGATGTGTCCAAGGTTTAAATTCTCTCTCCTCTAATTATTGAGTTATAAAAAAATGAGGGCATTGTAGATAGTTGCAAATTGTAAATCAATCCATCTTTTTCTTTTTCATTTGATAAGTATTAAAAATATTTAACATGCTCAGCATTGTTGGCTTTCCATAACGAGACCTTATAAAATAAATTAAAAGATAAAAATTGGTTGGTGTTACTTGATAAGGGGATATTCCTTTTAGGAAGAGTAATGTCCCATCAAGCTTGAACTTTACTGGGGAGGAGCAATGTTATTGTTGCTAGGGTTATATTTTCTATGTAATTAGCTAATCCTTTGACAAAATGCACTTGTAATTGGGTAGATCTAAGTTGGGATTAATGTATCAAAGAGCATGTTATTCAAACATACCAAGTGGTATCATTAAAGACATGAAGATTGATCCAAGAAACAAGTGAAAAAAGACCATTTCATTAAGTCTCGACACAAGCTCGACAGATCCTACTATCGAAGTTTAATGGAGAACCTTGACATATGCTCAATCTATAGAGAACTACGATTTTAGAATTTTCAGATATGAAAACCAGCCCATGATAACTTGAATTATTAGAGTTTCTCTTCTTACAACCCTAGTCATATATAAGGCTTATTTTAAAAGTTATCAGGTACGGAAACATAGACTTAGAACTTATATATTTTGTGAGAAGCTACTGCGTTTGTGCGCCTTAAGGTTTTGTAACTCTTCCTTATCTACTTCGTTTATGAAGTGAAAAACTTTGCAGCCAATAACAATCAATCAAGTTGTTGGAGTTTGTCATGTACTAGGATCCGTGCAAACGAGTTAATTACAGATTGGAGATTTGTGCAACAAAAGAAAGAAGGCTGCTACAAGATCATCTCCAATTAGGTATTGGAGCAAAGGTTCAACTATAGGTTAGTATTTTGCAAATAGACTAAGATAGTGGTAAAATTCCTCATACTTGTAATTGCATGATTATTGATTAGTAGATTCTTAGGAATAATGACCTTAAATTCACCCGGTGGAATTTTTGCCTTGCGAGAGATTTTTCCAATTTGTTAACAAATCACCGTGTTAATTTATTTTCTGCTACATTTAGTTTATTTTGTGATTTGTTAGTGCTTCCACGATTTGTATGTAATTTGACCTAATTAATTAACTTGGATAATTAAATTAATTAACCGGTGTCAATCTATTTTAACCCAACAGTTAGTATTTCCAATAAAGATGGTAAGATGAAGATAATAATAATAAAATATCAATCCATTTTTTCCTCTTGCTTTTCCAAAGGAGATGTATTAAGGATTCAAATTTTCTCTCCTTCAACTATCAAGTTGTTAAAAAAAATGAGGGTATTGTAGATAGTTGTAAATAGTAAACCAATCAATCTTTTTCTTTATCAATGTGATAAATATTAAGAGAAATTACATTTTACCACTCAAAACTATATCTCCGATTACATTTTGTACCCTAAAATTTTTGAATGCATATTTTGCACCTCTAAACTATGACCATTGTAACATTTTGCACCCCGACATCAAGTTTGCTATTAACTTGGATGGGTAAATATTGACACAATGTGTAAAGACCTAATTGCCCCCTCTTTTCAATTCTTTAAAAACAAAATATAAATTACACTTTACCACCGTAAACTATACTCATAATTACACATTGCACCCTCAATTTTGAATTTTCGTCTAAGTTAATAGCAAACTTAACATTGTGATGCAAAGGATAACAAATGTTATTATTTAGGGTGCAAAACGTACATTCAAAAATTTCATAGTGCAACATGTAAATATTAACACTATTTAACATGCTTAGCCGGTATCAAGAGTGTCATTGTCTTTCCATAACAAGACCTTACAAAATAAGAATAAAAATTGGTTGGCATTTCCAACGAAGATGGTAATGTGAAGATAAAAAAAATTAAAAAGAAAATGAAAAAGAAAAGACCAATCCATCTTTTTCTCCTAATGTTTTCACTAGAGACATCTAAAATTCAAATTCACCCATCTCCCAACTAATAATAATAATAATAAATCAATAAATAAATAAATAAAACAAACTTAGTTGCTTTCCATAATGAGACCTTAATTATACTTATCTTCAACTCACCATCACTCCTATATAAATAGCCTCCAAGAATACTAACCCAATATATATACTTACATCCAATTAGTAAGGTATTGGATTTTGAAAGAATGATCTTAATTGTAGTTTTGTGTTTGTGTTTGACAAGTATCTATCAGGTGAATGGAACCCGAATTATATCCAAAGAAGAAGAATTGGAGTTAGAAAGACAACTAAAGCTCATAAACAAACCTCCTATTAAAAGCATTCAGGTTTTAGACTAACTCAAACTCATGTTTGTTTTGAATCTTTATATATTGTAATACTAATACTTCAAGTATATTCAGTGCAATGATATTTAAACATTCCAGTTAGAAACTATATGTTCTTCTTATTGTTATTATCAATTGATTGCTCATTTGAGTAAGATCTAATGCTCTAGAGTATTGAGATTAAGGGTCCGTTTGGCTGGGATGAAACATGGAGGATAAAAAATAAAGGAGTGAGAACAAATTTTATGAGTGTTTGGTTAGAGAAAATGAGAGAATTGAAAATTGGTTAGGCGCAGGTGTTTTCTCCCTTGCCCCACCAAAATTTTCTCTCTCTAATTTGGGGGGAAAATGGAGGGGAGAAGAATAATTGCAGTCAATGACTAAACTACCCTCCTTTCCTCCTTTTATTGGTCCTATTAATAGTTTCTTCTCTCTTTTTTTTTTTTCTTTCCTGGGCGTGATTGACTTGTTGTTTGCTTCTTTCTTTCTTTTTTTCTCTTTTTTTTTTTTTTTGGCTTTCTTGGGCATGATGGACTTGTTTGCTTTTCTTTTTTTGGTGTGATATAGCATACAGGTTGTTGTGGGTGCTTTTTTTTTTTTTTTTTTTTCAGTGTGATTATTTTGGCATGATTTTTCTTTTTTAGTAAATTTGGGTAATTGTCTTTTTTTGTCACATTTTTTAATCTGGGAATTATTTTTAACAAGGGCATATGAGTCAATTTATTAAAAAAACTTTTTTTTTCATCCCTCCATTTTTCCACCCCCAACCAAACACAAATTAGGGAAATTGAAATCTCTTTTATCCATTCCTTATTTTCTATCCTCCCACATTTCTACTCCACCAACCAAAAGGACCCTATGTTTATTCTCCAACTCTCTCATAAAAGGAAATTTTGAGTTTGATTTCCACTCTCCTCTTTATTGAAAGGGGGAAAAAAGATAGAAAGACAGAACGACGAAGACCAACAACAACAACAACATTCAAAAGCCTTTGATTAAATAATGAGATTTATTACTAACATTGCTTTAATTGGAAGAACTGAGACTTAATGAAACGAGTGAATTTAGATTTAATTTTGACTAAATTATGTGTTTGACCCCTTAAACTTTGTGGATTTTTTTTTTTTTTTTTTTTTTTTGTCATTTTGGTTCATTACATTTTAAGGTTTTTCATCTTGGTCCCCTCTGAGTTCTTTTATCATAAATTTTATAAAGATAAGATTTGCTTCAAGGGGTAAAAAAGGTAATTTAGTGTTAAATATTTGACACTGCATAAATCATAAATTCTGCTAACTTTTAATTATTGAAATTTTAATAATACCTTATTATCTAAGAGCACAATTTTTCAATAATTAGTGCTTACTGTAGGCTCAACCTAGAAGTGTGGAGAAATTATTCTTTCCTAAGGATTGAATCATCCCTCCTCTCATAGAAAGTCCCACACCTCTTGGCTTGAGCCTGTTCCAATAACACGATAGGCTTTATACTTGTCCACCATATTCCATGCCGCCAAGAACACATTGGTGGGCTCAGTAAGGATCCCTTTAGCCCAAGCTCAGTTCCTTTGAAACCAAATAAACCAAATGCAGGCAAAGAAATAATCCTCCTTAGTCCCCACCACAAATATGGTTGAAAAACATCTTTGACCGCATGCCTTGAAGCCAATGCGAGTTTTGTTGGCAGAATACCAAATAGCTTCCCACAATCCTTGCTTTTCGCAGTTATCTTAACATTCATCTTGGTGAGGTTGGAGATCGATGATGAGTGAAAGCCAAATGATAAGCTGATTGAAATTTTTTAGTTGTGAACTAGTGATACTCTCCACATATGGACAGGGTATTTTTCTTTGGAATACACAACTTATTCGAGTTTTTAGGCCATAAAACCATTCTTCCTCCATAATCTAACATTTAGGTAGTGCAGTGCATGGTTTCAAGGCATCTTATCATATGCCTTAGCTTGCTTATATCGATTGAGTACTAAAGCAAGTGATCCGAACATGTGCCTCAATGAAGCCCTCTTCTGGGTGTTTACTGCACCAGGTATGTGGATTTCCATGGAACCCGTGATGTCTTCTAGATGAGAGTCTCCCCAAGTTACTTGAAAGCTTCCATTTTAGTCATGTCACCTTTGAGAAGGATTATGGAACTAGTAAGTATATGATTGAAGTATTTTAGTTGAATAGCAAGAAACTCATGTAAAATGAAATTACAGTCCATTTATTTAGTTCTTGGGGATCCTCAACCCTAATCCTTCTCAAATGTCATACCCATTTGTTATTTAGAGGCTTTTTATAATAATAATAATAATAATAATAATAAAAGGTCAAAGTTATAAAGTTTGTTGTTCTCAACTTCTTAAATTTGAAAAGTTTTTATTATTTGAGTTTTTACCAAATATCTTTGCAGTGCCTTCTCAAACAATCGCAACTTACAAACATCATATTTTTTAGACATTGTCTATGTACGGTCCCCGCACCATGACCCGTAGTGGGCCTTGGGCCCTGGCCTGGGTATAAGGCCCATGAGGCCGGTCTCCCTCTGCCTAGCGGCCCACCCCGAGCCCGCGGGCTGCAGGCCCAAGATCTGTTTTTACATCGTTTCTCGGCAAACCCCTTCCCGAGCAGTGATGAACACACAGCTCGCGGAACACCCCGCCCTGTACCTACTCGGCCATGCCTCGGAGAGGCACCGCTGCCGGGAACTGTCGTGGAGGCAGGAACCAAGTTCCAACGCCACCCTCACCGCTTCCCATGCCCACCTAACCACCCACTTACGATCGATAACACTGGACCGCCGGTTGCACTTACTGACGAGTATTTATGACCTCTCCACTACTTCGTGAGCTATAAATACAAGAAGTTTTGAGAAAACAAGGGTTGAAGAATTGAGGGAAGGAAGAGTGTAAACGGAGAGAACAGAGTAAGGAAGTGGATCAGGTCCCCGAGGAGAGGAAAGCGCTTCAGTTGAGCCTTGGTGTTTAGAACGACCCAGTGTGGGAAATCCAAACCCACTATACAAATAAGTTGTGAGTCCAAGTGAGGCCCAGCCCAACGGGTTTTAGTTTTGGGTGCGCACAGTCTAAATCATGGAAGTCTTATTATTATTGTTTTTTTTTTTTTTTTTAATTTCATATATAACATGTTGTAGAACTTGTTTTCATGCTATAATAGAACTTGTTTTTTCTTTTTTGAATTTGTAGGCAGAGTTTGGACATATTGTCGACTGCATTGATATCAATAAACAATTGGCTTTTGACCATCCTTTGTTGAAAGATCACAAATTCCAGGTACTTAAAGCAGAGATTGAAACTATTTATTCCTTTATCTATATCAATAAACATTTTTTTTTTCAATTGCTTTAGAAATTGTAGTAGTTTGTACTTTTTGAACTGAAAATTATCATAATGATTACTATGTTTGCCATGCCTCGTCATTTTAACAAATTCCATTATGACTAGGGCTTATTATTTAAAGGATTAATTAAGCAAATCAATTATGTAAAAAAAAAAAACTATTCTTAGTCAGAATTTGATTAAAGGCTACATTCTAAATAGAGCAAGAGATGGCAAAATTCAGTTTCCTTAACTATGCAATTATATATCATGACTTATGAATCACTCACTTTTGTATGTTTTTATACTTACATTAGTTTGGGTAAATAAGTGTAATAACAGTCGACCTATCAATATAAGGAAATATATATTAGAAACGTAGAATGATTTAGATATAATAGAACGACAAAACATATTTTGATAGATTTGTCTTAGCTTGTTGAGAATTTATACTTGACTTAGGAATAAAGATTTGTTGTTGTTTTTTTTTTTTTAATTGTAATTTTAATAAGTGGATGGTGGTGGAAGAAGAAGTAGGGTTTGAACCACAAACATGTGAGATACCAAAAAGGATGTCATTACCATAGAGCTATCACTTATTATTATTATTATTATGAAAATATGAATCTGCAAGTTGGAAAACAAATATTATGTTTTATAGTTTAATTTGAACTTTTTCTTTTTCAAGAAAGACCTCATTTTTCAAAAAGAACAACAAAGAATGCAGGTCTCTCGCGAAATAGACTTTCAATGATTGGTTTACAACAAGATGCTTGTCCGTCAGGAATCGCAGGACAACAAAATCAGACCTCATAGCAATTAGGTCAATGTCAAATAACATTTATCCTCAAACAACAAAAGTTCCCAATATTCATGTAAGTTCTTTATTATATATTTTGGCATGTAGCACTTAATCATAGCATACTTGGTATCATAATACATTACACAAGTATTATTTTCAAAAAAATATAATGTTAACATCATAATAATCTTTGTAAAAATGGCCATTCAAATCTCTGCATTAACTAAATGAAATATAATTTGAAATGAAGTTTAAAGTTTCATGAGCTAATTGACCAAGTTTGAATAAAACAAAGGTCATACTAATGGGTATCCTTAGAGGAATGGTTAACAATCTATTTTAAAAAAGTTTTGACACCACTTTTATGGGAAATAAAAAAAGCTGTCAAAACATTAATAACTTTTTTTTTTCCTTTTCCCATAAAAACTTTCTTTAAATGGATTGTTAATCCTTGCCATAAAAGCATCCGTTAGTATTTTTCATAAAACAAAACTTGACTTAATATATTTGTGATCCTTAAACCTAATATTTTTAATATTTAAGTACATAAATTTAAAGCAAATTTGTCAAAAGATGCATAATTATTTATTATTTAGAACAATGAAGGTTAATATGGTAGCCAAATTTAGAGCTAAGTTCTAGTTTTTTTTTAATGGGGAAAAAAAAAAGTAATGGCGAATCCCATCAAATTGATCTTATTTGTTGGGTTGTATAGCGTGCAGTTATCCAAATGCGAACCGGTGAATTTCACAGTTACAATGGCGTTAAAGGAAACATCAATGTCTATAATCCTGTAGTTAATTAAGGAGGGAAGCAACTATGTCGTAATTTATGTTGTGAATGGCGCAGACGAAAAGTTGAATTCTATCCCAACAGGATGGAAGGTAATTTAAATTTATACTCCTTTTTCTATCCTAATTTGTTTGTCATGTTTGAAAAGTTAAACTTTTTAAGGGAATATCATTTATTGGTTTGTCTGCCTTATAAAAATATATAAGCTTATAAAACTATCCTTAAATAAATTTATCAGTTTTTTAAAAAAGAGCTATTCTTAATGAGGCAACTAAAAAAATACCCCAATTAAATTGATTTTTTTAAATATTATACTACAACAAAAGTAGATTTTGGAGCTGTAGGCGTTCTTGGAGCTGGCATTAGGTTTTCTGAAATAGAAGTTGAATCATGCATTTCGAAGAGCTGTAGGCGTTCTTGGAGCTAACCAAAATGAAGAAAGAGACGAAAAAAGAACAAGTATCAGACTATTAGGAAGACAAGAAGAGAGAAGATAGAAAGCTAAAGCGATCATTTTGAATTGACGGTGGGGATGAAGTTTTGTATGTGAGAATTTTGGGATTAGTTAATTGATAAGACTAGAGAGAACAATTTATATTAAAAAAACTAAAAAAAAAAAATAGATAGAATAAAAGGCAGGACAAGGGAACACGTGAATGAGTTAAGAATAAGAAGAAAAAGTTTTGGGGAGTGGGGCCAATGAAAAGTGAAAACAAGTAAAAGGAAGTTAAAAAAAATTATGATCAGGACATAATTTTTGGCATAATTTTGTATCATAAATTGTTACATGGTGAGTAGTGATTGATAAGAATATGTCAGTGGATCATGTGAGGACACACCCTTATTAATACAGCTCGTCACATGGCGAGTTACGGTACAAAATTGTACTAAAAATTGTATCCCTAGCCTAATTCGTTAAAAAATTCATTATGTTGTCTAAAATTTCTGAAATTTTTTAAAAAATATAACAGATATTTATCATTTTTGTAATAAATTACAAAAAATATCATCTTTTCTTTAGATAAAATATGTTTTAATCTCTTTACAAAAACATTATTATATACTATATTATACAACTGATTGTTAAAACTTAAAAGTCACCTAAATTAAGCTTTTTTCTTTTTCTTTTTCCTTTTTGTGATAATTATGATTAGAAAAAAAAATAGTAATTTTAGTTAATTAAGTGAATACACTTAAAAAGTTACTTAATTTTTATATAACATTAATTAATTCATTATATATATAATAATTTTTGTTTATGATTACAATTAAACATATGTGATTGTCCATTCCAAGGAAAATTAAATAAATTTAAACAAAAAGTATCACTAAATGTTATATTTTAAATTACAAAAACTTGAATTTCAACAATTGATTAATGACATGGCTATTAATCTTTAATAACCTTGAAATTTTGTAATCAAGAAAAATATATGAAGATAATGTAATCTAACGGTAGATTTGTCAAAATTTACATTGAATTAAGAAATATTGGGTTGGGTTCAAGTTACACCTGATGTAACTCAAAAAAATTTACACCACCCAATAACTTATTATTGAATTTATATTTTGAAAATCCAATCGTTGGATTACATGTTCTATATGTTCTTAACATGCATGCAAATTTTCATGACAATCGGATGTAATTTACCATTTAATCTATAAACTCATCTTCTATGCATTATTTTAATGTACAAAAACTTGAATTTAAACAATTGATTGATGACATGGCTATTAATCTTTGATCACATTGAAATTTTGTAAGCATGAAAAATATATGAAGATAATGTCATATAATGGTAGATTTGTCAAAATTCACATTGAATTAAGAAATATAGGGTTGGGATCAAGTTATACTTAATGTAACTCAAAAAAATGTTACACCACCCAATAACTTATTATTGAATTCATATTTTTAAAATCCAAATGTTGGATTGCATTTTCTAAATGTTCTTAACGTGCATGCCAATTTTCATGTCAATCGGATGTAATTTACCATTTGATCTTTCAACTCATCTTTTATGTGTTATTTTAAACTACTAAAACCTGAATTTAGACAATTCATTGATGACATGCCTATTAATCTTTGATCACCTTGAAATTTTGTAAGAATAAAAAATATATGAAAATAATGTAATCCAACAGTAGATTTCTCAAAATTCACATTGAATTAAGAAATATAGAGCCGAGTTCAAGTTACACCTAGCGTAACTCTAAAACATGATACACCACACAATAACTTATAATTGAATTCATATTTTGAAAATCCAACTGTTAGATTATATGTTCTTAACATGCATGCCAATTTTCATGCCAATCAGATATAATTTACCATTGGATCTTTAAACTTATCTTTTATGCGTTATTTTAAACTACTAAAACTTAAATTTAGACAATAGATTGATGACATGCATATTAATCTTTAATCACCTTGAAATTTTTTAAGCATGAAACATATATGTAGATAATGTAATCCAACGGTAGATTTGTCAAAATTCACATTGAATTGAGAAATATAGGGCAGGGTTCAAGTTACATCTGATGTAACTCTAAAAAATGTTACACCACCCAATAACTTATTACTGAATTCATATTTTAAAAATCCAACCGTTAGATTACATGTTCTATATTTTCTTAACATGCATGCCAATTTTCATAACAATCGGATGTAATTTACCATTTGATCTATAAACTCGTCTTCTATGCATTATTTTAAATTACAAAAACTTGAATTTAGACAATTGATTGATGAAATGGCTATTAATATTTAATCACCTTGAAATTTTGTAAGCATGAAAAATATATGGAGATAATGTAATCTTACGGTAAATTTGTCAAAATTCACATTGAATTAAGAAATATAGGGCCGAGTTCAAGTTACACCTAATGTAACTCTAAAAAATAATACACAACCCAATAACTTATAATTGAATTCATATTTTGAAAATCCAACCGTTGGATTACATGTTCTATATGTTTTTAACATGCATGCCAATTTTCATGTCAATCGGATGTAATTTACTATTTGATCTTTAAACTCATCTTTTATGCGTTATTTTAAACTACTAAAACTTGAATTTAGAAAATTGATTGATGACATGCCTATTAATCTTTGATCACCATGAAATTTGTAATCATGAAACGTATATGAAGATAATGTAATCCAACAGTAAATTTGTCAAAATTCATATTGAATTGAGAAATATAGGGCTGGGTTCAAGTTACGCCTAATGTAACTCTAAAAAATGTTACACCACCCAATAACTTATTATTGAATTCATATTTTTAAAATCCAACCAATGGATTGCATGTTCTATATGTTCTTAACATGCATGCCAATTTTCATGACAATCGGATGTAATTTACCATTTAATCTATAAACTCATATTCTATGCATTATTTTAAACTACAAAAACTTGAATTTAAACAATTGAATGATGAGATGTCTATTAATTTTTGATTACCTTGAAATTTTGTAATCATGAAAAATATATGAAAATAATGTATTCTAACGGTAGATTTGTCAAAATTCACATTGAATTAATAAATATATGGTTGGGTTCAAGTTACACCTGATGTAACTCAAAAAAAATTTATACCACCCAATAACTTATTATTGAATTAATATTTTTAAAATCCAACCATTGGATTACATGTTTTATATGGTCTTAACATGTATGCCAATTTTCATACCAATCGGATGTAATTTACCATTTGATCTATAAACTCATCTTTTATGCATTATTTTAAACTACAAAAACTTGAATTTAAACAATTGATTGATGACATGGCTATTAATTTTTGATCACCTTGAAATTTTGTGAGCATGAAAAATATATGAAGATAATGTAATCTAACAGTATATTTGTCAAAATTCACATTGAATTGAGAAATATAGGGTTAGGTTCAAGCTACATTTGATGTAACTCTAAAAAATGATACACCACCCAATAACTTATAATTAAATTCATATTTTGAAAATCCAACTGTTGGATTACATGTTCTATATGTTTTTAACATGCATGCCAATTTTCATGACAATCGGATGTAATTTACCTTTTGATCTATGAACTCATCTTTTATGCATTATTTTAAACTATAAAAACTTGAATTTAAACAATTGATTGATGACATGACTATTAATCTTTGATCACCTTGAAATTTTGTAATCATGAAAAATATATGTAGATAGTGTAATCTAATGGTAGATTTGTCAAAATTCACATTGAATTAAGAAATATAGGGTTGGGTTCAAGTTACACCTGATATAACCCAAAAAATGGTACATCACCCAATAACTAATTATTGAATTCATATTTTGAAAATCCAACCATTGGATTACATGTTCTATATGTTCTTAACATGCATGCCAATTTTTATGCCAATCGGATATAATTTACCATTTGATCTATAAACTCATATTTTTTTGCATTAGGGGTATTTTTTTATATTTTTCAAGCATCAAGGCTATTTCGGTCAATTTTTAGATTTCGGAGGTATTTCGGTTATTTTTTAGGTTAGGGGTTATTTTGGTAATATTTTTTTTCGGGGGTATTTTGGCCAAATTTAGGTTTCGAGGGTATTTTGGTCGTTTTTTAGGTTTCATATGTACTTTGGTCATTTTTTAGGATTTGGGGGTTCTGGTCATTTGCTAGGTTTAGGGGATATTTTGGTAATTTTTAGTGGTTTTTGGGCATATTTGGTGATTTTAGGGGTATTTTGGTCATTTTTGAGGTTATTTCATAGGTATTTTGCTCATTTTAAAGGTTTCATGGGTATTTTACTTATTTTAGAGATTTTGAGGATATATTGGTCATTTTAGTGGGTTTTTAGCATATTTGGTGATTTTATAAAAATCGGCTTTGAGTAAGGTATGGATATCTATGGATAAACAGACTAGGTAACAATTGGGTATGGATACTATTTGGGCAAGGTAATGAGATATCCATAGATAAATTAATTGGGTCGGGTATATATGGGTATACCCTGCCCATGGTCATCCTTAATTATTTGTAAACAATAGGTAACGAACACTTATTTCATCACCAAAAATAGTCTTTGGTTAAACAATAAGTGACGAAAATTTATTTCGTCACCAAAAACACCTACATCCTAATATTGGGTGACGAATTTAGAATTTCGTCACCTCTGCAGGTAAGTCTTCGGTGATGAGAATATTTCGTCACCCTAGGAAATATTTCGTCACCAATTTGTACATCTTTAGTGACGAAATTTTGATTTCGTCACCAATTGGTACATCTTTGGTGACGAAATTTTGATTTCGTCACCAATTTTAAAATTTTAATAATATTTGGTGACAAATTCTTCTTTTCCTCACTAAATGTTATCATTTGGTGATAAAATTGTTTTTCCTCACTAGATTTCGTCACCATAGCCCACTTTTGTTGTAGTGTTAGTTAGTTTTCTTTTCAAATAGTTTTGAAAATAAAGTAGGGGTATAATAGGAACATTAGTAAACTAATAATTTTTATTTTTAGAAACATGACAATATTTTGGGACATCACAAAATGGAATAAATGACAAACAAACTGAAACGGAGGTAGTACTAATTTTGTTGATATTCACAATTTCACACCCTAATCTTTGATGATTCATATAACTGTCCAATCATGAATTTGCAATAAACGATTGCCATTTTCAACGAAGAAAAAAGGGTCGTTTTCTTTGATGAATAAGATGTCATTCATATTGGTTATAAAATTTCAAGTTCTAATGTCCATGGGTACAAAATGAGAGAAATGAATTAGTAAAGAAACAGTTATTATAAGATTGATAATCAAATACAAATGGGCCAGCATAACAGATTTTCCAAAAGAATAATGTTTTTTACTCCTTGATTCAAACAGGTTTCCCCAAGTACGTACAAGGGTACTCCGTATTCTTATTTCTTTACATTTTGGACGGTATGTTTCTATTCTATCGTTTTCACACATTTATAATTTATTATCTAACTTTTTTCTTGTGGTGTATTTATGTTTCTTTTTTCTTTTTCTTTTTTGAGCCCTTGTATGTATGTTTCTTGTTTGCTAGTGTTTCAATCCATTAAATTTGTATATACTACAAGTTCTTTTGAAAATTATACGTAACAATGCCTTTGAAAATTACAGACTGATGGTTCTCAAAAGACAGGCTGTTTCAACATTGCTTGCCCTGGTTTTGTGCAAGTTGACAAAAGACAGGTCACCTATAAGTAATGTATCCATTCCTAATGGTCCTCAATTTGAGATTGGACTCTCTATTTCAAAGGTAAATCTATCGTTAATTAAACTGCATATTATTTTATTTTGTAATATTAACATTATATGTATATTAAATTTTGAAACAAAGTTTGAAAAAGGTGCTTAGAGTTTTGTGACTTTGATCATATACTTTTGTTGTTTTATGTGACAGGCGGAAGATGACAATTGGTGGGTAACAAAAGATCAAATTAATATTGGATATTTTCCAGTAGCAATATTTAATAATTTAGCTAACGTCAAAACTGTTGGTTGGGGAGGGATTGTTGTTAGTCCCCCAAATGGAATTAGCCCACCCATGGGATCCGAAATATTTCTAGATGACAATTATAAACATACAAGTCAATTTAAAGCGATCCAGTATAGAAATAGTTCTGGGGTGCTAGATGGACCTCATAAATATACCTATGATACAATCATTGATAGCCCTAACTGCTATCTCATAGATTTCCATGGATATATAGGTGAGCATGAGGGATACACCTTTGGGTTTGGTGGACCTGGTGGAGATTGTGGCATTTAAAATATTTTGTACCATGAGTCCAATGGGCTGTGCTTTTCAATTGAACAGGGCTAGTTCCCATCTCCTCCCTAGTGCCTCGTGTTGTTGAGGCTATGGATCGAGATGGCTCTAGGTATAGTTCTTTTGATTGTAATCGTGTTCTTTTCAGTAATTCAATAAAATAAAGTACTTATTCAGCGCACACACAAAAAAATTTCTTGCAAAATAAATTGGAAATTTATTCCTTCAGCTATGACCATTCTTGCCAATGACCTGATTTGTCCTTCCATGCTTAATATTATTAAATTTGATTAGTCACTTGATCAAAATATGGTATTAAAAATAGAATCATTAAAAGAACTAGAAAGATGAGGGGTTCATGGTTTTAAGATTGGACAGGGGTTTAATTGGAGGTTAAAATTTGATTACATAATAATTATTTTAACTAGTCGCTAACAAAAAGTTTAACATAAATTTAATACACATATACTCATTATAATTAAAAAAAAATTATCTGATATAAAAAATGAAAAGCAATTTTCTTAAGAACTTAAAATGCAATATAAAGAAAATATTTCCAAAATATTAGAAACTGACAAATATTTCCCAAAATTTTTTTTTTTTTAATTCAAATTTTCTCTACCTAAATCCAATATAAATTACATCTATACATTTATTTTAAAAAATGGAACAAATACTTTTAGGACCCAAAAAGTCAAAACCTAACCAAATAATTTAAAAAAAAAATAGAGGTAAAATATCATTTTCTTCTATAAACTATTACAAAAGTTCACTTTTTGTCCTTGAACTTTCAAAAGTTTTGTTTTCATCTCTAAACTTTGCAAAACATTCTAATTTTCGTCTCTCTATCTATGTCTGTTAATTTTTGTCTTACGTGGCTTGACAAAGTGCTAATGTGGTATCTGATTTGAACTAAATTATTTTATTTAAACAAATATGGACATGTGACAAAGACTTATTGGAACACGTGGGAACATTTTTTTAAAAGACCAAAATTACCCTTCACTCCCTCCATCTGTGAAATCCTCATTTTCTTTGAATCCCCCACAACAATAGCCTAATCGGCAACCAAAATCAGCAAAATAGCTTCAATGTCCTAGATTAATCTCTTCCTTATAAGGTAAAATTTGTTTAGTTGTTGCTTCATAGCTTTATTGGAATGTATTGATTTATTGGGGTTGCTGTGCTTATTGTGAAGACTCCATTAGACATTGTTGCGGCAAACTCCAAGCATTTAAGTGCTCAACATGGGCCTTATTTATTGCTTTAACATCTTTCTCAGGATCCAGCTTGTGATTGGAAAGATGACATGATTCCTTACCCTCCAAATTAGGGGCAAAATTACAACCAAGGGGTGTGGGAGCCATGGCCTCCCAATTTTTTTTTTAATCCTTTATAATATTTATAACTATTAAACATTTGTTAAGATATAGCCTACAAAATAGGAATTGGCCCTCCCAAGCCCCTTGTTTGTAGTTTTGCCCCTAATTTGGAGGCTAAGGAATCAAGTCATCTTTCCAATCACAAGCTGGATCCTAAGAATGATGTAAAAGCAATAAATAAGGCCTATGTCAAGCACTTAAATGCTTGGAAGTCTCTCTCATAAAATCCAGTGTCTATTGTTGAAGACTTCATCAGACATTAACGAACCACGTATTGTGTTTGAGTGACTTTAATAAATTTAGTTGCCTTGCTGCACATGTTAATCACTATGTAACTTTGACAAAGGCATAAACTAACGGTCGATTGGGGTCACCGGTTTGAGGTTTTCAATGAGGGTGGTGGCCTTTCTTGGTCAAGGAACTTTGAGTTAACGACAGCATGCTTAAGACTCGGATATTTTGGTGGGGGTAATTTTGGCCATTTAAAAAATGGTTCTCATCTGTGTCGGTAAGTCTTTGCCACGTGTTCATATTTGTTTAAATAAAATAATTTAGTCCAAGTTAGATACCACATCAGCACTCCTCTAAGCCATGTAAGACATAAACTAACGGAAACAAACGAAGGGATGAAAGTCAAAATGTTTTGCAAAATTTAGGGACAAGAATAGAACTTCTAAAAGTTCAAGGACAAAAAACGATTTTTAGTAATAGTTTAGGGATGAAAATGATATTTTACCCAAACAAAAAATCAAAACCAAAAAGAAAACAAATCCATGTAAAAATTCAAATTTTATCTAAATAACTCAGACAAAGGGAAGTCCTTAGCCTGAGGAGCCTGAGGAGCATGTTCCCCCAGGAGACCGAGGGAAGCACTCAGCCCAAAGAGCCCGAGGAGCAGGCTCCCTTTGGGGGACCGAGGTCCCATCCAAGAACTAGCAGGATAGAAGCTTGAGGAAGAAAGCAGAAGCATGCTGGCAGGGAAAAGAGGAAGCTTCCTAATAAAACATCTATCACCTCCACATTAAATACACTGTACGAACTCATTCTATCACATTTAATGGCAATATAACTCCTGAACAGTGCACATACAGCTTGCAACCTGCTCTACCGTCACCAGCAAGACAATGATGGGACAAGTATCCCAGCAGGGATCTACAACGATCTTAGTGGAAGGCTGGGATGCAACCTAGCAACTATATAAGGGGAAGGAAGCTCCTCCAAGCTAGGGGATCCTAAAAAATGAGAGAAAACTATAAGAAAGAGAACCATCCTCGTAAAATTGTGAAGCCAAAAGTAATAGAATTTTATTTCTTGGCCAGCCCGAGGAAGAAGTTTAAAGCAATAAAATCTATTTACACTTGAACTATATTATCATTTCTTCTCCTTCTCGTTGTTTATTGTTAATCTGAAGCTAGTAAAGGTTTTAAAAGTTGATCTTAGACAACCACCTCTACAAATTAATTGTAACAAGCCTCCATCTAAGCCCAAACTCATTTCAAGGGTTGGTTTTCTTGTTTGGATCCCCTACAATTATAAAATGGAAATTAAGAGTTGGAGTAAGAGTACGAGTAATGTGAAGAATTATGGGGAAGACAACTTTTTAGTCTTACTCAGTACTTTTTATCCAAATAGAGAAATCACTTTCTTGAAGAGCATGTGCTTTAACATGAAACATAATGTTTAGGTGAAAATTTAGGAGAACATACGAGCGAAAATATTATATTACTTCTAGGAATGTTCCCATGAGCTTGAAATTAATTTCAATTAGAAATGAGTCAAGTGAGGTTCCTTAATTACATAACAGACTCTTCATTTATATAAATTGTTTACAAGTTTTACCGTATAGGTAAATTGCACTAACCTCCCTAGAGGTTTTTTGTTTTTATACTCTCCTCCCCCTAGTTTGAGGCAAGACACTCACCTTCGAAAAATTATTCAGCCCTTATAAAGTACCACGTCAGCAATGTCTAGTGGTTCTCCAAACTAATATTATTGTCATGTGTTATAATTTATTGACTAAGATCCTAGTCATAAAAATAAATAAAAGGAAATATGAAAAAGAAACCACCAGCTCCACCTTCTCCATCCTTCCACCGGCACTATCACAAATCTGGTAGTGACAATAACAGTGCTCCTCCCCAGTAAAGTTCAAGCTTGATGGGACTATACTCTTCCTAAAATGAATATCTCATCATCACATTGAAATTCTGTAAAGCTTAACCTAAATCCCCCTTCCCCATATTATCAATTTGCAACAAGGTTTTAAGAGTTTAGCCAATGATTGGCTGTTAAGGAAATAAACCACACACAATTTTATAATATAAATTGATAAAATTTAACATGGAGATGGATGAAACATACAACTGAAATAATTATTCCCCTTCTTGGAATTCGATCAAGAAAGACATTTATTAGACAATAATTAGATCCTTGAACATATTGAGTGCAGTGGACAACTCCTCTCTTCGCAACAATAGGGTTTAGATTGATCTATAAAACAAAATCAAATAAGAAACCCAACAAAGAAAAAAAGTACTTAGAAGCAAAATCACAAACATACAAACTAAAAACTGAAACTAGCCACACAAGCATAAAGTACAAAACTAAATTAGTTTGAAATGTTCTTTTCCTATTCATATCTCAATTTTCTCAGCAATTAAACAAACAAAAAAAATGAAGAGTATGAAATTTCTTCAAGTTTATTAGGGAGGAGCACCGTCATTGCCAACGCCAGACTTGGGGACGGTGGTCATGGTAGAGCCAGGGAATAGGGAGCCAAGGATGATGAAGGTAAAGGGTAAGGATTTTTCTTTTCTATTTTATGTTTTTTTTTTTATTATGATATTTTTTTGAGTATGTTGGTGACTAGTAGGGTTGTAGGGTTGTATAGTAAGCCTACCAATCCGTCAAAACCAACTCAATCCAACCCAATTTTAAGGTTTGGTAGGTTGGGTTAGGTTATGAAAACAATTTTATAGCAAGTCAGGTTGGGTTCGAGTCATAAGATTCACAAATCCGCCTAACCCGACTCGGCCTACCTATATTCAATATATATTTAAATTTAAAAATATATATATATATATATATTAGAAAAATATAATTTACAATTTTATTATTTACTTTTTTGCTTCTCCTCCTAAATAAAACTCAAACCTTAAGTTCTCCTTATATAGTTTGTGTTTGTTTGGGTTGGGTTAGATTTTTTTTAACCCACCATGATAGGTTGGGTTGGTGGGTTAAAAAAACTCTTTAATCCGACTCAACTCAACTCATGCACACCCCTAGTGACTAGGATTCCAATCAATAAATTATAACACGTGGCACAATGTTATTAACTTGGAAGACCACTAGGCATTGCTGATGTGACTAAATAATTTATCTTGTTACATGGGTGTTTATTGCGTAATGGTCACACTTTTCATCTCCTCACCACCAATTACCATGGTGGCTGGTTTTAGGAACAATGCTTCCCACTGTTCGATAAAAGTCCTCAACTAACACTCCTACTCTTAGACACGATCTTTAGGTACAAAGAAAGACGGACTTTTATTATTGATACCAATCAAAAGCTATAAATTGGAGACATCATCGGCCACAAGGCCGGCAATGAATGACGGAGTTTCCTATTTCCACCATCCATACAATTTTAGAATTACAAGATTGGCCCTACACAGCTATGAGCTATGAAATGAGTAGGTTTTGTTACAACTTGCTTTTGTAAGACTAAAAAACTAATGATCTAAAAGAAACATCCCACTGACTTACCTCCTCTAATGAATGAACCATACCTAAAGTTCTAAACTATTTGATTTTGATGCCCAATTGTGCCAAAATAAACCCACCTATACTTATGAGTTGCTTTTTGTCCATTTTAGAACTCAATACCCAATTGTAACCCAAAACTTACACAATTCAGTCCGAAAATTATAAAAGTTGAGACCCAAAAAAAAATCTCATTTAACCAAGCATAACATAATATTTAACTTATCCAACTAACATACTACATACATAGCAGTACATTGATTATCAAAAAAATATAGTAGTACATTCTTTTGGAGCTAAAAAACAACATAAGAAAGAACAAAGAAGAAAAAACACTTCAATGCAGTAATTATATTAAGCTCATTACAACCAAAAAAAAGGGAAAAAATAAACAATAAACAAAGAGTCATATGTAACCCCTTGCTTAATCAAGTTCAGCTACAAATATGGAAAAAAAAAAAATTGCAAGCACCTGCAACAAATGAAGAAGTTATTAAGGTGTTCTTCCCATATGAATAATGGTGTCAAGAGAGTTCCCAAATCTGTTGGATTGAAATAACCAACGAAAGTAAATAGAATAGAATACCATAGAAACATCTTAGTAAAAATAACATAATTATCAATGATATAAATAAAACTACCATTCCATCTAGAAAAGAGACTTTGACAATGCAAAAAACTACCATTCCATTGGATTTAGGGTTGAGTAATAGTTGCATTGCCACTTGCCAGCATTGGTGTCATTATTAGAAAGATTAGGATGTCAAAGAAGTGACGATAATCTAAATTTATTGCAAACTACATGGAAAAGTCATTAATTTAGTCCTCATCACATATACCCTCAAACCACAATTCATTCCAACATGTTCACTGATATATTTAAAAGGAAACAAAGATTGAACTTAAAAAACCAATAAAAATAACACTAACTTAATACTGCAACCAATATAATATGAAGCTCAAAAGAATGTCAAGAGACTGTCTTCCCACTAAAAGCAGAACGAATGCAAAATATGAATGAACTTGAAACTCCAAAAACATACTTTCAAGAAGCTAAACTGCATAAAACACATGTAACACCTTAACTACCACTGTCAATATGGTTTATTATAAAAAAATCAGACCAACTTAATACAGCCACCGACATGATTTAAAGCTTAAAAGCACTTCAAGATTCTATCTTTCCCACTAAATAGCAGAAATTTGATGCAAAATATAGGCATATATCCACCAACATTATCAACCAAATGAACCCAACAAAATCAAAAGCCCAATCAAATTCCCACAATAGGCTTACATTGCAAGTTTACAAATACACCAAAGAAATACCTCTACTTACTGATTCTACTACAAAGGAAGCTGAATAACTATTGAGACTCCAAAATAAGCAACTGGGTATTCACCTATACTTCAGTAAGAAGCACAAGATATGAAAAAGAAAGAAACTTGGTGGACCTGTAGAGAACTGAACAACTTGGAATTTAAAAAGGAAAAAAAGGGAGCAACCAACCACAACAGATTAATAGTTTTCCTAATATTTAGTTTTCTAAAAGTTGGTGATATCCTGCAAAGGCCGACAATAACTAAAAGTTGGTGATATCCTACAAAGGCCGACAATAACGGTCATTACTTAAAAATTAGGACTCAGATTCATTAACTTAAAATTAGAAGCTTTTTAATGCAGCACCTACCAAAATGAATACTCATGGCAGTCTCAATTTTCAATTAATCTTGTATTCCCAAAATAATGCTACATTAAACAGAGCGACAATCTAACAAAGAGGCAAATGAAAAGATGGAAAAAAAAAATGACATCAACAAAAAGAGATGTAAGCAAGAACCTACCTAAAAAACCCTATCTCTATGACTGAAATTTAGCAACCAACATTAGGAAAGATTATAGCTGGATTCAAAATTGGAATCCCATATATTATAGCACCTGCAATTCATGTTGATATAAGAGTCTTAGGATGCTCAGACTATCCTACGACAAAAATTAAAATTGAATGAAAAGATGGCATAAAGAAATTGAAACAAATCCTCCAACAATGACAAAACCATAACCTAAATAAAGAAAATTTAAACTCTCACAATCTAAAATAAAACAGAAAATTAAGTAAATAAGAAAAGGGTACGAAGAAATGAACTTGACGCATAATTTTGAAGCATTTTTTATGTTAGAATTAAATGATTTCATTTAACAGGCAAATGAAAAAGAAAAACAAAATCTTACAAAAATCTACCAAACAGGGAAAAACATTCTAACCAAATAACAATAATCGACAAAACAGAACCCAAAAAATTGGAAAAATAAAATGGGAAATCAGGTTACAGTCTGGCACAAAAACACAGTATACTATGATCGGAGAAAAAGGAGAAAAAGAACGGAAATAGTAAATCAGAAATTAATTAGGAAGATGGAATCTTAACAACAATGAACAGTATAGAAGTAATAAGGCATAAAAATGTAAGAATGGAACCTTTGTTGTTGCAGGGAAGGAACTGCACAAAAGCAAGAGAAGAAACTATACAGCATGAAGGAGAAAAAGAAACTACACAACAGGAAAAACTAATCTGAACCACAAATTTAAAACTATCTTAACATTAAGACAGAGTTTTGATTGAAATTAAAACAATGGGCTCCAAACCCATCAATCTATGTTAATCATTCAAAAGAGAAAACACTCCCAAACAAAACCTAAATCATATTTAACAGGAAACTTATAAAACAAAATTAAAAAACTTACTGGTAATAGTGTTTGAGAAAGACTGGTCTCTGACGCATATTTTTCTCTCCATCTCTGACTCTCTCTGCCGAAATAAAAATAATCACAAAGTGGAGGTAATTTTCCTTACCCTAATTTTTGAGCTTTTCTCTACAGCCAACGGCAACTAAAAATACAAAAAATTGCAGACCATAAACTCAATACCCAAGTGAAAAAACTTAGAAGAATTAACCCTGAAATTAATACATAGAAAATAAAATTGAAGTATACCTCAACTTGATATACAGACCTTGTAGCTGGTGTAGATATCAATGGCTCGGCATCTAACAACTACTCACCATTAAAGTTGACAAATTGACTAAAATTGTCTAAATCGAACAATGTAAAACAATATTTCTATCAAATTAGTGAAGGAAATAAAAACATAGTGGCGTGACAGTGAAAAAGATATTGAGCAATGACAGCAGCATGACAGTGAACAATGAAAGGGAACAATGAAAGATGTTAGTTTTACCGTAGTGTTTTTGCTGGCTGACCGGTGGTGCAAGCTACTCTATTCTTTCTCTTCAACCTTCACTGGATTTCTTATCGCAGAGAGAAAAGAGAATAACAGATGACGGAAAATGTAAGAGAAGAAAACAATAAGAAGTAAACAATGTATATAAACGCAAATAAAGTGGTTACCCACTGAAACGGTGTGGTTTTAAAGAGTTAAGAGTAAATTTTTGGTGAATGTGTGTGTGGATGAGACTTTTTAAAAATTATTTGGCCTAATTGCTGATTTTATTTCCCCCCCCCCCCCCCCCCCTAAAAAGGCCTGCTTGCTGATTTGTTATGATTTTAAAGAAGTTATTTTATTTTATTTTTTTTAATTCAGTAACTACTCCCAATAGAGATACAACTGAACACCAAGCGTAAAATGCACAACTATTTCGTTTTTTAAATGTAGCCGTGGCATAAATTTATGTAGCTAACATTGATATAACAATTCAGTAGGGTTCAGTCAGTGTTTCATGCTCTTCTTCATTTAAAACATCTACAATAATAATAATCTCTAAGAAAATGCATCAATTAACCTTTTTTTTTACCACAGTAAATCACATGTACAATCTACAAATCTCACCAATAATGGAGGATTTAAAGGTTCTCTCTCAAAGAGACTGTCAAATAATTTTTTATTTTTTAAAAACATTAAAGCTGAAAATTTTTCAATTGGCGAAATTCCACAATAATGGAGAATTAAAAGGCTTTCCAAGATATAACTCCCAAAGTAAAGGAATTTAATGTGTTCTAGCATGTTCTTATGTTGTAGTTAGCAAATATGACAAACATAATATTGCTACACTTGTTGAAAATAGTATATTCAACTGTACTTCAATGTTTATTATCCATTTTCCTTCATACTGACTCCTAGAAATGTATTACAAAATTTAATAGATAAGTGACAGATGGGAAGCCAAAGCTTTTTTTTTTCTTCTAATTAAAACATAGTCACTAACCAAATTGAGTCTTAAGAATGAAAGTGAACTCTACCATATTCAGATGTACCAAAATCAAGAGTTCAAAATATGGTAATCCAATAACAATAATTAAATCCAAGATCATAATTATAGCATTTGGTGATCATTAGCTCATAAAGTATTGTCTTTTTTAATTATAGCTGTAATGTGAACTTCTAGACATAAAATTTAGGAAGAAATAGCACTTCATGTATGGGAATTACTAATTTTTTTCATAAAGCATAAATCATGCATTTTCAACACTTACAGAATATCACTAATAGAACTCAAAACCCTCAAAAGAAAGACAATGTAATCATTTAGTTAGACTGAATTGGAAAACCTCACCAAAAAAAAAAAAAAAAAAAACCCAACTTGATTACAAAACATAGCAGACAAAAAAAATCAAAGAGAACTCTAACCATATATTTGGCTATTGGAAAAAGATTGAAAAAGATTAATGGAATCATAATAGTGTTATAGGTCAACTAAATCCAAAACAAAAACCAATTCAAACCCAAATACATCAATTGAAAAAATTTAACCGAAAATATGAGATAAACAGAGGAAAAATCAGGCTATCCTAACCTTTCAGTTTGATTCAATAACTCTTCTTACAAACCACCCAAATGTCTTATCTGAAAGAGAACTCTGTAAATTTGTGCTTCAACAAAAGGACGGGAAAAGGAGGTTTCATAAATTATAGAAAATAAATTGAAGTTGTAATATAGTTTGAATTGAAAAAATGTGCAAGATTGATCTCATAGTACCATTGAATGCTCATGGGACACCAAGACTAAAGTGGTTCAAAACATATTTCTAATGCTATCCGTTTAAAAAATATTAAATTTCTTAAAACTCTTCATATCAAGAATAAAGAATAAATATAGTAATATACAGGATTTAGGAGTAAGCATTGTTTTTTAAAAAATCACTTCGAAACAGATGGAATGTGGATAAGATTTTTGAAGACTTTTCCAAAAGACACCATCTCTAGATAAATGGTAAAATTTATAAATATTTGACCAAATAGAATAACATTCCGAAACAATAACTAAATATATCCTTCTAAGCCACTCTTGTAGACAACATCCATCCCATATAGCATCTTGCCAAAGAGAACATGGCATTCCATAAAAAAAAAAAACAAAAAAGACAACATGGCATTCCATCCAACCTTTTAAAGGAAACAAAAGCAAGCATGTAGAAAAAAAAATCCAGGCTATAAAAACTGTGCACTAAACAGATGATACAAATTATCATTGTTCAAATACATTTTAAAAATAATATAAAAAATCCTCCACACCATTAATACAGCCAGCAAATGTCACCAAGTCTTAGTCTTCTTCTCCTATGTTATCTCATGTAAAGATATTGCCTTAAGGTGCACACATGTTGCAAATTCAGCACATGGACACTCAAATTCCTGTAATGAGTCTACCCACACCTAAATATGAAAAAAGATCTTGATCAACCTTAATTGATAAAATCTTCAAATTAGCACTTGAATCAAACCATTCACTTACAAAAAAATTAGGCTTTCCTAACCAATCCGTTTCTTCTAGCACTCTTCTTACAAATTACTCAAGTTTTGTACCTGACAGAGATCTACAGCAAATTGAATTTCAACAAAATGACAGGGTAAAAAGGTTTTTTAAAATTTCAATAACACAGTGTCTAAACAATCGTTGGAAGGTGTATAGTAATCAGTTGGTTATTAATTAATTAATTTATTTTTCAAGAACGCAGTAATTAATCCAAAAAACCATAATTTCACTTCGAAAAAAATTATAAATTACTATACACTCCAAACTTTCAGATTTCAAGTGTTAGTTTGTATTGCGCTGAAAACATTTTTTAGTGCGTTTGCGTTTTAAACAGTGGGTCCCGTACACTGTTCACGGGACCCATAAGTACAAAATTCAGCAAAATTTTCATTAAAACTAGGTCCCACGGCACTATTCACGCATTTAAAAATTATTTTGCAACAGTGTTTTCAGTTTTCAGTAATAAGCGGTATCCAAACAGACCCTAAACCATCCAAGTATTAAAATCAAGGGCGAAATCCCTAATGTTACCAATACTTAAAACCAAAAATAATAATTTCAGACTAAATTATCCATAGAGAGAGAATAAACCCATCACTAGACTCTCTAAACTTTCAGACTTTAAACCATCCAAGTTGAAATTTGGCTATTAAAATTAAGGGCGAAATCCCTTATGTTACCAGTACTTAAAACCAGAAATTATAATTTTTCCATAGAAAGAGAAATAAACCCATCTATATTTCAAAAGGAGTCAAAGAAGAACCCTAGACAATTCGGTATGGAGAAAATTTGAAATACAGATATAATGAAAAGGAAGATGGTAATTTTTGTAGTATAAACATCCGGTTTTTAAACTAAAAACATATACATACTGGAGATTTAACATGCTAATTCGAAAGGAAAAGCAATGGTGAGAAGTTTCAGAAAACCAAAACGGTATTTGAAGAAGAAAAGAGTATGCTGACCCTTAGAAAAATTTTGTTGCAGAGAAGAGATGAGGCAGAGCAGCAGATCAGATGGCAGTTGCCCTCAGTTCCTACACATAAATCAAATGCACTCAATTTGCATAGAGTAAGAAAATATTAAGTATTCTAAATGGCACAATGGATTTTGCACAGCCACCTTGCCTAATCATATCAAAATATGCCCAAAGGATCCAAAAGCCAAGACAAAATATTCAAATTAAAAACGTTCACCCTTGACCATAACACCGTTTGCCTTATAAAATAATTCTTGCTTTATACAAATGAAAACTCTGAAATGAACATAAATCGAGTATTCCACTGCAATGAAAATCATTAACTTCTTCAACAAATTTTAACACCTTTAAAACAAAAGCAACCAAATTTTTAACAGTTTCATCACCTTTAAATTAAAAAGAAACAAAAATTTTTTTAAACAATTACAAGGACAAACCATATATATAACACAAAGAAACAAAGCAAAAATCATTATCGAAAAAAAACCCCCTCCATTATTTCTCCGCTTTTTCCACTTCTTTTCTAAGTGGGTTTGGTAGATGTCTTCGATCGTGCCCTGCGTTTCCTCACCATTCAACCTTAATCAAAACCAATAACCCAAATACCTAAATAACAAACAATCAACCCAAAAAAAGAAACCTAATCATATTTAAAACCAATTTTTGTTGGTTTAAATTACCTGGTATTGGTAGTGGTTGGGGATTTTTTAGAAAATAACTACAAAAACCCAAACAATATTTTTAGTTAGCCAACGTTTCAACATATTGCATTTCTAACAATTCGACTTCAGAGGAGTCGTTTTTACTGTTCATATCGCCTATATTTGCGCCACGTAGATAAGAAATCGAGTCCAGTGGGACTCAATTCTTAGACACAGAAAACGACTTCAGAGAAGTCGTCTTCTATACAAAGAAAACGACTTCACTGAAGTCGTTTTCTTTGTATAGAAAAAACAAAATTCCAGCGACCCAGACAAACCTCAAATCCCCTCAGGCGACCAATTCAATTCCAAAAAAACGAAACCCAAACCCACGAACTGACAAAATCTCGATCTGATCTTATCTCGAAATGGAGTCGTCGTCGATGTTTTGTGGAACTGGAAAGACTTCGGTCAGACGGACCTGACTCGGGGCGGATTCGTGAGGTTTTGTTGAACGCGACTCGGAGGGTACGACGGTGTCTGGAGCTCATTCAGAACGCCGCGACGATGCATGGCGCACACCACCGTCTGACTCTGCCTGGGACCGCCGTGTTGGTGCCTATGCCCAGCTGTGGATCGCTGTAAGTAATTTGGAGTCTCATCTGAAATACAAGCTTGGATTGAGTAGGAACGTAGGTGGAATCCATACAAAGAAAACGACTTCAGAGAAGTCGTTTTTCTATACAAAGAAATCGACTTCATTGAAGTCGTTTTCTTTGTATAGAAGACGACTTCTCTGAAGTTGTTTTCTATGTCTAAGAATGGAGTCCACTGGACTCGATTTCTTTATTTACGTGGCGCAAAAATAGGCAATATGAACAGTAAAATCGACTCCTCTGAAGTCGAATATGTTAGAAATGCAATACGTTTGAAACGTTGGCTAACTAATAATATTGTTTGGGTTTTGTAGTTATTTCTAAAAAATCTCGTAGTGCTTCCATCGGTATATGAAAGTGGCAGAAGGCTGGGCTAAATGTGGGTGGATGGTTTGACATGGTTGCGGTTTGACACTCCGACAGCTCCTCTCTCAGTCTCTGGCCGCTGGGTTCAGCTTTACCTTCTCTCTCTATGGCTATTTTATTTCTAAATGATGTGTTTTTAATACGAACAGAGAAACGGTAGGACTGTGCCATTTACACACACACACACCACACAGAACAGAAAAGCGTAATAGACTATAGAGAAAGAGATAAGAAGAAGTGTTTGGCAAAATAACTACCACAGAACCAGATCGTTGGGTTCGTAAAATGTCGTTTTGAAGAAGTGTGCTATTTTTTAAAGAAAACTTAATAGGCAAAGCCAAAAAGCACAATTGTTCAATGTCAAAAATGAAAAGACACTTATTTCTCTCCCCAAAAAAAAAAAAGAAAAACACAACTTTCAGTTTTTAAAATGTAATAAATGGCATAAAATTGTGTAGCCACGTGGGTGCAATGAGAAAATAGTCAACAAAAAGTCAAATATTTTGGCTATTAGTTATTACTAGTCATAAACTCGTGCTATGCACAAGAAAGTTCAGGAATTTTATTTTTAATATATTATACATATTTGTTTTCTTTATTAAGTACTAATAAATAAAATGTGAATTAATTTCATATTAATCTTGATATAATATTATATATGTTATCTCTAAAGGATATATGACCAAATAAGCTAATGTTGCAAGGATTGATAGAAAGTGCACAGGGAGCTCTGGGAATAAGAGAATGCACAAAGAAAAAGAGAAAGGAGAGGTTCAAGTTTAATGTATTGATGTAATATAATATATTTTGGTAACATGTTGTGTTTCTAGACTTACTGACTCTTTGTGGTGTTTTGGCTGCTTTTTATTTCAGACTCATAAGAGTTTGGAGTTTTTGCTAGCATGATCTATTAAGAACTAAACAAAGCAATGTGTGTTAATTATTGCCTTACACATGGTTTTATGCATTAAATTGTGATGTATATTTTGGTGGATTTTACACGTTTGAGCTTTTGGAATCTCGGATCATGAGGTAAACAATCTATTGTGTTTTTTGTTCCATGTATGTGTTCGTTTTATGTCTTATTTGTGTTCCAAGGTTGTTATTATTTATTTTTGAGAGATGGTTATTAAATAGTGTTCATGTTATAGCAATCTAACAACAATCATAGTGCATGCCATTTGATCTTCAAAAAAAAAATATAAATAAAAAACGAAATAGTTGATTAGATGACAAAGACTATAGGGATTCTAGGAGTAGAATTAGTATAAATTTGGGCAGGAATTTATTACAAAATTAGTTGAACTTAATTAAGAGAAAAGGAAAAATCTAGTGAAATCAAGTCCTTATAATTTCCAAATGGAATATGAGCAAGAACGCTAAATTGAACATGTTCTAGATAGGTGCTATGTCTTTTTTTTTTTAATAAGTAGATAGGTGCTATGTTTTGGACTTAAAATATGTAAAAATTACTTTAGTTGGTAATATATTACATAGTATACTGGGTTCAAATTAGAGAGGGTCAAATATTAGTCATGTTATTTAAACTTCATTCTTGAACATCTATTATTTAGAGTTCATTTTTATCAGTTTCTTGTGCATCGCACAAATTAGTGACTAGTTATTAGTATAATTATAATTTTAAAAAAAAAATTATTTGAAAATTTTTATTTTGAAAGAGAGTTTTTTGAATTTCCTTTTGGAGAATCTTTATAAAAGGACTTGCAAAAACTTTATTTTTCACTTTTTGAAAACTTAATCAGACCTATTGGCCCAACCCACTCAAACAACCATACCCGGTAACCCAAAAACCAAGCCTAGACCCACACGGCCAGCCAGTCCACATTTATACATTAGTTTTTCGGCCAAAATGGCCCTTTACCATCAATTTTTGAAATATTTGTCACAAAAAACACTGTTTCGGAAATAAACAGGAAACTACCACTTTTTCTAGTACTCGAGTTTGGTGAACTCGAGTACCCTATTTTATAGTTCCACCGTGGCTGCTGAGCTGAAATTGGCGATTACAAAAAATTAAGTGGTACTCGAGCTTGGGAAACTCGAGTATTATGCAACACAATACTCGAGTATACTAGACCTCGAGTACCGTTTATAAAAAAAAATACAGAAATTTTTTTTTCTACAGTACTCGAGTTTATCAAACTCGAGTACTGTGTAAATTTTTTTTTTTTTTTTTTTTGTTTTTTTGTTTTTTTTTTTTTTGCTTGAGGATAATTGACAAATAAACATAAAGATAAAAATAAGTAGCTTTTCTATGTTTTTATTTATTTAAATAGAAGCATTGGTAAGATATAGAGATTTTAATTTCGAAATATGAATTTAATTTCTACATTGATTAAAATTGTTCATTGTTTTCTCATAAAAAAGTGTTCACTATTTTCTGTATAAACTATTTCTTACGATTTTACACTAAATTATTTTCTGTTCAGCATTATTTAAGAAATTGTTCGCTCTCTTTTTTGCATAAATTATTTTCTGTTCACTATTTAAAAAATTGTTCACTGTTTTCTCATAAAACACCTACTGAAATCGTGTTTTCTAAATTTAAACGCCAAATCTGAATGCTTTTTCATGTTTGAATTTCACAATAATCGAATATATTTTTCTGCATTGATAAAATCTGTTTCTACATTATGAAATTTTCTCTCTGCACATCATATTTACTGTATATTCAAATCTGCATATTGCATTCATAAAATCTGTTTTTTGCATTACTTAAAACTGTTCACTGTTTTTTGCATTAACTATTTCTAGCATTGGCGCAGTTATTGCGCTTAATGGTTTTTGTGTTTTTCTAAATTTGTAACCATATGAATAATGGACAAACTCCATGAAAGAAAAATGAATGATTCGTATAAATCACCTAATGGTAAATGCCTCGAAAAATTCGAATTAGTTGAATGTAGAAATTCGAGAAAAATCAATGGAAACTCAATGAACGTAGCAAATCGTGAATGTGTACATAAGATGTACAGATAGTCTAGACTTGTGAGAAATTTGATTTCGTTGAAAGTACAAAATAATGAAAATTCAAAGGAAAAGTATGTACGTTAGATGTATAGATCGTATGAATTTGTTTAAAATTTGAATTCATTGAATGTACAAAACTGTGAAAACTCAAGGAAAAATTGTGTACATTAGAGGTACAAATAGTACGAATATGTTGAAAAATTTGAATTCGTTGAGTGTGTAAAATCGTGAAAATTCAAATGAAAATTGAAGAGCATACCAAATTGAGTAAACTTAATGGAAAATTAATTACATTAGATGTACAGATCATCTATTTTTTTGCATTGATAAAATCTGTTTCTACATTAATAAAATTTGCTCTCTGCACACCATCTTCACTGTTTTCTCATAAAAATTGTTCACTGTTTTCTGCATAAACTATTTCTCGCATTATACATAAAATTATTTTCTGTTCAGCATTATTTAAAAAATTGTTCACTCTCTTTTCTGCGTAAATTATTTTCTGTTCTTGATTTAAAAAATTGTTCACTGTTTTCTCGTAAAAACACCTAGTGAAATCGTGTTTTCTAAATTTAAACGTCAAATTTGAATGCTTTTCATGTTTAAATTTCACAATAATTGAAAATCCAAATCTGTATGTTTTTTCATGTTCGAAGTTTCACAATAATCGAATCTGTTTTTCTGCAGTGATAAAATCTATTTTGATACACACTTTGTCAAAATTATCCAACAATGATAGATTGTGATTGGTTGTTTATCACTTTCTAATAAACTCACTATTTTTTCTACTTCACCTACAGTCTACCATGTAGAAGTATAGAACAAGTGCGAAAAAATGAGTAGAAATTAGAGATGATTTGAATACAATGAATCGTAATGTATTGAAAATTTCCCTTTATTACATTTTATTATTATTATTATTATTATTACTCCTTATTTAGCTTATCTAAAAGTTAAACATTTTTGGGTCTATCCAAAAATCTATGCCACGAAATACATTGCGGGAAATCTAGACCAAAGAACTGCCAAAATAAAAATTGAGCGGCATGTAGTTGCTGTACTTAAATAAGTTGTCATAAGCAGCATAAATTACCAACCAACCAAAAAAACAGAAAACTACATCCACCTGATCAAATAAAGGTGGTAGGTTGGGTTTTCAGTTTTCACATACAACTTCGAAGCAGGTTCTTGACCAAATATTTTGTTTCTTTTAAAGCCTTTCAATATCAGATTTGTTATATACTTTCCCTCTGTCTAGGGGCTGAGAGAGAATAGAATCTATATGTCTAGAAAAAAAATGTTTGTAACAGAATCTATGTTGGTTTAATGGCTGCAATCGTGCCTGAAAAATAAAATAAAATGTAGCTCAATATCAATTTTCTATTATGACTTTTTACCTCAGAGCATGTTTTGAGTGTCCATTTATGTGTGTGATTTTGAACTTGTCTCTGTGTTTTTTTTTTTGTGTTTGAAAGTAGTTGTGCCTGTTAAAAGTACTGAATGTTGATGTTATGATCCATAACACTCAAAACTGTTTGTAAGATGGATTTTGGCTCAAGTAGGACATGATATACTATTCACTAATTTCTGCATAAACTATTTCTAGTATTCCGCAAAAAATTATTTTCTGTTCAGCATTATTTAAAAAATTATTCACTCTCTTTTCTGCGTAAATTATTCTCTGTTCACTGTTTAAATTTTTTTTTTTGCTGTTTTCTCATTAAACATCTAGTGAAATCATGTTTTCTAAATTTAAATGCCAAATCTAAAATGCGTTTTCATTTTTGAATTTCACAATAATCGAATCTCTTTTTCTGCATTGATAAAATCTGTTTCTACATTAATAAAATTTGCTCTCTACACATCATGTTTATTGTATATTCGAATATGCTTACTGCATTCATAAAATTTGTTTTTTGCATTAAGTAAAACTGTTCACTGTTTTCTCGTAAAAAATTGTTCACTGTTTTTAGCATTGGCGCAGTTATTGCACTTAAATGGTTTTTGTGTTTTTTAAATATGTAACCATATGAATAATAGACAAACTCCATGAAAGAAAATGAATGATTCGTATAAATCACCTAATGGTAAATCCCTCAAAAAATTCGAATTTGTAAAAAAGTTCGAATTAGTTGAATGTAGAAATTCGAGAAAAATCGATGGAAAATCAATGAACTTACCAAGTCGTGAAGGTGTACATAAGATGTACAGTTAGTCTAGACTTGTTGAGAAATTTGATTTTGTTGATAGTACAAAATAATGAAAATTCAATGAAAAAGTAAGTAGTTATATGTATAGATCGTATGAATTTGTTTAAAATTTTGAATTCGTTGAATGTACAAAACTGTGAAACTCAAGGGAAAGATTGTGTACATTAGATGTACAGATAGTACGAATTTGTTGAAAAATTCAATTTGTTGAGTGTGTAAAATCGTGAAATTCAAATAAAAATTGAAGAACATTCCAAATTGAGTAAACTTAATGGAAAATTAATTACATTAGAAGTACAGATCAATCCAAATTTGAAGTCGTCAAAGTACAAAATAGTGAAAATTCAATTTAAAACTATGTACTAATGTACTAATCATCCTGATTTGATGAAAATTTCAAAATTGTCGAACGTACAAAATCGTGAAATCTTAATGGAAAATTGAAATTGTTGAACGTACCAAATCGTGAAATTCAATGGAAAGTTGTGTACATTAGATGTACAAATATTCTGGACTTGTTGAGAAATTTGATTTCGTTGAAAGTACAAAGTCGTGAAATATCAAGAGAAATTGTGTACATTAGATGTACAGATCGTTCAAATTTGTAAAAATCAAAATTTAGATGTACAGATCATTCGAATTTGTTAATTGTATAAAATCTTGAAAGTACAATATAAAATTGTGTAAATTAGATGTACAGAAGTCTGAATTTGTTGAAAAGTTTGATTTCGTTAAATGTACAAAATCATGAAATTAATTTGAAAACTGTGTACTAATGTATTGATCATCCGAATTTGTTGAAAAATTCTAAATCGTTAAATGAATAAGATCATGTAAACTCAACAGTTAATGAATAGTTAATCTTTAGATTTGCAAAAGTTGAATGTACATAATCATCAGTTGTCAGACATTAACAACAACATTTTGTATTGCACAGAACGTGTAGACATTAACAACAGCGTCTAATGTTCGTAGGTAGAAATTTTTGGAAATCATCATTACTTGAATCTGAGAAGTCTGAAATATCTCTTTCATCATCCTAATGCAGTAACTTCATTAATAGACTTGATGGCTCGCTCTTGCGCCTTCCCCTTTAGATGCTTCTTAGCCTTTTGGATTGCATGAAAACGGTCTAATCGCCTTTGCATTTGATTGTTCTCTGTTGGCAGGTTCATCTCATAGGTAACTCGGCTGAGCGTGCCTTAGGAACTCGTAACCCATGCCATCGACAATACACCTCCAACTCACACCTCTTCTCGTTAAGGGTTGACCATGGTGGTTCTGCTACGGTGAACTCTATTGCGGTGGTATCTATACTTAGTTTTGTAGGTTTGCCGACCATGATGTGCCCGACGCTTCCAACCCATTTCCCTCCATAGTGGTCTGTGTATGTATGTAGTTGCTGATCTGCTGGAACTTGTGATAATCCATTTGTTGAAGTAGATCCAAACTTGGTTCGGCATTGTACGATTTGATGTTGAGGCGTTGCAACTCATAGCTTAGTCAATCTGCGAAGTTAGTGGGGTAGAAATAAGATCATTATTGGGGTGCATTTATAACCTCAATTCATGTTCCAAGCATTATAATTTTAGTTATTAGGGCTTGTCATGTCAATACAGGCTGGAAAAACACTACATGAACAGGATTTTAAATGTTCCCAATGTCACAGTGAGATTTGAAGATGTCAGCAGTAGTTGCAGTGGTTCTTGAACAGAGTATCGTATTTAATTGACATAGTGCTATGTCCCTGGCACCAGGGTACAATTGTTTCATATATTTAAGTATTCATGTGAATATGGATGATATGACTGGACAGTGTGTGAAATATGCCGAGCTGTTGAGTAGCACGTGTGAAACAAGTGGCGTCTGTTGGCGCATGTGGTTCGTATGACTACAGTTGGTGCTATAGCAGCAGGCTAGTGACGTGTCTTCAAAAACTACTCATGCCACAATTGGTGCTACATCATGTTTATTGTATATTCAAATCTGCTTACTGCATTCATAAAATCTATTTTTCTGCATTAATTCAAACTGTTTTCTGCATGTGGTTCATATGACTACAGTTGGCGTCTGCCTAAATTATTTTTGTTTCACTATTTAAAAAAATTGTTCGTGTTTTCTCATAAAACACCTAGTGAAATCGTGTTTTCTAAATTAAAAGCCAAATCTGAATGCTTTTTCATGTTTAAAATTTCAAATAATCGAATTGGTTTTTTTGCATTAATAAAATTTGCTCTCTACACATCATGTTTACTGTATATTTCAAATCTGCTTACTGCATTCATAAAATCTATTTTCTGCATTAATTAAAACTGTTCACTATTTTCTCATAAAATTTTTTTACTGTTTTCTACATAAACTATTTTTTAGCATTCTGCATAAAAGTATTTTCTCTTTACATTATTTGAAAAATTGTTCACTGTTTTTTCTGCATAAATTATTCAAAGTTCATTAGGTGTTTTATGATCGGATGCTCTAATACCAATGACTACCCAGGAGAAAGCATAACAGTAATATGGAAGCATAAACAATGATCAAATAGATAATAAAGAAGTAAATAACCAAAATTGATATATTCAAAATAAGGTTAAAATGGAGTATGGAATATGAAAATAGAAACTAGTAAAAATCTTACTTGAATAAAAACTTCAGTCTTTGATAAACTTGAAAACAAACTGCTGTCTTTGATATAAGCTTGAAAATAAAGCTGTCTGAAGAGAAAGGTTACAAGATTACAAGAGGGGAGAGAGAGTACAAAAGTCTTTCTGAGGGAGAGGGGACGGCTATTACAAAAGGCTTTCTAAAACTTTGAACTTAAAAGCTTAGAATCTTAGAAACTTAGAAACTTGTCTTCTGTCTTCGATAGTCCGTCTCTTTTATAGGTGAAATGAATCATGGTAAAGTAACCTGAGTAGGTAAATTTAACTCAAGTTAATCTGTCAGTGGAATGGAAATTAGTACTAATGAGTAATAGTCTGTCTGCGTCTGTCTAGGAATCTTTCATAAATCAGGAATCTAATCTAATTAATTTTCCATTAAGTTTACTCAATTTGGTATGTTCTTCAATTTTCATTTGAATTTTCACATTTTTACACACTCAACGAATTCGAATTTTTTCACAAATTTGTACTATCTGTACATCTAATGTACACAATCTTTCCCTTGAGTTTTCACAGTTTTGTACATTCAACGAATTCAATTTTTAAACAAATTCATACGATCTATACATCTAATGTACATACTTTTCCATGATTTTCATTATTTTGTACTTTCAACGAAATCAAATTTTCTCAACAAGTCTAGACTAACTGTACATCTTATGTACACCTTCACAATTTGGTACATTCATTGATTTTCCATCGATTTTTCTCGAATTTCTACATTCAACTAGTTTGAACTATTTTACAAATTCGAATTTTTCGAGGGATTTACCATTAGGTGATTTATATGAATCATTCATTTTTCTTTCATGGAGTTTGTCCATTATTCATATGGTTACATATATAAAAAAACACAAAAATCATTTAAGTGCAATAATTGCGCCAATGCTAAAAACAGTTTATGCAGAAAACAGTGAACAATTTTTACGAGAAAACAGTGAACTGTTTTACTTAATGCAAAAAAAACAGATTTTATGAATGCAGTAAGCAGATTCGAATATACAATAAATATGATGTGTAGAGAGCAAATTTTATTAATGTAGAAACAAATTTTATCAATGCAGAAAAATAGATTCGATTATTGTGAAATTCAAAAATGAAAAAGCATTTATATTTGGCATTTAATTTAGAAAACATGATTTCACTAGGTGTTTATGAGGAAAACAGCAAACAATTTTTTAAACAGTGAGCAGAGAATACTTTACGCAGAAAAGTATATAACAAATATAGATTCTATTCTCTCTCAGCCCCTAGACAGAGGGAAAGTATATAACAAATCTGATATTGAAAGGCTTTAAAGAAACAAAATATTTGGTCAAGAACCTGCTTCGAAGTTGTATGTGAAAACTGAAAACCCAAACCTACCACCTTTATTTGATCAGGTGGATGTAGTTTCTGTTTTTTTTTTTTTTTTTTTTTTTTTTTTTTTTGGTTGGTTGATAATTTATGCTGCTTATGACAACTTATTTAAGTACAAACACAATGCCGCTCAATTTTTTTTTTGGCAGTTCTTTGGTCTTGATTTCCCGCAATGTATTTCGTGGCATAGATTTTTGGATAAACCCAAAAATGTTTAAACTTTTTAGATAAACTAAATAAGGAGTAATAATAAAAAAAATAATAATAAAATGTAATAAGGGATATTTTTCAATACATTACGATTCATTGTATTCAAATCATCTCTAATTTCTACTCATTTTGTCGCACTTGTTCTATACTTTTACATGGTAGACTGTAGGTGAAGTAGAAAAAATAGTGAGTTTATTAGAAAGTGATAAACAACCAATCACAATCTATCATTGTTGGATAATTTTGACAAAGTGTGTATCAAAATAGATTTTATCAATGCAGAAAAACAGATTCGATTATAGTGAAATTTGAACATGAATAAACATACAGATTTGGATTTTCAATTTAGAAAAACACAATTTCACTAGGTGTTTTACGAGAAAACAGTGAACAATTTTTTTAAATAGTGAACAGGAAATAATTTATGCAGAAAAGAGAGTGAACAATTTTTTAAATAATGCTGAACAGAAAATAATTTTATGCAAAATCGTTAGAAATAGTTTATGCAGAAAACAATGAACAATTTTTATGAGAAAATAATGAACAGTTTTAATTAATGCAGAAAACAGATTTTATGAATGCAGTAATCAGATTCGAATATAGAGTAAACATGATGTGCAAGAGCAAATTTTATTAACGTAGAAACAGATTTTATCAATGCAGAAAAACAAATTCAATTATTGTGAAATTTAAACATGAAAAAGCATTCAGATTTGACGTTTAAATTTAGAAAACACGATTTCACTAGGTGTTTTACGAAGGAAAACAGTGAACAATTTTTTTAAATAGTAAACAGGAAATAATTTATGCAGAAAAGAGAGTAAACAATTTTTTAAATAATGCTGAACAGAAAATAATTTTATGCAAAATCATAGAAATAGTTTATGCTGAAAACAGTGAACAATTTTTATGAGAAAACAATGAACAGTTTTAATTAATACAGAAAACAGATTTTATGATGCAGTAATCAGATTCGAATATAGAGTAAACATGATGTACATAGAGCAAATTTTATTAACGTAGAAACAGATTTTATCAATGCAGAAAAACAAATTCAATATTGTGAAATTTAAACATGAAAAAGCATTCAGATTTGACGTTTAAATTTAGAAAACACGATTTCACTAGGTGTTTTACGAGGAAACAGTGAACAATTTTTTAAATAATGCTGAACAGAAAATAATTTTATGCAAAATGCTAGAAATAGTTTATGCAGAAAACAGTGAACAATTTTTATGAGAAAACAGTGAAGATGGTGTGCAGAGAGAAAATTTTATTAATGTAGAAACAGATTTTGTCAATGCAAAAAAAATAAATGATCTATACATCTAATGTAATTAATTTTCCATTAAGTTTACTCAATTTGGTATGCTCTTCAATTTTCATTTGAATTTTCACGATTTTACACACTCAACGAATTCAAATTTTTCAACATATTCGTACTATCTGTACCTCTAATGTACACAATTTTTCCCTTGAGTTTTCACAGTTTTGAACATTCAATGAATTCAAATTTTTAAACAAATTCATATGATCTATACATCTAACGTACATACTTTTCCTTTGAATTTTCATTATTTTGTACTTTCAACGAAATCAAATTTCTCAACAAGTCTAGACTATCTGTACATCTTATGTACACATTCACGATTTGCTACGTTCATTGATTCTCCATTGATTTTTCTCGAATTTCTACATTCAACTAATTTGAATTTTTTGAGACATTTACCATTAGGTGATTTATACGAATCATTCATTTTTCTTTCATGGAGTTTGTCCATTATTTATATGGTTACAAATTTAGAAAAACACAAAAACCATTTAAGTGCAATAACTGCGCCAATGCTAGAAATAGTTAATGTAAAAAAACAGTGAACAATTTTTATGACAAAACAGTGAACATTTTTAATTATGCAAAAAACAAATTTTATGAATGCAATAAGCAGATTTGAATATACAGTAAATATGATGTGCAGAGAGAAAATTTCATAAATGTAGAAACAGATTTTATCAATGCAGAAAAATATATTCGATTATTGTGAAATTCAAACATGAAAAAGCATTCAGATTTGGCGTTTAAATTTAGAAAACACGATTTCAGTAGGTGTTTTATGAGAAAACAGTGAACAATTTTTTAAATAGTGAACAGAAAATAATTTATGCAAAAAAGAGAGCGAACAATTCCTTAAATAATGTTGAACAGAAAATAATTTTATGTAAAATCATAGAAATAGTTTATACAGAAAATAGTGAATAATTTTTATGAGAAAACAATGAACAATTTTAATCAATGTAGAAATTAAATTCATATTTCAAAATTAAAATCTCTATATCTTACAATGCTTCAATTTAAATAAATAAAAACATAGAAAAGCTACTTATTTTTATCTTTATGTTTATTTGTTAATTATCCTCAAGCAAAAAAAAACAAAAACAAAAAATAAAAAAAAAAAAAAATTTACATAGTACTCGAGTTTGTAAACTCAAGTACTGTAGAAAAAAAATTTTCTGTATTTTTTTTATAAAAGGTACTCGAGACCAAACTCGAGTACTGTAGAAAAAATTTCTGTTTTTTTTTATAAAGGTACTCGAGCCTGGTATACTCGAGTATTGTGTTGCATAGTACTCGAGTTTCCAAGCTCCGAGTACCACTTAATTTTTTTAATCGCAATTTCCAGCTCAGCAGCCACGGTGTGGAACTACTAAAATAGGGTACTCGAGTTCACCAAACTCGAGTACTTGAAAAAGTGGTAGATTCCTGTTTACTTCCGAACAGTGTTTTTTTTTGCCAAATATTTCGAAAATTGATGGTAAAGGGCCATTTTGGCCTTAGTTTTTCTATTGGTGTTCAAACAGTGAAGCTTTACTTGGTCAACGCCATGGCAATGCCTTCTTGTGGGCCGCCACTTAGCAAGTCTAGGCAAAATCTTTTTGGCCCTGTGAACTATTGTAATATCTGAAGCGCTTTATTTTAATGGTTGTAAATAACTAAAAATAATCATGGGATGGAGCAATTCTTTGAGTGACCAAACTTTGCAAATAACATAAAAGTTAGCTATGCAAGTTAAAGTTAATAGGAGGAGTACAACTTTTCTAGGAGGGCCTTGAATATCTTTGTTATATAAATTATAAAGTATAAACTTGTCATTATTTTCTGGAAAAATATGAAAGAAAAACTTTGATGAATACTTGTTACTAAGTTTTTTAGCTAAGTGTCCGTTTGGCATGGATTATTTTTGCCACTTATTTTACTATTCAGCTTATTTTTACTACTTTTTAAGGGGTCTCACTGTACTTTTTAATACTATTCATAGGTCTCGTCGTACCATTTCAGCTAACTTTTACCTTTATCTATAGTACTTTCAACAAAAGTTTTTAGTTTCAACAAAAAGTTTTCAGTTTCAACAAAATAAGAAATCCCAAACGGATGCTAAGTATCTATACCAATCTTTATGTGATAATTTTCAAGATCAAAGTGATCGTATGAGAAATGGAATAGCTAGCCAATTGCATGACTCGAAGAAAATACGATAAATTCTCATCCCACTTCATGTCCTTGGTGTTACTCTTTAACAATCTAGCCTTTGTCAAGACTTCTAAGATTATATAAAAAGTTCATGAAAGGTTTTTCAAGACTTGGTTGCTTAGGTGAAGAAAGTGAAGACTCAAACTAATGAGATTTTGGTAATGTAAAAACATCAAGTAACATTAGAGTATAATGTTGATAATGAAGCACGAGCATCAACAAGTGTTGTTGGACAAACATCTGATCCTTCAGCACTTAAAAACTTGAGGTCAAGTTTTCTCTAACCAAAGCTTATGGAATTTTGCCTTAATGAACTGAGTAATGAGGTTTGACCCAAGGGTTGGGTGAGAAAAGAACTATTTTAGATTTAAGCGAGGTTTGCTTAAAATCCAAAGACTGATGGGCATGGGAAGACTATGTTAAATTCAATGGAGGCCAACCAGACCAGACAACTTCTTGATATTGTCCAAAGAAGGATTCAATTTCATGGTATATTGATTGTTAAAGAAATTTTTTCTATTAAATTTTTGTCTTTTTTTTTGTGACACTTCATCAATGACACTCTTGAGAAGTAAAAATGATTGAAAAAGTTTAGGACCACAAAATTTTTTCACAATTTCTTGCCATATTGTGACATGACAGAGTGTAATTGGTGAAAAAAAAATAATGAATCTATATATAAGTGTTGGTTAACCGCTCACAGTCTGCTACGTCAGAGTTATGACAAAAAAATTGTAGAATAATTTGTGGTTCTAGAACTACTCAAAAAAGATTTTAGAATTGTTTAATAGCAAGTAGGATTACGAGTGGGGGAATAAATTAGGAAATATAATTATATTAGTATATTACATTTGGAAATCTAAACCTACAAATATATTTATATTATTTTGGATTTTTTTGATGTGTATAGTGGTAATAATCCAAGTAGAGACAAGGAAATTCATTTTGTACAACTTTCACCGAAACACAATTCTATAGTAAAAATTTAAAATAACCAAATAAATTGGGTTGAACTCAAATCCTATTTTTGGAAATGAAATTAATAAATACTTCAAAGAAAAGGTTAAAAAAGAATTTGGATGAGGCTTGTATTTAATTAGCAAAAAAAAAGCATGAAGGATGGAGGCTGGCTATCACCATTGGTGAAGTTGGAGTAGGCCTTAAGCTTTGCAGGTTCATTGAGAGGCCCAGACCCAAATGGCAATGCCGGGTGGTCACTGCTAGCTTTGTATATGAAAAAAATCCTAACAAAAATGGGGAAAATTATTGTGTAGTCCAGGACTACAATGTCAGCAAGCTGACCTTGTAGTCCCCAGCCAGTGAGAAGAGGACAGATCATTAAAATTGATGACCATCATATTACTTTGCCACGTCACCCACCATGTATTGCTTAGGTCTAACGTCCGCTTGATTCGTCAGTTCTGTGAGCGTTTCGAATTTCATTTTTGAGATCAAATTCAAATTTAGAAGTAATAAATGGGCGGGTGGGTACTGAAATTTTGGCCATCTGAAAACCTTTTTTTAAAAATTTGTTTTTATGGAATATTATCACAGATTCACAACACGTCTTTCATGGGATAATGAGTCATTTTTCCCATCACCAAACAAAATGTATTTCGGCTGAAATCGTCTCCAACTTCCCACTTGCCAGCAACGGCAACCTCAACGCATGCCTCCTCCATCGTAATCTCTTGCCTCCTCATCCTGGATATACAAATGCTTTGATGGGTAATCCAAATTTTTGGATCTGAGAGGTATATTGTCCTTCTATCGACGGATGATAATACTTGCTTCAAGATTCAAGCAATGAAAAATCTTGTGTCTTCTTTCCCTTCCATTTTGTAAGATGAAATTCCCGTATTTCTTAGCCCTTGATATTTTCTGCCATAGATGTTCTTTTATTTTTATTTTCATTTTGCTTTTCTTTGGTTTCCTTTGATACCCTATTGATCTATTTCATGATTATAGTTAGTCTTTGAAGGAATAATGTATCTTGAATGATTTTTGTTTTGGGTGTTCAGGGGTTTAAGGCCAATTGACATCAAAACCTATGTTCATTCATCCCGTCATTGTGCTCCACATGTTTGATAAAATGCCCCAATGAAAAGACTTTCATCTTTAAAGAATTTGGGTATAGACTTCATGAAACTTGTTTATTTCTATGAGAAAAGCTTAGTTCAATCATCAAGTCTCACTCTTGGTCATGTTATCATGTGTACTCTTGAGTGCTGTTATTTAGCCATAAACATTTAACTTTAATTTGCAAGAAATTTTAGTTGCTAGATTTGAGGTGCAATGCTCTATCCTAGTTCAAGATTAGTGCTCTGACCATGCTCTTTGTTAATGAGTGCTGTGATCATTTTGGCCACTATGTTGTGCAAAGTGAATCTAACTAGAAATTTTGCATACACTTGGTTCTTCTCTTGTATCTTGGGATATCTCATTTAGTTATTTGATCAAATGCATGCTATTCTTGGATTTATGATTGAAATCTTCCAAGTGCTTTTTGTTTCTCCATTTTTAAAATTTCCAAACTATTATAGATTTGTCACATTTGGATATTGATATTTGGTAATTGATTCCTAAATCTCTCTTGGGTTTGAAGTTCAAGTTATCCTTACCATGAACAAAATCTTATTTTCACAACCAAAGGTAATATTTGATAGTATAAAGGCTTGTTAATCTGATTGACAGTAATAATAATTTATATTGTATTAGCAAACTTGTGTGTGTTCTAATGTACTTTTTCCAAGGATGAAGATGAGGATGAGCAACAGGCCAAGGATGAGGATTAGCGAGTTGAACACGAAGGAGCTGTTATTATCGGCTTTGGATAAGTGATGAAGTTCGAGATTGAAGGCTGGTTGGTCTCTTTAGTCAGAAGGATTAGTTAGTTAGAGAGAATTATTAATAGCTTGTTTCCTAGACTTTTTGAAGTGTAGAGGATAGGATTGGGTTGTTTGCTAGTTGTTATCAAGTTTATCTTATGAGTTGGGAGCTTATCATAAGTTGTATTTCCCATATGTCATGTCCTGTATGCTATTTAAAGGGAAAAAAATTAATAAAGATGGAACCAGAAAATTAACACTCAAATTCATTTTCGCTCACAATTTCAAGATGCTAGTTCATATTGCAGCAACTATTTTTGGAATTGCAGCTTCTTATTCCCAAGTTGATTTCCCATAGTATTCTCAGCACTAGTCATTTCTAGAACTATAACAACCCATCCAAAGCTTACTGTATGTCTTGAGCAAAAAGATTTAAAAGTTGTTCCATAGTAAGCATAAAATACAAGAACATTCATGACATCTTAGCCAAGTATAATCCAAAACTAAGAGTTTAGTTAAAAATTAATATAGCTTATAAAAATCTGATGAAATTAAGAAAAAGGCAACCAAAGTGCTAAACATTGTACAATGACTACATGATTTCAATATAGAATTAGGCCTATTAAACATACCTTCTACTTGAAATGAAATTGTGTAAGAAGCAAAACAAAATTCCTAACACTTTTGTTTTAAAGGAACGTGGGTTCAAAGAGGCATGGAACTTAACTCCTTCATTTCCAAAACCAAAAAAAAAAAGTTCAAAATTGCAACTAGAAAAAAAGAAAAGGGGAACAATAAAAAGAGAAAACAATGGAAAAGTGTTCACCCATTCAGTAGATAACTAAACTCTATGAAGCATTTTAACAAACAAGTTCAGTGCCTACCCAAAAAAGAAAAGAAAAGAGAGACGTCTAAATCACATCAACTTCAGCCTCAGCAACAGCAAGTAATTCCAACATTAAGCAAGAGGGTAGGTCCTCATAATTCAATCCAATAAGATTGGCTAGAACATTTTTTTTTTTGATAAAAAGGATAGCAATGGTTTATTAATTATGAAAATTTGTGTAGAATGGATAACTAAAAAAAAAAAAAGGAATTTTCTAACCAGGCCTAGATTTGTAAATCCAAATGCTTCGTTTCACGTTAAAGACAACATTTCACATGAGATAGCCAGCAAATCAAATATTAAACTACAGAAATGTAGTATTACTTAATTACAAGATGTTTAAAACCACAGATCGGTAAAAGAACTAAACATTCAAAGATATTTACAGCTCCATCCAGGCCCAAAAAAAAAAAAAAAAAGACAATTTCTTGAACAGAAAGGAAAAGGAAAAACGAAGCAAATCGGGGCAGAGAAGGTTTGGTTTGACCATTAAAGCATCAGTACTTAGAAACAGGTGAAAGACTAAAAAAAAAAAAAAAAAAAAAAAACCTAGTCCCTAAAATTCCTGGCGATGGGAGCCGAGATGAAGAGGGAGCTCGAGAGGCTATTGCAGTAGGAAGATAGGGATAGGGAGATTTG